>CM035840.1:437714797-438314797 GCA_020510985.1 Pholidichthys leucotaenia
AAGACAAACTTGTGCATGCCCGTAGAATGCAAGTACTCCTGTCTGAAACAGGTATCCCAATCAGACTTTACAGGCCCAAATGTAGGCTGTTTGAAAGTCGAATACAAAGAGGTGTAGCCTATATGTAGGCAATCACATGTTAGACTTTAACAAATATAAAGGGGTAAATGGCACTAAGATTTATTTGATCATGTGAATATTAATTACAGAATACCTAAATATTGAAAATGAGTGGGACATCCAATATTAGCCACCATTTCAGATCCCTTGTTTGTCAGATCACTTATTTGTGATTTTTTTTTTATCACTTATATTCAAGATAATAGTGTATCTTGCACTTTGGGGAATGAGAGTTGTTCAGTTATTTTAATTATTTAGTTTATATCACTGTTCAGTGATGACGTTCAGTGTAATATTGAATTTCTTCTGTGTATCGTCAATAAACTCATCCAGTACTATAACATGCTTACAAATATTTGAGACCCATTAGCTGCTGCTTTATCTGTGTGCCTGCGAAGGACTGATCCACTGGGTCAGCTGCTGCCCCCCCATGTTCTTCATGCTGATTTATCCATTAGACCTACGCAATTACAGCAACTTTATGGTATAATTTTTTAAGCATTAAATATTTTGTCGCTATTTGCACTACGGGTAGCATTACTGTACATGGTCTGTTGTTTTTCCAGCCTTCCTTTTCTTTTTATATATTGCGCACACCACTGAAGACAGAGAAACGCTATTTCAATTCTCCTGTATGTCCTGTACGTATATCAGCTGTTCTGATAGATATGCCAAAATGTTAGAACACTGGAGCCAATCAGCTGATCGCTCGAACCACAGAGCTCAGCTGTTTTCCATGATAAATCAACCTCTGGGCAAAAGCACACTCCATGCATTACCTTTTTTCACTTTATTGAACTTTTTTTTTATCGCCATCAGTTAGCGTGCCTTTGACCCAGGTCTGAACGCTGCTTCTCCTGGCATGTGTTGACTTGTCAGACCCGGTCATCGCTGATGCTCCGCCCAGTCTGCTCACGCAACTCATACCTACACAATCACGGCCACTTATGGTATAGTTTTTTAAGCATTAATCTTCAGTATCATCTTTTTCTATCTTTCTAACTTTCATTTCCTTGTTTTGTCCCAGGAACACTGTGGTGACTGACAGGTCGTGATGCTGTGTGCTACCCAATCAGCATAGCCGTGATGCTGCATATTGTCCACTCAGCATGGAGTCAGTCTGAAACCCCACCCAGACTTCTTGAGGCCAGGCATGAAGAGACACAGAGCGGTGGCTAAAACTTTTGATAAAAATTACACATTTTGACTGAGCGACTCCTTATTTGGGGGATGCACACCCTCGTAGCCTCAGGAAACCAAGTTTAAAATCTGAGGCCAGTCTGACAAACGGTTTGAGAGATATGCGTGGAGCAGACAGAGATTTCTTGCATTTATAGATAGATGTACATCAGTTGGCTCAGGCACGCTATCCAAGCTAAGAGCTAGCCAGCCAAGATTAGCAATGGTGATGTGAGAGGGAGGATGGAGTTAACTTCAGCTCTTGAGGATTTAAGGAGACTTGCACTGAAACAAGCGGTTCTGAGGAAGGCTGCAAAAGATGATTCACAATCATGCTGCAATAATTAAAGACAAATTGAGCAAAATACGTCAAAGGTGACTGACAACATTCTGACCTCCTGGCCAGTAGGTGTTGCTGTTACTCTTGCCCCAACTGCTTTGTCGACACATGACATCAACTCAGTCATGCTATTGGCTGTGACATCCTTTCCAGCCACAGATGCATATAAACACTAGACAGAAAATGGCTGGCCACATTTCAGATAGATCGCTTACTTTTATGATTACAATAAATACAACAATCATTTGTGTATCGTGGTATCACAATACTGCTGGTGCTGTCAACCATCATAAGTACCGACAGAATATGACGCTGACTTTTGCCATGAAGTGTTAGCCATGTCCTATCTTCCGTGTATATCCACGTTACCAACCACCAAAGTCTCCTCATCCAACTGCTCAGATGTAAATTATTTTGGACCCGTAAAAAATGTTTTGTATTTTTTTTTTAATAAACTTTTTGTAAATATACGTAGACTAAGTCTGCACCTTTCTAAACACTTTGTTAGTGCATTTAAAATGATTTTCATGAAAATACTGTCTAGTTAACCTTTAAGTTATGTAAAAATGTGAGGAAAATTGTGATGAATGGAACTAAAAACCTTGGATAATGGTCTAGAATGGAGAGAAATTGTTGAACTATTACACAGGATAATGGCATCCATATGAATATTTCAAATTTAAAAAGGAAAAAGTCAAATTTACTAGAAAAGTTTTCAATTTACAATGAATAAAAGTTAAAAAATTAACAAAAAAGTTACAAATTTGAGAAAAAAGTTGCAAATTTCTGAGAAAAAAAAAGACAAATTTCCAAGAAAAAAAAAATGAAAAATTTACAAGATGTCACAAATGCACAGGAATATATATACAGATCATCTCAAAAAATTAGAATATCATGAAAAAGTTCAATATTTTTTGTCACTAATTACAGAAAGTGAAACCCATATATTATGTAGATTCATTACACAGAGTGTGATATATTTCAAGTGTTTATTTTAATTTTGATGATTATGACTTACAGCCCATGAAAACCCCAAATTCAGTTTATCAAAAAATTCGATTACATAAAATTAATTTAAAAAAGTTTTAATAGAAATGAAAATCTAGAATGAGTTATTACTCTGCATTAATAGAAGAGAACAAGAATAATCCCAGGTTTCTTTTCAGCACTGTAGCCAGGTTGACAAATTCAATTCAATTCAACTTTATTTATATAGCGCCATTTCACAACAACAGTCATCTCATAGCACTATCAACTGTAGGGGGGACCCCCACAGTTGCAGAAAGACCCCAGCAATCAGGCGATCCCCTGTGAGCAAGCACTTGGCGACGGTGGAGAGGAAAAACTCCCTTTTAACAGGAAGAAACCTCCAGCAGAACCAGGCTCAGGGAGGGGCAGTCATCTGCTGCGACTGGCTGGGGGGTGAGGGGATAGAGAAGAAGAAAAGAACAGACATGTAGAGAGCAAACAGCACGATGGGGACTCAATCTATGGGAGAGAACAAACAAATGTTAATGACCAGCAAAAAAAAAATATTTCATAGAGAGTGAGGAAAGGAGTGAGGCCCAGTGCATTACTGGAGGTCCCCCGGCTGACTAAACCTATTAGCAGCATAACTAAGGGAGGGTTCAGAAACACATGATCCCTCCCTAATTGTAGGCTATATCAAAAAGGTAGGTTTTAGCCCTATTTTTAAAAACAGAGATCGAGTCTGACTCCCGAATCCAGATTGGCAGCTGATTCCACAGGAGAGGAGCTTGATAACTGAAGGCTCTGCCTCCCATTGTACTTTTGGAGATTCTAGGTATTACAAGTAATCCTGCATTTTGGGAGCGTAGTGCTCTGTTAGGATGATACGGTAGTATCAGATCTTTTAAATAAAAAGGAGCCTGATTGTTTAGAGCTTTGTAAGTAAGAAGAAGGATTTTAAACTTAATTCTAAACTCTATGGGAAGCCAATGAAGGGAGGCCAGAACCGGAGAGATATGATCTCTCTTTCTAGTACCTGTTAAAACTCTTGCTGCAGCATTTTGGATCAGCTGAAGACTTTTTAAAGATGTTTTAGGACAGCCTGATAATAAAGAATTACAATAATCTAATCTCGAGCTAACAAAAGCGTGGATCAGCTTCTCAGCATCACTCTGAGACAAGATGCTCCTAATCTTGGCAATATTACGCAAATGATAGAAGGCAGTCTTAGAAACAAATTTAATATGTGAATTGAAGGACAAATCCTGATCAAAAATAACTCCAAGGTTCCTCACAGAGCTATTAAGAGAAAGAGTAACTGCATCCAAACTGAAAGTTTGATTTGGAAAGGAATTTCTAAGGTTTTTTGGACCAACAAGAATGACTTCAGTCTTATCTGAATTTAATAGCAGGAAATTACAAGTCATCCAAGCTTTGATTTCCTTAAGACAGGCTTCTAACTTGGCTAATTGATTACTATCATCTGGCTTCATTGACAGGTATAATTGTGTGTCATCTGCATAACAATGAAAATGTATACAGTGCTTTCTAATAATGTTGCCTAACGGAAGCATATATAAACTAAAAAGAGTAGGGCCTAGCACAGATCCCTGTGGAACTCCATGACTAAGCTTTGAGCTGAAAGAAAACTCATCATTTACATGAACAAACTGGAACCTATCAGATAAATAAGATCTAAACCACTGCAACGAAGTTCCATTAAGTCCAACATAGTGTTCTAATCTATCAAGTAGAATATTATGATCGATAGTATCAAAAGCTGCACTAAGGTCTAAAAGGACAAGTACAGAAACTAGTCCATTATCAGATGCAATGAGGAGGTCGTTAGTGACCTTCGTTAAGGCTGTTTCAGTACTATGATGGATTCTAAACCCAGATTGAAACTCTTCAAGTAAACCATTTCCCTGCAGGTGGTCAAATAATTGCGTAGCAACAACTCTTTCTAAGATTTTTGAAATGAAAGGGAGATTAGAGATTGGTCTATAGTTAGCTAAAGCTCCTGGATCTAGCGTTGGCTTTTTGAGTAAGGGTTTAATTACAGCCGTTTTAAAAGCCTGCGGTACATGGCCTAAAGTTAATGAAGAATTGATTATATGAAGAATAAAGCTACCAATAAGTGGGAAGACTTCTTTAAATAACCTAGTAGGAATAGGGTCTAAAAGACAAGTTGAAGGTTTGGATGAGGAAACTATTTTGTCTAACTCACAAAGGTCGACTGGAGTAAACTCATCAAGACAGACATCAATAGAAGGAGTTGTAGTAGTTACAGTATTTAAGTTAACTGTGGGAAGAATCTGATTGATTTTATCTCTGATGGATGAAATTTTATTATTGAAAAAGTTCATAAAGTCCTGACTAGTAAGCTCTAAGGGGATGCTAGGATTGACAGAGTCCTGACTCTTTGTCAACCTGGCTGCAGTACTGAAAAGAAACCTGGGATTATTCTTGTTCTCTTCTATTAATGCAGAGTAATAACTCGTTCTAGCTTTTCTAAGAGATTTTTTATAAATTAAAAGATGATTTCTCCAAGCTAAATAGATTTCATCTAAATTAGTAGAGCGCCATTTTCTTTCTAATTGACAAGTCTTCTGTTTTAAGCTACGAGTTTCTGTGTTGAACCAAGGAGTTAAAAATCTCTGATTAGACTTTTTCTTTTTTAAGGGGGCCACCAAATCTAGAGCCTGATGCAGAGAAGCTGAAACACTATCCACCATGTTATCAATTACAGAAGGAGCAAGCTGTCTATAGCTTATTTCCGTTGTGTTGACACATGGCATAGAGGAAACAATCTGCATAAATTTGGAAACAGCATCATCTGAGAGGCATCTACTGTGATAATATTTTTCTTTAGGAGCCAAATAGTCAGAAATAGTAAAATCAAAGGTTAACAGACAATGGTCTGACAGTACAGGGTTATGAGGAGACACTACAAGATTTTCTATTTCTATGCCATATGTCAGAACAAGGTCCAATGTATGGTGGAGGTAATGAGTAGAATTTCCTACTTTCTGAGAAAACCCAATCGAGTCTAATATTGAATTAAAAGCCACATTAAGGCAGTCACTATATACATCCACATGTACTGTATATTAAAGTCCCCTACTATAATTATTCTATCAGATTTCAGCACTAAATCAGCTAAGAAATCAGCAAATTCGGATAAAAATTCTGAATAGGTTGATGGGGGACGATAAACTATGGCAAATAAAATTGGGTTTAACCTGAAATTGCTAAAGTGCCCAACACTGAGGACCAGGCCCTCAAAGGAATTATAACATGTTTTTTGCTTTACATTAACTAGTAATTTGGAATGGTAAATTGTTGCTACTCCTCCTCCACAACCAGAACTTCTGGGATTTTGACAGTTTAAATAACCAGAGGGAGTTGATTCATTTAAACCAACATAATCCTCTTGTCCTAACCAAGTCTCTGTAAGGGAAATTAAATCAATCTGATGATCAATTAACAGATCATGGACTAACAGAGACTTGGGAGTTAGAGACCTAATATTTAATAAACCACATTTAATTTTTAAATTATGAGGAGGAACAGAGGCCAAATCATTCAATTTAGAGGCTTTATGTTTAATTTGAGTTTTACCAATATTTTGCTTTATCACTTTGGGATGCTTATACATTATATTTTTATTTACTTTGGAGGGAGCAGACAACGATTCTCTGATGGGGAAGACAGGGGCTAAGCTGAGGGGTGGCGGATGAAGAGGAGCTGCAGAGAGGCGTGTAAGACTGAGACTCTGCTTCCTGGTTTCAACTCTGAGTAGTCATGGTTTTGGAAATTTGGATAAAAAAGATGCCAGATTGTTAGATAAATGAGAAGCACCATCCAAAGTGGGATGAATGCTGTCTCATCTCATAAGACCAGGTTTTCCCCAAAAAGAGCTCCAATTGTCAATGTAGCCCACGTCATTTTTAGGACACCACACAGACAGCCAGCGGTTCAAGGATGACGAGCGGCTAAACATGTCATCACTGGTCAGATTGGGGAGGGGCCCAGAGAATACTACAGTGGCAGACATCGTTTTTGCAAACTCACACACCGATTCTACATTAAGTTTCGTGACTTCCGACTGCCGGAGACGGATGTCATTAATGCCGGCGTGAATAACAATTGTGGAATATTTACAGTTACTTTTAGCCAGCATTTTCAAATTTGACTCGATGTCGCCTGCTCTGGCCCCAGGAATACATTGGACTATGGCCGCTGGAGTCTCTAGGTTCACGTTTCTGACTACAGAGTCGCCAGTGATCAGAGTTTTTTCCTCAGCGGGTGTGTCACTGAGCGGGGAAAAACGATTAGAAACGTGAACAGGTTGGTGGTGAACCGGGGCTTTGCGACTAGGCTTCCTTCTCACCGTCACCCACCCAGTCTCCTCGCTGCTGAGGAGAGCCGGGGAACCGCTGACAGTGGGACCTAAGCTAGCTAGCTCCGCTGCAGCTAATGGGCGTCCGTCGAGATTAACTGGCGCAGACGGTGTTTCAATGCAGCGGAGCCGGGATTCCAAATCAGACAACCTCGCCTCGAGCGCCTCAAAAAGACAACATTTATTACATTTACCGTTATCGCTAAAAGAGGCAGAGGTGTAGCTAAACATCTGACAGAGAGAGCACACCAGAGGAAGAGAGGAAAGAGAGGTAGTAGCCATAGCTAGTGGCTAGCTAGTGGCTGGAGAGCTGGAGAGCAAACCACACAGGCAGACAGCAAAACAGGAAGTGACGATACGTTACCACAAAGAAGTGACGATCTCCACAAATGATGATCATCTGACAAAGAGTCAGGACTCTGTCAATCCGAGCTTTCCCTTAGAGCTTACTAGTCAGGACTTTATGAACTTTTTCAATAATAAAATTTCATCCATCAGAGATAAAATCAATCAGATTCTTCCTACAGTTAACTTAAATACTGTAACTACTACAACTCCTTCTATTGATGTCTGTGTGGGCTATATTAATCATATATTCCATAACCTACATATGTTGAAGCATGTGAGAATGTTTGGTGATTACATATGTAAGGCGACTTCACACCTCTGAAAGGACAAAGACTCTCACCCGCCAGTGAAGAACAAAGATGTTCCCAGACACTGCGGTGGCGACCGGAGGAGCTACCCTCACGCCCCCAGGGCGAAGAGAGGAAGTACCAAGACAATGGGGGGGATTATGATAATGAGGGATATCAGCCTTTGATATGCATGTCTTGTTATGTGCAAGTATAAAGTCAGAGAGCCGGAGGTATTCGGTCTCTTTTCCTTCTGTTGCTTCTGCACTTAGATGAGACTTGTTAGGAGAGCTGATAAATAAACTTTGGTTTATATATCAAATCGCCTCATCATTTCAAGCTCTTCTACACTGGTGACCCCTGACGCGAGTATGGACCTGAGGCGTTCCCCCACAATCGACTCATCTGTGGCGACCCAGGCAGACGCCAGCACCCACGCAGACAGGGGAACAGATGGACGACTTTCCCCCCCGACAGAAGGGATTGAGAGGGCTCAACCGAGCACCAGCGCCGCTGAGAGAGCCGAAGCAAGGCACTCTCACCCTGCGGTCACAACAGCTGCTGACAACAGCTGTCAACCTGCCGGACTTCTGGCAGGAAGACCCCGCCTCGTGGTTTCAACAAGCTGAAGCCCAGTTTACACTGGTGGGCATCACGGCTGACGATACGAAATTCTATCATATCGTCTCCAAACTCGACGCTGCCACTTCGAGGTGTGTGCGGAGCATGATCCAGCGGCCGCCGGCCCAAGACAAATATGAAACACTGAAAGCAACCATCGTGGCAAATTACGTCCCCTCAGCTGAAGAGAGAGCCGAGAAGATCCTGGCGGTCTACGGCCACAGAGGGTGCAAACCTAAAGCCCTCATGGAGGATTTGCTGCAGCTTAAAGAAGAAGACAATGACAACTTCCTCCTCCAATTCATATTCCTCAGCACGCTGCCGCCACACATGAGAGGGACGCTCGCCAACATGAGATGCAGCACCCAGCAAGACTTCCGCGTGCTCGCCAACGAAGCTCAACGGCTCGTCAACGCCTGCAAGGAGCAGACACCCACAGCAGCATCCGCAGACCTCAACGCTGATGCCCAGAACCACGAAGAGCCACAACCCACTGAGCAGATCCAGCCCGCGGTGACAGCGACACGGCCAAAACATAACAGACGTCTGTTATTATCACCACCGCTTCGCCGAGAGGGCCCGCAAATGCGTTCCCCCCTGCAAAATTACGATTTCGGGAAACGCCAAAGCCGAGAGCCGTTAACGGCAGCGGTTCTCGGCGAGAAGAGTAAGCTGTTATATGTGACAGATGGACACACCGGCAAGCAGTTCCTTATTGACACAGGAGCTCAACTGAGTTTCGTCATGCCCTCCCAAGCAGATCGAGCCATGGGCACACGGGGCAACGGAGCGGTGGCAGCCAACGGCTCCAACATTGACACCTTCGGCGAAAAGAGCCTGCACCTCCACATCCACGGCCGCAACTACAGATGGACGTTTGTTGTAGCGGCGGTGAGGTTTAACTTGTTAGGCGCAGATTTTTTGTGTGCACATGGGTTATTAGTGGATCTAGCGAATAGACGCTTGGTTAATGCACTGTCTTTTGCTTCTATTCCCTGCTCAGCCCGAGTTTCTCCACCACCTGTGCAGGCCAGCGTCACCACGGCAAGAGGTAAGTTTGAGCAACTCCTCACCCAATTTTCAGCACTCACAATTCCCAAATTCTCAGCCACTGTGGCTAAACACGGGGTTGAACACTTTATTCCCACAACGGGCCCACCCGTATTTGCCAAAGCTCGCCGCTTAGACGCAGCCAAACTCACCATAGCTCGGGACGAGTTCACTACCCTTGAAAAATTAGGCATTGTTAGACGCTCGAAGAGCCCTTGGGCCTCACCACTTCACATGGTTCCGAAACCCGACGGTTCTTGGAGACCATGCGGAGATTACCGCAGATTAAACAATGCGACAGCGCATGACCGCTACCCAATTCCTCACATTCAGGATTTTTCACTACATCTGGCGGGTGCGCGCATTTTTTCAAAAATAGACCTGGTCCGCGGTTATCATCAAGTCCCAGTTCGAGCAGAGGACATTCCTAAAACAGCGGTAATAACCCCTTTCGGCCTTTTTGAATTCCTGCAAATGCCTTTCGGCCTCAAAGGTGCCGCTCAAACTTTTCAGCGGATGATGGACGCGGTATTACGCGACCTTCCTTTTGTTTTCGTCTACCTCGACGACATGCTGGTAGCCAGCTTGTCTGAGGAAGAGCACGAGCAGCACCTCACTACGGTTTTTCAGAGACTAGAAGAGCACGGGTTAATAATCAGTCCAGCCAAATGCAAATTCGGTGTGTCACAAATTGATTTTTTGGGACACAGAGTCTCTCCGAACGGGGCAGTTCCACTTCCGGACAAAGTTCAAGCGATAAAAAGTTTCCCATGACCACAGACAGTCAAATCACTGAAAGAATTTTTAGGAATGGTTAATTTTTACAACCGTTTCCTCCCCCACGCAGCTCAGCTCATGCAGCCCCTATATGACGCACTCAGAAAAAAGAAAGCTTCCAACGCGGTCGAATGGACCCCGGAGCGCGAACGCGCCTTCGCGGAAGTAAAGAGCGCTCTAGCTAACGCCACATTGTTAGTTCACCCCGATCCCTCGGCCCGCATTGCGCTAACCACAGACGCTTCGGACCTGGCTATAGGGGCAGTTGTAGAACAACATGTCAGCGGGATCTGGCAACCTTTAGCATTCTTCAGCAAATCGCTAAACCAAACTGAGCGTAAATACAGCACTTTTGACAGGGAGCTGCTAGCGCTTCATTTATCCATCCGCCACTTCCAGTTCTGGTTAGAAGGGCGGAGTTTCACGGCTTTTGTAGACCATAAACCGCTCACCTTTGCTATGGCTAAAATTTCAGAACCATGGTCAGGCAGGCAACAAAGACAGCTGGCTGCGATTTCAGAGTTCACCACAGACATTCCACATGTGGCAGGCAAACTTAACGTGGTAGCAGACTGCCTCTCTCGTGCTGTGACATCACCAGAGCGCGAGGAGACAGATTATACTACCTCAGCCGCAGAACTCTTCACTAACGCGGACACATACGCAGCACCTATCCATGCAGGAATAAATTATGCAGCCATGGCAAAGGAACAAAGCAGTGACGCGGACGTGCGCGCACTCCTGTCTGGACCAACAGGGTTAAGGCTGGAGAAAAAGGGTTTACGCGACGGCGTGCCCCCCCCTTCCAATATGCGATATTTCAACCGGCCGACCTTGCCCGTTAGTCCCAGCTACATGGCGCCGCCGTATTTTCGACTCAATTCACTCCCTCGCGCACCCAGGTGTGCGCGCCTCGGTTAAAATGGTCGCTGAAAAGTTTGTGTGGCCTGACCTGCGCAAAAACGTAAAAGAATGGGCAAAAACTTGCATTTCTTGTCAGCGCGCCAAAATACACAAACACACTAAAGCCCCTCTGGAGCCTTTTCCAATCCCTGCTAGAAGGTTCGACCACGTTCATGTCGACCTCGTGGGGCCACTACCTTCCTCCCAAGGTTTCACACACCTGTTAACAATGATAGACCGCACCACGCGCTGGCCAGAGGCAGTCCCTCTGGCGTCAACCACAGTGGAGGAAGTCGCTCGCGTTTTTTTTGACAAACTGGGTGGCACGTTTCGGCGTCCCATCGGACATCACGTCCGATAGAGGACCTCAATTTGTCTCAGAGCTTTGGTCAGCCATGTCCAGCAGCTTAGGGGCAACAATTCACCGCACCACCGCTTATCACCCTCAGGCTAATGGGTTATGCGAGCGTTTTCACAGGTCTTTAAAAGCCGCCCTCAGAGCCTCACTAACGGATACAAATTGGGTAAATAAACTTCCCTGGGTTTTATTGGGGTTGCGTGCTGCGCCTAAAGAGGATCTAGACGCCTCTCCGGCAGAATTAGTTTTTGCACAACCTCTCAGGCTCCAAGGTGAATTTTTACCAGAGAACCCGGAGCCAGGGCATCTTCCAGCCCCAAGGTTTTTAGGCAGCAACGGACCGGACTCTCTCCCCGGTCCAGCTCATCACTCCTTTCCACGGGTTTTTGTCCCTCAAGCTTTAAAGAACGCTGAATTCATTTTTGTTAGGCATGAAGCTTTAAAACCAACTTTCCGCCCAGCATACGATGGGCCATTCAGAGTGCTGGAACATGGTGATAAACACTTTGTGCTTGATTTTCGGGATAAAAAAGAAACAGTCAGCATTGACAGACTTAAACCTGCCTTCTTGTTGAAAGACGAGCCTGCACAGTTGGCGAGAGCACCTCGGTGGGGTAGACCCCCCAAGAGAAAAGACTCAGCCCCCCTGCAGGGAACAATTAACCACTCTCCTTCCCACGCTGCGGATTCCTTACAAGAAGGTCCCAGCAGGACGCCTAAACGAACCCACAGCAGTTTTGGGAGAAGATTAAAACCCAGACAGCACAGGGACTGATGCAAACTACTCCACAGTTGTTCACTAATTGTGCTGCAACAGTTTAGGACCGACTTGTGATTTTACTATGCTGTTATGATTACCACTGAACTCTCTTAGGGGCATGGCTGCTGGAAAGTTTCTTCTGTGGCAAGAGGTGTAACAGTTAGTATGTCTTAGTAATTATCTTAAACTGTGAATTTTTCTATTGTCTTTTCTTAGTCGTTTGGGGGGGCTGTGGGCTATATTAATCATATATTCCATAACCTACATATGTTGAAGCATGTGAGAATGTTTGGCGATTACATATGTAAGGCGACTTCACACCTCTGAAAGGACAAAGACTCTCACCCGCCAGTGAAGAACAAAGACGTTCCCAGACACTGCGGTGGAGACCGGAGGAGCTACCCTCACCCCCCCAGGGCGAAGAGAGGAAGTACCAAGACAATGGGGGGATTATGATAATGAGGGATATCAGCCTTTGATATGCATGTCTTTTGTTATGTGCAAGTATAAAGTCAGAGAGCCGGAGGCATTCGGTCTCTTTTCCTTCTGTTGCTTCTGCACTTAGATGAGACTTGTTAGGAGAGCTGATAAATAAACTTTGGTTTATATATCAAATCGCCTCATCATTTCAAGCTCTTCTACAGTCTGTCTTGATGACTCCAATCGACCTTTGTGAGTTAGACAAAATAGTTTCCTCATCCAAACCTTCAACTTGTCTTTTAGACCCTATTCCTACCAGGTTATTTAAAGAAGTCTTCCCACTTTATTCTTCATATTGTAGCACCTTGGGAGAGCCAGATTTCTAGCATCTCAGACAATAGACGGTGGATAAGCATGGGAGATCAAAGAGCAGGAGGCTCCTGGTGGGATAGCAGGAAGGAGTAAAGGATGTAGGGGGTTGAATGCAGTGTGATGCAAATGTCCTGTTGTGTGTGATGTAATGCCATGAAACTTAAGAGGAGAGTCTCTGATAAAAAAAAAATTCATTCTGTTCTGTGCTCGTGAGATGTGAGTGTGCAATAAATCATTTGAAATGAATCTGCCTGTGATTTCACACACTCTACACTGGTGACCCAAGACGTATTATGGAACACGAGGCAAGATCCCCGGAGCTGGCCCGGTCAGGAAGCTACAGCGAGGCGGCAACCATCCCACAGACAGTCCGGACTGGAACCTCCAGCCACGCGTGTGTGGTTGCAGTCAAGCTACCGGATTTCTGGCAGCACAACCCGCGCTCTTGGTTCCACCTCACCGAGGCCCAGTTTGCCCTCCGGGGAGTAACGGCAGATGACACCAGATTCTACCATGTGGTCGCAGCGCTCGACGCCCGCACAGCTCAACAGGTAGCGAGCCTGCTCGATCAGCCACCAGCCAGCAACAGATACGAGGCGCTCAAGGCTGCGCTCATCCAGCGCTACACGCTCTCGGACTGTGAGAGAGCGGAGAGGCTCCTGATGTGGACCGAGCTAGGAGATGGTTCGGCCGTAGACCTGATGGAGAAGATGCTGGCGTTAAGGGGCACGGACGACGGGCACTTTCTGTTTGCCCACCTCTTCCTCCAGAACCTTCCAACAGAAGTGAGAGCGGTTCTGGCCAATTCGCCGCGGCTGGCCGCGCAAGACTACCGTGCGCTAGCCCAGGAGGCAGACCGGATCATCATCACCACCAGGGTGACCACAGTCAACACGGCAGCGACGGAGCCCAGTGAGACGACCAGAGGAGGCGAGGAGCCACCGATGATAGCAGCAGCGGGGCCCAAGGAGCGCCAGAGAAACACGCTCTGCTCCTACCACCGCCGCTTCGGAGAGAACGCACGCAGATGTGCGCCACCGTGCCAATTCAAGCGCTCAGGAAAACGCCAAGGCCGGGGGTCCGTAGCAGCAGCGACCCTCGGTGAAGAGAACAAGCTGCTCTACCTAACGGACGCACGCTCGGGGAGGCGTTTCCTCGTGGACACCGGAGCCCAGAAGAGCTTCATCCGGCCGACCTACGCTGACCGGCTGGCAGGATCTCGTGGCCCCGGGATGTTGGCAGCAAACGGCTCGGATATTAAGACCTTTGGTGAGAGGACTCTGCTCTTATCTCTACATGGCCGTACATATGAGTAGACTTTTGTCATAGCAGCACTGAATTACCATATACTGGGGGCTGATTTTCTGTGTACACATGGTTTACTGGTTGATGTTGCTAACAGGCGCCTGGTTAATGCACTGTCCTTTGACTCTCTCCCCTGTATAGCTCGAGTGACCCAGCCAACAGCACAAGCCAACATCACAGCTACAGGCGGTAAGTTCCACACACTGCTCACTCAGTTCCCAGCACTCACGGTCCCCACGTTTTCCGCGGCCATCGCTAAACACGGGGTGGAGCACTTTATCACCACCACCGGGCCGCCCGTTTTTGCAAGACCTCGGCGCTTGGACGCAGCTAAACTGGCCATAGCGCGCGAGTTTGCCAACCTGGAAAGGTTGGGCATCATCAGGCGCTCGAACAGCCCATGGGCATCCCCGCTACACATGGTCCCTAAGGCTGAGGGATCGTGGCGACCATGCGGTGATTTCCGCAGGTTGAACAACGCCACGGCGCACGACTGCTATCCGATTCCCCACATACAGGATTTTTCCGTTCACCTCGCCGGGGCACGCATTTTTTCCAAAATAGACCTGGTCCGCGGTTACCACCAAGTCCCAGTGCGCGCTGAGAACGTACCCAAAACAGCGGTAATAACTCCGTTCGGTCTATTCGAGTTCCTGCGCATGCCATTCGGGTTAAAAGGAGCGGCACAGACGTTCCAGCGCATGATGGATGCAGTGCTGCGCGATCTCCTGTTCGTGTTCGTCTACCTGTACGATATCTTGGTAGCCAGCGTGTCCGAAGACGAACACGAAACCCACCTCACGACGGTTTTCCGGAGGTTGGAGCAGCATGAGTTAATAATCAACCCGGCGAAATGCCAGTTCGGCGTAACGGAGATTGATTTTTTGGGGCACCGCGTCTCTCCAGAAGGAGCGATCCCGCTGCCCGACAAAGTGCGCGCCGTGGCGGATTTTCCCCGGCCTCAAACGGTCAGGGCGCTGCAAGAATTTTTGGAAATGGTGAACTTTTATAACCGTTTCCTTCCCCGCGTGGTGCAGCTCATGCAACCATTGTACGCTGCGCTCAAAAAACAGAAACCCGCGGATAGGGTCGAATGGACCCCAGAGCGAGAGCGGGCGTTCTCGGAAGTTAAAGCAGCCCTGGTAAACGCTGCACTGCTGGCACATCCAGACCCGACGGCCCGCATAGCGCTCACCACCGACGCTTCAGACGTGGCCATAGGGGCTGTCGTGGAGCAGCGCATCGCCGGGGCTTGGCAGCCGCTCGCCTTTTTCAGCAGAACTTTGCGCGACAGCGAACATAAATACAGCGTGTTTGACAGAGAGTTGCTGGCTCTCCACCTGGCCATTCGCCACTTCCAGTTCTGGCTGGAAGGGCGCAGCTTCACCGCGTTCATGGACCACAAGCTGCTAACATTCGCGATGGCCAAGGTTTCAGAACCGTGGTCGGGCCGGCAGCAGAGACAGCTGGCCGCGATCTCAGAGTTTACTACCGATATTCAGCATGTGTCGGGTAAACTGAATGTAGTGGCGGACTGCCTCTCGCGCGCCATGGTGGCCCCGGTCTGCGTGGGGATACATTACGCAGCCATGGCCGCGGAGCAGATTAGCGATGCAGACATGCGCGCGCTCCAGTCTGGACCAACAGGGTTAAGGCTGGAGAGCAGGGTGCTGCAAGACGGCGGCCCCCCCCGCTAATCTGCGATGTCTCCACGGGTCGCCTGCGTCCTGTGGTCCCGGCCGCGTGGCGCCGCCGCGTGTTTGAGTCGGTTCACACTCTGGCGCACCCAGGAGTGCGCGCGTCGGTCAAAATGGTGGGAGAGAAGTTTGTGTGGCTGAGCCTACGCAAACAAGAGGGATGAGGAATCAATGTACAGGGAAGAAGTGAGAGACCTGGAGGGCTGGTGCAGGGAGAACAATCTGGTACTCAACGTGGACAAAACGAAGGAGATGATTATCGACTTCCGGCGGTCACAGCCTGAGCACGTCCCCCTCAGCATCGGCGGCCGTTTAGTGGAGAGAGTAGAGAACATCAAGTTCCTCAGAGTGCAGATCTCGCAGGACCTGACCTGGAGCAAGAATTCCTTGGAGATCAGGAAGCGGGCTCAGCAGAGACTGCACTTCTTGAGGAAACTCAAACAGGCCTCTCTCCCCATCTGCATCCTCAGGACCTTCTACAGAGGTGTGGTGGAGAGTGTTCTGACGTACTGCATTGCTACATGGTACTCCAGCTGCAGTATGTCAGACTAAAAAGCCCTGCAGAGGATAGTCAAGGGGGCTGAGAGGGTAATTGGAGTCTCCCTCCCCTCTGTCCAAGAACTTTTTCAGAACTGTTGTAGGAGCAGGGCACTGAACATTGTCAAGGACCGTTCTCACCCTCTGCATAAACACTTTGAACTTCTTCCATCTGGTAAACGATTCCGGAGAATCAGAGGCAGAAGCACCAGATTGATCAACAGCTTCCTTCCACAAGCTGTCAGGATGCTGAACAGTTGACCCGGAATCTCTCGTACACACTACTGCACCTACGGACATTTTGTATATTATTTGTATATTATAGTTATTTTTTGTTGTTGTTTTTTTTTTCCCCAAGTATGTCTCAGGGATGTGTGAATGGATGGGGGGGTGGGGGTGGGGGGTGGAGCTATGTGGGAGTGTCTTAAATCATGCTGCTTCTATTTATATGGATGCCGAGAGAAACGCAATTTCATCTTGCCTGCACTACAGTTGTATGTACAGCAATATGGCCTGCACGGTGGCGCAGTGGTTTAACACTGTGGCAGCACAGTTTACCCTCGGCCGGGGGATCGCGGGGATCATGAGATTGTGGGTTCGATCCCAGCTCCCGACCAACAGTGAGCTGTGTGGAGTTTGCATGTTCTCCCCGTGTTGCGTGGGTTTACTCCGGGATTTCTCCGGTTTCCTCCCGCATACCAAAAACATGTAGGTTTAGGGCGCTCGCGCACGCAGCAACCAGCAACCGGTGGCTTGTCACCAGACTGCAAACCAAATCTACCTACGGGTACAAATAAGTAACAAAAAAAAAAAAATGACAATAAAGTTTGATTTGATTTGAAGTGAAAGAGTGGGCTGCAGCCTGCGTGGCGTGCCAACAAGCCAAGGTACACAGACACACGAAGGCTCCCTTGGAGCCGTTTCGTATTCCGGCTAAGAGGTTCGACCATGTTCACGTGGACCTCGTGGGCCCCCTCCCGCCATCACAGGGGTGCACGCACCTCCTGACAATGGTGGACCGCACCACGCGCTGGCCAGAAGCGGTTCCGCTGGGGGCAACCACGTCCGCAGACGTAGCACGCGCTTTTTTAACGGCATGGGTGGCGCGCTTTGGAATCCCGTCGGACATTACGTCCGACAGGGGTCCCCAGTTTGTTTCCTAACTCTGGTCTGTGATGGCCCGCAGCCTGGGTGTTACAATTCACCGCACAACTGCGTACAACCCACAGGCCAATGGGTTATGCGAGCGTTTTCATAGATCACTGAAAGCAGCACTTAGGGCTTCATTGACGGATGCAAATTGGGTAGACAGGCTGCCGTGGGTTTTATTGGGGTTGCGCTCCGCGCCGAAAGAGGATCTAGAAGCTTCCCCGGCAGAGCTCATTTTTACGCAGCCACTACGGCTGCCCGGGGAATTTCTACCAGATAATCCCGCTCCGGGCAGCTCCTCGTCTCAGCTTTTGCGGCGTAGCGCAAACACAGGCACACTGCCGGGCCCTGCCCACCACAGTTTTCCGAGTGTTTTTGTGCCTAAAACTTTGAAGAGCGCGGAGTTCGTGTTTGTCAGACACGATGCCCACCGCCCTCCATTGTGCCCACCCTATGATGGACCGTTCAGAGTGTTGGAAACAGGGGATAAGCATTTTTTGCTAGACTTGGGGGGTAGGAGGGAAAACATTGGCATAGACAGACTCAAACCCGCTTTCGTTGTGGCGGACGAGCAAGTGCTGTTGGCTAGGGCCCCTCGAAGTGGAAGACCCTCACGGAGAGCTCCCCAGGGAAACGATTCGCCAGAGCAGCCACACGGCCAGACCGAAGTGGCCCCCCTCCCAGCAGCCTCCCACCGGCACAACAGCGCCGCGGAGGCGGTAAAACCCAGTTACAGCAGATACGGGAGGAGACAGAAGCCCAAACAGCATGTGGACTGATGTTCTGTTGTTCTATCACAGCATGTGGACTGTTATTCTATTGTCCTATCTAAGATGCTGGGGGGGGGGGGGGTATTTGTAGCACCTTGGGAGAGCCAGATTTCTAGCATCGCAGACAATAGACAGTGGATAAGCATGGGAGATCAAAGAGCAGAAGGCTCCTGGTGGGATAGCAGGAAGGAGTAAAGGATGTAGGGGGTTGAATGCAGTGTGATGCAAATGTCCTGTTGTGTGTGATGTAATGCCATGAAACTTAAGAGAGTCTCTGATAAAAAATTCATTCTGTTCTGTGCTCGTGAGATGTGAGTGTGCAATAAATCATTTGAAATGAATCTGCCTGTGATTTCACACACTCCACAATATAATCAATTCTTCATTAACTTTAGGCCATGTACCGCAGGCTTTTAAAACGGCTGTAATTAAACCCTTACTCAAAAAGCCAACACTAGATCCAGGAGCTTTAGCTAACTATAGACCAATCTCTAATCTCCCTTTCATTTCAAAAATCTTAAAGTTGTTGCTACGCAATTATTTGACCACCTGCAGGGAAATGGTTTACTTGAAGAGTTTCAATTTGGGTTTAGAATCCATCATAGTACTCAAACAGCCTTAGCGAAGGTCACTAATGACCTCATTGCATCTGATAATGGACTGGTTTCTGTACTTGTCCTTTTAGACCTTAGTGCAGCTTTTGATACTATCGATCATAATATTCTACTTGATAAATTAGAACACTATGTTGGACTTAACGGAACTTCGTTGCAGTGGTTTAGATCTTATCTGATAGGTTCCAGATTGTTCATGTAAATAATGAGTTTTCTTTCAACTCAAAGCTCAGTCATGGAGTTCCACAGGGATCTGTGCTAGGCCCTACTCTTTTTAGTTTATATATGCTTCCGTTAGGCAACATTATTAGAAAGCACTGTATACATTTTATTGTTATGCAGATGACACACAATTATACCTGTCAATGAAGCCAGATGATAGTAATCAATTAGCCAAGTTAGAAGCCTGTCTTAAGGAAATCAAAGCTTGGATGACTTGTAATTTCCTGCTGTTAAATTCAGATAAGACTGAAGTCATTCTTGTTGGTCCAAAAAAACCTTAGAAATACCTTTCCAAATCAAACTTTCAGTTTGGATGCGGTTACTCCTTCTCTTAATAGCTCTGTGAGGAACCTTGGAATTGTTTTTGATCAAGATCTGTCCTTCAATTCACATATTAAATTTGTTTCTAAGACTGCCTTCTATCATTTGCGTAATATTGCCAAGATTAGGAGCATCTTGTCTCAGAGTGATGCTGAGAAACTGATCCACGCTTTTGTTAGCTCGAGATTAGATTATTGTAACTCTTTATCAGGTTGTCCTAAAACATCTCTAAAAAGTCTTCAGCTGATCCAAAATGCTGCAGCAGGAGTTTTAACAGGTACTAGAAAGAGAGATCATATCTCTCCGGTTCTGGCCTCCCTTCATTGGCTCCCCATAGAGTTTAGAATTAAGTTTAAAATCCTTCTTCTCACTTACAAAGCTCTAAACAATCAGGCTCCTTTTTATTTAAAAGATCTGATACTACCGTATTATCCTAACAGAGCACTACGCTCTCAAAATGCAGGATTACTTGTAATAGCGCTGTTCATTGTTGGTAAACAAAGCATAATTCTAGCGCATGCACAGTCAGCTGGTGGGCAAGAAAACATTGCAACGTTGCAACGCCTTTTGCGTGGACTGGACGCATCCGCTGTACTTCAGTGTATTGTTTCGCTCTTTTGACGTGATCTCCGCGCCATGTTTGGTGAGCGAAACAATCCACAGAAACGCTCATATTTTGCTCAATATCTTATGTTAACAAAATAAGACACTGGCATTTATTGTACAAAGATTATGAGATATCGTGGCATCGCAGAGGTTCCTTGTCAATGCCTGAGTCCTGCGGTTTACTCTCTGAAAAAGGATGAAACTGACCTGCCTGCACGTTTCCATCTCTGGCCTGACAGTCACGCTCACTGTCACTGTGTCAGTGAGTCATCTAGTCAATTCTAGTTTGTGACAGTTGAAGTCCAATTGCAATGACTTGATTCTTGAATGATGAAATGAAGTTAAAGCAAAGAACATCTCAGCCTCAGGGTCAGGCAGTTAATCTACACAGGCCTCGCAATATTTGTGAAATAAAGGGCAAAGAAAAGGGTTTTACAGTACACGGTGGGTTCTGTCTTACCAGTAATACTAAGTTGCTTGTATAATGTGATTGACTTTGTCAATTTGGCACTAGGTTTTTCCAATCAGTATATTTGTCACCTCAATGAGAGATGACAGTCTAAATGTTATAATTCTTTGGCCCTAGTAAGATGGTGACATATAAAGAGGGTACCACTATAATTATGACCATAATTATTTATTATACCATATAACTGTTGTGCAGATGAATTAGTTTATTAAAATGGAGACACTTTGTACACTGAAATTCCAAGTGGTTTACCTGTACATATTTTAAAACTGTAATAAATGAACACTCATGAAGACTTCAAAGTTACCTAGCAATTAGGGCTGTTCCAGATATTATCCTCAGGTGGGCGTGGGCTGCAATTTTTTCTAGGCCCCTCCACCCTTAGGACATGCCAACTTTGAAAGCCTGACAACCCTCCGGACAGAATTAGACCCCCGGATATGATAAATCAATGGGGACCAACACCTAGCCCCAGGACAGCTCTCCCACCATCGCCAGGACAGCTTTATCTTTGAAACCCCTCTACCCGCCCACCCCCACCTGAGGATAATTTCTGGAACAGTCTTTATGTCATTCTCAAATTTATAAAAAGTTCTCCCAATTTATTTCCAGTTTATCCAGAATGCCCAGCACACTTTACAAGAGTGAGTCACTGAACTCCAGTAGCTCCCTGTTCAGTTACTTAATGAGCCTTGGCTGCATGTTAGAAAGTGCAGCACATATCATGATGATGTTGTCTGAATGTGGCACCAATGACAGTGGAAGAACGTAGCTCAGAATCCTGAAATTCTTGAGTCGCTCCATCATTCGTTCCACATGGATTCTAACTCGGGCCAGTCTGCGTGACTTTTCCACATCTCTCATGCTCAGCTGCTTAGTCGTGAAGTGGTCTCCACACACGCGGACATCCTCCCCTGGGACCCAGTCTTTGCGGTTCAATGCTGCCAGCCACACTCGCCTGTGCTCTGGATCTGCAGGAATCCTATTCCAGGACAATTTCCCCCCCTTCTCCCACCTGTTGGAACAGTCTTTAACAACACAAGACTGTGGCATTTTGCCGCAAAACGTCTCTGAATCGGCAGAAGTGTCTGCTCAACATGCAACACGTGCTTGGCGTCTTGCCCACCAGCGCTGTCTTTACATCACGTGACATACTCGCGTGATGTCACAGTGAACACTGCAATACCTAGAATCTCCCGAAGTACAATGGGAGGCAGAGCCTTCAGTTATCAAGCTTCTCTCCTGTGGAACCAGCTGCCAATCTGGATTCGGGAGTCAGACTCGATCTCTGTTTTTAAGAATAGGGCTAAAATCTTCCTTTTTGATATAGCCTACAATTAGGGAGGGATCATGTGTTTCTGAACCCTCCCTTAGTTATGCTGCTAATAGGTTTAGTCAGCCGGGGGACCTCCAGTAATGCACTGGGCCTCACTCCTTTCCTCACCCTCAATGAAAATTTTTTTTTGCTGTTATTAACATTTGTTTGTTCTCTCCCATAGATTGAGTCCCCATCGTGCTGTTTGCTCTCTACATGTCTGTTCTTTTCATCTTCTCTATCTCCTCACCCCCCAGCCAGTCGCAGCAGATGACTGCCCCTCCCTGAGCCTGGTTCTGCTGGAGGTTTCTTCCTGTTAAAAGGGAGTTTTTCCTCTCCACCATCGCCAAGTGCTTGCTCACAGGGGATCACCTGATTGTTGGGGTCTTTCTGCAACTGTGGGGGTTCCCCCCTACAGTTGATAGTGCTATGAGATGACTGTTGTGAAATGGCGCTATATAAATAAAGTTGAATTGAATTGAAATGTTGGCCAACTGAAAAGTATGTCCATGTACCACTCAATACTTGGTCAGGGCTCCTTTTGGATTACTGTATCAATGTGGCGTGGCATGAAGGTGATCAGCCTGTGGCACTGCTGAGGTGTTATGAAGGCCCAGGTTGCTTTGATAGTGACCTTCAGCTCGTCTGCATTGTTGGGTCTGGTGTCTCATCTTCCTCTTGACAATCCTCCATAGATTCTCTACGGGGTTTAGGTCAGGAGAGTTTGCTGGCCAATCACACACAGTGATGCCATGGTCATTAAACCAGGTTTTGATACTTTTGGCAGTGTGTGTGGGGTGCCAAGTCCTGCTGGAAAATGAAATCAGCTTTTCCATAAAGCTTGTCAACAGAGGGAAGCATGAAGTGCTCTAAAATTTCCTGCTTGACGACTGCGGTGACTTTGGCCTTGTTAAAACACAGTGGACAAACACCAGCTGATGACCTCTGTTCAGATAAAAGTAAATTTGGCATTTCATATGGAAATCAAAGCCCCAGAGTCTGGAGAAAGAGTGGAGAGGCACAGAATCTAAGTTGCTTAAGGTTTAGTGTGAAGTTTCCACAGTCAGTGATGATTCAGAGGAGTTGTCTAATTTGACCTTGTTGGATTTTCTTTCCCCCCTTTGTTATATTATTCAGTTTCCTTTAATCTGTACTTTTAATCTATCTGAAATAAAGATTCATTCATTCATTCATTTGAGGAACGATGTCACCTGCTGGTGTTTGTCCACTGTGTTTTATCAAGACCAAAGTCACCGCAGTCGTCTACCAGGAAATTTTAGAGCACTTCATGCTTCCCTCTGCTGACAAGCTTTATAAAGAAGCCGATTTCATTTTCCAGCAGGATTTGGCACCCCCCTCACACACACACACACACACACACACTGCCAAAAGTATCAAAACCTGGTTTAATGACCATGGCATCACTGTGTTTGATTGGCCAGCAAACTCTCCTGACCTAAACCCCACAGAGAATCTATGGAGTATTGTCAAGAGGAAGATGAGACACCAGACCCAACAATGCAGACGAGCTGAAGGTCACTATCAAAGCAACCTGGACCTTCATAACACCTCAGCAGTGCCACAGGCTGATCACCTCCATGCCACGCCACACTGATACAGTAATTAATCCAAAAGGAGCCCTGACTAAGTATTGAGTGTGTATATGGGCATACTTTTCAGTCGGCCAACATTTCTATTAAAAAAGCTTTTTTATTTTTATTAATTTTATGTAATATTCTAATTTTTTGAGAAACTGAATTTGGGGTTTTCATGGGCTGTAAGCCATAATCATCAAAATTAAAATAAATACTTGAAATATATTACACTCTGTGTAATGAATCTATACAATATATGGGTTTCACTTTCTGAAATGAATGACAAAAACAATTGAACTTTTTCATGATATTCTAATTTTTTGAGATGATATGTATATTTTAAAGTTGCAAATGTAAAGGGGGGGGGGGGTATTTAATTTTCCCCTAAAAAAATGTTGAAGGTTCAGGGGGCTCAGGAGTTGCGTACTCCGCTTTATAGTCAGAAACATCTCAGCTTGTGTAGATGAAAACTAACTAACTAACTAACTAACCTGCACTTATATAGCGCTTTTCTAGTCACAAAGACCACTCAAAGCGCTTTCATTAATACTAACCCTCTATTCTAAGGGCCTACAGGAAACAGATATCTAGGGACAATTTAGAACAGCCAATTAACCTAACATGCATGTTTTTTTTTTGGCATGTGGGAGGAAACCGGAGAAATCCCGGAGTAAACCCACGCAACACGGGGAGAACATGCAAACTCCACACAGATCACTGTTGGTCGGGGGCTGGGATCGAACCCACGGTCCCACGATCCCCACAATCCCCCGGCCAAGGGTAAACTGTGCTGCCGCAGTGCTAACCACTGCGCCACCGTGCAGCCCAAATGTGATGTGGAGACCAATAAAACAGACAAGGTGGTTGGGTCAGGTGAACAAACATTTAATACCATGTATATACAAAATAAAACACAGTTTCATTAAAAAAAAAAAAAATGAAATAATCCTCATCTGCAGGTTTACAGACTCCAGCACTGAAATTCACACTCATTTCGAAAGTGATTTTAAACAAACTGCAAACACAAAATGAAACATTCTCATCTTAAACCAAAAATCTCAGAGCCAAATAAACAGTGGACTTTTACTGTGAAGAGCAGGAGTTCAGAATAACAATCATTTAAAGAAGAGTTTACGTCTCTCAGCTGTTTCACCTTAAGCTCAGAATTCACTAAAACAAAACGGGTCACCTGTTCTCTGGCTGCTGCAGTCATTCACTGTGAGCAGAGTTTCATGTAACGAGTGCAGATCCAACAACTAGACCATGACTCCGTTTCAAAGAGCTAAGTCGCAATCATCAGAATCTGAGGAAAATCCAGTGTCTCCTGCCACCGTTTTCTCTGAAGATCCCAATACATTACTGAAGAGTTTTGCACACGCATCATCAGCAGATACAAACCCTGGTACCAAGTTTCAGAACTGTAGGAGTTGATTTCACAAAACAGCTACATTTTGTGGGACGGACAGACATCGCCGTAACATAATGCTCCTGTAGGCTGCGATCAGTGGGGAACAACAAAAAGCCTTGAACATATTCAACTTCTTTAACTGAACAACCTTTTTCACAATATTCTAATTTACTGACTAGTAAAGCACAATTAATGGAAACTGAAAACATTTTGTAGTCCGGATCAAGTTCACTTACTAATAATAAACTGAAATTAAAATTACCTTCATCTTTTTTTGTAACTTTGCTATTTTTCTTGTAAACTTTATTTCTCAGATTTATGATTTTTCTCAAATTTGAAACTTTATACATTTGACTTTTCTCGTAAATTTGCCCATTTTCCCCCTGTAAATGCGCTACTTTTTTCACAAAAAATCTGCAAATTTCTCATAAATTTGTGACTTTTTCTTGTAAATCTGCAACATCCTTATCAATAAGTTACAGTTACCGCCGCTATGGAGATGCTTTCATGTTTGTCAGCAGAATTACACAAAACTCCTGCATGGATTTTGATTACATTTTCAGAGGTGGCCCTTGGGGATACAGATGAACCCATTTAGAGGTGACTGGGGTCAGGATGCAGATTCTGGATCCCATTTTCCATTTTCTTTAAACAGCCTTGGACTCTCTTAGCGCCCTCTAGCTATTCTATGCAATTCTTTGAACAGTTTTTTATTTTACGCAATCTTGCATAGGGCCCCACAAAGTTAGTCATGGCCCCGAGGAAAATGTGCAGATGGCCGACTTTAACGGTCAATCTTTTTGGAAACTACCCCCGGTGAATCACCATTTTATGGTGGTGAGGCATTTGTGTGCCCTCATGATCTCAGGAGCTATGCTGTCGGGGGCAACTTTCCCTGATAGGGACTTCCAAGACAAACTGGTCCTGGGTAAAGGGCTGGACTAAGAGTGGTCCAGTAGATCCCTCTGAAAAAAGTTACATCAAGGACCCAGTGTAACCAAAGGAGCCACATGAGTCGCCTGTACTGATTATCAGTCTGCTGGGGGGTTCATTTTGAGAAATTACGGGATATTCTTTCTCCGCGAGTCTGCCGTGTCTGTCTCACACACCTATCTTATGGTGATGCTCAAAATTTAACCCAGCAAGCAAACTACCCAAAATGAATTTAAAAAAGTCATCGTTGGAAGAGTTTCTTTGGGCGGGGGGGGGGGGGGGTCACTGATGAGACCAAAGAGCCCAAGACTGCCACAAAAAAAGAAAAGTGTGTTTACTAGGAAATACCAGGAGTCCCATTTAACATACGGCTTTATCCAAACGGGGGACGCACAGCCTCCAGATCTGCTCTGCAAAATATGTGGTGACAAGACGGCAAATGAGGCCATGAAGCCTTCAAAACTGCTTCAGTACATGGAAACCAAGCACCACGCTGCACTGAAAGACGAGCCTTGGAGTGCTTTGGGCTTCCAGGTTTCTGTGTGGAGTTTGCATGTTCTCCTTGTGCTGTGTGGGTTTACGCTGGGTGCTCTAGTTTCCTCCCACAATCCAAAGACATGCATGTATCGGTCTCTGGTAGACCCTTAGAACAGAGGATCAGTACTAGTGAAGCGCTCCGAGTGGTCTTCGAGACTAGACAAAGCACTACGAGTAATCCTTAATTCATTCCACAGCATGTGGGACACCATGTGGTGTATGGGGCGGAGCCTATCTCTGTTTCACTGACCCTAGGCCACACAGCTACTGTGAGTAGTGAAAGCTACAGTGTGTGTGTGTGGGGGGGGGGGGGTCGTCAGTCCTCTGGTAGATCTGTGAAGCAAGAACGTGGACCGTCTCCTTGCAGAGAAAAACTGAGCTACCAATGAAGGTGGAAATTTTTACTGTCAACGTGTTACCAGTCTGCAAGGCAAAAAAACAGTTGGGGACAACTATTAGCTGACAGTAGCGTAGCGTTTTCTGCTCCAGGGGCGTAGCACCAGCAAAGTTTTTTTTTTTTTATTAGCAAAATGACAAAACCATCCCACTTGTTAAACCTGCCATCTCCCTCATCACCTCTGCCACGGATCAAACGTTTTCATATCTATCTATTCGTTTGCAGGATTATGCAGAAACTTCTTTCGGCTGCTCCCTTTTGGGGTCACCAAAGTGTATCATCACCTGATATCACAATGTCAATTTGGCAAGTATTTTTACACCAGATGCCATTCCTGACACAACGTTCTCCATTCATCCGGTCAAGTATAACTGAATATGTCAATATCTTCTGGACTCAATCATTTATCAGCACTGATGGCAGAAGCAGACAGATGCTGCCCCCCCCCCCCACCCCGTTATTTCAGTTTGGCTCCAAGATATTTTCTAATCTACATCCTAAGTGGTACAGAGTTACATTTACTGAAGTAGCCGTTTCACAAAACTGTACTTTCATGAGTTTGACTTCCTCCAAACTTACAATAAGAGGAAAATGTCACAAATTGGTGAGAGTAGTCACAAATCCATCAATCCATCTACTACCGCTTTTCCGGAGGTCTGGGTTGCAGAGGTAGCAGCTCAAGTAGAGAAGCCCAGACTTTCCTCTCCCCAGCCACCTGCTCCCCAGCTCTTCAGAGGGAATACCAAGACATTTCCAGACCAACTGGGAGACGTAGTCTCTCCAGCGATTACTTTTTTCAAGCCACATTTATGAGAAGAATCATCAGTTAAAGAGAAAGTCCTCAAACTGGCGACAGTAAATCTGGGGGTCTGTTGTGAATCCTTATCTTCAGTTCTCTCCACACATGTTAAACTGGATTTAAATCAGGTGATTGACTGGCTCATAAGTGATCATTTGATTTTTTTTGTTACAAACCAACTGACAGTTTCTCTCTCTGTATTTGGGATCATTGTCCGCCCTCCATTCCCTGCACAGCCAGGGAATGGAGGGCGTCATGCTTGGTGACCACAGGATCTCATCTCTGTTCTTTGCAGATGATGTTGTCCAGTTGGCTCCATCCAGCAATGACCTACAGTTCTTGCTGGGACGGTTTGCCACTGAGTGTGAAGCGGCTGGGATGAGAATCAGCACCTCCAAGTCCGAGTCCATGGTCCTCAGCCAGAAAAAGGTGGATTGTCCTCTCTGGGTTGGGGACAGGCTCCTGCCCCAAGTAGCGGAGTTTAAGTATCTTGGGGTCTTATTCACGAGTGAGGGGAAAATGGAGCGAGAGATAGACAGACAGATCGGAGCAGCATCTGCAGTGATGCGGACGTTGTACCGGTCTGTTGTGGTGAAGAGGGAGCTGAGTTCTAAGGCAAAGCTGTTGATTAACCAGTCAATCTACGTTCCTACTCTCACCTATGGTCACGAGCTTTGGGCAATGACCGAAAGAATGAGATCGCGGATACAAGTGGCTGAAATGAGCTTTCTCCGTAGGATTGCTGGACTCACCCTCAGAGATAGGGTGAAGAGCTCAGTCATCCGGGAGAGGCTCAGAGTAGAACCGCTGCTCCTCCACATTGAAAGGAGTCAGTTGAGGTGGTATGGGCATCTGATCAGGATGCCTCCCACTTGAGGTGTTTCGGGTACGTCCCACTGGGAGGAGACCCCGGGGCAAACCCAGGACTAGCTGGAGACTATGTCTCCCAGCTGGTCTGGGAACACCTTGGTATCCTCTCTGAAGAGCTGGAGCAGGTGGCGGGGGAGAGGGAGGTCTGGGCTTCTCTGCTTGAACTGCTGCCTCTGCGACCCAGACCTCTGGAAAAGCGGTAGAAGATGGATGGATGGATGGATGATCTTGCTGGAAGCTCCACCCCCATCTCATCTTCATTCTTGTGGATGGCAGCGGTTTATTTTCAAGAAAGCTCTGGTACATGGCTCCATTCATTGTGCTTTTATATGAAGTCTGCCAGTGATGCTTCCACCTCCAAACGGCACTACTGGAGTAGTGTTCTTTGGGTGAACTGCAGTGCCATTTTCCCCCCAAACGTGCTGTGTTCAAAATGCTCACTCCTTCCCCATATAGTGTACCATATAGTGAATCAGCAATCTTGAAGTACTGTTCGAAATCTTAACTGAAAATTTCATTCACTATATAGTACACTCAAAATATCCCACAATGCATTTTGAAAAGTAGTGAACAACGGATGGTCACTACATTAGCCAATATATCCCACAATGCAATGCGCAGCCAACAGAGCAGTGAGAGGAGAGCTTCACAACACAACAAACTACCTTAAGGTATTTATATATTTATTAATTTGGGAAAAACGATTTAATACATATTTACTACAAATTACATGCAGGTATTCTTTTTTTTTTGTTACCACCGTTAGTCTGTTCAGTTTTACTGTCTCACGTGATGACATCATTAACCGTGCTGCGAAAACAAACCAGTAGTGTCCAAAAGCTGTTAATTTTATTGTTATATTGAGTTTACTGTATAGTCCACTATATCTAAATTCACTATATAGCAAGTAGGGAGGCAGTGACTGAGTGAACATTTCCAACACATCCATGATGTATTTCTGTGACCGGAGTGGTGGCCTAGAAGTACAGCATCTGCCCCACAACCAGGAGGCCGGGGTTAAAGTCCCAGCCGGGTCATGCCAAAGACCATATAAAAATCGAACTTCCTGCCATCCAGCTGGGTGCTCAGCAATAATGGAATGGAGGGAAATGTTGGTTAACCAGCCACAGGAGGTGCACAAGCCAGTGTACTCCCTGTGCTGGTCCCAAGCCCGGATAAAAATGGGCAGGGTTGTGTCAGGAAGGGCATCCGTTGTAAAAAAACAACAACAAAAACTCAGCTCCAACCTATGGATATGGCAGACCTATTGATGTCTGCTGCAGCGATCCCACCAGAACGTAGGAATAAAGCTAGGAGAAGAAAAAATGATGCATTTGTCTCATCCAAAAACACTATATTCTCCCAGTATTTCATAGTCTTGTCCAAATGCTGCTTGGCAAACTTTAAAAGGCACAATGAAGCTGGAGTCTTGTGAGGTGAGCGTGCATGAAGCCCATGACAGTGGGGTACATTACCAACTGTACCTGCTGCCTCCAAGTCTCTCAGGAGCACTGTCCCAGTCATCATTGGTTCTTAGGTTACCCTTCTAATATCTTTTGAAGAGCTCCTGTGCGTGGATGGTTGACGGTTGCGTGACGTTCCTGGCTGATATTAACTTCCACAGAAAGGAGGTAGAACCATTTTCTAACAACTTATGGATTTCAACTGGTTCTTTGCGTCACCATGCCTTGTTGTACTGCTTTTTCCAATATGTCAATAAAGGCATGGACAAATTTGTGGGTAATTTATCTGTTAAAGAAAGAAAATCCCACAATGGTCTCAAACAACTTGAAACTGAAAATAATAAAACATTTCTAAAAAAGAACTTGTGAAAATCAGACATTGCTTTGAATTGTTAAAGAGTAGCAGGACTGCCACCCAGTTCACATAGCACCATGATTCATATGACCAATCCTGCAGGTGGTGAATGCACTGGAGGATGTTCAGATAAAACTAATTTTAACATTAGACAAAGTTAATCCAAGCAAACACAAAATGCAGTTTTTAAATGATTTCATTTATTAAGGGGAAAAAAGCTACCCATACGTACCTGGCCCTGTGTGAAAAAATAATTGCCCCCCTTGTTACATGGTAAATGGTGTTCACTTATACAGCGTTTTTCCTTATCTCTAGATGACCAAAGCGCTTTTCAGATCCTGCTATCCACCCATTCCCACACACATTCACACACTGGTGGCAGCGGAGCTGCCATGCACCGGTGCTCGCCTGACCCACCAGGAGCATCATGAATTAACTGATTAACCACATTTTATTTTAGAAAGCAGAGTTTAATTTCACAGCCACACCCTGGCCTGAGACCTTTTGAATCAAGAAATCACTTAAATAGAACCTGTCTGACAAAGTGAAGGATCTCAAAAAGCAACATATCATGCTGCCATCTGAAGAAATTAAACAGATGACAAACAAAAACCCCAGAACATCTAAAGAACTGCAGGCCTCATTTGCCTCAGTTTGGACACTGGTCTATGATTCAACAGAAAGAGACTCCTCAAAAATGGCATCTATGGGAGAGTTCCAAGGTGAAAACCACTGCTGACCATAAAAAACAGGCTCATTTCACATTTGCCAAAAAAAAAAAAAAAATCTTGATGATCCAAGACTTTAGGGAAAATATTCTGCAGACTGATGAGGAAAAAAAGTTTAACCTTTTGGAAGATGTCCTGTTACACCTGGTGTAAAACTAACAGCTGTTCATAAAAAGAACATCACACCAACAGTCAAACACGGTGGTTGTAGTGTGGTAGTCTGGGGCTCCTTTGCTGCTTCAAGACCTGGACAACCTGCCTTAACTGATAGAACCCTGAATTCTGCTGTCTACCACAAAATCCTGAAGGATAATGTCCAGCCATCAGTTTGTGACCTCAAGCTCAAGCCTTCTACTGCGGCTGAATCAAAACAATTCTGCAAAGAAGAGTGGATCAAAATTCCTCAGCAGCGATGGAAAAAAGTCATCGCTAGTTACCACAAACACCTAACTGCAGTTGTTGCCACCAAAAGTAGAACAACCAGTTATTAGGGTTAGGGGGCAATTACCTTTTCCACACAGGACCAGGTAGGTTTGAATAGCTTTTTATCCTTAAAAGTATCGCACATGGTACATTACATGCTCATCCATAGTCATTATCAACTGGGCAGTGGCAACCTCATGGTTAGGGATGTGGACTGGTGAGCGGACAGGATTAGATCTGGACGGGACAGACAGTTTGCCCCACCCTCCTTAACCCCACTGTGGTGCCCTTGAGCAAGGCCCTTAACCCCAACTGCTCCAGTGGAGCTGCTCAGTGGCCACAGGTCAGTCTGTGGTTGCACTGGGCAGCTTCCTGGTGTGAGTGTGAACAGGCTGTCCTTGAAAAAGATGTTTCCTCTCAATGGAACTATCCTGTATAAATAAAGGTTAAATAAAAAAATAAAATCAATAGTGCATAGCTAGTACAACAACTGGTAAATCAATTACAAATTCACGATTTACTATAGTGTAGATCTGCAGAAAAAACTAATAGCCATGTAACTGCAAGGACTGTTGGCAGAGCAAACAATCTACAATTCAAAATGGAACAAATTCAGAGAAAATATTAAATAATTTTAACCTGCTACAATATGCACAGCTTGAATACATGTACAGACTATGTAAAATGAAAATATCCTAGTGTGAAAATTGTAGGAGGAGTTACCGGACAAGTCGTACAGCCAGACATCATCATATGGTGGGCATATAAAAACTGCATTTTGTATTTACGTAGGTTATCTTTTGATTTGAAACATAAATGTGACAAATATGCAAAAACAAATCAGAAAAGGGGCAAATACTTTTTCACAGCACTGTAAACTGCTCCTGTATTTGTGTAAATGAGCAGATGAACTGGTGTACCTAATAAAGTGGTTGGTGAGTATACAGGTGTATCTCAAAATTAAAATATCATTGAAAAGTTGATTTCAATAATTCAAAAAATGAAACTTGTATATACAGTGGGGCAAAAAAGTATTTAGTCAGCCACCAATTGTGCAAGTTCTCCCACTTAAAAGATGAGAGATGTCTCCAATTTTCATCATAGGTATACTTCAACTATGAGAGACAAAAGGAGAAAAAAAAAATCCAGAAAATCACATTGTCTGATTTTTAAAGAATTTATTTGCAAATTATGGTGGAAAATAAGTATTTGGTCACCTACAAACAAGCAAGATTTCTGGCTCTCACAGACGTGTAACTTCTTCTTTAAGAGGCTCCTCTGTCTTCCACTCGTTACCTGTATTAATGGCACCTGTTTGAACTCGTTATCAGTATAAAAGACACCTGTACACAATCTCAAACAGTCAGACTCCAAACTTCACTATGGCCAAGACCAAAGAGCTGTCAAAGGACACCAGAAACAAAATTGTAGACCTGCACCAGGCTGGGAAGACTGAATCTGCAATAGGTAAGCAGCTTGGTGTGAAGAAATCAACTGTGGGAGCAATTATTAGAAAATGGAAGACATACAAGACCACTGATAATCTCCCTCGATCTCGGGCTCCACGCAAGATCTCACCCTGTGGGGTCAAAATGATCACGAGAACATTGAGCAAAAATCCCAGAACCACACAGGGGGACCTAGTGAATGATCTGCAGAGAGCTGGGACCAAAGTAACAAAGGCTACCATCAGTAACGCACTACGCCGCTAGGGACTCAAATCCTGCAGTGCCAGACGTGTCCCCCTGCTTAAGCCAGTACATGTCCAGGCCCGTCTGAAGTTTGCTAGAGAGCATTCGGATGATCCAGAAGAGGATTGGGAAAATGTCATATGGTCAGATGAAACCAAAATAGAACTTTTTGGTAAAAACTCAACTTGTCGTGTTTGGAGGGGAAAGAATGCTGAGTTGCATCCAAAGAACACCATACCTACTGTGAAGCATGGGGGTGGAAACATCATGCTTTGGGGCTGTTTTTCTGCAAAGGGACCAGGACGACTGATCCGTGTAAAGGAAAGAATGAATGGGGCCATGTATCGTGAGATTTTGAGTGAAAACCTCCTTCCATCAGCAAGGGCATTGAAGATGAAACGTGGCTGGGTCTTTCAGCATGACAATGATCCCAAACACACCGCCCGGGCAACGAAGGAGTGGCTTCGTAAGAAGCATTTCAAGGTCCTGGAGTGGCTTCGTAAGAAGCATTTCAAGGTCCTGGAGTGGCCTAGCCAGTCTCCAGATCTCAACCCCATAGAAAATCTTTGGAGGGAGTTGAAAGTCCGTGTTGCCCAGCGACAGCCCCAAAACATCACTGCTCTAGAGGAGATCTGTATGGAGGAATGGACCAAAATACCAGCAACAGTGTGTGAAAACCTTGTGAAGACTTACAGAAAATGTTTGACCTCTGTCATTGCCAACAAAGGGTATATAACAAAGTACTGAGATGAACTTTTGTTATTGACCAAATACTTATTTTCCACCATAATCTGCAAATAAATTCTTTAAAAATCAGACAATGTGATTTTCTGGATTTTTTTTTTTCTCATTTTGTCTCTCATAGTTTAAGTATACCTGTGATTAAAATTGGAGACCTCTCATCTTTTAATTGGGAGAACTTGCACAGTTGGTGGATGACTAAATACTTTTTTGCCCCACTGTACATGAGTTTCATTACACATACACTACCGTTCAAAAGTTTGGGGTCACTTAGAAATTTCCTTATTTTTGAAAGAAAAGCACTTTTTTTCAATGAAGATAACTTTAAACTAATCAGAAATACACTCTATACATTGCTAATGTGGTAAATGACCATTATAGCCGCAAATGTCTGGTTTTTGGTGCAATATCTACATAGGTGTATAGAGGCCCATTTCCAGCAACTATCACTCCAGTGTTCTAATGGTACAATGTGTTTGCTCATTGAGTCAGAAGGCTAATGGATGATTAGAAAACCCTTGTGCAATCATGTTAGGTCTGCAATGCTGTAATTGCTGCAAATGGAGGATTCTTTGACGAAAGCAAAGTTTGAAGGAAAAAATTATTTCAAATACAAATCATTATTTCTAACCTTGTCAATGTCTTGACTATATTTTCTATTCATTTTACAACTCATGGTGGTAAACAAAAGTGACTTTTCATGGAAAACACAAAATTGTCTGAGGTGACCCCAAACTTTTGAACGGTAGTGTATGTAATTTCCAATTTTTTGAGAAACTGAATTTGGGTTTTCATGAGCTGTACGCCATAACCATCAAAATTAGAAGAAATAAGCACTTGAAATATATCACTCTGTGTGTAATGAATCTATGTAATACATGAGGTTTTTTTTTTTTTTTAAATTGAATTACTGAAATAAACCAAACCACTTCTGAAGGTTGTCAGGGATTCATTCTGATTTTTCACGACACCCTGACTGTGCCCAAAAATATAACATTAACTGTCATAATCTCACTAGCAGTAAAGATTTTATCAAACTGATCACCAACTGTGTGGTTTTTTTTAAATTAAATATTGTGTATAACTGAACAAAAACAACAATTACAATGAATGTATTGTGAAAAGACAGCCAGCTGGATTAAAGTAACACTATAAACTCTGCAGTTTTGCAGCCTGGAGTTTGTATTATTCTTGCAGCGTTTTCATATGCAGTCTGCTTTAATTTATCAATTAATTGGTTTATTTTAGACAGCCACACTGACAAAAATAAATTCAAAAATTTAAGTTAAAGTGAATCAAGTGAGAGACAAAAAAAAATTAAGCTCCTGTTTAGCTGCAGAATTTGGCATTAACCAAGTTTAAATATCAGAGTCCAGTTCAGGTGATGGCTCCTCAGAGACGTTCTTACTCTACAGGTCACCATGTGATCATGTTTAGTCTTCAGTCGCTGTCACTGTCACTCTCCGAGTACAGAAAACAGCCATCATCTTCCATGTTCTCCACAAACCAAACACCTGAAGATCAAAAGAACATTTATTTATTCATCTGTCTTGACACAAAAGCCAATCAGTTTGACAGCTCCATTCTTTTCAAAGTTCAGTGGCTGCTAACTTGCTAGTTCTGTTTCTATTTGTCCAATGTTATGGCGGTCCCATAACCATTTTCACTCATTTTGATGTCAATATTACTAGGAATGAGCCAATACCACTTTTTCAAGACCAATACGGATACTGTGAATTTGAGTATCGACCGATCCAAACCTGATACCACCTCTCTTATTTAAAACAAAAGTACGAAACATACTTTGTTAATCACTAGTTGCATTCTGTACACATATAAAAACAGAAATCTAAAAGTCAAAGAATATATTACAAATTTGACTCAGTTCAGCAACGCTGCTTTTTTATTTTAAACTTTGCAACACTGGCAGCATTTCATTGGTCAGCACCGTGTAAACATGCATTCTGAAGTTTTAAGTGCAAGTTTATACAAAACTTTGAAGATGAGTATTTAAGTAAACATTCAGATGAAATTCAAAGTCCCACTTTATGCATGAGGTAAAAAATGTTGTAGATCTGAAAATAAAGGAACTAACCCTTTAAGTTGAATTTTTGTCGTCCATTATTATGATCATAAGTATTCTCCTGGTCCTCGGTTTATTTAGTAGTGTTTATGATATTATTCTCTGTCCATTTTTAGATTTGCTCTTATTTTGAAGTCATTCCTGTTCCATTTCATGTTCATGTAGCCTTGCACCCTCTGGTATTAATCAAGTATACAAAATACAAAAAAAAAAAAAAATGCTATTTATGTTTCTGTCACCTACCTCTCCTCAACTGTAAGACTCTCCCCTGAAAGGTACGCTCCAGTCTAGTTTTTACTTTCAGTTTCGTTTTTTTTAAAAAAGGTTTTACTTTTAGCACCCAGCCTCCTGAGCTGGAAAAGCAGCGGCTGCTGCTGCAGAACACACATCCTTCTGCTTGGTTCTTGACAGAATTCAGCATAATCCTTAGCTGTGATATTTTTGCAAGAGTTTTATCAAGTTGGTGGTGTAAAATTGTAAATGCTGCTACCACACAGCAACATACTGAGGCGAGTCCCACAGAAAGGCTCCAGTGATGTGACACTCGTTGCCTCTGATTACAGAAGCCATGCGCAGCGCGGCTGAGAACATGATCGTGCCTGCATTTTAATATTATTAATGTATCGGATCGGTAAATTACTTTTATTCCTTACCGATATGGATCCAGCCATTTTGCCTGGATCAAACCCAATACCGATACAGCGGACTGGCTCATCCCTAATTATTACTCAGATTGCAAAAAAAAAATTAAAAAATTAAAAAATGGGAGAGAAACTTGCAGCTTGGTGCAAATTCGTAAGAATGAAGCAACAGCCAGATTTTCCAATATATATTGTATATATGTGTTGCAATTAGGCCTGCAATGATAAACTGTACCAGAAATTATTACAAATGATATTGACGTCATCAAGTCTAATGCCACTTCTTTTAGCCACAGCAGATCATCTGCCTCCATCTCACCTTATTCCTTGCATCTTCGTCTGTAACACCAACCCTCTCCATGTCCTCCTTCACTACTCCAAAAACTGAGTTCATTTTCATATACTGGACGATAATATATTGATTACTGTGACAGACCCAATTAAAGTATTTACATTTTTATAGCAGTTTCAACCCCTTTCAAAAACCTGCAAAGTATTGATTAATGGACTAACCCGGGGATCAGCAATAGCTACTATAAAAAAAATAATCTCAAAGTTAAAGACGCACTCCGGCGGCTCTAAAAAAACAAAAACAAATGTGTATTTCCCAAAATAGTATGTTGTGGCTTTTTATACACAAAGCATTCTTTGCCATAGAATTGCTTGGAAAGAGCTTTTACATCTTCCACCTACTTAAGCATGCATGGATCTATGAATTCTTTAATTCGCTCCACCCACACTCCCACCCACCAGTACTGGATGCTGCAAGGCCAGCCCTCCACTGTCATCTGACCTAAGAACACTGAAGACTGCCTCGCTAAACAATGGCTTGTGAAAACATCGGAGTGATTCAGCCGTCCATGTTTGAACCCGAGCGACTCGCATGAAGAACAGGAAGAAGAGGACATTGTACAAGACTCCAAGAAGGCAATCCAACTTGACTATCCAGAGGAAGTAAAAGTCATAACGAGGTTTCCGTAGGTGAACCTGTAGAAGGATCATTCTCAGTGGAGTGGAGGCTCACTTCCTGGTCCCGCATGGAGGCTGAAGGGCTCCCCGCCGGTCTCTGGTTGCCCACTCAATGAGGGTCCCCCCAGCTCGGTGCCCGAGGCTCTTCTGCGTGGAAGTGAAGGAGGCGAGCTGGCAAGTGCGGCGCCCCGTCTGCTGCCGACCCTGTCAAAGCAAGCTGACTCTCGGCAGTCCCACCTGGAGGCTGACTGGTGCCCGCTGGGCAGCTTGCTGTGCCACCTCAGAACCATGACCTCAGCACAGTGCATGCGGCCTCGCCCCAGATGTTGTGTCACACACCCCCTGGGTACCCAACTCGCCTCCCTCCTCCAGAGGGAGCGGGGAGTTTAATATCTCCTCCTCCGTCCTCCCTGGTGGGGACGGCATGGAGCACCTGGGGGATTTTGTGTCCCCCCCGAAAACCCCTTCACCAAACGAATGCAAAACAGACAGGTGGCGGTCTTGGTGCCTTCGTCCCCCTAAGAGCAGACGTCTCTCTCTGGTTCAGCCTTCCAACCATGTGCCTCCCATTCCTGTGTGGGGCGTCTCTAGTACCCCGCACATGCAGGAGCAGCAGCTGGTGGACTCTGGTCTCTGAGCTGACCGCGCCCCACATGTGTTACGGGGTTCCGGAATACGGCAGCCCTAGTGGTGGAAAACTACGGCTGGCCGCGGTCGATTTCACACTGTCTCTGGGAAGGGACACTGACAGAGACAGTGACCCTCCTGGCTCCTCCCTCTTCCCCTCATGGAGTGAACTCAGGTGTTTAGCCATGCCCAGTGCTTAGCCTGACTGCTTACAACATTAACAAATCACGCTAAGCATGAATACTTAAGTAGCCAGAAACGCTCTGTCCAAAGTCGCCTTTTTTTGGGGGGGGGGGGGGGGCTTAACTGAACATTCACAGCAGAAAAAACACAGACTTGGGACTTCCAAATGATTTTGCTCTTGATGTGTCTTGCAAGTCACAAAAAACATGTTATAGACACGTTAAAAAAAAACCCACCTTGATTTTTAGTGGAGTGTTACTTTAATGTAAATTTCTACCATTTTGTACTGACATCCAAGAGCCATCAGTTTCTTACCATTTGGTTTACAGTCTTCATCCTCATCAAAATGATCCATGTCATAATTTACAAAAATATTCTAGAAAAGAAAAAAAAAATTTAGAATCATTATTCATTTATTTGCAGAAGATGTGAAAATCATTTCCATCTCACCTTGTTCTTCAGGAGTCTCTCCCAGGTACCTGGCTCCTGTTTAACCAGTTTGATGACCGGCTCATACGACTTCATTTCCCAGCAGCACTGCTCGGCTATGACGCTCTGGTGAAGCTCCAAATCGGCTTTGTAGAAACGGCCATTCGCTGTGCCACTGACAACAAACAGAACCCAGACAATGAGGATTTTAATTTTCATCCACTTCACACTGATGTTTCAGGCCTCAAGTTACACCTCACTCTGTCGTCATCTTCCATTATTTTTATATGTTTGACATGTTAATGAATCAATGAAGAATAAGGGCAGCAGTGGCTCAGGAGGTAGAGCAGGTCGTCTAATAACCCGATGGTTGGCGGTTCGAATCCCGCTCTCCCCAGATATCCTGCCATTGTGTCCCTGGACAAGACACTTCACCCACATTGCCTCCAGTGCCCATAACACTGGGTATGAATGTGTATAAACGTTCGGTGGTGGCCGGAGAGGCCATTGGCGTGGATTGGCAGCCACGTTTCCGTCAGCCTGCCCCAGGGCAGCTGTGGCTACAGTAGTAGCTTGCCACTACCATTGTCTGTCTGGAATGAATAATGTATCTACTTGTAAAGCGTCTTTGAGTGTCTATGATAAAGCGCTATATAAATCTGATGCATTATTTATTTTTTTTCTTCCACAATATCTTTATTGAACCTTTTTTTTTTTTTAAACAAACATGACACAAACAAACACTAACACTAAAGTACTACAAAAAAAATGCACTAAAAACAACAACCACCAACAAAATCAAGTCTTCAACAATGCTCCTCTGTTTAGTCTAGACAATCCATTACATAAGTATACATATTATGTTCACCAGTTTGGAATTTACAAGGTCCACACACATCATTCACCTTCTTCTTCAAGAGTTACGTTTAAATTTTTTACATAATCAATAAAAGGTCTCCATATATTCTCAAACACAATTTCCTTTGATTTCAGTATATATGTTATTCTTTCTAATGGAAGGTTTGTTAACATCTGTCTTAACCACTGAGTCACATCTGGTCTATGAGTCTTTTTCCACAGTAGTGCAATACATTTTTTGGCATTAAGCAAACTGAGGTCTATGAATGTTCTTTCACTTTTATTAAAGTTATGTTTTTCTGGGTACAAACCCAACAAAAACAGTTTAGGATTCAATATGATTTCTTTTGAAATTATTTTTTCAATAGTTACCCTCACCTCTTCCCAAAACATTCTAATTATTCTACATTCCCATAGACAATGAAATAGGGTTCCTTTGCTTTCCATGCATTTTGTGCACGTATCTGGTATGTTTTTGTTATATCTAACTCCTCCGGTGTAACATACATCCGCATTAACCATTTAAAATGTATCAATTTAAGACGTACATTTATTGATTTGGTTTGAGCTTCTGTACAAGCCAATTCCCATTGTTCCTCTGAAATTTCAGTTTGCAGATCTTCTTTCCAGTAATTTAATCTTTTCTGTGAGTTTTCACTTGAGGATAGTGTCAATGAGTTATAAAACTCTGAAATAATACCCTTTCTTTTACTATCTTTCATCAACATTTTTTCCAGGGATGAGTAAATAGGTCGAGTGAGAGCTTTATTTTGATTTGATCGAATAAAGTTCCTAAGCTGAAGATATTTAAAAAAGTGTGTTCTATTAAGATTAAATTTGATCCTCAGCTCTTCAAAAGACATTATGTTATCTGAACATGACAGATATAAATCTTGAATCTTTTGAATCCCTTTTAAATTCCATACTTTAAATACAGCATCCGCTCTCCCTGGTTTAAAATATTGATTACCCCATATTGGGCTAAATTGTGACAATAAGTGTGGTTCTTTTAAATAGTTTTTAGTTTCACACCATATTTTGATCATATGCTTTACAAATGGATTTTTAACTTGTTTTTGTAATTTTTTTGCCGAATCTGAGTATATGAATATGGGAAGAGGTAAAGGCAAATTGTATGATTCCATTTCAGTCCAGTGAGGGAGATCATTTGATGAAAAATAATATGTCATAGACCTCAGTTGTGCCGACCAATAATACAACATAAAATTTGGACATTTCAGACCTCCACGATCAAATGGTAAATATAATAAAGACAGACGTAATCTAGCCCTCCTGTTGTTCCATATACATTCCACTAACTTTTTTTTAATTCTTGAGAATAAATCTAAAGGTGGTGGTAAGGGAATGTATTGAAATAAAGTATTTTAGGTAAGATATTACTTTTAAGTATATTGATTCTCCCGATCATCGACATTGGTAGTGACATCCATCTCTGAAGTAACTCATTAATATCTGTCATTAAGGCTTCATAGTTGACACTGGCGACTGATTCCAACTTAGGCACAATTTGGATTCCTAAATATTTAAACTGATTTACAACATTGAATTGATTTACCTCAGGGGCTGGGTAATTTCTCTGGGTCTCATTTAGCATTAATATTGAAGATTTAGTTTTATTTATTTTATATCCTGATATTTCCCCAAAATTCTTTATTAAATTCAACAAGGTCGGAATTGATTTTTTAAGATTCGACATAAACAAAATTATGTCATCGGCATACAGGGAGATTTTATGTTCTGTTGGTCCAACTTTAATTCCATATATTTGTGACTGTAAACGTATCGCCATCGCTAATGGTTCAATTGCCATAGTAAACAGTAAAGGTGAAAGTGGACAGCCTTGTCGACATCCTCTATTGATTTTTATTGATTTTGAAATATTGCTATTTGTTAGGATTTCTGCTGTAGCATTATTATATATTATCTGAACCCATTTTATGAAATTATTTCCAAGTCCAAACCTTTGTAAAACTTCAAAAAGAAAGGGCCATTCGACTCTATCAAAGGCCTTTTCGGCGTCCAGTGATAGGAGAGCTGTATCCGGTGCTTCTTTATTAGAATAAATAATATTAAATAGTCTTCTTACATTATGGAAGCCTTGTCTTCCCTTTATAAAGCCATTCTGATCTCGATTAATAATATTTGGTAAAATTTCTTGTATTCGTCTTGCTAAAATTTTACAGATTATCTTAAGGTCGGCATTTAATAGGCTTATTGGTCTCATATTTTCACATTTATTAGAGGGTTTGCCTGGTTTTGGCAACAGTATAATTAAGGCATTATTCATGTATGATGGTAAATTACTATTTTGAAATGCTTCTAAAACCATTTCCAAAAAAGGTTTTATTAATTTATTCTTAAATTTTTTATAAAGGTCAACTGGAAGACCATCTGGTCCTGCACTTTTTCCTGATTTCATATTATCAATGGCTAGCCCAACTTCTTCTTGACTAATTTTAGACTCCAGTATTTCCCTGTTTTTATTTGGAATACATGGTATAGATAATTCGTTCAAAAACCCATTTAGTTTTGTTAAGTCAGATTCATTTTTGGTATCATATAATTTTTCATAGTAATCTCTAAAGGCTCTATTAATTTCTAAAGGATCTATAACTACCTGTCCATTGCTTATAATACTGGTAATTGGTGTTTTAAATTCTAATTGTTTAATCTGCCATGCCAATAATTTTCCTGATTTTTCACCTTGTTCATAAAAAGATTGTTTCAATCTTAGAAGACTCGAGGCAGCTCTATTCGCTGATTTTTTGTCATATTCAGCTCTCAAAATCAGTAATTCGTTCTCCAACCTTGGATCACTTCCTGCATATACTTTTTCTTGAAGAATTTTTATTTTATGTTCCAATTGAACTCTCTCCTCTCGAGTCTTCTTAGATTTTGAACCTGTATAACTAATAATATGTCCCCTAATAAAAGCTTTGAAAGCCTCCCACTTTACACATGCTGATGTTTGTGTAGTATTGATATCAAAGAACTCATCTATCTGTTTTTCTATGTACTTGACAAATTCCTCATCCTGAAGCCATTTATGCTGAAATTGCCACCTACCTGGTTCCTTTGTCAATTTCTTATCTTACATATATTAGACAGCAGGGTGCATGATCAGAGATCAGGATGTTATCATAAAAGCAGTTTTGAATCTTGGACCTTAATTCTGCGGAGATCAAAAAATAATCAATACGTGAGAAAGTCTTGTAGGTATTGGAATAACAAGAGTAAGCTTTAACTTGTGGTTTCATTTCTCTCCATATATCTAGCAATCTCAATTCTTTCATAAAATGAATAATGGTCATCCTACATCCATTGTGCGTACAGTCCAGTCCTGTTGATCTATCTATACCGGGATTCAATGTACAATTAAAATCCCCTGCTATTATATGTTGCCCTGTAAGTGATAAGATAAGAAATAAATTAGCAAAGAACTTTTGATCATCTATATTGGGACCATATAAGTTCACCAAATTTATATTTTCTAATAGCAAAGATCCTTGAATGATTAAATATCTTCCAAATTTGTCTCCAATTACATTTTTCACTTGAAATGGGACTGATTTATGTATGAGAGTCATAACTCCCCTGGCTCGGGATGAAAATGATGAGGTGAACACACTTCCTTGCCATCTACTCCTAATTCTTTTTACATCCTCCTCTATTAGATGAGTTTCTTGTAAAAACACAATTTTTGAACCCATATCTTTTATTTTATTCATAACTTGTTTAAGTTTTTTTAATTTTTGTAGACCTCTGCAATTCCATGAAGTTAAATTAAGATTAACGCTTTGGTTTATTATCAATAGGGAGTTTGGGATTACCTTGCAGTATAAACATGCTCATACAGAGAAGCAAAAACATGAGTGGTTGAACATTCATCCTACAAACTACACACAAACAAATTCCCCCTTCCCACATTTGTGGTAATCCCCCCAAAATCAAAAAAAAAATTCCGTCTCCCGATATAGCCATCGACCGCTCCACACCCACGAGGATCAGCCAAAGCCACTCCTTCTTCATCCTCCCAATCACCCTGACTCTGCTGCTTTAAATGACATAACATTAACTCTCTTCTGAAGTTTTCCAACTTAACTCCAAAATTTTTAGCAACTTTGTACATCATAGTTTTTTTTTAATATATAATACAATCTATATTTTGTAAACTTGCTATTTGCTTCAAGTCAGTCAGATGCCTGTGCAAATGCTTAAATATTCTACCTTATATTTTGTTCATGCTTAGCTCCCACCAGTCTCTTCTTGGATCTTCTTGATGAACTCCTGCGCCTCCTCTGGGGTCTTGAAGATGTGGGTTCTGCCCCCATACGTAGTCAACAGTCTCGCAGGATAAATTACACCATGATGAATCCCAAGGTTGCGCAGCTCTTTACGTACGGGATCAAACTGCTTCCTCAATTGTTGGATTCCTGTGGCCAAATCTGGGTAGAACCGCACCTGCTGGTCCTGGTGTTTAATCTGGCCTTTAGCTCGCGCAGCGTTGAAGATCTTCATCCTGTCTCTGTTGCTGAGAAACTTCATAATAGGCGTCCTCCGTGGTCCCTTATCTCTCCGTGGGCCGATACGAATTGCGCTTTCCAGAACGACTGCTGATTGCAGCTCCGCGCTGCCCAGCGCCTCCGGAATCCACTTTTCCAAAAAGGAACATGTGTCCCGACCTTCGGATTCCTCCGGTAGACCCACCAGCCTCAAGTTGTTCCATCTCGACCGGGACTCCAAGTCCAAGACATTATTTTCCAGACATTTATTTTTTTTTTTCCAAAGTGCGCACCTTTAATTGAAGACAGGTGACGTCATCTTCAGCACTAGAGACACGAAGCTCTACCTGCGCCATTCGTTCTACACAGTCACCCAATTCTTTTCTCATTCCTTCCAACACTGCCATAATCCCATCAAACTTAGCGGAAAAGTCCGCTCTCATTGAACTAATGGCATTAAGCACCGCACCTGTGCCGCCTCCCACAGTCACCGCACTGCTGCTAGCTTCCTCCGCCATATATGGAGCTTCTTTATCTGCTACGTCACAGACGTGAAAGTCCGTTAATTTAGACTGTTTCGGCGGTTCGCTTTTTCCTCTACCTGGTTTTCCAGCCTTAGGCTTCACCGACATATCCTCGTCCAAACGCTGGGATAGGTTCTGTCCCAAATGAGAGAGTTATTTGCCGTTTTTTCCTCTCCAGGAGCAGAGCAGAGCGAGACGTGTCCCTCTCACGTGACCGCCATAACCGGAAGTCATTATTATTATTATTAATGTATAAACAGGCCTGAAGCATTTCACCTCTGTTAGATTATTCTACTAAAAACTGCTGTAAATTTACAACATAAAATTGATTTTTGAGGAAAAAAAAAGGTGAAACTCTGTAAATAAAAAGCTTTAAGTTTATGACAAGACCCTGCAAATACACAGGAAAAAAGGACCACAAATTAACGAACCAGACAGTCAGCGACGGAGCAGCTCATTCCAGCCTAAAGAAATCACCCCAAATGTGCTCACATCTCCTGACCCTGAGCACAGCAGAGATACAGACCCATTTGAGGATCACTGTGCATGAGTTTGCTGGACATTGGAGCAATGGCCTAGGTGGATCAATGATTTTCATGAAATTGCAAATACCTAGATCGACTGACCTTTGACAATGAACTTGAGCACAACCTGGGTGCAGACTGGGGCTGGGTGATTAACTGAAATAAAACCAGAACAGACGTTCGGGGTGTAGAACCGACGTCATCTTACTCATGTCGTTTTTTATTTTTCCTCCTTCTCCCTGTTGTGTGGATTTGAGAGCTTTTCATGTACTTCCACTTGAAGACGTGTCCACAGAGTTACAGGTCCGGGCACATAACTTTGGAAGCAGGGCAGTCAATGCTGTTCAGATGCAGCAGAACAATCAAGGACTGCTTTTAATGAAACAAATGGAGTGTCCGTCTACATAGTATGTGATGACCAATTATTTCAGCTGAAGATGCCAAGAAAAGGTGAGTGAAGTGCACAGATACTGACGCTAAAAGGAGCAGAAGCTAAGTCACTGTCAGCCTCTATCTACGCCATCTCAACTGTTTTACAGAGGGAATGGAGGAGCTAAGGCTGCATTTAAGAACCCAATAAGAGACTTATAATCACTATGTGGTGGTAATGCAATCATGAGTGCATAAAGGACTCCCCCAATACTGCTAACAAGCTAATTACCTGCCATGTAAGTGATGTGCTCCACAAACCCTCAAGAGGTATGCATGTGTTTTAAACACTGAACAATGTTTATTTTGTCTGAAATAACCCATTCTTTATTATATTATGCTCATTTACAATGGCACCACAGTGAGAGACCACACTCATGTAATACTGCTGAATTACGAAAAAAATTAACTGAAAATCAACATCCATCCATCCATCCATCTTCTACCGGTTTTCCGGAGGTCCGGGTCGCGGAGGCAGCAGTTCAAGCAGAGAAGCCCAGACTTCCCTCTCCCCAGTCACCTGCTCCAGCTCTTCAGAGAGGATACCAAGGCGCTCCCAGACCAGCTGGGAGACATAAGTCTCTCCACTGAGTCCTGGGTCTGCCCCGGGGTCTCCTCCCAGTGGGACAAGCCCAAAACACCTCAAGTGGGAGGCGTCCAGGAGGCATCCTGATCAGATGCCCATACCACCTCAACTGGCTTCTTTCAATGTGTAGGAGCAGCGGTTCTACTCTGAGCTTCTCCCAGATGACTGAGCTCCTAACCCTATCTCTAAGGGTGAGTCCAGCGATCCTACAGAGAAAGCTCATTTCAGCCGCTTGTATCCGCGATCTCGTTCTTTCGGTCATTACCCAAAGCTTGTGACCATAGGTGCGAGTAGGAACGTAGACTGACTGGTAAATCGACAGCTTTGCCTTAGAGCTTAGCTCCCTTTTCGCCACAACAGACCCGTACAACGTCCACATTACTGCAGATGCTGCTCCGATCTGTCTGTCAAGCTCTTGCTCCATTCTCCCCTCACTCGTGAATAAGACCAGGGTAAATTAACTGTGACGCAGCCCTCCTGCAGACCCACCTGAGGGTCATTGTGTGAGTTTAGTAAACATCAGAGCAACTGCCAAGGAGTAATGATTCATGTGAAATGTGGATGGATGGATGGACGCCACGTCATCACATTAGCTCCTTTCAGCTTCGTTGGAATAAGCAAAAAAAAAAAAAAACAAAAAAAACAAACTACAAGTGACAGACACTTCATTATGGTGAAGCTCTTTTGAACCATCAGTTTCCATATCATACACTACTCACACAAAATTAGGGATATTCAGCTTTCTGGTGAAATTTCAGGATGGACCTAAAATGCACTATTAACCTTTACAGGTGAACTTAATTTGACCTCCTCTAGCCTTTTGAATGCACATTTCAAACTGTTCAATGTTTTAGTACTTTTTGCATAACATGCCGTTCTCTAACAAGGTGCTTAACGGCAAAATTCACAACAGGTGTTTGATCCATGAATAGAAAAATACATTTTCTGGTTCAATTAGAATTGGTATTTAAGCAGTCCTCTTCATCATGCTGTTCACATTTTGACATCATGAGACCAAGACGACATCTAACAATTGATCAACAGTACTTCACCATTGTGAGGCTTCAAACAGGATGTTCTCAGAGGGAAGTGGTCACTGAGCTTAGAGTGTCAGAGTGTCATCAGCAGGTTGCAACAGAGATGCAGAGAGACTGGAAGAGTCACAGAAAGGCAGAGAAGTCGACGTCCTTTGGCCACATCCCACACTGATGACCGCTTCACTGTGAACAGTGCCCTGCAGAACCGGATGATGAATGCCACTCAACTCCAGGCACATTTAACAGAGGTGAGAGGCACCCGAGTGTCACGTCAGACCATTCAAAACCGTTTACAGCTGCGTGGTCTGTGTGCTAGACAACCTGCAAGGGTACCTGCCCACACCACCAGGCACAGGCATCATTGTCTTGCATGGGCCAGGGAGCATTTACGCTGGAAAAGGGACTAGTGGGCCTCAGTGCTGTTCTCTGATGAAAGCTGATTCATGCTGAGCAGAATGGCTGCCAATGATGTTGGAGACGTCAAGGAGAGCGCTATGCATCGGACACTTGTCACCAGACAAGCCTTTGGTGGTGGTGGTGTTACAGTCTGGGCACGTTTGTCTATTCAATCCAGAACTGCCCTACACCTTCTGAATGGTACAGTGAGGAGCTGATACTACCTGAATAACATCATTAATAAGATAAGATAAGCCTTTATTAGTCCCACAATGGGGAAATTCCAGGATTGCAACAGCACAGGGATAGCAACACTCAGAGCAACAATCAGAAGGCAAGAAAAAAACAAGAACAGCTAGTATTACTATAAATATATGTATATATATACATATATACTGTATATAGACAGTGCGGAGCATTGTGGTTGGTGAATGTGCAGCAGAAAGTCTAAGCTCTCTCTCCGCGGATGCGGTGGGCAAGCTGGATGTCTTTGGGCATGATGGTGACCCTCTTGGCGTGGATGGCGCACAGGTTGGTGTCCACGAAGAGACCCACCAGGTAGGCCTCGCTGGCCTCCTGCAGAGCCATGACGGCGGAGCTCTGGAAGCGCAGGTTGGTCTTGAAGTCCTGAGCGATCTCCCTCACCAGGCGCTGGAAGGGCAGCCTACGGATGAGCAGCTCCATGGATTTCTGGTAGCGACGGATCTCTCTCAGAGCTACGGTATCGGGCCTGTAACGGTGAGGCTTCTTCACTCCGCCGGTGGCCGGAGCGCTTTTTTTCGAGCAGCCTTGGTGGCTAGCTGCTTCCTGGGGGGCTTTTTCCTCCAGTAGATTTACGGGCGGTCTGCTTGGTTCTTGCCATCGCTCTTTATTATTCTGTCTTATATTTCTTGCACGCCGCCTAAACTCCAGCCCGGCACCTGCGTCATTTTCGCCACAGTTCCTCGGCATGTCGAGCTTCTCCGTTAGCACCGGGTGGCGATTGGTGCTAGCTAGCCAGCTAGCTAGCTCTTCCCTGCTGTATCGCCCAATCCAGTCATTGTGCCCCTGCATGAACAACACAGGCCCAATTTCATCTTCATGGACGACAGTGCTCCAGCTCATCGAGGTTGCATCATTAGGGAACGGCTGCTGGAGGCTGGGGTACCTCAAATGGAGTGGCCTGCACTTTCTCCAGACCTGAATCCCATAGAAAACCTATGGGAACAGCAGAGTTGCCGTGTAGAGGCTCGTAACCCTGCACCCCACAACCTCAATGACCTGAGGGCCACCCTTCAAGAAGAGTGGAATGCCATGCTTCACCTGACTTGTGAACAGCATGAGACATCATTGTCAAGCTGTAATTGATGCTCAAAGGCACATGACAAGTTATTGAGACATTGATATTTTTTGCTGTGGTATACCCACCACTGTTGTTGGCTTCGGTTTCAGTAAATTGTTTGAGATGAGGAAATCACCATTGCATGCTTCTACTTAAATGCCCTACTTTCATGATATAATATCACTGTAGCGTCAGTTTCACGACAGTGCTATTAATCAGACACTGATTACAATTATTCACCAAATTAATTGTATGGGATATTGAGAAATGACTTGATGGGACTAAAAGTTTTTAGGAGGATGTGATGTTACAGATGTAACAGGGACAGCTATCACTGTAACCTGCTGATTATTGTTCATCTTCACTATCACGAACAGTCATATCCTGTAGGAAACTCATAATGTGAAACTAAATGTGGATCAGAAGAAATTTTATTAGAGGGTAGTAACAGCACCAGGAAAAAACTAACCAGGAGCAAACACATCACCTAAACTCTGGAACTAGACTATCTGCTCTAACAGGGGCCCAGTGGAGTTGCATTTATGTGACTTAATTTAATAAAACAGATTACAGAAGAGAAGAAAGATTTTCACCTCACAACAGATGAATTGGTTGAATTCCAAAGATCTGAACAATTTTCTGTGGCTCCACCAGACTGTTAAGTTTCAGATACAATATGTCGTATATAACTGTCATTTATCATGTGTTTGTTGTGCTGTTATTCAGAGGGCTTTTATTGTGAAAGCGAGCAGAAGGGGGAAAGCGGATATGTTTTTTTTCTGAAGACTCTCATGTCACTTTTTGTGTGGTCGTCAATAAAGGTGTAAGCAGACACAACGAGTCCGTTGTTCTTATCGTCTTTCAATTGTAGCAGAGGATGGTACCAACTATAGCGTCCCGCCGACGTTTGATGAGGGGAAGCCCTATGAAAGTTGGAAAAATGAAGTCACGATTTGGACCAGAGTCACGGAGCTGGAAAAAAAGAAACAAGCGCTCGCTGTGGCTTTGGCGCTATCGGGAAGAGCGCGGGAAGTGGCGATGGAGATACCGATAGATGACCTGAATGGAGACACTGGTATGGACACTTTGCTTTTGAATCTTGATAACTTATTTTTGAAAGAAGAAAAAGACCGAGTTTATGAGGCCTACTCCAATTTTGACCGGATAAAGAAAGACAGCGGTGTGTCTATGGCAGACTATATAATGGACTTTGAGCAGCGCTACACCCGCATGCGCAAATATAAGATGGAGCTTCCCGATGCTGTGCTTGCATTTAAGTTGTTAGACACTGCATGCCTGGATGTTAAAGATCGGCAGCTTGCCTTGACTGCGTGTACAGACTTAACTTTTGCCTCGATGAAATCAGCACTCAAGCGAGTATTTGGTGAAAATTCATCTGTTTTAACCACGGGCATTAATCAGGAAACGGCCTATATCACAGAACAAAACCGGCAAACAAGAAAGTCTTCCTCCTGGAATAGTAAACAAAAAACACCACAAGCAGGGACCAACCCCCTGGACAGGTATGGCCGGAGATCAAGATGTGCCATCTCTGCCAAAGCACATTTCACTGGACTAAAGACTGTCCACACAGAAGTGAACAAGTCAAATTTATAGAAGCGAGTGAAGTAAGTAACACAGAGGAGGAGTGTAACTTTACCCTGTTTACTAAAGAGTCACCCAATGAAGCAGAAATCTTTATGACTGAGTGTTTTGATTCTGCAATAATCGACACCGCATGCACTCGGACTGTGTGTGGACAAGAATGGCTTGATAACTACATGACAAGGCTGGGTCTGAGTGAGATAAATAATGTGAAAAAAACGGAGAAGCAGAGTAACAAACCGTTTAAGTCTGGTGATGGAAAAGTGATTCATTCCACAAAAAGGTTGAAAATACCTGCAAAGATTGGACAGACAAGATGTAGTATTGAGACTGAGGTTGTTCCTGTAAAAATCCCACTTCTTCTGAGCAAAACATCTTTGAAAAGAGCAGGAACAGTGTTGGACATGGAAAATGACAGCGCAGTTATGTTTCAGCGACCAGTGAAACTTGACTTTACCAGCTCTGGTCATTATTGTGTGAACATTATGAAAGACACAGTCAGCATGATGATCAGATTTTGACAGCTGATGATGATGTCACAAAACATGAAAATGCAGATGAGAATAAAGAGCAATGGGATGAGGAGATCCTGACAATCACGGACAATTTGAACGTGGCTGAAAAACACAAAATCCTGGTGAAGCTTCACAAACAGTTTGGCCATGCTTCTGCTGACAAATTGCAGAAGCTGTTCGATAGCTCTGGAAATAAAGACACAGAATGCAACATGATCCTGCAAAAAATCATCAGTGAATGTGACATTTGCCAAAGGTACAGTAAGACCAAACCAAGGCCTGCAGTTGGGGTGCCGCTAGCATCTCAGTATAATGAAACTGTGGCAGTTGATCTACATGAACTGAAGCCAGGCCTGTGGTATCTTCACATTATTGATCAATTCACGAGATGCAGTGCAGGCAGCATTCTCACTACAAAAAAGGCCTCAGAAATAGTGAAGCACTTCATTCATGTGTGGGTAAGTGTACATGGACCACCACAGAAACTGTTTAGTGACAATGGAGGAGAGTTCAATAATGATGAGGTGAAAGATATGGCAGAGAATTTCAACATAGAAGCTAAGACAACAGCTGCCTACAGCCCGTGGAGCAATGGACTTCTAGAGAGACATAATCAAACACTCACAGAGATCATAATGAAAATAAAAGCCGGTAACTGCTGTGACTGGAGCACTGCTCTAGACTGGGCACTCATGGCAAAAAACACGATGCACAATGTTCATGGATTCAGCCCATATCAACTGGTGTTTGGACAGAATCCCAACATGCCCTCTGTGTTAAATGATAAACTCCCAGCCTTAGAGGGCACTACAAAGAGTGAATGGGTTGAAAAACACATCTCTGCTTTGCACGCTGCAAGAAGAGCTTTCACAGAAGCAGAATGTTCTGAAAGAATACGCAGAGCACTACGCAAACAAATCCATCACACAGATGAAACATATGAAGTGGGTGATAAAGTCTACTATAAAAGAGTGGACTGTCCAGAGTGGAAAGGGCCAGCAGTTGTTATTGGCCAGGATGGTGCAGTGGTGTTTGTTCGACACGGAGGAACCTGCGTAAGAGTGCATCATCTCAGACTGAGAAAAGTGAATCCTAAAAGTAGTGAACATCAGACAACAAATGGAAATCCAGAAAACAACACAGACATTGGTGAAAAACAAGGAATGATAAGAACTGCTGAAAACATGGAGAACACAGAAAACGAAATGGGGGTTCAAGAAAACATGCTTCAGCCCCATTGCACCGAAGAAGCTACTGGAGTTCAGAGTGAGATTTCACTTTCCACAAATGGTGACAGAGAGACTCATGAAATACAACCAGAAATGCCTAACAGAGAAACAAACACAGCTGAAACATCCGGTGTTTGTTTGAAAACGGGGCAGGTCCTGAAATACATAGACAAAGACAGTGGGGTTAAACACACAGCCAAAGTTTTGGGGCGGGCAGGCAAAGCAACAGGGAAATATAAAAATTGGTATAACTTGCTTTTTATGGAGCCTGATTGTCTAGATGGTAACACAAAATCTGTTGATCTAACACAGGTACAGAGTCTTGAGATTGAACCTGCTGTCACTGATGTTAAAGCTAATGAAGATGTGTTTGTGGCTAATGATTTATCATTTGATAAAGCCAAACAAGAAGAAATTAAATGCTGGAGAGATAACAGTGTGTTTGTAGAAATGAAGGATGAGAGACAAAAGTGTATTTCAACAAGGTGGGTGTGTACTCTCAAAGAAACCGTCTCAGGATTAGTGCCAAGAGCTCGTCTGGTGGCAAGAGGTTTTGAGGAGATGGAGATGTCTGAGCTGCAAAAGGACTCACCCACCTGTGCTTCAGAGTCCTTATGACTGCTAACAGCAGTTATTTGACAAAAACAATGGTCACTTCATTCTATGGACATAAAATCAGCATTTCTTCAGGGAATGGAGGTGTCACGTGACATTTACATTAGACCACCTCCTGAAGCCAACTGTAATGGAATATTATGGAAGCTCAAAAAGTGTGTATATGGCTTAGCAGATGCATCATTGTACTAGTACAACAGAGTCAAAGAGATGGTGCTGAAAGCAGGTGGACAAATGTCAAAGGTCGATCCAGCTGTTTTCTATTGGATAGATCAAGACTGCACCATGTCTGGGGTGCTCGCCTGTCATGTAGATGATTTCATATGGGGAGGCACACAAAAATTCGCCACAACAGTCATACCTCACCTGAAATCTGTTTTCCAGGTTGGGCGTGAAGCACACAAACACTTCTCTTATGTGGGAGTAGACTTTGTGATTCTTGATGGAAAGGTGCAAATGCACCAGGAGAAATACATTCAGCACATGCAGCCCATACACATTGACCCATCGCGAGCAGTACAGCAAGATTCGCCTCTCCGTGAGGAGGAAAAAGATCAACTCAGATCAAAGATTGGTCAGATTCTCTGGGTTGCCAGGCAGAGTAGACCAGATGTGATGTTTGATGCTAGTAACCTAGCATCAACACTGAAAGATGCAACTGTACACACGATCCATGAAGCAAACAGAATAGTGTGCAAGATAAAGTCAAAGAAGGTTGTGTTAAACTTTTCACATTTGGGAGAAGACAGTGCACTAAAAATAACTGTTTAGTGATGCCTCATTTGGAAACCTGTCTGATGGAGGCACTCAAGGAGGACATTTCATTGCTCTCATGGGAGAAAAGGGAAAGTTTTCACCTCTTTCTTGGCAATCAAAGAGAGTAAAAAGGGTAGTGAGAAGTACACTAGCTGGTGAAACCCTGGCTGTGTCTGAGGGAGTTGACAATGCACTTTTTCTAGCTACACTGTTTTCTGAGTTGACCGCAGGAGACATGAACCATGCCCCTCCAATAATCTGTGTAACAGACAACCATTCGCTAACTGATGCACTAAAATCCACAAAGTCAGTTTCTGAGAAAAGACTTCGTTTGGAAATTAGTAGCATCAAAGAGCTTATTCAGATGCAGAAAACTGAACAGATACTGTGGCAGAGCACAAAAGAACAACTCGCAGACTGCCTCACAAAAAGGGGTGCATCAGCTCACCAGTTGCTCAAGGCGCTGAGTGAAGGGCGATGGACTGTTGGTTAATAGGGGGTCAGAGTATTACTTAAAAAAATGAAAACTTGAGAACATACAGTTCTATTCATATTTAAGCTTTGTTTAACAGTTATGTTCTGTCTTCAAGCTCAGGGTTTATTTGAGCACGTGTATATGTTTATGTTGTTGGACTTAATGGGTTTGAATATGACTGATTAAAAAAAAAAAAAAAGACAGGGAGATTATTAAGTTTCAGATACAATATGTTGTATATAACTGTCATTTATCATGTGTTTGTTGTGCTGTTATCCGCAGGGCTTTTATTGTGAAAGCGAGCAGAAGGGGGGAAGCGGATATGTTTTTTTTTTCTGGAGACTCTCATGTCACTTTGTGTGGTCGGCAATCAAGGTGTAAGCAGACACAACGAGTGCGTTGTTCTTATCGTCTTTCACCTGCTGCTGTCATTGCAATACTGATCATGCGCAGACAAATCTGTCACTGTCTGCACCCCCATTACCGCACTGAACTTGCAGTTTACTAGTATAATGGTTTACTGTACATAGGATTACTGTGTTTTTACCGTTATTTGCACTATAGGTGGCATTACTGTACATAGATTGTTTTCCATCCTTATTCCTTCTTGTATTATATATTGTGCACACCAATAAGAGCAAGAGAAATGGCATTTCAATTCTACTGTATATCCTGTACATATAGAAGCACTGACAAATAAAATCTTTGAATCTTGAATCATATTTTCCATTTTCTTAACTTTTTCATTTTTTCCCCTTATGAATTTATGAGAATATTCTGGTCAACTTTAAAGGGGTCATTGACTGCACTTTTTACACATTTTAATAGCTCACTCATGTCTTCATGAAATGTTTGTGACATATTTTGTTCACATTTTCTTTAATTTTTTTAAATTATTGAAGCATATTCGTTTTGTATTTTTCCTGGCCTTCTTGAAACGCTCTGATTTGAAGCCTGTCACTTTAAGAACCATCCTTCACCTTTTCAACTCACCCTCCCTCTTATGTCAACTAGTCATTATAGCTGACTAGCTTCTAGCCTCCTAGCTCTGATGAGCCACGCTCTGGTTCACTGATCCACAGTCGGTGCATCTTGTGTCAGTCTGGTCCATCTCGCGATTATTTTGCCATGATTCCACAACAAATTGCTAGCACCACGCGCTGGACGGCTCCCTCGATCACCGCAACCAAGACCTGGCCCGTGACCCGAGGCAAGCTAATGAGCCAAGGTTTCTCAGAGGGCAGTGTCTTGCTCTGCGGGACACCATTCTGCTCCCACGGCCAGCTGAGAGTTGGAGTGACAACACTGTCTGTGAGAGCAGCGTGGAGCTACAGAGGACAGTGGGGGAGCTGGGCCTGAGAGCCAGCAGCCTCCAGCCAGCACCATCTGGTCCCGGGACATTTTGATTGCAGCGATCCGGAAGCTTCGTTGGGATTCCGCGGTGGATTGCATGTATCAGACGTTCGTGGTTCACACGGGCAGCTAAAGGTAGCCTATTAGCCCCTGAGCTAACACTGTTACCAGGACACTTGCTGTAAGCGCAGCTTATATTGTTATTTTCTTCAGATCTTAGTCACCCTAATAGCCATCCCTGTTACCACCTGGTTCGGCAGTGTGCCTCGCGTCACTGCGGCCCATCTCTCAGAGGTTTCATTGTGATTCCGCAGCAGATCACCCATACCGGTGTTATGCCGAGAACTCCCCACCCTGCCAAGAATTGCATCCAGGGGAGATCTTGGCATAACACCAGCCAGTAGCCTCTGGTCCCGGGCCATAGCAGCAACCAGCGTGCTGGTATGGGCAATCCGCCATGGAATCACGACGAAACCACTTGGAGATGGTCCAGAGTGAACCAGATCTTAAGAAAATAACAATATAAGCCACGCTTTCAGCCAGCGTCCTGGTACCAGTGTTAGCTCGGGGGCTAATAGGCTACCTTTAGCCCCAACTTCCATCTACATGACTGACAGCTATGCGAGCCAATAATAGAGCAGCGGGTGGGTCTTTAGGATGGCAGTGGGCAAGCTTTTTCAAGACTTGACAAAGAAAACTTACCCCGAAGAGTCAAAAAACATTTTTGGGAGTTTCTCTGTGAGAAAAATGAGATAAAGGCAGTGTACTTTTTTCAGATTGTTGACTGTTTGGAAAATTTTTGGCTAATTATGTGGCCAGTTGATACATCTGAGACATTTAAAACCAACAAACACCATTGTTCAGTCAATGACCCCTTTAAACTTTTTTGATAAGAGACTTTTCTTCTAAATTTGTTTCTTTTTAAAACTACTTTTCCTGTTACTTGCAACTTCTCGTAAATCTGAGTTTCATTAAATTAGTTTTTGTATCAGTTTGCAAGATTTTCTAACTTTTTTCTGAAATCTGTGATGACTCTTCTAAATCTGCCATTTTGTTTTTCTTGTAAATCTGAGGTTTTTCTGTTAATTTTGCTCCATTTCTCATAATGCAATTTAATTTTTTTTTTAGACCATCACAGCCACTGGCTGAGTCCCAGAGAACCAGGTGACTGTGGGGCTGCAGACCCCCGATTCAGCCTCATGCCGACACCCAGGCCAGTCATGCTGAACATGTAAGTGCTCCCCCGGTGTACAGAGCTCTGCGTGAGAAACTCCACTGAATGATGGCGGTGACGGGGTTTGGCCTGGGCCTCACAGACCTGTAAACCACTTGGTCAGCATAGAAGCGGCAGCACTGGTTCTCTGGGTTCATCAGCTTCACCGTCAGGATCACCACGTCGGACCTCTGGCGCCAGCGGATCTGAGGGTGGAAGCTGAAAGACAACCAAAGCGGTTTTTACTGGATGACTAAGCCTTGTCCTCATCTTTTCCTTCTGGTATGTTTCCTACAACAGCCTTGAGCTCATAACACAAGTCTAATAAATCCAAAGTTACCTCTGCTCCACCTGTCCAGGTGACTTCATGTCTGCAGAGTTTGTGTGGACTGTCTGGTCACACGCTGGGGCCGGATGGACTTCAAGTGGTTCAGAGAACAGGGACTCGTGTGTTGATGGTGGACCGTCTGAAGCAGCGACGGTTTTGGACAGATCATCTACAGGGTCGATCCTGGTCTCAAGGAACTGTAAATCATCAGCTGTCCTGCTAATTCCACAAAAATGTGCTGCTTTGGATTCACGTTGACCGAAATACATTCAGATAAATTATCCAAGTTTTTTTCTGTACCTGGACATGTGATCCGGGTCCCTGCTGCCGTCCTGACCCTCCTGACAGAACGCCTGCAGCAGGTCCACATGTTCCGGGTTGGTGACTCCCATCCCCGAGTTCAGGATCTCCATCTGGATGCTGTGTTCATTGATTGTCATTTTCATACCGGGAATCTGAGTGATGCGGACCTTAACGAGGGACAACATTTATCTTCACTCAGAGTGTTTGGATCAGGGCCGTCCTGAGTACCAGGTTTGGGGACCCCAATATTCAGGAGTAACCCAGATACTTTTCTCCTCCAGTAAACTGCATCAACATCACAGTTTTTCAGTAAAGCGACTTCTCTAATAAATATGGAACCTTTTCATGTAGCTGTGCAACTTTTTTTTTGCAGCTTTTGTCAATTTGGGGCCTTTATTATAAATATGCATTTTTAAAGGCAAATTTTAATTTTTATAAAATTTCGAACTTGAGTAAGGTTAGCATTTTTCCCCTCACGAATATACAATTTTTTGGAGTCTTTGTAATATTATATGGAATATTATTTCTATTTTTAACTGAGTGTCATCAAATTGATTTTCTTGTAAATTTGTATTTTTTTCCTCCTAAATTTGTTCTCATTTTAAATACTTTACTTTTACTAAAATCGAGGACTTAGGAGGAAATAAAGCAAATATATCACTTCCAAATTTGAAAATCAACCACCACTATAATGACTGAATAACAGAATATTTGGGTAGAGCCCTGGTATAAGGGCTGTCCAATAAAAGTTTGTATTTTCTTGTTCTAAATAAAGGATGCAACACATCTGATCACTACGAGGTATCTGCAGAGTTAAGAAGTTGTTTTAAGACCATTAAATTCAATGTAAGACTTTATGTTTATGGGGAGAAAATGTAACCCTAAAACTGAAAAAGACACTAATTTTAGTATAAATCCTGCTCACATTAAATTTAAAGACACACTCCGGCGGCTCTAAAACCACCTCAAAATCAAATACGCATTGCCCAAAATAGTATATTGTGGTTCGTTTCCTATGGAAAAAACAAAAAACAAAAACAAAACTTTCATTGTCTTAGAACTGCTTGGAAACACACATCTTCCACCTACTTAAGTATGCACAGATCTATGAATATTCTAATTAGCTCCACCCTTACCCCCGCTCACCAGTAGCTGATGCTGCAAGGCCAGCACGCCCCTCTGACCTGACAACATTAAAGACTGCTTCGCTGAATAATGGCCAACTTGCCTCCCTCCTCCGGACGCAGCGGGGATGGTTTCATGTCTCCTCCTCCATCCTTCCTGGTGGTGTGGAATGTAGTGCCTGGGATACCCCTGCCACCCCCGCCGAAAACCCCTTCACTTCACCCCTTCCCCTTCACCACGTCAAAAAAATGCAAAACGGATGGGTGGTGGTCTTGGTGCCTTCTTCCCCTGAGAGCAGACGTCTCTCTCTGGTTCGGCTTTCCGACCGTTTGCCTCCGGTCCTCCATACGTGTGGCACGACAGCTGGTCTCAAGCCGCCCTGCGTGCGCTATGGGGTTCCGGAATACGGTAGCCCCGGTGGTGGAAAACTATGGGTGGCCGCGGTCGGTTTCACGCCATCCTCGGGAAGGAATGCTGACTGTCAGCGTGGTCAGTGGTAGGTAGAGGAGTACTGGCCAAAGTGTTGTTTCTCACCGCGGGACCCTCTGTGACAGTTTGAGCCAGTCCTCTCAGCTCATTATCTCGCCAGCTCACTGAGGGCCCCATTCAAGCCAGGTCCCTCCTCTCCTCTCATCCGCTCTCTCTCTGCCTCAATCCTGTTTACTCCTAGGCTCCTCCCTCTTCCCCCGTGGTTGTGAACGCAGCCATGCCCAGTGCTTAGCCTGATTGGTTAATGCTATAACCAATCAGGCTAAGCAGAAACGCTTACATAGCTAGAAATGCGTTGTCCAAAGTCAGCCGATTTTGGGGGGGCTTAACTGGACATTCACAGCAGAAAAACACAGACTTGGGTCTGTGGTCAGATTTTGCTCTGGTTATGTCTTTAAGTCACAAAAAACATGTGACAGAGATGTTAACAACAGGAAAAAAAAACTTGATTTTTGGCAGAGTTTTACTTGAAAACAAAGATAAAATACAAAAGACAATGATATACAGTATATCCCCAAACAGAGATTTCATTGTGCAAGGCAAAGGGAATTTTTAGAGAATAATGGCCAACTTTAAGACATTTTAACAATCTGCAGACAGCCAGTGATAATTCTGTCCAAGGAGATGATTTTCATAAAAACTCACCATCGGATCAACAAAAATGGTTTTTCCCAGACTGAGGACAACTCTGGCTCGATGCTGCAGACCTCGGATCTTCTGATTGATGGCCCTGGTGACCTGAAAGAAGTTGTTGAATCTATGGCATGAGAAATTCAAGCAATTCTGAAGGCAACAGGGAGCCAATTCACAGTAATACAAAAGTGTACCTATTAAAGTGGCCAGTGACTGCATACACATAGACCAGGGATGGGCAACATTGGTGGTAGTGAGAACCACAATTTTTTCCTCACTTCCCGAGGGCCAGATTTTCATGTAAACTTTCGGGGTGGGGTGGGGGGGGTGAGTAATTTTCTTCAAAGTCAAAAGTTTCACAATTAAAACTGAAAATGAAAATGAAAATAAAAGCTACTCAGTGTTCTATCATATTAGAATTAAAATTATTGACAAAATTATGTCATGACCTAATTTTTAAAGATCTCCATCAAAATGATGAGCAAAGAGAAATTCCAAACTGTAATTAACAAAAAAGCCAAGAAGAAAAGAAAATATGATGAAGAAAAATGTTTTTAAAATATTAGAAGAATATAATCAAAGTAAAAAATAGTTTAACTGATAAATATGCTACATTTCTGGTTTAAATGAGCCTTTTTTGCAAATATATATTTTATTTTGGTATTAGATGTGCAACCTTCTACTGATAAATCTGCATCATTTTATTTAAAAATGTATAACTTTTTAGTTGTACTCGGGTTTTTTCTAAATTAGTGTTTTTTGTCGTAAATTTATCATTTCTTTTTTCCACAATATTTTTTATTGAACCTTTTTTTTTTTTTTTTACAAAACATAGCACACACAGTCAGACACTAACACAAAAGTAATTGAAAAATTAAAAAGAATAATTACAAAACAACAAAAAAAAGTGTAATAAAAACGACAACAGCCATTAACAAAAACAAGTCAACAACAACGCTCCTCTGTTTAGTCTAGGTAATCTATTACATAAGAATAGATAAGATACATTCACCAGCTTGGAATTTGCAAGGTCCACACATATCATTCACCTTCTTCTTCAGAAGTTATGTTTAAAAAGGCCAAATGTCACGTAATTTTTTTTTTTCAAATGCCAACGAATTTTGATAAAATACACATAGCTTAAACCAAATATTCATACCGGAGACCATATCACCCACCCGTATTTACATAATTGCACAAAATACACCAGGCGAAGGCCCCCCTAGTGGCTGTCAGTGTGTGACAGCCAATCCAGACCGTGGCCATGTTGTTGACGTCACAAATTTCACCCTGGCTGCCCTGCCTATCCACATTCACACTTATCAACATTGGACAACCATGACGGAAAGTGACAGCGATTGTGAACAAATTAGTTTAGTTTTGTCCTCTGGTGAATCGGACTTGGAATTCAGGGAAGACGACACCCCAGATACTGATGACAGTGGTTCAGACAGTGACAGAGGCATAGAACCTTACAGGTTCGAGCCGTCCGAGATGGAATCAGATGCTTTGTCTGATGACAACAGTTCCGACGATGACCAGAGAGCAGAACCAGTGGAAAATGTCATTGAATTGGACATTAATCGCCTCCAGAATGTTGAATGGTAAACCAAAAGAAATCTGTGATGTTTAAATTAATTATAACCACCGGCAAAATTGGGAAGCCGAAGGGGGTCTGTCGAGGGCGCCCCATAAATATCGATTTTTCGGAAGCCATTATTATGATGATACAGTGGGGCGCTAGCTTACAGTAGAACCCTTTCTTTCCTCATTCAGTTGTAGCAACAAAATCAAGGATGAAATGGAAGTAATTGTGGAAAATGACTTGTATTAAAATCCCCAGGATCGTGTGTATAGGGCCACAACCCTGGGTAATAAGGGACACCTTTCTGCGTCCTGCTCAAAATAAAAAAAGCAGAATTACACTTAAAACACATACCTGTCAAGGCATACCTCATGCCTCCCTTATTGGGGGGCTTTCATACCTGTACTGAGTACTTCAAAACTGTATTTATCGGCAGATGTAAGAAAACTGACCCCCCCCCCCCAAAAAAAACAAAAAAAACCAAAACTGCAACATGACCTATTTCAAACATATTTATTCAAATGTACACTTTTATGGACACAATCTTGAGCCACAACCTTTTGGTAATGTGAAAATAATAAGCCAAGTAGCACAAAAAAAATAAAAAATAAAAAATAAATAAATATTTTTCAAATTTACATTAGCACAAGGTAGATTGCTTAATTTGAAAGTACACAATAAGAATTATTCTGAATATAGTTCTTAATTGTCAGCTAGATACTGTATATACACTTGGAATTAAAGAGTTTTTAATTGTCAGCTTTGTTACACTAATGCACTTGGATGAACTTGAAACAAGAAAATGTTCACTGATGCTGCTTGTTATAGTTCCAAGTAGCAGCCTTTGCTGACTCTAGCATTTCTGAAGTGGCAGATCAGATCAGGTGGCAGATCACTTCTGATCTGCCACCAATGGGGGTAGATTGTGCCCTGCCACAAAAAAATGACAAACCATCACTTCTGCTAGTGATGCATTGGATTTGGAAGGCGATTCCTCTCTGTTCCGGAGCTGCAAGACAGTAGAAAGTGTGAGGCCATCAGCCTACTTCTCACTGTTGTGAGAATAGCTCACACTGAGCGCTCTGCCCGCCCCGGCCATCAGCCTAATGATTGAGTCCACACTTCTCATTGTTGTGAGAATAGCTCAGGCTGAGCGCTCTGCCAGCCCCCCTAGCTGTGGGGGTCACACACACGACGTGTTCCTCAACACACTCACTAATTTTTTTTCCCTTATATTTTTCTTTTGGGCGTACAGAAATGGCAATACGCCCGTATTTGCTAAAACTGCTTTTTCCCCGTACCGGTATTAAAATACGGCAAAAACGTATCACTTGACAGGTATGAAAACATTTCCCAGAAAAGTGTCCCTTATCACCCAGCTGTCCCTTATAGCCCCGTTTTACGGTATGGGTGAAATATCCAATTTTTTCTTTCTTGTTGCTCACTTCAATCTTCCAGTCTCCATATAAACAATCAATCGGGATACCCCAAGCATCAAACTAGGGTACAATCTGTTTCGTCACTTCCGCCTTCTTCCCCAGGCGATTCCGGGAGCCCTGAGTGGTAACGTCAGGCCAAGCGCGGCAGTTTTAAATTAACGAATGTTCCGGCGTTACTGAAGCATATGCACCGAGACCCGAACGGATCGGTTCCCTTTTATATCTAGTTTCAAGACATTTTAAGGACCCTGTTACGTGACATTTGGCCTTTAATTTCTTTACATAATCAACTAGAAAAGCACTCGGAGAGCGCAGACCTCCGCCAAGCGCCACAGTTCCCCCCCATACAGTGTTTGTGTGTACGTTTTCAGATTCCTTGACCATGAAAACATGACTAGCAATTGGATTCACAATGACAGGATTAGTGGTTCAGTAGTAAAAGCATTACCTCCTTGGCGGAGGTAATAAACTGAAGTGTTGGTGTTGTGTCCATCTCCTTCATGTGCAAAGTCCCAGGCTGCGAGCGTTTTCATAGATCACTGAAAGCAGCACTGAGGGCTTTAGGGACGGATGCAAATTGGGTAGACAGGTTGCCGTGGGTTTTATTGGGTTTGTGCTCCGTGGAAAAAAAGAGGATTTGGAAGCTTCCCCGGCAGAGAGCTGGTTTTTGCGCAGCCCCTATGGCTGCCCGGGGAATTTCTGCCAAATAATCCGGCGCCGGACAGCTGCCGGTCTCAGTTTTTGCAGCATAGCGCAAACACAGGCACGCTGGTGGGCCCTGCCCACCACTGTTTTCCGCGGGCTTTTGTGCCTAAAACTTTGAAGAACGCGGAGTTTGTGTTCGTCAGACACGACGACCAGCGCCCTCTATTGCCCCTGCACACATGTTGAAAATGGCCGTATCTGACAATGTTAAAGAATCCTTTAAAAAATTCCTGTATCCAGACGGTGATCCGGATCATCCCCAAAATTTAATCAGTTCTTTGTACCATTTCCAACAACGCCTGAAAGTTTCATCAAAATCCGTCCAAAACTTTTTGAGTTATCTTGCTAACCAACAGACAGACAAACAGACAGAAAAACAGACAGACAAACGCTGGCAAAAACATAACCTCCTGGCCTTCAGCCTGGCAGAGGTAATGAAAGGTCTCCATATATTCTCAAACACATTTTCCTTTGATTTCAGTATATATGTTATTCTTTCTAGTGGGAGGTTTGTTAACATCTGTCTTAACCACTGAGTCACATCTGGTCTATGAGTCTTTTTCCACAGTAGTGCAATACATTTTTTGGCATTAAGCAAACTGAGGTCTATGAATGCTCTTTCACTCTTATTAAAGTTATGTTTTTCTGGATACAGACCCAACAAAAACAGTTTAGGGTTCAATGTGATTTGTTTTGAAATTATTTTTTCAATTGTTAACCTCATCTCCTCCCAAAACATTCTGATTTTTCTACATCCCCATAAACAGTGAAATAGGGTTCCTTTACTTTCCATACATTTTGTGCATGTATCTGGTATGTTTTTGTTATATCTATTTAATTCCACTGGTGTAACATACATCCAAAAAACCATTTAAAATGTATCAGTTTAAGACGTACATTTATTGATTTGGTTTGAGCTCCTGCACAAGCCATTTCCCATTGTTCCTCTGAAATTTCAATTTGCAGGTCTTCTTTCCAATAATTCAGTCTTTTCTTTGAGTTTTCACTTGAGTATAGTGTCAATGAGTTGTAAAACTCTGAAATAATACCCTTTCTCTTACTATCTTTCATCAAAAATTTTTCCAAAGTTGAATAAGTAGGTTGGGTGAGAGCATTATTTTGATTTGAACGAATAAAATTTCTAAGCTGGAGATATTTAAAAAGTGTGTTCTATTAAGACTGAATTTAATCCTCAGTTCTTCAAAAGACATTATGTTATCTGAGCGTGACAAATATAAGTCTTGAATCTTTTGAATCCCTTTTAAATTCCATACTTTAAATACAATATCCGCTCTCCCTGGTGTAAAATATTGATTACCCCATATTGGGCTAAATTGTGACAGTGTGGTTCTTTTAAATATTTTTTGGTTTCACACCATATTTTGATCATGTGCTTTACAATTGGATTTTTAACTTGTTTCTGTAATTTTTTAGCTGAGTCTGAGTATATGAATATGGGAAGAGGTAAAGGTAAATTGTATGATTCCATTTCAGTCCAGTAAGGAGGATCATTTGATGAAAAATAATATGTCATAGACCTCAGTTGTGCTGACCAGTAATACAACAAAGTTTGGACATTTCAGACCTCCACGATCAAATGGTAAGTATAGTAAGGACAAAAGTAATCTAGCCTTTCTATTGTTCCATATAAATTCCACTAACTTTTTTTTAATTCTTGAGAATAGATCTGAAGGTGGTGGTAAAGGAATGTTTTGAAATAAAGTATTTTTGGTAAGATATTACTTTTAAGTATATTGATTCTCCCAATCATCGACATTGGTAGTGACATCCATCTCTGAAGCAACTCATTAATATTTGTCATTAAGGCTTCATAGTTGGCATTGGTGACTCATTCTAGCTTAAGCAAAATTTGAATTCCTAAATATTTAAACTGATTTACAACACTGAATTGGTTTACCTCAGGAGCTGGATGATTTCTCTGGGTCTCATTTAACATTAATATAGAAGATTTTGTTTTGTTTATTTTATATCCTGATATATCCCCAAAGTTCTTTATTAAATTTAACAAGGTCGGAATTGATTTTTTAAAATTCGACATAAACAAAATTATGTCATCGGCATACAGGGAGATTTTATGTTCTGTTGGTCCTACTTTAATTCCATATATTTGTGGATGTAAACATACTGCCATCACTAAAGGTTCTTCGTCGGCCTCCATCGGTCTATGATGACCATGGAAGAGAATCCTAAACGTCTACTCTGCTGGAACAGCACCGCCTGTGGCTGAACAGGCCGATGCGCACCGGTGTTCTACCTTCCAGCGTTGGGCGTTGGTAGGATTCATGCCTGGGCAGGAAGATATGGAGGACAAGATGTTACCCATGCAGCATGTCCCCCCTCTCCACGTCACTGATGAATCCAAAGGAACAGCAGGGCTGCTATAGTTTGGCACCAGCGCCGTCACAGGAGCTGCCAGAACGATGTTGAGCACAACAGAGAACTGCCTTAGGGGCTCCGACTCCGGATTTTTCCTCAGGGTTGACTCCCGAAGCCTTTCCTGTGACCGGGTGTGCCGCAAGGCAGCGGAGGTTTGAAATCAGGGTTTACCTTCCCCTAGATGGGCTACCTTCCCAGGTTGACGAGCCACCATCTACCCGAAGCATCTGGTTTTAAGGCGCCAGAGATCCGCCCTCGCCCCTTCTCCTATTAGTAAAAGCAGTTCCGCCGGGCTTAGAGACTAAACCACACGGGCAGGCTAGGAGTTGGACTTAGTTGTCAGAGGCTTTTCGAGACGCACGCCGTAAGGAGCATTTTATGAGCACTGGGAGCTTAACCCCAGTGCCGCTCCTGGCTATGACAACCTTGGTGGAGTCTAAAGCTAAACTAACTCCTTTAGACCATAAGGGGGAAGTAGTCAAGGCAGAGCTTTGTGGAGCAGTATTTGCCGCCCGGTTGAAGAAGTACTTTGAGCAACATAGCCGAATTCAAGTCAAGCAATGGTATCACTTTGTTGACAGCCAAACAGTCTTTGGTGCAATTCAACGTGAGAGCTATGGCTTTCAGACCTTTTTCGCCAATAGGATTGGAGAAATCCAAAGCAACACACAACTTCAGGATTGGTGGTGGATCCCTGGACCACTGAACATTGCTGATATCATCACGCGCGGGGCTGGTCCAAAAGATTTGGATGAAAATTCACCATGGCAGCAAGGACCAGGGTTCCTGAGTCTACCAGCTGATGAGTGGCCAATTAAGTCTGCAAAGGATATATCAGCCACTGCCAGAGAGTGTTGGAAAAATGCAGAAGAAATCATTTGTTGCTGCACTCACAAGAGCTCAGGTGAAGGAAGAGTCACCAGATCCGGCGCATCGGAGGCCACCTGCTGGCGCTGCTGTCCGAAACCTAATGGATGAAGGACGGTTCAGCAATTTGACTCACCTGGTTAAGACAGTCGCTCGGGTCTGGAGGGCAGCAAAATGCTTTGCAGCTAAAAATAAGATCCTGGGAACCCCAAAGTGGGAGGCAGTTTCATCAGCCGGGGTCATTACTGCAACGGCGCGCCAAGATGCTTTAAGAGACCTTTTCCTTGCTGCACAAGAGGGTGTGACTTTTCCAACTACCACAATTGACCGGCTGGTAGTCTTCAAAGAGGAAGAAACTGGGCTACTGGTTTGTGGTGGGAGAGTCCAGGCTTTTAATGAAGACAAAGTTGGTGTCCCCCTCATACCTTACAGTGCCTGAGTCGCAACTTTGTTGGTTCGTGAAGATCACAGCAAGGGTCATGAGGGAGTGGCTGCAACTCGACTGAAGGTGAGAAAGAGAGCATGGGTCATCAATAGGCGAAGAATTGCTCAAAAAGTCATTGAAAACTGTGTGATTTGCAAGAAAGCCAGAGCTAGAAGATGCCAGCAAGTGATGGGTGATCTGCCTCAAGAGAGAACTGGGCCAGCATCCCCATTTGAGTTCACAGCAGTTGACCTGTTTGGACCTTATCTGGTCAGAGATGATGTGAGGAAGAGAGTCACAATGAAGGTTTGGGGAGTCGTATTCTGCTGTATGGTCAGTAGAGCAATCCACACAGAGCTGGCCAACACCATGTTGACTGAAAGCTTTCTGATGGCTTATCAGAGGTTTACAGCAATTTGAGGGCATCCTAAGAAGATTTGGTCCGATCCAGGGACCAATTTTGTCTGTGCCAAGTCTTTTCTGAAAGTGTTGTATCAGTTTTTGGATGGCCTCAACAGGTCTGCTCTGGAGGAGACTTCAGCTCAAAATGGAACCGACTGGCATTGGAAAATCCAGCCAGCTGATTCACTTCATCGAAATGGCTCTGCTGAAGCAGCTGTTCGGATTGTGAAGAAGGCGTTCCAGAGTCTGGGAAGAGACTCAGGGCTCAGTTACAGCAAACTTCAGACAACACTTCAGCTAGCCGCTAATCTTTCTAATGAGCGTCCCATTGATGCCAGGGTGCAAAGCCATGAAGACACCGTGCAGTACATTACACCCAATACACTTCTGTTGGGACGAGCATCATCAGGTGGTGACTGGAAAACATTCAACTTCGCAAGCTATCCCTATAAGAGACTTCAGGAAATGCAGCACCAGGGAAATAAATTCTGGAGGTCCTGGAGCCAACTTGCCAGTCCTAATCTCTTCGTGAGGAGTAAATGGCACACCACACAGAGGAACGTTGCCGTTGGAGATATTGTTTGGCTGTGTGACCAGAATGGCATTGAGGGGTCATTTTAAGCTTGGGAGAGTAATAAGTGTCAACCCAGACCCCAGAGGCATTGTACGAGATGTCAATGTTGAGGGAGTTGTGACAAGCTCCTGTGTTCCTGAGGTGAGGCCTGCAACATCAGCATCCAAGCATCCTGCCTCCAGCATTCGGAGGGACCTTCAGTCCATAATTCTTCACCGGGACGTCCGACATTTGGTGGTCCTGCTGCCAGTGGAGGAGCAGGCAGGAGGCCCAGGAGCAAATCTCTGACCACTAGTTTACTGTGTGCGATCTTTCCAGCGGTTTCCGTGGGAAGATTGAGTGGGAGGTGTTGAGCTGAGCTGCAGGCCACACCCTCTCTGCCTGAGTGCTTTAGATCTGGGTGTGCTTCCCAGCCTGAGAGCAGTTGGTTGATTGCACCAGGTGGGAATGATCTGGTGATTAAGAGAGTTTGGAGGCGGACTTCCGGTTAGAATCAGAATCAAAATCAGATTTATTGCCAAGTACATTAACAGATCACTGATAACATACGAGAGAATTTGACTTAACACAGTAAATGAACCTGCATTTCCGTGCCGCGGCGCATCTGAAACGCGCCTATCAGCAGGAGGGTACAGGTAGCATAAGGATAATACAATAGGAAGGAGCAAAAAAATCATTGATTCAGAATACTGGTTGCATAATCAATCAATATTGTGATTACAAGGGAAAAAAAAGCTCTCAATGCACATCAGCGGACCAAAGATTTCACAGGACACAAAGAGAGCAGTGTGTGGATCTTTATTTATCAGTTCGTGGATCAATATGTGTGCACTGTTGAAGCAAGTGTTGTATCAGAAGAACAACAAGGGCACTTTGGCAGGAGATGTTTTGTCTGGCTGCTCGCCATCGTCCTTGCGATTATCTGAGCAGCTGCTGTCCAAGGCCTTGTGCTCAATGTTTTGAAAAAACAGACTGCAGACAGCCAGGAGGAATTTTTATGGGGAAATTGAGCCAAATAGAACTGATCACAGAGAAGGAGCTTTTTATTTCTTCTGTAGATTCAGTACTTAATCCTTCATTGCGGGGCGTTGAGTCCGTCGTGGATAGACCTAAGCGTGACCATGATGTAATCCACCTTCCGAGACAGTTCTCCATTTGTCGCTGTCAGGGTCTTCTCCAATTTTTCAATTTGATGGATGCACCTCGCCTGGCCAGCATTTTGATAGGTTGTATCCATCTTCAGCAATTTGCGGTACACCAGGACAATCCCAGTTCCAATCAGAACGATCCCGATCACCATTATTACGAAGACATACAAATCTTCAATATCTTCGATAGAGAGATTAGTTAGACACAAGATCCTCCAATTACTTGTGTCCCGTAAATAGCCCGCTGGAGCCGTCCCTGCGGGGCAGACAGCTTCCCCCGGAGCACTTTTCCTTGTTGAAAAAATAGTGTCAATTGTGTTCAAAGCCCAGCTTATTAATTCCATAATTTCTTTCGACGGTCAGCAGTTAGACGCAGACAGACAACAGCAAGCTGGGATCCAGTAGCTGGGGGGGAAGGAAAAAAAGTCAGAGCAAGAGAGAAGGAAAAAGGCGTCTGCTCTCTTTGGAGGCGGAAGTGAGAAGGAGTTCAAAGAGTTCAATGAGAGCGGACTTTTCCTCTAGATTTGATGGGATTATGGCAGCGTTGGAAGGAATGAGAAAGGAATTGGGTGACTGTGTGGAACGAATGGCGCAGATGGAGCTTCGTATTTCCAGTGCTGAAGATGAAGTCAATTGTCTCCAATTAAAGGTGCGCACTTTGGAAAAAAAAAAATAAATGTCTGGAAGAAAACATTCTGGATTTGGAATCCCAGTCGAGACAGAACAACTTGAGGCTGGTGGGTCTACCGGAAGAATCCGAAGGTCGGGACCCGTGTTCCTTTCTGGAAAAGTGGATTCCGGAGGCGCTGGGCAGTGCGGAGCTGCGGCCGGCGGTGGTTTTGGAGGGCGCGCATCGTATTGGCCCACGGAAAGATAAGGGACCACCGAGGACCTTAATTATGAAGTTTGTCAGCAACAGAGACAGGATGAAGATCTTCAACGCAGCACGAGCTAAAGGAGAGATTAAACACCAGGATCAGCAGGTGCGGTTCTACCCAGATTGGGCCACAGGAATCCAACAATTGAGGAAGCAGTATGATCCCGTACGTAAGGAGCTGCGCAACCTTGGGATTAGTCATGGTGTAATCTATCCTGCGAGACTGCTGACCACGTATGGGGGCAGAACCCACATCTTCAAGACCCCAGAGGAGGCGCAGGAGTTTATCAAGAAGATCCAAGAAGAAGAGACTGGTGGGAGCTAAGCATGAACAAAATATAAGGTAGAATAATTAAGCATTTGCACAGGCATCTGACTGACTTGAAGCAAATAGCAAGTTTACAAAATATAGATTGCATGATATAATTAAAAAAAAACCAAACAAACAAAAAAAAACTATGATGTACAAAGTTGCTAAAAATTTTGGAGTTAAGTTGGAAAACTACAGAGGAGAGTTAATGTTACGTCATTAAAAGCAGTAGAGTTAGGGTGATTGGGAGGATGAAGAAGGAGTGGCTTAGGCTGATCCTCGTGGATGTGGAGCAGTCGATGGCTATATCGGGAGACGGAATTTTTCTTTTGATTTTGGGGGGTTTGCCACAAGTGTGGGAAGGGGGAATTTGTTTGTGTGTAGTTTGTAGGATGAATGTTCAACCACTCATTTTTTTGCTTCTCTGTATGAGCATGTTTACACTGCAAGGTAATCCCAAACTCCCTATTGATCATAAACCAAAGCGTTAATCTTAATTCAACTTCATGGAATTGCAGAGGTCTACAAAATTTAAAAAAACTTAAACAAGTTATGAATAAAATAAAAGACATGGGTTCAAAAATTGTGTTTTTACAAGAAACTCATCTAATAGAGGAGGATGTTAAAAGAATTAGGAGTAGATGGCAAGGAAGTGTTTTCACCTCATCATTTTCATCCCGAGCCAGGGGAGTTATGACTCTCATACATAAATCAGTCCCTTTTCAAGTGAAAAATGTAATTGGAGACAAATTTGGAAGATATGTAATCATTCAGGGATCTTTGCTATTAGAAAATATAAATTTGGTGAACCTATATGGTCCCAATATAGATGATCAAAAGTTCTTTGCTAATTTATTTCTTATCTTATCATCACTTACAGGGCAACATATAATAGCAGGGGATTTTAATTGTACATTGAATCCCGGTATAGATAGATCAACAGGACTGGACTGTACGCACAATGGATGTAGGATGACCATTAATCATTTTATGAAAGAATTGAGATTGCTAGATATATGGAGAGAAATGAAACCACAAGTCAAAGCCTACTCTTGTTATTCCAGTACCTACAAGACATTCTCACGTATTGATTATTTTTTGATTTCCACAGAATTAAGGTCCAAGATTCAAAACTGCTTTTATGATAACATCGTGATCTCTGATCATGCACCCTGCTGTATAGTACATGTAGATAAGAAATTGACAAAGGAATCAGGTAGATGGCAATTTCAGCATAAATGGCTTCAGGATGAGGAATTTGTCAAGTACATAGAAAAACAGATAGATGAGTTCTTTGATATCAATACTACACAAACATCAGCATGTGTAAAGTGGGAGGCTTTCAAAGCTTTTATTAGGGGACATATTATTAGTTATACAGGTTCAAAATCTAAGAAGACTCGAGAGGAGAGAGCCCAATTGGAACATAAAATAAAAAATCTTCAGGAAAAAGTGTATGCAGGAAGTGATCCAAGGTTGGAGAATGAATTACTGATTTTGAGAGCTGAATACGACAAAAAATCAGCGAATAGAGCTGCCTCGAGTCTTCTAAGATTGAAACAATCTTTTTATGAACAAGGTGAAAAATCAGGAAAATTATTGGCATGGCAGATTAAACAATTAGAAATTAAAACACCAATTACCAGTATTATAAGTAAGGGACAGGTAGTTATAGATCCTTTAGAAATTAACAGAGCCTTTAGAGATTACTATGAAAAATTATATGATACCAAAAATGAATCTGATTTAACAAAACTAAATGGGTTTTTGAACGAACTATCTATACCGTGTATTCCAAATGAAAACAGGGAGATATTGGAGTCTAAAATTAGTCAAGAAGAAGTTGGGCTAGCCATTGATAATAGGAAATCAGGAAAAAGTGCAGGACCAGATGGTCTTCCAGTTGACCTTTATAAAAAATTTAAGAATAAATTAATAAAACCTTTTTTGGAAATGGTTTTAGAAGCATTTCAAAATAATAATTTACCATCATACATGAATAATGCCTTAATTATACTGTTGCCAAAACCAGGTAAGCCCTCTAATAAATGTGAAAATATGAGACCAATAAGCCTATTAAATGCCGACCTTAAGATAATCTGTAAAATTTTAGCAAGACGAATACAAGAAATTTTACCAAATATTATTAATCGAGATCAGAATGGCTTTATAAAGGGTAGACAAGGCTTCCATAATGTAAGAAGACTATTTAATATTATTTATTTTAATAAAGAAGCACCGGATACAGCTCTCCCATCACTGGACGCCGAAAAGGCCTTTGATAGAGTCGAATGGCCCTTTCTTTTTGAAGTCTTACAAAGGTTTGGACTTGGAAATAATTTCATAAAATGGGTTCAGATAATATACAATAATGCTACAGCAGAAATCCTAACAAATAATATTTCAAAATCAATAAAAATCAATAGAGGATGTCGACAAGGCTGTCCACTCTCACCTTTACTGTTTACTATGGCAACTGAACCTTTAGCGATGGCGATACGTTTACATTCACAAATATATGGAATTAAAGTTGGACCAACAGAACATAAAATCTCCCTGTACGCCGATGACATAATTTTGTTTATGTCGAATCTAAAAAAATCAATTCCGACCTTGTTGAATTTAATAAAGAATTTTGGGGAAATATCGGGATATAAAATAAATAAAACTAAATCTTCAATATTAATGCTAAATGAGACCCAGAGAAATTACCCAGACCCTGAGGTAAATCAATTCAACGTTGTAAATCAGTTTAAATATTTAGGAATCCTAATTGTGCCTAAGCTAGAATCAGTCTCCAGTGTCAACTATGAAGCCTTAATGACAGATATCAATGAGTCAATTCAGAGATGGATGTCACTACCAATGTCGATGATCGGGAGAATCAATATACTTAAAAGTAATATTTTACCTAAAATACTTTATTTATTTCAATACATTCCCTTACCACCACCTTTAGATTTATTCTCAAGAATTAAAAAAAAGTTAGTGGAATTTATATGGAACAACAGGAGGGCTAGATTACGTCTGTCTTTATTATATTTACCATTTGATCGTGGAGGTCTGAAATGTCCAAATTTTATGTTGTATTATTGGTCGGCACAACTGAGGTCTATGACATATTATTTTTCATTAAATGATCTCCCTCACTGGACTGAAATGGAATCATACAATTTACCTTTACCTCTTCCCATATTCATATACTCAGATTCGGCAAAAAAATTACAAAAACAAGTTAAAAATCCATTTGTAAAGCATATGATCAAAATATGGTGTGAAGCTAAAAATTATTTAAAAGAACCACAGTTATTGTCACCATTTAGCCCAATATGGGGTAATCAATATTTTAAACCAGGAAGAGCGGACGCTGTATTTAAAGTATGGAATTTAAAAGGGATTCAAAAGATTCAGGATTTATATTTGCCATGTGCAGATAACAATGTCTTTTGAAGAGCTGAGGGTCAAATTTAATCTTAATAGAACACATTTTTTTTTAAAATATCTTCAACTTAGAAACTTTATTCGATCAAATCAAAATAAAGCTCTCACTCGACCTATTTATTCTTCCTTGGAAAAAATGTTGATGAAAGATAGTAAAAGAAAGGGTATTATTTCAGAGTTTCATAACTCATTGACACTATCCTCAAGTGAAAATTCACAGAAAAGATTAAACTACTGGAAAGAAGATCTGCAAATTGAAATTTCAGAGGAACAATGGGAATTGGCTTGTACAGAAGCCCAAACTAAATCAATAAATGTATGTCTTAAACTGATACATTTCAAATGGTTAATGCGGATGTATGTTACACCGGAGGAGTTAAATAGATATAACAAAAATATACCAGATACATGCACAAAATGCATGGAAAGTAAAGGAACCCTATTTCATTGTGTATGGGAATGTAGAATAATAAGAATGTTTTGGGAAGAGGTGAGGGTAACAATTGAAAAAATAATCTCAAAACAAATCATTTTGAATCCTAAACTGTTTTTGTTGGGTCTGTACCCAGAAAAGCATAACTTTAATAAAAGTGAAAGAACATTCATAGACCTCAGTTTGCTTAATGCCAAAAAATGTATTGCACTACTGTGGAAAAAGACTCATAGACCAGATGTGACTCAGTGGTTAAGACAGATGTTAACAAACCTTCCATTAGAAAGAATAACATATATACTGAAATCAAAGGAAATTGTGTTTGAGAATATATGGAGACCTTTTATTGATCATGTAAAAAATTTAAACATAACTCTTGAAGAAGAAGGTGAATGATGTGTGTGGACCTTGTAAATTCCAAACTGGTGAACATAATATGTATACTTATGTAATGGATTGTCTAGACTAAACAGAGGAGCATTGTTGAAGACTTGATTTTGTTGGTGGTTGTTGGTGTTTTTAGTGCATTTTTTTTGTAGTACTTTAGTGTTAGTGTTTGATTGTTTGTGTCATGTTTGTTTTAAAAAAAAAAAGGTTCAATAAAGATATTGTGGGAAAAAAGAGTTTGGAGGCAGTTACTCACAGGGCAGTGGAGAGTAAGCAGTGTGTGAGAGAAATGGTTGGAGACTTTGGACTTTGGAAAAGACTGCAGGACTAAAGCTTGTTTCAAGCAAGGAAGAAGGAGCTGGTGAGCATCCATTTGTGATATGTCTTTGCAGCTGCATTTGAAAAGCAATTTGATTAAGTTTAGGTTAAATGTGATGTGTTAAAAAAGTGTGTTTGAAATGTAAGTTAAAATGTCATATTTATAAAATTGTGTGGGTTTAAAAGTATAGTTAAAATGGAATGTATTTTAAGAGTTTAAAAGTTAAAAGCTGTTAAAGTTGTAAGGTTAAAAATCATTATTGAACAGTGTTTTAAGATGTGTTTAGTATTTGGGGTGCTTTAGATGTGAGTATTTTCTATTTTGAGTTTTAGTAATTTAAAAAAATTGAGTATTTGATTTTGGGTTATGTTGATTTATTATGGGTTCTTGGGTTACATTCTCCTTGACCCTTTATTTGTGTTGTATTTAAAGGTTTTTCACCTGTGCTGTGCCGTGCCTGTGCTTGGCCTGTGCTTGGCCTTGATGACTTTACAAAAATAAAAGGAAAGAAAAGGAAAAGCTGAGTCTTGGTCACCGTGATTTCCAGTTTCCATCCCGTTCAAGTGGGGGAAACTGCTGGTCAAACCTCACAAGAGTGAGGGCCACTTGACAGTGGAAGAACGGAAATGCAGCTTTTTTTTTTTTAGTGGTTAGCACTGCGGCAGCACAGTTTACCCTTGGCCGGGGGATTGTGGGGATCGTGGGATCGTGGGTTCGATCCCAGCCCCCGACCAACAGTGATCTGTGTGGAGTTTGCATGTTCTCCCCGTGTTGCGTGGGTTTACTCCGGGATTTCTCCGGTTTCCTCCCACATGCCAAAAACATGCATGTTAGGTTAATTGGCTGTTCTAAATTGTCCCTAGATATCTGTTTCCTATAGGCCCTTAGAATAGAGGGTTAGTATTAATGAAAGTGCTTTGAGTGGTCTTTGTGACTAGAAAAGCGCTATATAAGTGCAGGTTAGTTAGTTAGTTAGTGCACATGAGGGCGCACTAGTATGCAGAGACGTGACCGCCCGCAGTATCCTGGAGTGCAAGAGGTTAACATGTTAAAAAAAAAAAAAAAAAAGAGCATGCCATGGACATTTTGACAAGTACAAAACCAGTGTACTCCGAGTGCTGGTCCCAAGCCTGTGTAAATGGGGAGGGGTGCGTCAGGAAGTGCACACGGTGTAAAATCCTTGCTAAATCAAATAGGCGGACCCATGATCTACTGTGGCGAGCGCAAGCTGGAAGCAGCCGAAAGAGCGTGTGTGTGCACCCAGCTCTAATGTGCGTGTTGCTTGCTAATATAAAGGACAGAACTATAAGACTGTCTCCCTCCTGCACCTCTGCCTTCACTCTGAGCCAAACCTCTTGATCTGAAGCCGTAAAGAACATGAACTCAATCCTGTTCCCATCCAAGGTTTCTTGTCTCTTCAAAGTTCACAGTTACCCCTGAATAGAAACCCAATAAGCGAAGACACTAAAGACATTTACTAGTGAGGAGGTGGAAAGCAAACCTTTGGGTGCCAGTTGGTCTCGGCATCGGCCGGTTTGACCTTGCAGACAATGATCTCAATGGCCTGAGGGGGCAGAGCATGGAACGGCTCGGGTAGCTGAAGGATCTGGTAGGATTTCACCACCTCCTCTTTGCCTACGTCGATGAAGCGAACGGAGACCCAGAAAAACAGACGGCCGCCTTTGTCAGGCACCGAGAGGATCTTCACCCTGCACACCGACAGAAGTTAGTACCCATGCAGCATTTTTGTGATGACAAAGTTACATTTTGTTTCATTTAAGTGGCTTCTGGTGTTTTTAAAAATCATACTGAGCAAACATTCTGTGCAGGCACTCAGGGGTGTTGCAGTTGTCATTTGAGACAAACACTAAACAGAATTTCCAACCTCCCAAAGTTACAAACAAATGACTGAGCGCCAGGCTGAATTCAACTACAATTTAGCTCTTTGTAAGCTAATGAGAATATCAGACACCCAATCAAATGCCGCCATAATTCTCTTCCTCGGTCTGTGTTGTGTTCAGTGTTGACAGTGAACCTGTGGAAGAAGTTGTCCTGCTCCACAGCATAGAGACCTCCCTCCTGTAGCTCTCTGGCTCCTGTTTTTTTCTCAGTGTAATAAGATGCCATCTCAGATGCCAACGCGGCAAAGCCACCATTGTCCTTGACGATGCGACCACAGAACACCGATGCCGTCTTGATGTGCAGAGGTATGACCTGGAGGAATCATAAAACCACATGAACTGAAACTTTTCAGGAGGGAACTCTGAAGCAATAAAATGACCAAAGTCCCTTTTTGTTCATTTGGTGAAGGGTGAACAGTTCTTTGATTATGGTGTCAAATCAATTTTAAAATATATTCTAGACTGATGATGAAAACCTCTCAAAATTACCACATTTTTCATCATGACTGTCCGTTTCATCATGAACTGTTTTCTTGTAAATTTTCTTTTTTTAAAGACAGTTTTACCCTCAGATTTGAGATTTTAGTTAATTTGCAGCTTTTCTTTTTTTGCCACTAAATGCACAAATATTAGTCGTTTATCACGAATTTCCTGTTAATTTCTTATTAATTTGCTATTTTTTTAACCTATTTTACACATTTTCTTGCACAATTGCAACAATTTCTCCCATTCATGTGCAAACATTGTTCACGTTCATGTGCATACTTTTTTCATTAATTTGTATTTTGTCCCTCACTTATCTGCGTGTTTTCTTGCAAATATTGTTCCTCATTAATTTGTCAAATTTTGCTTACCTGCCACTATTTTTTTTTAATTTCCATGTTTTTCTTGCAAATTCAAACATTTTCCTGTAAATTTACTATTTTTCTTATTAATTTACAACTTTTTTCCATTAATCTGTCACAATTTCTGTCTTTAATATGCCACTTTTGCCCATTAATTTGACTTCTCCCATTATTTTTACATATTTGTCTTGCAAATTTGAAAAAGGTGTTCTTGGAATTATTTTTTTTTACACAATATTTTTTCTTGAACCTTTTTTTTTTTTTTACAAACATGGCACAAACAATGAGACACTAACACAAAAGTAATTTAAAAATTAAAAAGAAAAATAACAAAAAAAGGGGTAATAAAAACAACAACAGCCATGAACAAAAACAAGTCAACAACAATGCTCCTCTGTTTAGTCTAGGTAATCTATTACATAAGAACACATAATATACATTCACCAGCTTAGAATTTGCAAGGTCCACGCATATCATTCACCTTCTTCTTCAGACGTTATGTTTAATTTCCTTACATAATCAATGAAAGGTCTCCATATATTCTCAAACACATTTTCCTTTGATTTCAGTATATATGTTTTCTTGTGTGCTTTCTAGTGGAAGGTTTGTTAACATCTGTCTTAACCACTGAGTCACAACTGGTCTATGAGTCTTTTTCCACAATAGTGCAATACATTTTTTGGCATTAAGCAAACTGAGGTCTATGAATACTCTTTCACTCTTACTAAAGTTGTGTTTTTCTAGATACAGACCCAACAAAAACAGTTTAGGGTTCAATGTGATTTGTTTTGAAATTATTTTTTCAATTGTTACCCTCACCTCTTCCCAAAACATTCAAATTTTTCTGCATTCCCATAAACAGTGAAATAGGGTTCCTTTACTTTCCATACATTTTGTGCATGTATCTGGTATGTTTTTGTTATATCTATTTAATTTCACTGGTGTAACATACATCCGCATTAACCATTTAAAATGTATCAATTTAAGGAGTACATTTATTGATTTGGTTTGAGCTTCTGTACAAGCCAATTCCCATTGTTCCTCTGAAATTTCAGTTTGCAGGACTTCTTTCCAATAATTCAATCTTTTCTGTGAGTTTTCACTTGAGGATAGTGTCAATGAGTTGTAAAACTCTGAAATAATACCCTTTCTCTTACTATCTTTGGTCAAAAATTTTTCTTAGGAAGAATAAGTAGGTCGGGTGAGAGCATTAATTTGATTTGATCGAATAAAGTTCCTAAGCTGAAGATATTTAAAAAAATGTGTTCTATTAAGATTAAATTTGATCCTCAGTTCTTCAAAAGACATTATGTTATCTGAACATGACAGATATAAGTCTTGAATCTTTTGAATCCCTTTTAAATTCCATACTTTAAATACAGCATCTGCTCTCCCTGGTTTAAAATATTGATTACCCCATATTGGGCTAAAACGTGACAATAAGTGTGGTTCTTGTAAATATTTTTTGGTTTCACACCATATTTTGATCATATGCTTTACAAATGGATTTTTAACTTGTTTATGTAATTTTTTTGCCGAGTCTGAGTATATGAATATGGGAAGAGGTAAAGGTAAATTGCATGATTCCATTTCAGTCCAGTGAGGGAGATCATTTGATGAAAAATAATATGTCATAGACCTCAGTTGTGCTGACCAGTAATACAACAAAGTTTGGACATTTCAGACCTCCACGATCAAATGGTAAATATAGTAAGGACAGACGTAATCGAGCCTTCCTATTGTTCCATATAAATTCCACTAACTTTTTTTTAATTCTTGAGAATAGATCTGAAGGTGGTGGTAAAGGAATGTATTGAAATAAATAAAGTATTTTGGGTAAGATATTACTTTTAAGTATATTGATTCTCCCAATCATCGACATTGGTAGTGACATCCATCTCTGAAGTAACTCATTAATGTCTGTCATTAAGGCTTCATAGATGGCACTGGCATCTAATTCTAGCTTTGGCACAATTTGAATTCCTAAATATTTAAACTTGATTTACAACATTGAATTGATTTACCTCAGGAGCTGGGTGATTTCTCTGGGTCTCATTTAGCATTAATATTGAAGATTTAGTTTTATTTATTTTATATCCTGACATTTCCCCAAAATTCTTTATTAAATTCAACAAGGTCGGAATTGCTTTTTTGAGATTCGACAAACAAAATTATGTCATCGGCATACAGGGAGATTTTATGTTCTGTTGGTCCTACTTTAATTCCATATATTTGTGGATGTAAACGTACTGCCATTGCTAAAGGTTCAATTGCCATAGTAAACAGTAAAGGTGAAAGTGGACAGCCTTGTCGACATCCTCTATTGATATTTATTGATTTTGAAATATTGCTGTTTTTAATTTTATGAAATTATTTCCAAGTCCAAACCTTTGTAAGACTTCAAAAAGAAACGGCCTTTCGACCCTATCAAAGGCCTTTTCGGCGTCCAATGATAGGAGAGCTGTATCCAGCGCTTCTTTATTAGAATAGATAATATTAAATAGACTTCTTACATTATGGAAGCCTTGTCTTCCCTTTATAAAGCCATTCTGATCTCGGTTAATAATATTTGGTAATATTTCTTGTAGTCGTCTTGCTAAAATTTTACAGATTATCTTAAGGTCAGCATTTAATAGGCTTATTGGTCTCATATTTTCACATTTATTAGGGGGTTTACCTGGTTTTGGCAACAGTACAATTAAGGCATTATTCATGTATGGTGGTAAATTACTATTTTGAAATACTTCTAAAACCATTTCCAAAAATGGTTTTATACTTTATACATGCTAATGTTTGTGTAGTATAATATCAAAGAACTCATCTATCTGTTTTTCTATGTACTTAACAAATTCCTCATCCTGAAGCCATTTATGCTGAAATTGCCACCTACCTGGTTCCTTTGTCAATTTCTTATCTACATATATTAGACAGCAGGGTGCATGATCAGAGATCACAATATTTTCACAGAAGCAGTTTTGAATCTTGGACCTTAATTCTGTGGAGATCAAAAAATAGTCAATACGTGAGAGTGTCTTGTAGGTATTGGAATAACAAGAGTAGGCTTTAACTTGTGGTTTCATTTCTCTCCATATATCTAGCAATCTCAATTCTTTCATAAAATGATTAATGGTCATCCTGCGTCCATTGTGCGTACAGTCCAGTCCTGTTGATCTATCTATACCGGGATTCAATGTACAATTAAAATTCCCTGGTATTATATGTTGCCCTGTAAGTGATGATAAAATAAGAAATAAATTAGCAAAGAAATTTTGATCATCTATATTGGGACCGTACAAGTTCACCAGATTTATATTTTCTAATAACAAAGATCCTTGGATGATTAGATATCTTCCAAATTTGTCTCTAATTACATTTTTCATTTGAAATGGGACTGTTTTATGTATGAGAATCTTAACTCCCCTAGCTCGGGATGAAAATGATGAGGTGAACACGTTACCTTGCCATCTTCTCCTAATTCTTTTTACATCCTCCTCTAATAGATGAGTTTCTTGTAAAAATACAATTTTTGAATCTATGTCTTTTATTTTATTCATAACTTGTTTAAGTTTTTTAAATTTTGTAGACCTCTGCAATTCCATGAAGTTAAATTAAGATTAACGTTTGATCTATGATCAATAAGGAGTTTGAGATTACCTTGCAATATGAACATACTCTTACAGAGAAGCAAAAACATGGATGATGGAACATTCATCCTACAAACTAAACAAAAACAAATTCCCTTTCCCCACATTCGTGGTAATCCCCCCCAAATCAAAATATTCCGTCTCCCGTTATAGCTAGTGACTGTTCCACACCTGCGAGGATCAGTCAAACCACTCTCTCTTTCTCCTCTCAATCACCCTGACACTACTACTATTCTTATAACATTAACTCTCTTCTGTAGTTTTTTCAACATAACTTCAAAGTTTTATAGCAACTTTGTACATCATAACTTTTTTTTTTTTTAATACAGTCTGTATTTTGTAGACATGTTATATGTTTCAGATCAATCAGATGCCTGTACAAATGCTTAAATGTTCTACCTTTGTCATGTTCATGCTTAGCTCCCGCCAATCTCCTTTTGGATCTGCTCGATGAGCTCCTGCACCTCTTGAGGGGTCTTGAAGGTGTGGGTTCTCCCTTTATATGTGACCAGCAGTCTTGCCGGATGAATTACTCCGTGACGAATCCCTAGGTTGCGCAGCTCTTTGCGGGTGGGGTTGAACTGTTTTCTCAATTGTTGAATTCCTGTGGCCAAATCTGGATAGAACCGCACCTGTTGGTCCTGGTATTTAATTTCCCCTTTAGCTCGCGCCGCATTGGTGACTGTCATCTTGTCTCTGTAGTTGAGGAACTTCATCATCAGCGTCCTCGGTGGTGTCTTATTATCTCTCGGTGGGCCGATTCGGTGAGCTCTCTCTAAAACGACCGATGACTGCAGATCCGCGTTGTTCAACGCTTTAATTCCAGTGTTTGCAGTTTAGATTGCAGGCTGGTGACGTCATTTTCAGTGCTTGAAATTCGGAGCTCCGCCTGCGACACTCGCTCCATGCAGTCGTTTATTTCCTTTCTCATACCTTCTATCGCTGCTATAATCTCATCAAATTTAGACGAAAACTCTGTTCTCCTGGAGTTGATGGCAGTGAGCACTACGTTTGTCCCTCTTCAGCAGTTCCCGCTCCGCCGCTGGCTCCCTCCTCCGCCATTGCTTCTGGAGTTTTCCCTGTTGCGCCTCGAGCGTGGAAGTCTGTTAGATTGGGCTGTTTTGTCGAGTTACCTTTTCCTCCACCTAATTTTCCAACCTTGGTCTTTACCATATCCGCGCCAAAACGCTGGGATGGGTTTTTGTTCCAATTAAGAGAGTTTTAGTAAAATTTTTATTTTTACGAGCAGAACAGTGTGAAACAAGTCTTCCTACGTGGCCGCCATAACCGGAAGTCCCGTGTTCTTGGAATTTTACTTGTTTTTTTTCCTTCCATAAATTGTTTCCTGGCATCAGTATGTGTGTTTGTTCTGGTCAACGTACTTGGACTAGACTTTGAGCTGGGCGAGTGTTTATACATGACAATAACCTGTTCACTTAGTTTACAAAATAATGGAAAAAAGCAGTTTTTAAAGAGACTATGTACCCGTTTTCATAGAAGTGAAATTTTAAGGACTAACATATTTTAATCTACAGTGGTGTGAAAAAGTATTTGACCCTTCCCTGATTTCTCATTTTTTTGTACATTTGTACAATAAATGTTAAATGTTTCAGATCATCAAACAAATACAAAGTTAACACAAGTAAACACAAAATGCAGTTTTTAAATGAAGGTGTTTATTTTTAAGGGAAAAAAAATCCTAACCTACATGGTCCTGTGTGAAAAAGTGATTGCCCCCTAAACCTAATAACTGGTTGGGCCACCCTTAGCAGCAACAACTGCAATCAAGCGTTTGTGATAACTGGCAATGAGTCTTTTACAGCACTGTGGAGGAATTTTGGCCCACTCATCTTTGCAGAATTGTTGTAGTTCAGTCACATTGGAGGGTTTGAGCATGAACCGCCTTTTTAAGGTCATGCCACAGCATCTTAATTGGATTCAGGTCAGGACTTTGACTAGGCCACTCCAAAGTCTTCATTTTGTTGTTCTTAAGCCATTCAGAGACGTACTTGCTGGTATGTTTTGGATCATTGTCCTGTTGATGAACCCAAGTGCGCTTCAGCTTGAGGTCACAAACAGATGAATGGACATTCTCCTTCAGGATTTTTTGGAAGACAGCCGAATTCATGGTTCCATTTACCACAGCAAGTCTACCAGGTCCTGAAGCAGCAAAACAGCCCCAGACCATCACACTACCACCACCATATTTTACTGTTGGTATGATGTTCCTTTTACGTCAGATGTAATGGGACACACACCTTCCAAAAAGTTCAACTTTCGTCTCGTCAGTCCACAGAGTATTCTCCCAAAAGTCATGGGGATCATCAAGTTGTTTTCTGGCAAAACTGAGACAAGCCTTTATGTTCTTTTTGCTCAGTAGTGGTTTTCATCTTGGAACTCTGCCATGCAGGCCATTTTTGCCCAGTCTCTTTCTTATGGTGGAGTCTAGAGTGAGGCCTGCAGTTCTTTGGACGTTGTTGTGGGGTCTTTTGTGACCTCTTGGATGAGTCGTCACTGTGCTCTTGGGGTAATTTTGGTCAACTGGCCACTCCTGGAAAGGTTCACCACTGTTCCATGTTTTCGCCATTTGTGGATAGTGGTTCTCACTGTGGTTTGCTGGAGTTCCAAAGCTTTAGAAATGGCTTTATAGTCTTTTCCAGACTGAGAGCTCTCAATTACTTTGTTTCTCATTCGTTCCTAAATTTCTTTGGATAGCAGCATGATGTCGAGCTTTTGAGGATCTTTTGGTTTACTTCACTTTGTCAGGCAGGTCCAATTTAAGCGATTTCTTGATTGAGAACAGATGTGGCAGTAATCAGGCCTGGGTGTGGCTAGAGAAACTGAACTCAGCGTTCCAAAGATGTGATAAACCACAGTTAATTTGTGTTTTAACAGAGGGGCAATCACTTTTTCACACAGGGCCATCTAGGTTTGGATTTTCTTTTAACCCTTAATAATAAACACCTTCATTTAAAAACTGCATTTTGTGTTTACTTATGTTATCTTTGTCTAATATTTAAATTTGTTTGAGGATCTGAAACATTTAAGTGTGACAAACATACAAAAAAAAAAAAGAGAAATCAGGAAGGGGGCAAACACTTTTTCACACCACTGTATATAGTCATCCTGGTTTACCTTGTTACAATGTGGGGGTGTCATCATATATACAGTGGGGTAAAAAAGTATTTAGTCAGCCACCAATTGTGCAAGTTCTCCCACTTAAAAGATGAGAGAGGTCTCCAATTTTCATCACAGGTATACCTCGACTATGAGACACAAAATGAGAAAAAAAAAATCCAGAAAATCACATTGTCTGATTTTTAAAGAATTTATTTGCAAATTATGGTGGAAAATAAGTATTTGGTCAAAAACAAAAGTTCATGGGGGGCGCTCGTGCGCAGTAATGGAGTAGACGTGTTTCTACGAGGCTCCGTCGCAGACTTCTAAATTTTGTTTATTTTTGCTACACCTACTTACCAACTTTTTGCCTACTTATCGTCAGAGCTGTTTCTAACTAACCTCCAATCATGCCACCGAAGAGAGACGAGGTAAAACCATCAAATTCAGCCTCGGCTAGCGCTAGCAACGAAGCTATATTAGCTGCAGTTAGGGCTGGGCGATGTGGCCAAAAAATAAAATCTCGATTTTTTTGGTCATCTTGGACGATTACGATATTAATCGATTTTAATCAATTAACTCAACACACATGTATTTCAAAAGGAGCTTGATTTATTAAAAAATAAATCTTGTGCAAACAAAAATATTCTACAAACATGTCAGTGTTGCTGACAAAGCTTGTTTGGATTATAGGCGAAAGCTCAAACACTTCATATGTCACACAAATGACGGCTCAACTTTTGCTACAATTCTGCAAATAAATATGTTATACATATTTTAGAATAAAAAGAAAAAATGTAAACTTAAACATTAATAACATGAACCATGTGCAAAAAAGTGCATAATTTGCTGGAAGGTCACAATCAACTGTCAAAGTCAAAAACTAATATCTTAAAACTACAATGAAACTAGTTCTTGTAAACATGTGAAATACTGCCTCTTGTGCAAAAAAAGGAACTTAAGCAGCACCAACTTCATAAACTTTGGATATGTTTTACCTTTGAAGCATCACCTATTTATACTGTGCATAAACACTGCATCAGCTTTGATTGCTTTAAACTCTTAGATTTCTTGCAAGAAAAACAAGCCTGTCAACTGACTCTGGCTTAAGACAAGCTCTAGTGCACGTTACAATGTTTCCCCCTGTACTAAATACCCTTTCAGAACTTCCGGTTATGGCTGCCACGTAGGACGGACGTGTCTCGCTCTGCTCTGCTCCTGGAGAAAAAAAATCGGCAAATAACTCTCTCATTTGGGACAGAACGTATCCCAGCGTTTGGGCGAGGATATGTCGGCGAAGCCTAAGGCTGGAAAACCAGGAAAAGGAAAAAGCGAGCCGCCGAAACAGTCCAAATTAACGGACTTTCAGGTCTGTGACGCAGCAAACAGGGCTCCATATATGGCGGAGGAGGCTGGCGGCGCTGCGATTTCTGCGGGGAATGGCGCAGATGCGCTGATGGCTGCCATGAGTTCAATGAGAGCGGACTTTTCCTCTAGATTTGATGGGATTATGACAGCGTTGGAAGGAATAAGAAAGGAATTGGGTGACTGTGTAGAACGAACGGCGCAGATGGAGCTCCGTCTCGCTAGTGCTGAAGATGACGTCACCCGTCTTCAATTAAAGGTGCGCACTTTGGAAAAAAAAAAATAAATCTCTGGAAGATAATATTTTGGATTTGGAATCTCGGTCGAGACAGAATAATTTGAGGCTGGTGGGTCTTCCAGAGGAATCAGAAGGTCGGGACGTATGTTCCTTTCTGGAAAAGTGGATTCCGGAGGTGCTGGGCAGCGAGGAGTTGCAATCAGCAGTGGTTCTGGAAAAAGCACATCGCATTGGCCCACGGAGAGATAAGGGACCGCCGAGGACCATAATTATGAAGTTTCTTAACAACAGAGACAGGATGAAGATCTTCAACGCTGCACGTGCTAAAGGAGAGATTAAACACCAGGACCAGCAGGTGCGGTTCTACCCAGATTTGGCCACAGGAATCCAGCAATTGAGGAAGCAGTTTGATCCCGTACGTAAGGAGCTGCGCAACCTTGGGATTCGTCATGGTGTAATCTATCCTGCGAGACTGCTGACCACGTATGAGGGCAGAACCCACATCTTCAAGACCCCAGAGGAGGCGCAGGAGTTCATCAAGAAGATCAAAGAAGAAGAAGAGACTGGTGGGAGCTAAGCATGAACAAAATATAAGGTAGAATAATTAAGCATTTGCACAGGCATCTGACTGACTTGAAGTAAATAGTAAGTTTACAAAATATAGATTGTATTATATATTAAAAAAAACAAAACAAAAACAAAAACAAAACAAAAAAAAAACTATGATGTACAAAGTTGTTAAAAATTTTGGAGTTAAGTTGGAAAACTACAGAGGAGAGTTAATGTTACGTCATTAAAAGCAGTAGAGTTAGGGTGATTGGGAGGATGAAGAAGGAGTGGCTTAGGCTGTTCCCCGTGGGTGTGGAACGGTCGATGGCTATATCGGGAGACAGAATTTTTCTTTTGATTTTGGGGGGTTTGCCACAAGTGTGGGAAGGGGAAATTTGTTTGTGTGTAGTTTGTAGGATGAATGTTCAACCACTCATGTTTTTGCTTCTCTGTATGAGCATGTTTACACTGCAAGGTAATCCCAAACTCTCTATTGATCATGGACCAAAGTGTTAATCTTAATTTAACTTCATGGAATTGCAGAGGTCTACAAAATTTAAAAAAACTTCAACAAGTTATGAATAAAATAAAGGACATGGGTTCAAGAATTGTGTTTTTACAAGAAACTCATCTGATAGAGGAGGATGTTAAAAGAATTAGGAGTAGATGGCAGGGAAGTGTATTCACCTCTTCATTTTCATCCCGAGCAAGGGGAGTTATGACTCTCATACATAAATCAGTTCCTTTTCAAGTGAAAAATGTAATTGGAGACAAATTTGGAAGATATGTAATCATTCAAGGTTCTTTGCTATTAGAAAATATAAATCTTGTGAACTTATATGGTCCCAATATAGATGATCAGAAGTTCTTTGCTAATTTATTTCTCATCTTATCATCACTTACAGGGCAACATATAATAGCAGGGGATTTTAATTGTACATTGAATCCAGGTGTGGATAGATCAACAGGACTGGATTGTACGCACATTGGATGTAGGATGACTATTAATCATTTTATGAAAGAATTGAGATTGTTAGATATATGGAGAGAAATGAAACCACAAGTTAAAGCCTATTCTTGTTATTCCAGTACCTACAAGACATTCTCACGTATTGATTATTTTTTGATTTCCACAGAATTAAGGTCCAAGATTCAAAACTGCTTTTATGATAACATCGTGATCTCTGATCATGCACCCTGTTGTCTAATATATGTAGATAAAAAATTGACAAAGGAATCAGGTAGATGGCAATTTCAGCATAAATGGCTTCAGGATGAGGAATTTGTCAAGTATATAGAAAAACAGATAGACGAGTTCTTTGACATCAATACTACACAAACATCAGCATGTGTAAAGTGGGAGGCTTTCAAAGCTTTTATTAGGGGGCATATTATTAGTTATACAGGATCAAAATCTAAGAAGACTCGAGAGGAGAGAGCTAAATTGGAACATAAAATAAAAAATCTTCAGGAAAAAGTGTATGCAGGAAGTGACCCAAGGTTGGAGAATGAATTACTGATTTTGAGAGCTGAATACGACAAAAAATCAGCGAATAGAGCTGCCTCGAGTCTTCTAAGATTGAAACAATCTTTTTATGAACAAGGTGAAAAATCAGGAAAATTATTAGCATGGCAGATTAAACAATTGGAAATTAAAACACCAATTACCAGTATTATAAGTAAGGGACAGGTAGTTATAGATCCTTTAGAAATTAATAGAGCCTTTAGAGATTACTATGAAAAATTATATGATACCAAAAATGAACCTGATTTAACAAAACTAAATGGGTTTTTGAACGAACTATCTATACCGTGTATTCCAAATGAAAACAGGGAGATATTGGAGTCTAAAATTAGTCAAGAAGAAGTTGGGCTAGCCATTGATAATATGAAATCAGGAAAAAGTGCAGGACCAGATGGTCTTCCAGTTGACCTTTATAAAAAATTTAAGAATAAATTAATAAAACCTTTTTTGGAAATGGTTTTAGAAGCATTTCAAAATAATAATTTACCATCATACATAAATAATGCCTTAATTATACTGCTGCCAAAACCAGGTAAGCCCTCTAATAAATGTGAAAATATGAGACCAATAAGCCTATTAAACGCCGACCTTAAGATAATCTGTAAAATTTTAGCAAGACGAATACAAGAAATTTTACCAAATATTATTAATCGAGATCAGAATGGCTTTATAAAGGGTAGACAAGGCTTCCATAATGTAAGAAGACTATTTAATATTATTTATTTTAATAAAGAAGCACCGGATACAGCTCTCCTATCATTGGACGCCGAAAAGGCCTTTGATAGAGTTGAATGGCCCTTTCTTTTTGAAGTCCTACAAAGGTTTGGACTTGGAAATAATTTCATAAAATGGGTTCAAATAATATACAATAATGCTACAGCAGAAATCCTAACAAATAACAATATTTCAAAACCAATAAAAATCAATAGAGGATGTCGACAAGGCTGTCCACTCTCACCTTTACTGTTTACTATGGCAATTGAACCTTTAGCGATAGCGATACGTTTACATTCACAAATATATGGAATTAAAGTTGGACCAACAGAACATAAAATCTCCCTGTACGCCGATGATATAATTTTGTTTATGTCGAATCTAAAAAAATCAATTCCAACCTTGTTGAATTTAATAAAGAATTTTGGGGAAATATCAGGATATAAAATAAATAAAACTAAATCTTCAATATTAATGCTAAATGAGACCCAGAGAAATTACCCAGCCCCTGAGGTAAATCAATTCAATGTTGTAAATCAGTTTAAATATTTAGGAATCCAAATTATGCCTAAGCTAGAATCAGTCGCCAGTGTCAACTATGAAGCCTTAATGTCAGATATCAGTGAGTTAACTCAGAGATGGATGTCACTACCAATGTCGATGATCGGGAGAATCAATATACTTAAAAGTAATATTTTACCTAAAATACTTTATTTATTTCAATACATTCCCTTATCACCACCTTTAGATCTATTCTCAAGAATAAAAAAAAAGTTAGTGGAATTTATATGGAACAACAGGAGGGCTAGATTACGTCTGTCTTTATTATATTTACCATTTGATCGTGGAGGTCTGAAATGTCCAAATTTTATGTTGTATTATTGGTCGGCACAACTGAGGTCTATGACATATTATTTTTCATCAAATGATCTCCCTCACTGGACTGAAATGGAATCATACAATTTACCTTTACCTCTTCCCATATTCATATACTCAGATTCGGCAAAAAAATTACAAAAACAAGTTAAAAATCCATTTGTAAAGCATATGATCAAAATATGGTGTGAAGCTAAAAACTATTTAAAAGAACCACAGTTATTGTCACAATTTAGTCCAATATGGGGTAATCAATATTTTAAACCAGGGAGAGCGGATGCTGTATTTAAAGTATGGAATTTAAAAGGGATACAAAAGATTCAGGATTTATATTTGCCATGTGCAGACAACATAATGTCTTTTGAAGAGCTGAGGATCAAATTTAATCTCAATAGAACACATTTTTTTAAATATCTTCAACTTAGAAACTTTATTCGATCAAATCAAAATAAAGCTCTCACTCGACCTATTTATTCATCCTTGGAAAAAATGATGATGAAAGATAGTAAAAGAAAGGGTATTATTTCAGAGTTTTATAACTCATTGACACTATCTTCAAGTGAAAATTCACTGAAAAGATTAAACTACTGGAAAGAAGATCTGCAAATTGAAATTTCAGAGGAACAATGGGAATTGGCTTGTACAGAAGCTCAAACCAAATCAATAAATGCACGCCTTAAATTGATACATTTCAAATGGTTAATGCGGATGTATGTTACACCGGAGGAGTTAAATAGATATAACAAAAATATACCAGATACATGCACAAAATGCATGGAAAGTAAAGGAACCCTATTTCATTGTTTATGGGAATGTAGATTAATAAGAATGTTTTGGGAAGAGGTGAGGGTAACAATTGAAAAAATAATCTCAAAACAAATCATATTGAATCCTAAACTGGTTTTGTTGGGTCTGTACCCAGAAAAGCATAATTTCAATAAAAGTGAAAGAACATTCATAGACCTCAGTTTGCTTAATGCCAAAAAATGTATTGCACTATTATGGAAAAAGACTCATAGACCAGATGTGACTCAGTGGTTAAGACAGATGTTAACAAACCTTCCATTAGAAAGAATAACATATATACTGAATTCAAAGGAAATTGTGTTTGAGAATATATGGAGACCTTTTATTGATTATGTAAAAAATTTAAACATAACTCTTGAAGAAGAAGGTGAATGATGTGTGTGGACCTTGTAAATTCCAAACTGGTGAACATAATATGTATACTTATGTATTGGATTGTCTAGACTAAACAGAGGAGCATTGTTGAAGACTTGATTTTGTTGGTGGTTGGTGGTGTTTTTAGTGCATTTTTTTTTTTTTTTTTTGTAGTACTTTAGTGTTAGTGTTTGATTGTTTGTATCATGTTTGTTAAAAAAAAAAAAAAAAGGTTCAATAAAGATATTGTGGGAAAAAAAAATACCCTTTCAGATGGGGCACTTGTTGTGGGTATTGAGAGGTACTTTTTTGCCAGTTTACTAAGTCTGGGAAAATGTGTTTCATGCTGTTTCCACCATGTAAGTGGGTCTGAATCTGCATCAGTTTCAGGTGCCAGCAAGTATGCTGACAGCTCACCCTTAACTTTAGCTTCATAGGTCTTTGTTTCAGCCTCAACTGGAGTCTTTTTAAAGAAGCTGCTGAGGGATTTCTTCATCTTTGTTGGGGGTTCAACAACCTGACTCTCAAATTTGTCTTTATCTGCAGCATGAGTAACTGGTATGCCTCTGTAATGCATGGTGGAACAGAGTTCTGCAATGGTTCTCTCTCTTAGTTTTGCAATCTTGTCTGGCTCAATGTAAGTTGTGCGGAACCTGGGATCTAGTAGTGAGGCAAGGTCAATGAGGTCTTGTGTGGTTTGATCACTGTATTTTTGGTTAAGATATTTCAGCACATCTGTTTTGATTTGTTTTGTGAGCTCAGTATCATCATCATCCGACTTCAGCAAACTGTTGTTAAACAGATGAAGGGTTGGTTTTATGAAAGAGATGCTCACATATGTCTCACCAGACAATGCATCAGTAAAGTCGTGTAATGGCTTTATGGCTTTATTTACTGACTCTAAAACATCAATGTCCTGCCAGGTTGGCACTAAGTGCCTTGTTTTCTTATCTGCACCCAAGATTTGTCCAATTGCCTTCTCCTGCTCCAGTATACGCTCGATCATCTGCTGACGTGATCCCCATCTTGTAGGTGATTCTGAGATGAGCTGATGTTCAGGGAGGCCAAGTTCTGCTTGCACCACTGCCATGTCTCTCCGCTTCTTCCAACTAAAGGAGAAGGCACTGATGACTTTCTTGCAGACTCCTACGGCACGTTCGATGCGAGCATCCTTACAAGCATTCTCTGTAAAGAAAAAGAATGATTAATACGCTTAGCATTACTAGAGTATACAAAATATCAACAACTCCTTGCTGATGTATCGTAATGTCAATAAAAATATTGTTATTAATGCAATATTACATAAATTTGTATGTGGTTGTAGTAAATGAATCAAGAATATACCACCGCTTAAAAAAAGTGGTATTATAGGAGAAAATAAATTTTAAAAAAAACCCTGTAAATTAAACAAGTAATATTATGCCTGATAATGTTTAGTAGGTGTTGCTTTAAATTTTAATAGTATAGATTTATGTTGTATTTTAAATGATGGTGCACATTGCATTTTACTTGCCTATTGCGTTGTGGAGCCTATGTCCAAAGCAGCTGAGGTGGGTCCACTGGTTTCGCTTCAGGGCCTTCATCATATTTGTGCCACTGTCAGTAGTCATACACACCATTTTCTCCTCATCCAACTTCCACAGTGCCAAGGAGTTCTTGAGCCCCCGTGCAATGAGCTCTCCAGTGTGATCTTCAGGAAAGTAGGTGGTTTGTAAACAGCAGCTGTTCAGACTCCAGTTCTCGTCGATATAATGCACTGTTAAACTCAAGTACGGTTGAAGAGATCGACTGGACCAAAGGTCTGTAGTAGCAGAAAAAAATAAAACTGTGTCCAGCTTTTCATAAAGCGCTTGTCGTGTTTCGTTGTACAGTTTTGGTAGTGCAACCTCCGCAAAGTATTTACGACTCGGTGGTTGGTATTTTGGATCCCAAACTTTTAGCATGTGGAGAAAGCCAGGCTTCTCTACGGTGTAAATAGGCGCCATATCCATCCCTAAATGAACAGCAACGGCTTCAGTCATCTGCTTCCACCGTGCCCCTGACTTACCGTATGGCACGACACTAGAAAATAATGCGGCTAAAGTTTGTTGTTTCTTCGCGGCGTGACCTTGTTTGCTTTGGCTAGTGCTAGCCATGCTGCACTCCCGTAGCTGCAAGCACTCCTCCCATTCTTTAGGGTGCCTCTGCCGGAGGTGCTGATAGAGGTTAGTTGTGCTGCAGCTGCTCTTCGTTTTCACAGTTTTTCTGCAAACCTTGCACAGGACTGCAGTTTGCTCTGCGTCGGTCTTGTCAAAGCCGAACCACTTCCATATAATCGAGGTAATATGAGTCCCTTTTCTCTCTACCAACTCTTCGGGTTGTGCTGTGTCCGCCATGGCCGGAGCATGAGTGCTTAGGCGGAAGGAGACAAGAGGCGGAAGCATACGCCAATGCTCAAGTCATAAAAGGCAGAAGAAGAACCCGTATTTTATTTATTTAAGGTCACCTCGATTTTACGATTTAGCAAATTTTCAAATCGTCAACTTTTAAAAAGGCGAATTAATCGAATTAATTCGATTTATCGCCCAGCCCTAGCTGCAGTTAACAAATATGGCGCTGAGCTAGCTAAAGTTTCAGCGCAGATGGAAGAGTTGAAAAAGTCCGTAGAGGGTCGCTTAAGCACAGTGGAGACGCATTTGGGCACATTACAGAATGAACATAATCAGACTGAACAACGCTTGGATAGTATGGATATGGCGTTCTCCGACACAGATATTCGCATCACGGCACTGGAAGCTAGCTACCGTGAGTTGCAGGTGGAAAATGGTCGGCTTAAGGCTAAGCTAAATGACTTGGAGGGGCGCTCGCGTAGGTTAAACATCAGGATCGTGGGGATCAAAGAAGGAGAAGAGAAGGGCAATCCCACGGAGTTTGTGACACGACTGCTACCGGAGCTGCTTGGCCCGAATAACCTGACCAAGCCCATTAAAATTGACCGTGCCCACTGCAGCCTCAAACCTAAGCCTCCGGACAACGAGCGCCCACGGATGATCATCGCCAAAGTCCACAATGACCGCGACTTGGCCAATATTTTTAAACTCAGCAGACAACAGGGTCCACTCCGTTATCAAGGCAACAAAGTGTACATCTTCCCAGACTACACGGCGGAGGTTGCATCACAGCGTCAAGCCTTTAACAACGTCAAGAAGAAGCTGACTGATGCCGGCGCCAAGTGTTCTCTACGGTTTCCAGCCAAACTTCAGGTCGTCCACAACAGAGAAGTTAAAGTGTTTAACACTCCGGCGGATGCAGAGAGGTTTGCCAACTCCCTGACTGACTGTGTATAACTGGTGAAGTGCACATTGTTTAAATTATACAGCTGTTGACGCCACTCTTATACTGCACTTTATTCTGCCTCGCCCTTTTTTGATGGCATATTCCAAGTTAATTATATTGTCTCTGTGTGTAGCTTTCTTTCAGTTAATTGATTTACATTAGAAGACTGCGCGGTTCCATTGGTGGTTTGCTGAAACGCAAAATTGTGTCCATTACCCAGCAGTCTCCCAAGTATTAGTGGGTTTCGCCGCTTTGTTCCTGTTTTTTTGCGGTGCTAAGGGAATGGGTTTTTATAATATGTTTTTCTTTTTTAATTTGTTCTTTGTTTGGTTTGTTTTGCCTGCCAGTGTAGCCATTTACTGCCTAAGCCCATATATTTTTTTTAAATTTAATTTTTGAATGCAAGCTGGTTCTTCTGTATCAGGTGTGAATCATCTCACGTTCACATCATGGAACTGTAGGGGTTTGGGGAAAGCTCTCAAAAGAGTAAAAGTATTTTCACATCTGAAATCATTGTCCTCTGATATAATCTTCTTACAGGAAACCCATATTCACCCCACAGAACAGAGACGGTTGAGAGCCTTATGGATATCCCAGGTTTATCAATCTACCTTTTCCTCAAAGGCCAGAGGAGTGGCCATCTTAGTGCGCAGAACTATACCTTTTGTATTCAAGTCTATGGTGACCGATCCAGGTGGGAGATTTGTGCTTGTAACAGGTACCATAAATTCTATGCCATTGGCCCTTTTAAATGTATATGCTCCAAATTTTGACAGTCCGGATTTCTTCTGTAAAATCTTTCGTCTTGTTGCGGAACAGAATAACTGTAACATTATTACAGGAGGTGATTTTAATTGTTTCCTAGACCCTCATCTTGATAGATCTTCCATTACAACTGCTCCCATGTTAAAATCTGTGCCAGTCCTAAATAATCTTATTAAATCGCTAAATTTAGTGGATATTTGGAGGCATCAACATCCCTTGGACAGACAGTACTCCTTTTTCTCCCAGGTACATGGCAGTTTTACTAGGATTGATTATTTTCTCGTTGATTCCAATTTAATTACCAATGTTGTCAGTTCAGATTATAATAATATTTTAATTTCTGATCATGCCCCTGTGTCTGTTAAAATAAACTTCAATATGCTTGTGCACTCATAATTGGAAATACAATCCGGCATTAAATTCAGATAAAGCTTTTTGTGAAAGCATCTCAAACAAAATTACAGATTTCTTATACTTTAATGATAATGGTGAGGTATCTGATTCCACACTGTGGGAAACATTTAAATACGTTATTAGGGGTGATATTATCTCGTACCAGTCTTATAATAAAAAGGTTAAACAGAAGCGTATGTCTGAAATACAGACCCAACTCCCTTTGTTGCAGGAATCATTTCGTATCTCAAAATCAGATGAAATACTAAAGAATATTGTATCTGCAAGACTTGAATACAGCCGCATTCTTGGTGAGCATGTTTGTAACTATATACGAAAGCTTAAACAAAAGCAATTTGAGCTTGGTGATAAAGCACACAGCGTACTCGCAAGGCAGTTGAGAGGTGTTCAAGCTGAACGGGCAATTTATAAAATTGTATCTAATGGAGAACTAATAACTGACCCTTTACAGATAAATAACACTTTTTATGAATATTATAAAAACTTGTATACCTCTAAATCATCGTCATCAAAGGAAGACATATGGGGGTTCTTAAATAGATTGGATATGCCCACATTGAGTGAAAATGCCAAACAACAGTTGGATGCTGACTTCACACTAGAGGAGATCAAAGCTGCCATCCGTTCATTTCCAAATGGTAAGGCTTGTGGCCCTGACGGATTTGGCATTGAATTTTATAAAATTCACATTGATAAACTTGCTCCATTGTTGCTTCGTATGATAAACTCTTCCGTGAAGGAAGGATTATTCCCAGAGACATTATACGATGCGAACATTTGTCTACTGTTGAAGAAGGGTAAAGATGAAACAAATCTAGCTTCTTATCGCCCTCTCAGCCTTTTAAATAGTGACCAGAAAATTGTTGCAAAAGTTTTGGCAAACCGCTTGAACGAACACATTGGTTCCTTAATTCATAGTGACCAAACCGGGTTTATCCCCGAAAGGTTTGCATTTTCGAATACCCGTAGACTTCTGAACGTCATGTATTCTAACAACCCACCATATTCTGCTGTTGTCTCCTTGGATGCACAACAGGCCTTCGATCAAATTGAGTGGGAGTATATGTTTATTACTCTTAAAAGATTTGGCTTTGGTGACAGATTTATAGCTATCGCAAAAATGCTCTATGCACGTCCTAGATCATATGTACTTACTAACAACAATAAATCTGCCCCATTTTTATTACATCGCGGGACCAGGCAGGGCTGTTGCCTATCGCCAATGTTTTTTGCTCTGGCGCTTGAACCACTTGCTATTGCCATCAGGATGAAGCCTGAAATAGTAGGGTTTAGATATAGCGCATTTTAATGTACTCTTGGCTTGTACGCTGATGATGTCATTTTGACACTGTCTGACATTAGACAGTCTCTTCCACCTCTTCTCGAGATCATTAGGGAATTTGGTCAGTTCTCTGGTTTTACCATTAACTGGGAGAAAAGTGTTCTCATGCCTCTTTCAGATGGTCTAGATAAAACATTTCTCAACACATCACCTTCTAAAATATCAAATGAGCACTTTGAATATTTAGGAATCACCATCCCTAGGAATCCCAAACTTATTTTCAAATTGAATTTTACAGAACTATTAAATAAGATTAGGAGCATGATTGAGAAATGGAAATTACTACCAATTTCTCTAATTGGACGAGTAAATATTGTCAAAATGATTGTACTTCCTAAATTTATATATTTATTTCAGAATCTGCCAAATTTTCTTACAGCATCTTTTTTTAAATTAGTTGATTCCATTATCATCTCCTTTATTTGGGCTGGCAAACCCCCCCGTGTCTCTAAATTACATCTTCAAAAATCCTCGGTCAAGGGTGGTCTTGGGTTACCTATTATGAGACATTATTATTGGGCCTGAAACGCTAGGGCCTTGGTCTTCTGGTCCCAAGATAATCATTATGCGGATCAAATACCGTGTTGGCCTGCACTTGAATCTCATAACTGTCAATCCCTCATTGGTACATCTTTATCTGCTTTATTATTTAGCAAGGTCGACGTCCCTCTGAATGTGTTCAGACATGACTGTGCGCTGCACAACTCCTTCAGAATTCCGAAACAAATTAAGAAGAAACTGCATCTTCCTGACCTTTCTATATATGCACCTATATGCCAAAACCTTGCTTTCAAACCAGCTTTATCAGATCCTGTGTTCAGGCAATGGTCAAATAAAGGTATTCTTTCAATAAAGGACCTGTATATCAACAAAAACTTTGCATCTTTTACACAATTACAAATGAAGTCCAATCTCCCACCTGGTCATTTTTTCAGGTACCTGCAGATTAGACATTTTGTACAACAGTCTTTAACCCATTTTGTCAAACTTCCTGTACAACATGATTTCTATGAGGTTTTGAGAAAACACCCAACCTGCAAGCATTTAGTTTCAGAATTCGTTAATCTTTTCTCTTGGCCAACGTCTTCGACTCATGTCAAGGAGGCATGGACGAGGGATGCAGGTATAGAAATCTCAAATGATCTATGGGAAAGAGCCTTAGTTGGTATTCATTCATGTTCAGTAAATGCCAGACTTCAGCTAATACAATTTAAAGTAATACACCGATTACATTACTCTAAGACTCGCCTTAATAGACTTTTTCCGACCATTTCACCACTATGTGACAAGTGTAAAATAAGTGATGGTACTTTATGTCATTTATTTTTCTCCTGCCCCTCGCTTAAAAATTTTTGGTCTCAGATTTTTAATTTGTACAGTGTCATATATAAAAAAGTCATAATACCTGATGTCTTAACAGTAATACTTGGTTGTTCTGATCAAACTTTGCTCTGCTCACAGTCACTTCAGCATGCTATCAGGTTTGGCATGATTGTTGCGAAGAGGGTCATCCTGAAAGAATGGAAGGCCAATACGCCGTCCAGTTATATTAACTGGCTCAACGATTTGGCATCCTGCTTGTACCTTGAAGAGATTCGATATCATTTGTCTAACACTCAAGATATGTTTACTAAAATTTGGGGACCACTTATGGATCACATTAAGAAAAAGAAGACTCAGCCTGTAACATGAAAGGATTGTATTATGAAACTTGCTTAGCATGGACTGCTTACACTTTTATAGTTATATGGGCTTTGTGTAACAATCACTTATTTCTTTGTGTATTTTCTTGAGCACTAGCAGTGTTTATTGTTCTGTCTTATTTTTAAAAAACTGAATAAAATATATATTAATAAAAACAAAACAAAAAAAACAAACAAAAGTTCATCTCAATACTTTGTTATATACCCTTTGTTGGCAATGACAGAGGTCAAACGTTTTCTGTAAGTCTTCACAAGGTTTTCACATACTGTTACTGGTATTTTGGCCCATTCCTCCATGCAGATCTCCTCTAGAGCAGTGATGTTTTGGGGCTGTCACTGGGCAACACGGACTTTCAACTCCCTCCAAAGATTTTCTATGGGGTTGAGATCTGGAGACTGGCTAGGATACTCCAGGACCTTGAAATGCTTCTTACGAAGCCACTCCTTCACTGCCCGGGCAGTGTGTTTGGGATCATTGTCATGCTGAAAGACCCAGCCACGTATCATCTTCAATGCCCTTGCTGATGGAAGGAGGTTTTCACACAAAATCTCACAATACATGGCCCCATTCATTCTTTCCTTTACACGGATCAGTGGTCCTGGTCCCTTTGCAGAAAAACAGCCCCAAAGCATGATGTTTCCACCCCCATGCTTCACAGTAGGTATGGTGTTCTTTGGATGCAACTCAGCATTCTTTCTCCTCCAAACACGACAAGTTGAGTTTTTACCAAAAACTTCCATTTTGGTTTCATCTGACCATATGACATTCTCCCAATCCTCTTCTGGATCATCCAAATGCTCTCTAGCAAACTTCAGATGGGCCTGGACATGTACTGGCTTAAGCAGGGGGACACGTCTGGCACTGCAGGATTTGAGTCCCTGGCGGCGTAGTGTGTTACTGATGGTAGCCTTTGTTACTTTGGTCCCAGCTCTCTGCAGATCATTCACTAGGTCCCCCCATGTGGTTCTGAGATTTTTGCTCACCGGTCTCGTGATCATTTTGACCCCACGGGGTGAGATGTTGCGTGGAGCCCCAGATCGAGGGAGATTATCAGTGGTCTTGTATGTCTTCCATTTTCTAATAATTGCTCCCACAGTTGATTTCTTCACACCAAGCTGCTTACCTATTGCAGATTCAGTCTTCCCAGCCTGGTGCAGGTCTACAATTTTGTTTCTGGTGTCCTTTGACAGCTCTTTGGTCTTGGCCATAGTGGAGTTTGGAGTCTGACTGTTTGAGGTTGTGGACAGGTGTCTTTTATACTGATAACAAGCTCAAACAGGTGCCATTAATACAGGTAACGAGTGGAGGACAGAGGAGCCTCTTAAAGAAGAAGTTACAGGTCTGTGAGAGCCAGAAATCTTGCTTGTTTGTAGGTGACCAAATACTTATTTTCCACCATAATTTGCAAATAAATTCTTTAAAAATCAGACAATGTGATTTTCTGGATTTTTTCCCCATTTTTTCTCTCATAGTTGAGGTATACCTATGATGAAAATTGGAGACCTCTCTCATCTTTTAAGTGGGAGAACTTGCACAATTGGTGGCAGACTAAATACTTTTTTGCCCCACTGTATTTGAGTGAAGACAAGTTTTGGGTGCTCTGAGGAATAAAAACATCCTCCTCACCTCTATGACTCCAGATGCTGGGAGGTCTGACTGATCCAGCTGTGGGATGAAGTGATGACGGTCAGGACACGTGCTGTTGTCTCTGCAGGAGGAAAAACTAATCATGTACTGGTCATAAATGAGCCAGAATTCATACAGCACAATTACAGCGGTGAAAATAAGTATTGAACACGTCAACATTTTTCTCAAACAGATTTGTGATGGAGCCACTGACCTGAGATTTTCACTGGATAACAGTAACAACCCAAGTAATCCATACATACAAAGCAATCAAGGCAATTGGGTCACAAAACAAGTTACATTTAATAAAGTGGAATGACAGAGGGAATAAGTATTGCAAAAAGGCATAGAAAGCCAAGAAACCAGCTGAAATCCATCAGAATTTAGGAAGCCATCCCATCCCCTATTAGTGCATATTAATTTCAGCTGGTTAAGTCCTGACTGATAGCCTTGAAAAAGGTCTGTGAATATCAGATTGTCACACAACAAAGAACTCATGATGGGTAAAAGCAAAGAACTCTCTCTAGACCTTGGCAACCTTATTGTTGCAAAACAATGATAGCACTGGTTACAGGCGCATTTCTAAACTGCTGAATGTTCCAGTGAGCACTGTTATAGTCATCATTTTGAAGTGGAAAGAACATCATTTTACCATAAACTGGTCCCCCCACTCACAGCACATAGCCCCCCTGCCCCAATCTGACCCTCAATAAGACCCAGGTGAGAGCGGAGCTGAGGAAGATCAAGGTGAGGAAGGCCTTGGGTCTGGATGGCATCAGCTCGAAGCTCCTCAAGTCCGGCGCAGACCAGCTGTGTGGGATTATGGAGCACGTCTTCAACCTGAGCCTTAAGCTGGGGAGGGTATCAGTTGTGGAGAACATCCTGTATGGTACCCGTACCAAAGACCCCTCACCCCAAGGACCTGAACAGCTACAGACCAGTGGCCCTCACATCACACCTGATTAAGACCCTGGAGAGGCTGCCCCTTGCCCACCCCCCACCCCCCGCTGGTGGGACCAGCAATGGATCCACTCCAGTTTGTCTACCAGCATGGCGTCAGGGTGGAGGATGCAGTGATCTTCCTCTTACACTGTTCCCTGTCCCACCTGGAGAAGCCTGGGAGCACTGTGAGGATCATGTTCTTTAATTTCGCCAGCGCTTTCAACACCATCCAACCACTGATCCTTAAGGACAAGCTACTGTGTGCAGGGGTGGATCAGCACCTGTCATCGTGGATCCTGGACTATCTCACAAACTGACCACAGTTTGTAAGAACCCAGGACTGTGCATCTAACACCATCATCTGCAGTACGGGAGCCCCCCAGGGAACAGGTCTGGCTCCCTTCCTGTTCACCCTTTATACTGCGGACTTTTCACACAACACACCACACTGCCACCTACAGAAGTTCTCTAATGACTCTGCGATCGTCGACCTCATCTCTGATGGAGATGATGCAGAGTACAGAGGACTTATCTAGGACTTCGTGGACTGGTGCCAACGGAACTGCCTCCAGATCAATGCGAGGAAAACTAAGGAACTGGTGGTGGACTGCTGCAGGCAAGGACAACCCCCCACAGCACCAGTAAACATACAGGAAACAGACATTGAGATGGTGACATCCTACAAGTACCTGGGTGTTCATCTGAATAATAAACTGCACTGGTCACACAACACCAACGCACTCTATAAATAGGGGCAGCGCAGGCTGTTCCTCCTGAGAAGGCTCAGGTCTTTTGGAGTGCAAGGGGTGCTCCTGATGACTTTCTACAATTTGGTGGTGGCATCAGCCATCACATTTAGAGTGGTCTGCTGGGGCAGCAGCATCACGGCAGCCCACAGGGAGAGACTGAACAGACTGATCAAAAAAGCTAGCTTTGTTCTGGGGTGGCACCTCGACCCAGTAGAGGGAATACGAGAGAGAAGGATGGTGGCTAAGCTGTCATAACTGATATAACTCAAGATGGCGCCCACAGTGGTCGCCATGGTGCTTCGCTGCGCTTTGCTTTGTTTGTTTTTATTCGTCAATTGTGTGTCTGCCTGCTCTTACACCCGTGAAGAGCTACTAAATATCAGGACTTTCACTCCCACGGACCTACTCCCAGTTTTTTTGGCTCCTGCCGCCGATCTGGTTCACCTTTTAGCCCAAAAAGTGAGACGGCGAAAAAGAGGAAGACGAGCGGGCGCTCTCGTGCGGCTTCGCAGGAGAGGCACGCGCACGGCTTTGCCTGGGATATTTCTGTCCAACGTCAATTCTCTCTATAGCAAGGTAGATGAACTGAGACTGCTGATGCGATTTAAGGACCTCTCCACCTCGTGTGCCCTCTGCTTTACTGAGACCTGGCTCAAGGAAAGGACACCGGACAGCGCGCTCCTCTTCGAGGGATTTCAGCTGTTTCGTGCAGACCGAGATAAGGGGCTCTCCTGCAAGACCACAGGAGGAGTCTGCTTCTACATCAACAGCAGCTGGTGCTCCGATGTAACTGTGATCTCCCAACACTGTTCTCCCGCTCTGGAATATTTATTCATCAACTGCAAGCCATTTTATTCCCCGCGTGAGTTCGCTTCATTCATCCTGGCTGCTGTTTACATCCCGCCCGACGCGGATGTGCGCGAGGCTCAGCGCGCGCTCGCGGATCACATTCAGCAAGCGGAGCGGACTTTTCCGGACTCTCTGGTTATTGTGGTTGGCGACTTTAACCAGAGCAACCTGAGCCACGAACTCCCCCACTACAAACAGTTTATTAAATGCCCCACCAGAGGAGAGAACACGCTGGATCACTGTTACACTACAGTTAAGGACGCGTATCGCGCTGTTCCCCGCGCTGCGCTCGGACTATCTGATCAAGTGATGGTCCACCTGATTCCCACATACAGACAGAGGCTGAAGCTCACAAAACCTGTTGTGAGCACTACGAGGAAATGGACCAGTGAAGCTGGGGAGGAGCTGCGCACGTGCTTGGAAAAACTGACTGGGGCATGTTTAAAGGAGCCACGCATGATCTGGATGAGTACACGGACACTGTGAACTCATATATCCACTTTTGTGAGGAGAGCATTCTTCCATCGCGCATCAGGGTGAGTTACTCTAACGACAAGCCCTGGCTCACAGCTAAGCTCAGACAGATCAGGAAGGAGAAGGAAGCAGCGTTGAAAAGTGGAGACAGGGACTGCTACAGGGAGGTCAAATACCGGTTTAGCAGAGAGCTGAGGAGAGCTAAATCTGTGTATTCTGAGAGACTCCAGCAGCAGTTCACTGCTAGCGACTCTGCTTCTGTGTGGAGAGGACTGAGGCAAATCACCAACTATCGGCCTCAGGCTTCTAAGGGTCAGGATGACAAAGCCCTTTGTCAAAGACTGTCCCAACACTATGCCCGTTTTGACACCTCGTCAGCTGTGTCCAACTCCCCCCTCTCCCCAGCGCCACTGCCTCAATGGTCCCCACTTCATCAAAGGCGGCCCCCCCTCCTCCCCCCCTGCCCTTGTCATCAGTGAGCAGGACGTGCACAGACAGTTCTCCAGACTGAACCCGCGCAAGGCCCCCGGTCCAGACGGCGTGTCTCCCTCCACCCTGAGACACTGTGCAGAAGAGCTGACTCCTGTCTTCACAGACATTTTTAACACCTCCCTGAAGTTATGCCACGTGCCGACCTGCCTCAAAACCTCTACCATCGTCCCTGTCCCCGAAAGCCATGGATCACTGGACTTAACGACTACAGACCTGTAGCGCTCACCTCTGTAGTCATGAAGTCCTTTGAGCGCCTGGTCCTGCCCCACCTCAAGACCATCACCACTCCCCTCCTGGACCCGCTGCAGTTTGCCTACAGAGCCAACAGGTCTGTGGATGACGCAGTCAACCTGGCCCTCCACTCCATCCTGCAGCACCTGGACTCCCCGGGAACCTACGCCAGGATCCTGTTTGTGGACTTCAGCTCTGCATTCAATACCATCCGCCCCGCTGTGCTCCAGGACAAGCTGTCCCTGCTCAACGTGCCTGACTCCCTCTGTAGGTGGATCACCGACTTCCTGACGGACCGGAGGCAGCATGTGCGGCTGGGAAAGACTGTCTCAGACTCTGTTAGCATCAGCACCCCAGGGCTGTGTACTTACCCCCCTGCTCTTCTCCCTGTACACCAACTCCTGCACCTCCAGCCACCAGTCTGTCAAGCTGATCAAGTTTGCGGACAACACCACCCTCATCGGGCTCATCTCCAACGGCGACGAGTTCGTCTACAGGAGAGAGGTGGCCCAGCTGGCGTCCTGGTGCAGCCACAACAACCTGCAGCTGAACGCTCTGAAGACAGTGGAGATGATCGTGGACTTCAGAAAAGTCACAGCCCCTCTGCCCCCCCTTACCCTCACAGACTCTCCCATCACCACTGCGGATTCCTTCCGCTTCCTGGGCACCACCATCACCTGGGACCTCAAGTGGGAGCCGACCATCAGCTCCCTCATCAAAAAGGCCCAGCAGAGGATGTTCTTCCTGCGGCAGCTGAGGAAGCTCAAGCTACCCACCAAGATGTTGGTGCAGTTCTACACGGCCATCATCGAGTCCATCCTCACCACCTCCATCACCGTGTGGTACGCAGGAGCCACTGCCAAGGACAGACTAAGACTGCAGCGCGTTGTGCGTGCTGCTGAGAAGGTGATCGACTGCAAGCTCCCATCCCTCCAGGACCTGTACATCTCCAGGACCCGGAGGCGTGCAGGTCGGATCACAGCCAACCCTTCACACCCTGAACACGCACTGTTTGCCCCCCTCCCCTCAGGTAGAAGACTTCAGTCCATTCAGACTAAAACCTCCCGCTACATGAACAGCTTCTTCCCCTCTGCCATCAGACTGCTGAACACTAAGTGACTTATTAGACTCTCGTGCACTACGTACAGCAGCTCAGCCGGACTCATAATTATCACTGTTTTCTTTTGCACTACCGTCTGCACTATGTGGAACTCCACAATATCTGCTGCTTGTTAATATATTTAAAAATTGCATAGATTAGTATCACTCATTCATATTCTACATTTTATTGCATGCATAGTTTTTTATTTTTATCTTTAGTGCTACTCTCACTTCCGCCCTCCCAAGAGAGCAGACGCTTTTTTCTTCTCTCCTGCTGATTTTTTCCTCCCCTCCTGTTACTAGATCCCAGCTTGCTGTTGTCTGCCTGCGTCTAACTGCGACCGCCGAAAAGAAATTATGGAGTTAATAAGCTGGGCTTTGAACACAATTGACACTATTTTTTCAACAAGGAAAAGTGCTCCGGGGGAAGCTGTCTGCCCCGCTGGAACGGCTCCAGTGGGCTATCTATGTGACACGGGTAAATGGAAAATGCTGTGTCTCTCTAATCTTTCTATCGAAGATATTGAAGATCTGTTTATCTTCGTAATCTTGGTGATTGGGATAATTCTGATTGGGACGGGAATTGTCTTGGTTTACCGCAAATTGCTGAAGATGGATTCAACCTATCAAAATGCTGGCCAGGCGAGGTGCATCCAACAAATTGAGAAACTGGAGAAGACCATGATAGCGACTACTGGAGAACTGTCTCGTAAGGTGGATTACATCATGGGTTCGCTCAGGTCTTTCCACGACGAATTCAAAGCTGCGCAATGAAGGATTAATGTACTGAATCTACAGAAGAAATACAAGTCTTCTCTGTGATCAGTCCTATTTGGCATTATTATTCCCCATGAAAATTCCTCCTGGCTGTCTGCAGTCTGTGTTTTTTTCAAAATCATGAGCACAAGGCCTTGGACAGCCAGCTGCAGCGCCAGATAAGACTGGGCGCCAGACAGACAAAACATCTTCTGCCAAGGGTCCTTGGGTCTCTCTTATTATCATCAACACTGCTCAACACCGCATACACATTGATTCATGAACTGATTAAAGATACTGTACACTGCTCTCTTGTGTCTTGTGAATTCTATTGTATGCTAATGCATGAGGGTTTTTTTCTGTGTAGTCAAAATTTGGCTCACATATGAGCGTTTATTCTGATTACTATGTTTTTTCTCTCTCCTATTGTGTTTTCCTCCCCCTCCTCTCCCCTCTTTACCTCCACTGTTGACAGGCGCCTTGTATGGCGACGCGTCATTGGATGCGCCTAACGTGCGCGTCTAATGTCAAGTCAAATTCCTTGTGTGTTTACTTGTAAATATACTTGGCAATAAAGCTGATTCTGATTCTGATTCTGATTCTGATTCTACTCTATGTTTAATGTTGCAGCATTGCACCGAGACAAATTCCTAGTTTGTGTACTACATGAACAATGGCAATAAATCTCATTCTGATTCTGATCTCTGCAGGAGTCCGAGTCCCACCCCATGCAGGACATGCTGAATGCACTGAGGAGCTCATTGAGCAGTAGGCTGTACCATCCTAGGTGCACGATGGAGAGATCCCGCAGGTCCTTCCTATCTAAGGCTGTCAGACCTAATAACCTAACCAGGGCTGCTCATAGAGGTCGTATAGACTGTACTAAATTTAACAACCGTGCACAATAAATGGTCCCCTCCATTATACAACTAGGACAATATCAATCATTACTGAGGGTGACAACACGGCTGATTCAAATATGAAATACACTGACTGGGTACATATTCATATTCTGCGGGCTAACTTAACAGACCATAATGCTGTCTATACCACCTAGCTGCAATGCTTCTGCACTGGGTATATATATCTGTGTACATATGTATATTCATTTGTTCTTATCTTATTTTATAAATTATTGCTCTGAGTGCTGCTGTCCCTGTGCTGCTGCAATCCTGGAATTTCCCCATTGTGGGACTAATAAAGGCTTATCTTATCTTACCTTTTAACTGCCCAGATTAAATGGACGGGTCGCGCGCCCCCAGTGGCACAGCGAAGCAACTGCACGTCAACTTTATTGACATCCCCCAGCTATACTGAGAATTTGTACTAATCTCTATTGATCTGACAGTTTAGAAGGTGGCAGACACACGCCGAAGGAATCATGGCTGACATGGAATATAGCAAAGAAGAAGAAATCCTTATTATTATTATTCCTTTTACCGCTTTGAGCTCACACACCAATGTGGATGCCGCCATATTTGGTCATCGCTACCACGATGATGACTGAAACTGCATGAAACGGTAAAAATAGCCACGTAATACAAACGAAATTCACGTGGGATAATCATAAGAGTTTTTAGATGTGGAAGTGGGTGTAAATTACTAAGTAAACGCGATACATTGACCACGATGGACGAAAAACTGAGCTACCAGTACCAAGATGGCGGTGCCTGGGATCGTCATGCACTACAAATGCAATTCACGTGGGGTAATCATAAGAGTTTGTAGATGTGGTACACGGTGTAAATTTCATCTTGCCTGCACTACAGTTGTATGTACAGCAATATGACAAAGTTTGATTTGATTTGAAATGGCTGAGCAAACACACAAACATCTACTACAATGGATGAAAACGGACCGGTCACATGGGTGAGTGAGCCCCCCCACCCGGCAGCAGGTAAGAGAAATATGTTTTTTTGACATTTTATTGATTTTCTGGTTCATATACTTTGAAGATTAGATAAAAACATAGCCCTGTAGACAAACCGGCGTAAAAAAAAAAAAAAGACCATTCTTAATGTAAATGTGTCCAAAGTCCACTTTTGACTGAGTTATGTAATTTATATAGCTGCTGCGACATTATGCAAATTGGAAGTGTAAATTTATTCCTATCTGAAAGTCTGGATCATATTCTACATCAGGGGTCACCAACGCAGTGCCTGCGGGCACCAAGTCGCCCGCAAGGACCACATGAGTCGCCCGCAGGCCTGTTGTAAAAATAGCACAACTCTCAAGTGAGCTGCGTCTAAGATGTAATTTTTTCTGCCGCTATTTTTTAAAATCACACTTGCATTTATATAGATTTTAATATGACAATGTCTTAAAAATAAAAAAATGAAAATATGTTTATTATACGTAACGTTAAGGTGAAATCTGACCTAGTTCAAAGGGCAGTATTGTGCGCATGACAAAACCTTCGCGCTTGTGAAGAGTAAGCTAGCGGCCAGTGAAGATGGTGAGCGGAGTGCAGTTTCCTAGCCCAAAAACATGGCAAAAAAAGACAGAAAATTTTATCATTTTCAAAGTGAGCGGGAGGAAGAGTTCTTTTTTACTACCGTGAAAGGAAGCTGCGTGTGTTTCATTTGCGGGGCGAATGTGGCCCACTGCTGCCCACTCTTTTTTTTTTTTGACTTATTTTGTACCCGTAGGTAGATTTGTTCTGCAGTCTGGTGACAAGCCACCAGCTGCCGGTCGCTGCGTGCGCAAGCGCCCCTTAACTCCCTAACCTGCATGTTTTTGGCATGTGGGAGGAAACCGGAGAAATCCCGGAGTAAACCCACGCAAACACGGGGAGAACATGCAAACTCCACACAGATCACTGCTGGCCGGGGGCAGGGATCGAATCCACGATCCCCCAGCCGAGGGTAAACTGCTGCCGCGGTGCTAACTACTGCGCCACCGTGCATATAAGCACTCTTAGTGCTTGTTTAGCTTCTTCTCATGAAAGGACAGTGCTGGTTATTACTCAAGCATGATTCTTGGCAAGAACTGTATGGATATAATTCCAGTGAAGAACACCACACAAAAATGTAACAGATTTTGAGCAGAATTGCAGAAGATTTGTTCAGTTAAAAATGTGATAAGATTTATTTAATATGAAAGTTGATTTTTCTTAAATGTTGCATAACTTTTTCAAACATGGTTCAACATAGTTCATGAATTAAAAGGGTTTAGTTTTTTATGGTTAAAAGGGACTGGTGAAAATTGGACATTTTTTTAATGAAATGTAGAAGTGATCATCTGAACAATTGCTGAGATTAATAAAAATAAAATGTTGAATATTGATCTCGTCTGTTACCCACTCTAAGTTATTGATAATTATTTATTTATTTATATATATACAATTTGTTATTTTAGAGGAGTGTGTCAAGCTGGTGCCCTTCACATGACTCGATACCCATGAAGTAGCTCTTGGTTTCAAAAAGGTTGGTGACCCCTGTTCTACATCTTTCTAATTGACAGTAAGCCATTATTTCTTGTAACTTTCAAGTTACAAGGTAGGATAAGATAAGCCTTTATTAGTCCCACAATGGGGAAATTCCAGGATTGCAACAGTACAGGGATAGCAACACTCAGAGCAACAATCAGAAGGCAAGAAAAAACAAGAGCAGCTAGTATACATATGTAGATATTAATATAAATATATATATATAGCCTTGGAAATCTGAACTATTTTATTGAGAAAAATTTTTACCACCCCCTCATGAATTGTCACCTTATCGTGGTGGGGGGGTTTGCGTGCCCCAGTAATCCCAGGAGCTATGTTGTCCGGGGCAATTTGCCTCTGATAGGGTCTCCCAAGACAAACTGGTCCTGGGTGAAGGGCCAGACTAAGAACGATCCAATAGACTCTCATGATAAATTGTATATCAAGGACTCAGTGTACCCCGCCCGGTATGGGGTTACCGGGGCCCCACCTTGGAGCCAGGCCTGGGGGAGGGGCTCGAAGGCTAGCGTCTGGTGGCCGGGTTTCCACCCATGGGACCCGGCCGGGCTCAGCCCGAAGGAGTTGCATGGGTCCGCCCTCCAGTGGGCTCACCACCTGCAGGAGGGATCATGGGGGTCCGGTGCTATGTGGATTAGGTGGCAGTCAAAGGCGGAGACCTTGGCAGACTGATCCCAAGCTTTCTAAACTGGCTTTTGGTACGTGGAATGTCACCTCTCTGGTGGGGAAGGAGCCTGAGCTTGTGTATGAGGTTGAGCGATACCGGCTAGATATAGTCGGCCTCACCTCAACACACAGCTCCGGTTCCGGAACCAGTCTCCTGGAGAGGGGCTGGAGCTTGGCCTTTTCTGGAGTTGCCCAGGGCGAGAGGCAATGAGCAGGGCTGGGTATTCTTGTATCGCCCCACCTTGCTGCCTCTATATTGGAGTTTTCCCCGGTGGACGAAAGGGTTGCTTCCCTGCGCCTTCGGGTTGGGAAACGGGTCCTGACCATCATTTGTGCCTATGCACCAAATGATGTTTCAGAGTACCCACTCTTTTTGGAGTCTGTGACTGGGGTGCTGGAGGGTGCTCCTCTTGGAGACTCCATTGTCCTACTGGGGGACTTCAATGCGCATGTGGGCAACGACAGTGAAACCTGGAGGGGGGTGATTGGGAGGAACGGCCTGCCTGATCTGAACCCGAGTGGTGTTCAGTTATTGGACTTCTGTGCTAACCATAGTCTGTCCATAACGAATACCATGTTCAAGCATAAGGGTGTCCATATAGTGCACCTGGCACCAGGACACCCTAGGTCGCAGGTCGATGATCGATTTTGTTATCGTATCATCAGACCTGCGACCGTATGTCTTGGACACCCGAGTAAAGAGAGGTGCAGAGCTGTCAACTGATCACCACCTGGTGGTGAGTTGGATCCGATGGCAGGGGAGGAAGCCATTCAGACCTGGTAGACCCAAACGTACAGTGAGGGTGTGCCGGGAGCGTCTGGCTGAGGCCCCTGTCCGGGAGGTCTTCAACTCCCACCTCCGGAAATACTTCAACCACATTCCGAGGGAGTCTGGAGACATGGAGTCTGAATGGGCCATGTTCTCCACCTCTGTTGTTGAAGCGGCGGCCCAGAGCTGCGGCCGCAAGGTGGTCGGTGCATCTCGTGGTGGCAAACCCCGAACCAAGTGGTGGACACCAGTGGTGAGGGGGGCCATTAAGCTGAAGGAGGAGTCCTATCAAGCTTGGTTGTCTTGTGGGACTCCTGAAGCAGCTGAGGTGTACCGGCAAGCCAAGCGGAGTACAGCTCGGGTGGTTGCTGAAGCAAAAACCCGGGTATGGGAAGAGTTCGGTGAGGCCATGGAACAAGACTTTCGGTCGGCCTCAAAGAGATTCTGGCAAACTGTCCGGCGGCTCAGGAGGGGAAAGCAGCTCCCCGTCCACACTGTGTATGGTGCGGATGGGACACTGCTGACTTCGACTGGGGATATCGTCAGGCGGTGGAAGGAATACTTCGAGGATCTCCTCAATCCCACTGATACGCCTTCCACAGAGGAAGCAGGGTTTGGGGACGAGGGGGATGACTCGCCTATCACAGGGGTTGAGGTCGCCAAGGTGGTTAAAATTCTCCTTGGTGGCCGGGCCCCGGGGGTGGACGAGATTCGCCCTGAGTACCTCAAGGCCCTGGATGTTGTAGGGCTGTCATGGCTGACACGCCTCTGCAACATTGCGTGGAGGTCGGGGGCAGTGCCTTTGGCATGGCAAACGGGGGTGGTGGTTCCTCTCTTCAAAAAAGGGGACCGGAGGGTGTGCTGCAACTTTAGAGGGATCACACTCCTCAGCCTCCCTGGGAAGGTCTATGCCAAGGTACTGGAGAGGAGAGTCTGGCCGTTGGTTGAACCTCGGATTCAGGAGGAGCAATGTGGTTTTCGTCCTGGCCATGGCACATCGGACCAGCTCTTTACCCTCTCGAGAATTCTTGAGGGTTCGTGGGAGTTTGCCCAACCAGTTTACATGTATTTTGTGGACTTGGAGAAGGCATTTGACCGCGTCCCTCGTGGATTTTTGTGTGGGGTGCTTCAGGAGTATGGGGTATTGGGCTTGTTGTTACAAGCTATTTGGTCTCTGTACGACCGTTGTGAGAGTTTGGTTCATATTGCCAACACTCGGTCGGAGTCATTCCCAGTGAGAGTTGGACTCCGCCAGGGCTGCCCTTTGTCACCGATCCTGTTTATAATTTTTATGGACAGGATTTCTAGGCGCAGCCAGGGAATGGAGGGTGTCATGCTTGGTGACCACAGGATCTCATCTCTGTTGTTTGCAGATGATGTTGTCCTGTTGGCTTCATCCAGCAATGACTTACAGCTCTTGCTGGGACGGTTTGCCGCTGAGTGTGAAGCAGCTGGGATGAGAATCAGCACCTCCAAGTCCGAGTCCATGGTCCTCAGCCGGAAAAAGGTGGATTGTCCTCTCCAGGTTGGGGACAGGCTCCTGCCCCAAGTGGAGGAGTTTAAATATCTTGGGGTCTTGTTCACGAGTGAGGGGAAAATGGAGCGAGAGATCGACAGACGGATTGGAGCAGCATCTGCAGTGATGCGGACGTTGTACCGGTCTGTTGTGGTGAAGAGGGAGCTGAGTTCTAAGGCAAAGCTGTCGATTTACCAGTCAATCTACGTCCCTACTCTCACCTATGGTCACGAGCTTTGGGTAATGACCGAAAGAACGAGATCGCGGATACAAGCGGCTGAAATGAGCTATCTCCGTAGGATTTCTGGACTCACCCTCAGAGATAGGGTGAGGAGCTCAGTCATCCGGGAGAGTCTCAGAGTAGAACCGCTGCTCCTCCTCATTGAAAGGAGTCAGATGAGGTGGTATGGGCATCTGATTAGGATGCCTCCTGGACGCCTCCCACTTGAGGTGTTTCAGGCACGTCCCACTGGGAGGAGACCCCGGGGCAGACCCAGGACTCGGTGGAGAGACTATGTCTCCCAGCTGGTCTGGGAACGCCTTGGTATCCCCTCTGAAGAGCTGGAGCAGGTGGCTGGGGAGAGGGAAGTCTGGGCTTCTCTGCTTGAACTGCTGCCTCCGCGACCCGGACCTCCGGAAAAGCGGTAGAAGATGGATGGATGGATGGATGGAAAAAACTTTACCACTCTTGACCACTGGGGGGCCTTGAGTTTCCCCAGGCAACACATGGCACCTTTGGCAATTAAAGGGTTAAACCATTCGTCAGACTGGCCTCAGATTTCATAAGTGCTTTGCTGAGGTTACGAAGCTGTGCACCCCCAAGTATGGAGCTGTTCAGTCAAAATATGCAATTCTTATTCTTATTTTTATTCTTATTATCATTATTATGTAAATGCTACTGCATGCCCATAGAACGCAAGTATTCCTGTCTGAAACAGGTATCCCAATCAGACTTTACAGGCCCAAAGGTAGGCTGTGTTTGAAAGTGGAATACAAAGAGGTGTAGCCTATACGTAGGCAATCATGTCAGACTTTGACAAATAAAAGGGAGTAAATGGCACTAAGATTTATTTGATTGTGTGAATATTAATTACAAAAAACCTAAATACTGAAAATGAATGGGACATCCAGTAATCGGGACTGTTTCAGATCCCTTGTTTATTTGTTTGTCAGATCACTTATGTATTTGTGTGATCTTTTATCACATATTCAAAATAGTGTATCTTGCACTTTGAGGAATGGGAGTTGTTCAGTCATCAATCTGGAATTTCCCCATTGTGGGACTAATAAAGGCTTATCTTATCTTATTATAATTATTTTAGTTTATATCACTCTTCAGTGATGAGTTCAGTCTAATATTGAATTTCTTCTGTATACCATCAACAAACTCGTGCAGTACTATAACAGGACATGTTTACAAATATTTGAGACCCACTGTAGTGCATCATTTTATATTTTGGCAATATTTTGTTATTAAAAGGTTTTTTTAAAACTTTAATGCTAAGATTGAGGCGGTGCTTATATCATCGTGCTGGGGCGATACTGAGGCCAAGTAATGGTCAGAACCTTGAGGGCGTGACTGACAAAGACTGTGCACCGTCGTTCTATTGCAAGCGTTTTTTTACTGATTCGAGATTTATTATTATTATTATTCCGCCTAAATGATACCATTTTTGACCCTCTAAATGTTAGCCAAAACGCATTTTTTTCCCCACACACACACACCTTAGTGAGAATTTTTATAAACTGGGAAAAAATATGTGCCCCATGCTGAAAATTTATCCAGAGTACGGTTGATATGTCGTGGAGCAAAGGTTGTAGGGTCCCCCCGCCATGTTTTTTTTTACCTTTGGGGAAAAAAAAAAAAAGGTGGATCCATTCAGCCGATCGTTGGAACCACAGAGTTCAGCTGTTTTCCATGATAAATCAGCCTCCAGGAAAAAGCATATGCCGTGCATTATCTTTTTTTTTTTACACTTTATTGAAAATAACTTGCAAATAATGTGAGCACTACGGCTCTATTGCAAGCGGTTTGTTTCGCACACGGAGCTTACCCGTGGTGCCAGTGATTCAGCTGCTGCCCCCCCACTTCCCCCAGCAGCACCTCATGTTCTCCATGCCAAATTATCCATTACACCTATGCAATCACAGCAACTTTATGGTGTAATTTTTTAAGCATTAAATCTTCAGTATTATCTTTTTCTAATCAAATCTGTCACATTTTGCTTCCTTGTTTTGCACACGGAGCGCTGTGGTGGAGTCAATCCGAAACCAAATCCCACCCACACTTCAAGAAGCTTGGCCACGAGACACAACGGTGGCAAAACTTTTATTGATAAAATTACATGTTTTGACTGAGCGACTCCATATTCAGGGATGCACACCCTTGTAACCTCAGGAAACCACGTTTAAAATCTGACACCAGTCTGACAAACGGTTCAAGAAATATGCATGGAACAGGCAGACAGACAAACACACAGAGATTTTGTGAATTTAGAGATTTATTTTTTTTTTTTGCGGTGGTGCCAGAGTCCCGTCACGTGACACGTATTGCTGCTTCATGATATGCAACTGCACACTGACGTTGCAGACGCAGTAGAAGCATGCAGAGTAGCTTACTAAGCTAGCAGTTGGATGAAACAGTTGAAACAAAGAAAAACTAAAACAATGATTTTGAATTGTGGTTCAACAGAATTATTTTAAAAAACAAACTCATGAAACAGGCCTGGACAAAAATGATGGTACCCCTAGAAAAGATTGAAAATAATGTGACCACAGGGACATGTTCAACCAAGATGTGTCCTCTAATTAACATCACAGGTGTCTACAAACTTGTAATCAGTCAGCCTATTTAACGGGTGACAAGTAGTCACTGTGCTGTTTGGTGACATGGTGTTTACCACACTAAACATGGACCAGAGGAAGAAAAGGAGAGTTGTCTTAGGAGATTAGAAAGAAAATTATAGACAAGCATGTTAAAGGAAAAGGCTATAAGACCATTTCCAAGCAGCTTGATGTTCCTGTGACTACAGTTGCACATATTCAGAAATTTAAGTTCCACAGGACTGTACCCAACCTCCCTGGACGTGGCCGCAGGAGGAGATGGATAATATGAATGGTAACAAAAGAGCCCAGAACAACCTCTAAACACATTCATGGTGAACTCCAAGGTCAAGGTACATCAGTGTCAGATCGCACCATCCGTCGTTTGAGCCAAAGTGGACTTCATGGGAGACAACCAAGGAGGACACCACTGTTGAAAACAAATCATAAAAAAGCCAGACTGGAATTTGTCAAACTGCATGTTGACAAGCCACAAAGCTTCTGGGAGAATGTCCTATGGACAGACGAGAGAAAATTGGAACTTTCTGGCAAGGCACATCAGTGCTATGTTCACAGACGCAAAAATGAAGCATACCAAGAAAAGAACACTGTCCCTACTGTGAAACATGGAGGAGGTTCTGTTATGTTTTGGGGCTGCTTTGTTGCATCTGGCACAGGGTGTCTTGAATCTGTGCAGGGTACAATGAAATCTCAAGACTATCAAGGTATTCTAGAGAGAAATGTGCTGCCCAGTGTCAGACAGCTTGGTCTCAGTCGCAGGTCTTGGGTCTTGCAACAGGATAATGACCCAGAACACACAGCTAAAAACACCCAAGAATGGCTAAGAACGAAACATTGGACTATTCTAAAGTGGTCTTTTATGAGCCCTGATCTAAATCCTATTGAACATCTGTGGAAGGAGCTGAAACATGCCGTCTGGAGAAGGCACCCTTCAAACCTGAAACAACTGGAGCAGTTTGCTCATGAGGAGTGGGCCAGAATACCTGCCGAGAGGTGCAGAAGTCTCACTGACAGTTACAGAAATCGTTTGATTGCAGTGATTGCCTCAAAAAGTTGTGCAACAAAATATTAAGTTAAGGGTACCATCATTTTTGTCCAGGCCTGTTTCATGAGTTTTGTTTTTTTTAAATAATTCTGTTGAACCACAATTCAAAAGTATTTTTTGATTTTCATTGGTTAATTTTCATAGAATTTTTATTTATTGCCACTTTTGTCAGATTCAAGTTATTTCTGTGACCATTGTGGGGGTTTTTTCATTAACAGAGGGGTACCAACAATTCTGTCCACGGCTGTACACTATTATCTTGAATATCAATGAAAAAAGATGACACAAATAAGTGATCTGACAAACAAATAAACAAGGGACCTGAAACAGTCGCTAATATTGGATGTCCCATTCATTTTCAATAATTAAGTATTCTTTAATTAATACTCAGAATCAAATTTTGGTGATGTTCAGTCCCTTTCATATTTGTCAAAGTCTAACATGTGTGATTTGATTTTTGATTTTGTATACTTTATTGATCCCCAGAGGGGAAATTGCGGGCATCCACCTGGATGGATGAAGCAGTCACTGTACGGCGCTATCCCTTAACCATTCACACACACATTCACACCTAGGGCCACTTTAGAGTCTCCAGTTAACCTATCTGCATGTTTTTTGGCCTGTGGGAGGAAACCGGAGAAATCCCGGAGTAAACCCACACAGATACGGGGAGAACATGCAAACTCCACACAGATCACTGTTGGTCAGGGGCTGGGATCGAACCAGGGATCCCATGGCCAAGGGTGAGTTGCTGTGCTGGTGCAGTGCTAACCACTGCGCCACCGCGATTGCCTGCATATAGGCTACACCTCTTTATTCCACTTTCAAACAGAGCCTACACTTGGGCCTGTGAAGCCTAATTGGGATACTTGTTTCAGAAAGGAATACTTGCATTCTATGGGCAATGCACTAGTTGTTTCAAAGAAAACAGACCTGCACACTCCGAAGCTCTTCAGGTGGCTGCAGAGGGGCCGCTCCATCTTCTGGCACTCCCGTGCCACCTGCATGCCCTGGGTGAAGGACAGCAGTTCAGAGGGCAGCAGGGCGTTGGTCCGGCTCAGGTAGCGCAGAACCCCGACCATGTGGTGGGTGTTCCTCTCAGAGATCAGCAGCACCGACTTGGTGCCATGACGGCAAGTCTTGGTCTGATCCTGAGGAACAACCTGTGAGGAGAAATTAGAAATATGCAGGAGCACAAAAATGGAGAATGGACTGTAAGTGTGCTTACGGACTCAGGGGTTAAAGCAATAAAAAAACAAAAAATAAATAAATAAAATTCCTGAGCCTGAACTTATTTCCTGGGGCAGGGTCACGGGGTGGACACACACACATGCACATATACATATGAAAATGATTTTCCTTGAAACTAGCTAGTAACGCATCTGCCATACCCAATGATAAATTCAAACTAGACTATCGTGGACAGTCTCAAACAGCAATACCAAGGAAGGTCAATAGGTGGCAATAGTACTCCATCTCACTCTAATATGATGCAAACATCTAACACAGGGATGGGCAACTGGCGACCCGCCCCCTCATCCACTGCAGCCTGCCAGTCCATTTCCAAAAATTAATTACATATTTATATCTGGAATTCACCACAACAGACTGGTACAATGTCCGCATCACTGCAGGGGCTGCTCTGATCAGTCTGTCAATCTCTCGCTCCATTCTCCCCTCACTCATAAATGAGGCCCCGAGATACTTAAAGTCCTCCACTTGGGACAGGAGCAAATCTCCAACCCGGAGAGGATAATCCATCTTTTTCCAGCTGAGGACCATGGACTCGGACTTGGAGGTGCTGATTCTCATCCCAGCCGCTTTACATTCGGTAGCAAACCATCCCAGCGAGGCCTCTAGGTCATTGCTTGATGAAGCCAACAGGACAACATCATCTGTAAACAGCAGATATGAAATCCTGTGGTCACCAAACATGACATCTTCCGATCCTTGGCTGTGCCTGGATAGCCTGTCCATAAAAATTATGAACAGGATCAGTGACAAAGGGCAGCTCTGGTGGAGTCCAACTCTCACTGGAAACGCGTTTGACTGGGTGTTGGCAATACGAACCAAACTCTTGCAACGGTCGTTTGGGACCAGATAGCTCGTAACAACGAGCCCAATACCTCATACTCCCGCAGCATCCCCCACAAGAGAACATGAGGGATGCGGTCGAATGCTGACTCTAAGTCCACAAAACACATGTGGACTGGTTGGGCAAACTCCCACGAACTCTCGACGATTCTCGAGAGAATAAAGAGCTGGTCTGATGTGCCACGGTCAGGACGAAAATCACACTGCTCCTCCTGAATCCAAGGTTCGACCAGCGGTCAGACTCTCCTCCCCCCATGGATTGCCACCTTATTGTGGTGGGAGGATTGTGTGCCGTAGTGATCCCAGGAGCTATGTTGTCTGGGGCAATTTGTCTCTGGTAGGGTCTCCCAAGACAAATTGGTCCCGGGTGAAGGGCCAGACTAAGAGTGATCCAACAGACTGCCATGATGAACAAAAAAAAAAAATCAGGAGCCTATCCCACCATCTTTGGGCGAGAGGCAGAGTACACCCTGAACAGATCGCCAGTCCATTGCAGGGCAGATATAATTTTATCAGTAATTTTAATTCTAATATGATAAAACAATGAGTAGCTTTTATTTTCATTTGCATTTTCAGTTTTAATTGTAAAACTTTTAACTTTGCAGGAAATACCCCCAACAGTAGGTTTACATGTAAATCTGGCCCTCAGGAAGTGAGGAAAAAATTTTGTGGCCCTCACTACCACCAAAGTTGCCCATCCCTGATCTAACATTTAGAATGCTGTTGCTATCAAGTTATATAAATTATGTACAGAATGACCTACAATCTATAATGTGAAATTTATGAATAAGTGTATGTGATACTCAGTCAAGCAAACTAATTCACTGGTGGAATACCATTCAGTAAAGGGCATATGGAAAAGGCCATTGATTTACTATTTTTAATGGACAGTGCAACATTTGCACCATGTATTTTTAATAACATATTGTAACCAGCAACAGTGAACTTTATATAATACTCTAAATTGCATTATTTCGAGCACAACGTGCAGAAACAAGTGCCTGGTTCTCTAACTTTTTTTTTTTTTTATACACCAGCTACCAAAAGACTTGCCAACTCTGCTCATTTCTTCGATCCACATAGAGCACCATTTGTTTTTAGGTCCTTTGTCAATTAGAACATCTTCTCCAGGCTTCAAAAACTTACTCTCAATCTTACAGAATGTATGAAAGGTTTTGTGTATGTTGAAAGATGAAACCCTGGTTTCCAGTCACTCACTCTCGCTGTCACTATCCGATTAGGAGCTCGCCACTGATCTCTTTTGAAAAACTTGATGGATCAGTGGGCTGCCAGAAGTGAAGCCACCTGGCTGTCATATTAGTACACCCAAAACACTCAGCGAATCAGTGGAGAACGAATGGGTTTAGTAGTAAACTGTGCCACTTTTACTTCAATAACTTCCCCAAAATTAACAGATTTTGAACTTCTTGGTATGGAGACAGCATATAATCTTGCACAACCGGTGAACTACAGAAATCAATGGCCGCTAAACATCATGTCAACTCAATTCCCTCCCTAATATGGTGGCCAGGTGGTTTCACTCAGCTCTGTATTCGCAAAAGGGGCGTGAGCTATCCAGGTTTTCTAGAGATCAGTGGAGCGCACAAGCACAATATGTTCCACCATCTTGGATACGGCAACTCCGCTTGGACAAAAAGTGTTTCTGCGTACAGAAATAAGAAGTAAATTTCCGTCCGGTTATGGCGGCCACGTGAGGGGGACACGTCTCGCTCTGCTCTGCTCCTGGAGACGAAAAAACGGCAAATAACTCTCTCATTTGGGACAGAACCTATGCCAGCATTTGGACGAGGATATGTCGGTGAAGCCTAAGGCTGGAAAACCAGGTAGAGGAAAAAGCGAGCCGCCGAAACAGTCTAAATTAACGGACTTTCACATCTGTGACGCAGCAGATAAAGAAGCTCCATATATGGCGGAGGAAGCGAGCAGCGGTGCGGTGAATGTGGGAAACGGCACAGGTGCGGTGCTTAACGCCATTAGTTCAATGAGAGCAGACTTTTCCGCTAAGTTTGATGGGATTATGGCAGCGCTGGAAGGAATGAGAAAAGAATTGGGTGACTGTGTAGAACGAATGGCGCAGGTAGAGCTTCGTGTCACTAGTGCTGAAGATGACGTCACCTGTCTTCAATTAAAGGTGCGCACTTTGGAAAAAAAAATAAAAGTCTGGAAAATAATGTCTTGGACTTGGAATCCCGGTCGAGAAAGAACAACTTGAGGCTGGTGGGTCTACCGGAGGAATCCGAAAGTCGGGACACATGTTCCTTTTTGGAAAAGTGGATTCCGGAGGCGCTGGGCAGCGCGGAGCTGCAATCAGCAGTCCTTCTGGAAAGTGCATATCGTATCGGCCCACGGAGAGATAAGGGACCACCGAGGACGATTATTATGAAGTTTATCAGCAACAGAGACAGGATGAAGATCTTCAACGCTGCGCGAGCTAAAGGCCAGATTAAACACCAGGACCAGCAGGTGCAGTTCTACCCAGATTTGGCCACAGGAATCCAACAATTGAGGAAGCAGTTTGATCCCGTACGTAAAGAGCTGCGCAACCTTGGGATTCGTCATGGTGTAATTTATCCTGCGAGACTGTTGACCACGTATGAGGGCAGAACCCACATCTTCAAGACCCCAGAGGAGGCGCAGGAGTTCATCAAGAAGATCCAAGAAGAGACTGGTGGGAGCTAAGCATGAACAAAATATAAGGTAGAATATTTAAGCATTTGCACAGGCATCTGACTGACTTGAAGCAAATAGCAAGTTTACAAAATATAGACTGTATTATATATTAAAAAAAAAACAAACAAAAAAACTATGATGTACAAAGCTGCTAAAAATTTTGGTGTTAAGTTGGAAAACTACAGAAGAGAGTTAATGTTATGTCATTAAAAGCAGCAGAGTTAGGGTGATTGGGAGGATGAAGGAGGAGTGGCTTTGGCTGATCCTCGTGGGTGTGGAGCGGTCGATGGCTATATCGGGAGACAGAATTTTTTTTTTTTGATTTTGGGGGGATTACCACAAATGTGGGAAGGGAGAATTTGTTTGTGTGTAGTTTGTAGGATGAATGTTCAACCACTCATGTTTTTGCTTCTCTGTATGAGCATGTTTATACTGCAAGGTAATCCTAAACTCCCTATTGATCATAAACCAAAGCGTTAATCTTAATTTAACTTCATGGAATTGCAGAGGTCTACAAAAATTAAAAAAACTTAAACAAGTTATGAATAAAATAAAAGATATGGGTTCAAAAATTGTGTTTTTACAAGAAACTCATCTAATAGGAGGATGTAAAAAGAATTAGGAGTAGATGGCAAGGAAGTGTTTTCACCTCATCATTTTCATCCCGAGCCAGGGGAGTTATGACTCTCATACATAAATCAGTCCCATTTCAAGTGAAAAATGTAATTGGAGACAAATTTGGAAGATATTTAATCATTCAAGGATCTTTGTTATTAGAAAATATAAATTTGGTAAACCTATATGGTCCCAATATAGATGATCAAAAGTTCTTTGCTAATTTATTTCTTATCTTATCATCACTTACAGGGCAACATATAATAGCAGGGGATTTTAATTGTACATTGAATCCCAGTATAGATCAACAGGACAGGACTGTATGCACAATGGATGTAGGATGACCATTATTCATTTTATGAAAGAATTGAGATTGCTAGATATATGGAGAGAAATGAATCCACAAGTTAAAGCCTACTCTTGTTATTCCAATACCGACAAGACTTTCTCACATATTGATTATTTTTTGATCTCCGTAGAATTAAGGTCCAAGATTCAAAACTGCTTTTATGACAACATCGTGATCTCTGATCATGCACCCTGCTGTCTAATATATATAGATAAGAAATTGACAAAGGAACCAGGTAGATGGCAATTTCAGCATAAATGGCTTCAGGATGAGGAATTTGTTAAGTACACAGAAAAACAGACAGATGAGTTCTTCGATATTAATACTACACAAACATCAGCATGTGTAAAGTGGGAGGCTTTCAAAGCTTTTATTAGGGGACATATTATTAGTTATACAGGTTCAAAATCTAAGAAGACTCGAGAGGAGAGAGTTCAATTGGAACATAAAATAAAAATTCTTCAAGAAAAAGTATATGCAGGAAGTGATCCAAGGTTGGAGAACGAATTACTGATTTTGAGAGCTGAATATGACAAAAAATCAGCGAATAGAGCTGCCTCGAGTCTTCTAAGATTGAAAATCTTTTTATGAACAAGGTGAAAAATCAGGAAAATTATTGGCATGGCAGATTAAACAATTAGAATTTAAAACACCAATTACCAGTATTATAAGTAATGGACAGCCAGTTGTAGATCCTTTAGAAATTAACAGTGCCTTTAGAGATTATTATGAAAAATTATATGATACAAACAATGAAAAAGACTTAACAAAACTAAATGGGTTTTTGGACGGATTATCTATACCGTGTATTCCAAATGAAAACAGGGAGATACTGGAGTTTAAAATTAGTCAAGAAGAAGTTGGGCTAGCCATTGATAATATGAAATCAGGAAAAAGTGCAGGACCAGATGGTCTTCCAGTTGACCTCTATAAAAAATTTAAGAATAAATTAATAAAACCACTTTTGGAAATGGTTTTAGAAGCATTTCAAAATGGTAATTTACCACCATACATGAATAATGCCTTAATTATACTGTTGCCAAAACCAGGTAAACCCCCTAATAAATGTGAAAACATGAGACCAATAAGCCTATTAAATGCTGATCTTAAGATAATCTGTAAAATTTTAGCAAGACGACTACAAGAAATATTACCAAATATTATTAACCGAGATCAGAACGGCTTTATAATGGGAAGACAAGGCTTCCATAATGTAAGAAGACTATTTAATATAATTTATTCTAATAAAGCAGCGCCGGATAGAGTTCTCCTATCATTGGATGCTGAAAAGGCCTTTGATAGGGTCGAATGGCCCCATCTTTTTGAAGTCCTACAAAGGTTTGGACTTGGAAATAATTTCATAAAATGGGTCCAGATAATATACAATAATGCTACAGCAGAAATCCTAACAAACAGCAATATCTCAAAATCAATAAAAATCAATAGAGGATGTCGACAAGGCTGTCCACTTTCACCCTTATTGTTTACTATGGCAATTGAACCTTTAGCGATAGCAGTACGTTTACATCCACAAATATATGGAATTAAAGTAGGACCAACAGAACATATAATCTCCCTGTATGCCGATGACATAATTTTGTTTATGTCGAATTTTAAAAAATCAATTCCAACCTTGTTAAATTTAATAAAGAACTTTGGGGAAATATCAGGATATAAAATAAATAAAACTAAGTCTTCAATATTAATGCTAAATGAGACCCAGAGAAATCACCCAGCTCCTGAGGTAAATCAATTCAATGTTGTAAATCAGTTTAAATATTTAGGAATTCAAGTTTTGCCTAAGCTAGAATCAGTTGCCAGTGCCAACTATGAAGCCTTAATGACAGATATTAATGAGTTACTTCAGAGATGGATGTCACTACCAATGTCAATGATCGGGAGAAGTAATATACTTAAAAGTATTATCTTACCAAAAATACTTTATTTCAATACATTCCTTTACCACCACCTTCAGATCTATTCTCAAGAATTAAAAAAAAGTTAGTGGAATTTATATGGAACAATAGAAAGGCTAGATTACGTTTGTCCTTACTATATTTACCATTTGATCGTGGAGGTCTGAACTGTCCAAACTTTATGTTGTATTACTGGTCAGCACAACTGAGGTCTATGACATATTATTTTTCATTAAATGATCCTCCTCACTGGACTGAAATGGAATCATACAATTTACTTTTACCTCTTCCCTTATTCATATACTCAGACTCGGCTAAAAAATTACAGAAACAAGTTAAAAATCCAATTGTAAAGCACATGATCAAAATATAGTGTGAAACCAAAAAATATTTAAAAGAACCACACTTATTGTCACAATTTAGCCCAATATCGGGTAATCAATATTTTACACCAGGGAGAGCGGATGCTGTATTTAAAGTATGGAATTTAAAAGGGATTCAAAAGATTCAAGACTTATATTTGTCACGTTCAGATAACAATGTCTTTTGAAGAACTGAGGATTAAATTCAATCTTAATAGAACACATTTTTTTAAATATCTTCAGCTTAGAAATTTTATTCGATCAAATCACAATAATGCTCTCACCCGACTTACTTATTCATCCTTGGAAAAAATTTTGACGAAAGATAGTAAGAGAAAGGGTATTATTTCAGAGTTTTACAACTCATTGACAATATTCTCAAGTGAAAACTCAGAAAAGACTGAATTATTGGAAAGAAGACCTGCAAATTGAAATTTCAGAGGAACAATGGGAAATGGCTTGTGCAGAAACTCAAACCAAATCAATAAATGTACGTCTTAAACTGATACATTTTAAATGGTTAATGCGGATGTATGTTACACCGGTGGAGTTAAATAGATAAAACAAAAACATACCAGATACATGCACAAAATGTATGGAAAGTAAAGGAACCCTATTTCACAGTTTATGGGAATTTAGAAAAACCAGAATGTTTTGGGAAGAGGTGAGGGTAACAATTGAAAAAATAATTTCAAAACAATTCACATTGAACCCTAAACTGTTTTTGTTGGGTCTGTATCCAGAAAAACATAACTTTATTAAGAGTGAAAGAGCATTCATAGACCTTGGTTTGCTTAATGCCAAAAAATGTATTGCACTACTGTGGAAAAAGACTCATAGACCAGATGTGAGTCAGTGGTTAAGACAGATGTTAACAAACCGTCCACTAGAAAGAATAACATACATACTGAAATCAAAGGAAAATGTGTTTGAGAATATATGGAGACCTTTCATTGATTATGTTGTGGTGCACATATGTGGGTTCCATATGCTTCACATGTGTATAACTGTATGCTTATTGTGTGCTTCATGTCTCAGAGGAACAAAAGGTCTGAACCTCCTAGGGGTAATAGGAGGATGTGAAGTCTGGCCTTTTGTATGCAGAGAGATGGCCTTGAGGGATTTCCTGACCACCAGGACTTTAGGTGAAGACGAGAAGACCTGGAGGGGGATGCATTGTGATTTGGGATTAAAAGACCATGTGACTGTGTGCTTTGATGTCCCGAGGTATTAAAGGGACAAATGTGGGGGGGATTCCTTTCTCTTTCTGTTTTTGGATGTTGGAGAATGTGAATGTGAAATAAAACTGGTCTTGAGAAATAAACTCAGCCTCGTCCTTCCACATATCTCCACAATGTAAAGAAGTTAAACATAACTTCTGAAGAAGAAGGTGAATGATATGTATGGACCTTGCAAATTCCAAATTGGTTAATGAATAATATGTATTCTTATGTAATAGATTACCTAGACAAAACAGAGGAGCATTGTTGTTGATTTGCCTTTGTTAACCTCTTGCACTCCGGTGTACAGCGGACGGGCAGGTCTCTGCGTCCTACAGCACACGAGGGCGCTCTCGTGCGCTCTAGGACGCACGAGGGCGCTGCGTCCTAAGAGCGCACTGGAAAAAAAAGCTGCATTTCCGTTCTTCCACTACAGACACAGCCGCGAACAGATCGGATATGATTGACCTCTCATTCGACTAATAAGAGCCTTGAATTGGGTTTCTGAAACCAATGACTGAAAACCTAGCAAGAAGGACCCGCCTACCAACGCTGTGAATGCAGCGAGCCAATTGAAGCACAGAAGTTTGCAAGCTGTTTTGTGTAAGGCTGGGTGAAGACAGACTGCTGCAGCAGCAGATGAAAAAAGGATCCGCAGGAAGAACCTGCCACAGACCCAGCAGCACGGAGACCATCCACCAGTGCGACCTGTGTGACAGGGACTGCCATTTGCGCATTGGCCTGTTCAGCCACAGGCGGTGCTTTTTTTTTTTTATTCCAGCAGAGTAGACGTTTAGGATTCTCTTCCATGGTCATCATAGACCGACGGAGGCCGCCGCCGAAGGCCGAGTGACACACACGCGTTCGCCAGTCTTTTTTTAATTACTACTGTTATTTGTTTTGAAAAATCGTTCGCCAAAACCGCAATCATGGAAGCACAAAACCGCAATAATGGAATTATGTTTTGACAGGGTCGCGAGACCAGCGTCGCGTTCGTCTGACAATGAGGAAGAAGTTCGCCAGCTCCGCTTCTGCTGTGAAGAGGTAAGTGTTATAAGCTAAATTATTCTTCATCCCTGAAAATTGTAATCAAAATGACTTTTGACCGATCGATAAATTACAGCTGGGCGTCATCGCTGCATGACGGACCGCGGCGCAACGGGCGATGTCCGTCCTCTGTAACGGGGGGGGGGGGGGGCCACCCCCCCCCCCCCCACAGCCCTGAGTGTCACCTTTCATTAGAGCCCAAGATCAAGCTTCTATATTGAATCATTCAAAAGTTACAGACGTTTTTCCAAACTGTGCCATTTGGCACAATTTGGCACAGTTCAAAAACGCCTGGGAACTACCTGAGGAAAAAGCTGTGTAATATATTCATTTTTTGTGGTACTGTTACAAAATTTGGACCTCAGCTGGATAACACTTGGTTCTACATTTCTGTTGCATTTTCCAGCCCGGATATGAAGCTGTGTGTTATTTGCAAGCATTTGTATCCAAAAAAACACCCAGGCGAAATTTATTTTCTTCAAGTTCAGTATGTTTAGATGACTAACTCAGTGGCCAGAGCACTTAGACAAATTATGACTGTTTTGCCAAAAATTCAAAGTGTTTTCTTTTAAATGAGACCAACCCCATGAAGATGCTGCAAAGGGTTGAAGAACAGCTTTCGATTTACTTGTGCAAGGGGTTAATGGTTGTTGGTGGGGTTTTTTTCTACAATATTTTTTATTGAACCTTTTTTACAAACATAACACAAACAATCAAACACTAACACTAAAGTAATTTAAAAAAATAAATAAATAAATAAAAAATAAAAATTGTACTAAAAACACCAACAACCACTAACAAAGACAGGTCTTCAACAATGCTCCTCTGTTTAGTCTAGGCAATCCATTACATAAGTATACATATTATACATTCACCAGTTTGGAATTTACAAGGTCCACACACATCATTCACCTTCTTCTTCAAAAGTTATGTTTAAATTCTTTACATAATCAATGAAAGGTCTCCATATATTCTCAAACACAATTTCCTTTGATTTCAGTATGTATGTTATTCTTTCTAGTGGAAGGTTTGTTAACATCTGTCTTAACCACTGAGTCACATCTGGTCTATGAGTGTTTTTCCACAGTAGTGCAATACATTTTTTGGCATTAAGCAACTGAGGTCTATGAATGCTCTTTCACTCTTATTAAAGCTATGCTTTTCTGGATACAGACCCAACAAAAACAATTTAGGATTCAATATGATTTGTTTTGAAATTATTTTTTCAATTGTTACCCTCACCTCTTCCCAAAACATTCGATTTTTTCTACATTCCCATAAACAATGAAATAGGGTTCCTTTACTTTCCATACATTTTGTGCACGTATCTGGTATGTTTTTGTTATATCTATTTAACTCCACCGGTGTAACATACATCCACATTAACCATTTAAAATGTATCAATTTAAGACGTACATTTATTGCTGTGAGTTTTCACTTGAGGATAGTGTCAATGAATTATAAAACTCTGAAATAATACCCTTTCTCTTACTATCTTTCGTCAAAATTTTTTCCAAGGATGAATAAGTAGGTCGGATGAGAGCATTATTTTGATTTGATCGAATAAAGTTCCTAAGCTGAAGATATTTAAAAAAATGTGTTCTATTAAGATTAAATTTGATCCTCAGTTCTTCAAAAGACATTATGTTATCTGAACATGACAGATATAAGTCTTGAATCTTTTGAATCCCTTTTAAATTCCATACTTTAAATACAGCATCCGCTCTCCCTGGTGTAAAATATTGATTACCCCATATTGGGCTAAATTGTGACAGTAAGTGTGGTTCTTTTAAATATTTTGTGGTTTCACACCATATTTTGATCATATGCTTTACAAATGGATTTTTAACTTGTTTCTGTAATTTTTTGCCGAGTCTGAGTATATGAATATGGGAAGAAGTAAAGGTAAATTGTACGATTCCATTTCAGTCCAGTGAGGGAGATCATGAGATAAAAAATAATATGTCATAGACCTCAGTTGTGCTGACCAGTAATACAACATAAAGTTTGGACATTTCAGGCCTCCACGATCAAATGGTAAATATAGTAAGGACAGACGTAATCTAGCCTTCCTATTGTTCCATAAAAATTCCACTAACTTTTTTTTAATTCTTGAGAATAGATCTGAAGGTGGTGGTAAAGGAATGTATTGAAATAAAGTATTTTGGGTAAAATATTACTTTTAAGTATATCGATTCTCCTGATCATCGACATTGGTAGTGACATCCATCTCTGAAGTAACTCAATGTCTGTCATTAAGGCTTCATAGTTGGCACTGGCGACTAATTCTAGCTTAGGCACAATTTGAATTCCTAAATATTTAAACTGATTTACAACACTGAATTGATTTACATCAGGAGCTGGGTGATTTCTCTGGGTCTCATTTAGCATTAATATTGAAGATTTAGTTTTATTTATTTTATATCCTGATATTTCCCCAAAATTCTTTATTAACCCTCAAGCGACCGAGTTTTTTTTTTTTTTTTTTTAAACTCATTTGTACCCGTAGGTAGACTTGGTTTGCAGTTTGGTGACAAGCCACCGGCTGCTGGTCGCTGCGTGCGCGAGCGCCCTAAACCTACATGTTTTTGGTATGCGGGAGGAAACCGGAGAAATCCCGGAGTAAACCCGCGCAACACGGGGAGAACTTGCAAACTCCACACAGCTCACTGTTGGTCGGGGGCTGGGATCGAACCCACGATCTCATGATCCCCGCGGTCCCCCGGCCGAGGGCAAACTGTGCTGCCACAGTGCTAAACCACTGCGCCACCGTGCAGCCATAGTGGAGTGGGGTCATTTACGACCCCAGCCATATAATTTAATGTGCTGTCTCTTTATTTTTTATCCAAATTTTCTTTCCTAGCATGAATTTGTCAGTCTACTAATCCTACACACTTTCATAGTTTTTTGCAGGGATCAATCAATTGGTGTGGCGTAGACATCGCAAACTCTTGTGGGGTCATTTATGACCCCGAAGAGAAGCACTGGTTTTTAAACTTTTATTCAAATGTTCCACTTCTAATAGTTAGTTAGTTAATCCCTTCACACCTGAAGGTGTATATGGGTGGCGCCTATCTCCGTTTCTCTGACCCTAGGCCACACAGCTACTGTAAGTAGTGAAAGCTACAGAGGGGGGGTCAGTCCTCTGGTAGCTCTGTGTGTAACTTTACTTTCCCCATTCCATTATGCAGAGCACCACGCTAGAAGGCAGAAAGAACCATTTTTATATGGTCTTTGGTATGACCCGGCCTTGATTTGAACCCCTGCCTCCCGGGTGTGGGGCGGATGCTCTACCAACTGAGCCACCACTCCGGTTTCCACTTCTAATGAGTACTTTATACTGTATTGCAGTGAACCATGGCTAACAGACCTAGGATAGCAAGATTTACATTTGTCTGTTTGTCTGGATTTGTGTGTTTGTCTGTTTGTTAGCAAGATAACTCAAAAAGTTATGGACGGATTTTCATGAAATTTTCACAGATTGTCAGAAATGGGGTATCCTACAGCTGATTAGATTTTGGTGGTGATCCGGATCACCGTCCACAAGAAAACCGCCATTACGCAAAATGCCATAATAGGTATCATGATCATCATCGTAACTACAATAATAGGTATCATCATCATCGTGATGATGACTATGATGATGATGATGATGTTCCAAGAGTGAAGAAGAGAAGACTGACAAGGACTGTCTAAATAAATGTAATGTTGTTCTTACAGTCTGCGTTTTGGTTATTTCTTGCAATAAAAGTATTATTAGCAAACACATTTTACATTAGATCATTATAAAATACCTGTCTTAAATACAGGGAGTAGTTTTGGTATGCTAAACCTCCAACCAGCCATTTATAATAAGGATCCCTGTACAGAGCACAATGGGGTCATAAATGACCCCACTTGGTCATTTCAGTCCGTAAAATAGCTTGGTCGCTTGAGGGTTAAATTCAACAAGGTCGGAATTTATTTTTTAAGATTCGACATAAACAAAATTATGTCATCGGCATACAGGGAGATTTTATGTTCTGTTGGTCCTACTTTAATTCCATATATTTGTGGATGTAAACGTACTGCCATCGCTAAAGGTTCAGTTGCCATAGTAAACAGTAAAGGTCAAAGTGGGCAGCCTTGTCGACATCCTCTATTGATATTTATTGATTTTGAAATATTGCTGTTTGTTAGGATTTCTGCTGTAGCATTATTGTATATTATTTGAACCCATTTTATGAAATTATTTCCAAATCCACACCTTTGTAAAACTTCAAAAAGATAGGGCCATTCGACCCTATCAAAGGCATTTTCGGCGTCCAATGATAGGAGAGCTGTATCTGGTGCTTCTTTATTAGAATAGATAATATTAAATAGTCTTCTTACATTATGGAAGCCTTGTCTTCCCTTTATAAAGCCATTCTGATCTCGGTTAATAATATTTGATAACATTTCTTGTAGCCGTCTTGCTAAAATTTTACAGATTATCTTAAGGTCAGCATTTAATAGGCTTATTGGTCTCATTTTTTCACATTTATTAGAGGGTTTACCTGGTTTTGGCAACAGTATAATTAAGGCATTATTCATGTATGGTGGTAAATTACTATTTTGAAATGCTTCTAAAACCATTTCCAAAAATGGTTTTATTAATTTATTCTTAAATTTTTTATAGAGGTCAACTGGAAGACCATCTGGTCCTGCGCTTTTTCCTGATTTCCTATTATCAATGGCTAGCCCAACTTCTTCTTGACTAATTTTAGACTCCAGTATCTCCCTGTTTTCATTTGGAATACACGGTATAGATAATCCGTCCAAAAACCCATTTAGTTTTGTTAAGTCGGTTTCATTTTTTGTATTATATAATTTTTCATAATAATCTCTAAAGGCACTATTAATTTCTAAAGGATCTACAACTGGCTGTCCGTTACTTATAATACTGGTAATTGGTGTTTTAAATTCTAATTGTTTAATCTGCCATGCCAATCATTTTCCTGATTTTTCACCTTGTTCATAAAAAGATTGCTTCAATCTTAGAAGACTCGAGGCAGCTCTATTCACTGATTTTTTGTCATATTCAGCTCTCAGAATCAGTAATTCGTTCTCTAACTTTGGGTCACTTCCTGCATACACTTTTTCTTGAAGAATTTTTATTTTATGTTCCAACTGGACTCTCTCCTCTCGAGTCTTCTTAGATTTTGAACCTGTATAACTAATAATATGCCCCCTAATAAAAGCTTTGAAAGCCTCCCACTTTATACATGCTGATGTTTGTGTAGTTCTGATATCAAAGAACTCATCTGTTTTTCTATGTACTTAACAAATTCCTCATCCTGAAGCCATTTATGCTGAAATTGCCACCTACCTGGTTCCTTTGTCAATTTCTTATCTACATATATTAGACAGCAGGGTGCATGATCAGAGATCACAATATTATCATAGAAGCAGTTTTAAATCTTGGACCTTAATTCTGTGGAGATCAAAAAATAGTCAATACGTGAGAATATCATGTAGATATTAGAATAACAAGAATAGGCTTTAACTTGTGGTTTCATTTCTCTTCATATATCTAGCAATCTCAATTCTTTCATAAAATGATTAATGATCATCCTGCATCCATTGTGCGTACAGTCCAGTCTTGTTGATCTATCTATACCGGGATTCAATGTACAATTAAAATCCCCTGCTATTATATGTTGCCCTGTAAGTGAAGATAAAATAAGAAATAAATTAGTAAAGAAATTTTGATCATCTATATTGGGACCATATAAGTTCACCAGATTTATGTTTTCTAATAACAAAGATCCTTGAATGATTAGATATCTTCCAAATTTGTCACAATTACATTTTTCACTTGAAATGGGACTGATTTATGTACAAGAGTCATAACTTCCCTGGCTCGGGATGAAAATGATGAGAATACACTTCCCTGCCATCTTCTCCTAATTCTTTTTACATCCTCCTCTATTAGATGAGTTTCTTGTAAAAACACAATTTTTGAACCTATGGCTTTTATTTTATTCATAACTTGTTTAAGAAATTTTGTAGACCTCTGCAATTCCATGAGGTTAAATTAAGATTAACGCTTTGGTCTATGATCAATAAGGAGTTTGAGATTACCTCGCAATGTAAACATGCTCATACAGAGAAGCAAAAACATGAGTGGTTGAACATTCATCCTACAAACTACACACAAATTCCCCCTTCCCACATTCGTGGTAATCCCCCCAAAATCAAAAAAAAAATTCTGTATCCCGCTATAGCCATTGACTGCTCCACACCCGCGAGGAACAGTCAAAACTATTCTTTCTCCTCTCAATCACCCTGACTCTACTGCTTTTAATGACGTAACATTAACTCTCTTCTGTAGTTTTCCAACTTAACGCCAAAATTTTATAGCAACTTTGTACATCATAGGGTTTTTTTTAATATATAATACAATCTATATTTTGTAAACTTGCTATATGCTTCAGATCAGTCAGATGCCTGTGCAAATGCTTAAATATTCTACCTTATATTTTGTTCATGCTTAGCTCCCACCAGTCTCTTTTCTTGGATCTTCTTGATGAACTCCTGCACCTCCTCAGGGGTCTTGAAGATGTGGGTTCTCCCCTTATACGTGACCAGCAGTCTTGCAGGATAAATCACTCCATGACGAATCCCAAGGTTGCGCAGCTCTTTACGGGCGGGGTCAAACGGTTTCGTTAATTGTTGGATTCCTGTGGCCAAATCTGGGTAGAACCGCACCTGTTGATCCTGGTATTTAATTTCTCCTTTGGCTCGCGCCGCGTTGGAGATCGTCATCCTGTCTCTGTAGCTGAGGAACTTCATAATCAGCGTCCTCGGTGATGCCTTATTATCTCTCGGTGGGCCGATTCGGTGGGCGCTTTCTAAGACGACTGATGACTGCAGCTCCGCGTTGTTCAGCGCTTCTGGAATCCACTTTTCCAAAAAGGAACATGGATCCAGACCCTCCGTTCTCTCCGGGAGGCCCACCAGCCTCAGGTTGTTCCGTCTCGACCGGGATTCTAAATCCAGGACATTATCTTCCAGACATTTATTTTTTAATTCCAATGTGCGCACCTTTAATTGTAGGCCGGTGACATCATCCTCAGCACTGGAAATTCGGAGCTCCACCTGCAAAACTCGTTCCATACAGTCGCTTAACTCCTTTCTCATTCCTTCTATCGCTGCTATAATCCCATCAAATTTAGAGGAAAAGTCTGCTCTCATTGAACTAATGGCAGCGAGCACCGCACCTGTGCTGTCGCCAATAGTCACCGCTCCACCGCTAGCTTGTTCCGCCATATCTGGGGATTTTTCTGCTTCGTCACGGATGTGAAAGTTCGTTAACTTGGACTGTTTCGGCGGTTCAGTTTTTTCCTCCACCTGATTTCCCAGCCTTGGGCTTTACCGGCATGTCCTCGCCCAAACGCTGGGATAGATTTTGTTCCAATTGAGAGAGTTATTTGCCGATTTTTTTTTATTTTTAGGAGCAGAGTAGAGTGAAGCACGTCCTCCTACGTGGCGGCCATAACCGGAAGTGGTTGTTGGTGTTTTTAGTACTTTTTTTTAAAATTACTTTAGTGTTAGTGTTTGATTGTGCCATGTTTGTAAAAAAAAAGGTTCAATAAAAAATATTGTGGAAAAAAAAAAGTGAATTTGAAAGTATGCAAGAACAAGACAAACATTTACATGACAAAATCTGCAGATTTATGAGGAAAAAATTCCAGTTTTCATGAAAAGCTGCCAATGTACAAAAAATCCAATTTACAAGGAAAAATTGCATCTCTTCAAAAACGTAAATCTATGAGGGGAAAAAATAGGAAAAGCTGTAAATTTATGACAAAAATGTTACAAATTTACATAAAAGTATTTCAGATTTATAAGAAAAGTCACATGGTGGGTAACCACAGCACTAGAAGATCAGCATGGACAGAAACACTCAGGATGATGGCAGTAGTTACGAAACTCTCACCAGTTTTCACAAACAGTTAAATGAAACAGTTCCCCACGTCCAATCTTAAAAGGATCTAATGTGTCAACTTTGAAGCGTCCAATAAAGCATTCCAATGAAACCTTAAGAAGAGGCCCTCACCCGCTCCGAGAGGTTCCTGAAGTTTTCACACATGCAGAGGAGCCGAGTGCCAAACAGCCGAGGAGATGACGGGAAAGAAAAGTGGACAACACACGTGGCACCCCTGACGTCTAGACCCTTCAGACACTCATCAGTTGTCACTAGAAGTAAACAAAAAAGAAAAAAAGAAGAAGTGACATTTAGAGAAATCCTGTACATTTCTTTACTGCCAGTGTTTTCTGGAATGACTGTCAGCTCACCCAGGATGACGTGAGTGCCGGCGCCAATGTCCTTCCTCCACTGCATGGTGACAAAGTCGAACTGCTCCATTAACCCTTCGTGGATCTTCATGCAGAAAGCGGATTTTCTATTCACAGTCTGAAGGGAACACGATGTCAGGATGGGAAACCCAACCTTAACACTGTAAATCTGAACGGTGAGAGGAAAACAGAAGCCACCATGTCACCTCGAACACCTCCTCAACTTCCTGAGCAGAGTCGGTGATGATAAGAGTCTTCTGGCCGACGCCAGGCCTGAATTCCAGCGCTCTCAACAGGACGGAGATCTTATTGCTCTCCAGTGTCATCAAGATGATCTGAAGGAAAAATAACGACTTTGAATTAAAAACAGCCACCCACTTTGTCCTTTAGTCCGTCAACATCCAGAGTACACAAATATTTCTGTCAGTTCAGATGTATTTCATTGATCTACTCACCTGTTGAATGTTGCCGTACAGAGCAGCCTCCTCTGGGACCGTTATGACGATGCTGGGGTAGGGCATGTAACTGGCCAGCAGATCCTCCATGTGACTGCTCCATTTCTTCGCTATGGCAACCAGCTGCTGGGGACAGGAAGCGTTTGCCTCGCTGGAGGTCACATTCCGGAAATGCTCCAAGATTGTCGCCATCTGACAGAACACATTTTGTTGACTTTTTTCTTCTAATAACTGGTTTTCTTGAGGCTACTGCTTTTTCCAACTTGTAAATTTGGCACTTTTTCTCCTTAAAAAAATGTCAAGTTTTATATGCATTTTGTGTTTTTATATATTTACAACCTTTTCCTCATAATTTGCCATTCACCATTTTTTAAAAATTCTTTACTATTATTTCCAATAAATTAGGAACTTCCCCTGCTGAACTTATCAGGGTTTTTTTTTGCTCATAACTTGACAATTTTCTGGTAAATTTACCAATTCCTTCCCAATACATTTGTATTTTCCCCCTCAGTTGTTGCATCTTTCTTTTTTCTTAAATTTACATTTATTCTCCAAAATGTGACTTTCCCCCATAAATCTTTTCTTGTTTGTGATTCTAATAAATAAAATATTTTTTAAAATAAATTTGCAACTTTCTTTCTTTGAAACTTCTAACTTTATTCTTATCAGTTTCCTCTCAAATGTGGTAGTCTGATGGTGCATTCACACCAAACGCAAAGCAAATTTTTCACAGTGTGAATACATGTTAACTCAATGTAAACATGCAAATACAGGTGATGTGCAGCTGAAACAAAGTGTCAAGAGTTTATTCATCCACGTACTCCTGCTACAGATGTGCTAGCAAGGGCTAGCAGGCTAGTAGTGTAAACAACCATCACCCAGGTACAGTTTCTGAAGGAGGCAGTGACATCTTCCCAGCTCTATGCCCCACTTGATAACACTGTAAACCTAAAAGTGATGACATTTGAGATTTCCACAGCAGGTAGAAAGCAGCTGCAGAAGTTATAAAGGCAACCCAGCCCCTCTGCAACTTGCTCTGATGCAAATTAACATCTGTTCACATCATTGCATTGTGTTTACATGTAATTGAGCCGCACAAAAAATTCACATTTGGTCTGAACACACCTTTAGGAAAATATGATAAATAAATGTATGCAAACTAACCACATGCATCTCCTGATACATTCCAAACCAAATCATATAACCAGACTGTCACTGACAGACGAGCTCATTCCAACCCGAGTGCGCTCAGACCTCCTGACCTTTGACTTCAAGCACAGCCTAGATGCAGACCCACTTGAGGATCAATGTGCATGAGTTTGCCGCACACTGGGCAAATGCCAGAAATAGGAACGAATGGACAACACACCATCATATGGGCTCCTTTCAAATTCACCAGAATGAGCTACAAACAGTTAGAGCTCAAATACTTCCTGACTCATGATACAAGAATGATGTTTTTTTATCTGATAAGAAAAGAAAACATGAATCCTCTCAATTCAAATTAAAAGTAACTCAGAGTAACCAAATGTATTTGAGTTAAAGAACAGGTCTTTCTTCAGAAATGTATTCAAGAGTAAAAAGTATCCTGCAGTGAAACTACTCATCGAAGTAAAATTTTGTGTAAAAGTTGTTTGAGTAAATATATTTGAGTACAAGTGCCTAGTTACTACCCACCTCTGCTAACATGTTAGGATGAGGTTAACAAGGAAGAAGAGGTGGTGGGGCTCCCCTCTGAAAAGTGTTTGTGATGAAGGTGAAAACACCATTTCTCGTGTGTTTCATACATGCAGAGTCATGGTTTGGACCCATCCCATATTGACAGTTAACATGGGAATATTTAGAGTTCCTACACCTCACACCAGGCAGTTGAGACATGAATGAAAAGGACAACAGGGCTACAGTATGTGGCGATGAACATCTCAGTTCCTACCTGGTCTGCAGCAAGGGTGAAGAGCTGGTCAGCCTCATCCAGCACCAGGTGGTGCAGCCGCAGGAACATAAAGCAGTGATGGGACAGCAGACGGACCATGGTGAAAGGAGTGGTCACCAGAAGGCGGCCTGTTCAAGATGATAACAAAATCATTAAGTCCTGAAACTAAAGCACTTGCACATTAATTGAGATTAAATTAATCTGAGCTACTGAGTTTAATAATTATTTCCTGTTTCATTTTAATTTACAGTGCATCCGGAAAGTCTTCACAGCACTTCACTTTTTCCACATTTGGTTATGCTACAGCCTTATTCCAAAATGAATTAAATTCATTTTTTCCTCAAAATTCTTCACACAATACCCCATAATGACAGAGTGAAAAACGTTTTAAGATTTTTGCAAATTTAATCACATGTACATAAAATCACATAAGTATTTCCAGCCTTTGCCATGAAGTTTAAAATTGAGCTCCGGCGCATCCTGTTTCCACTGATCATCCTTGAGATGTTTCTACAGCTTAATTGGAGTCCACCTGTGGTAAATTCAGTTGATTGGACATGATTTGGAAAGGCACACACCTGTCTATATAAGGTCCCACAGTTGACAGTGCATGTCAGAGCACAAACCAAGCATGAAGTCAAAGGAATTGTCTGTTGACCTCCGAGACAGGATTGTCTCAAGGCACAAATCTGGGGAAGGGTACAGAAAAATTTCTGCTGCTTTGAAGGTCCCAATGAGCACAGTGGCCTCCATCATCCATAAATGGAATTAAGTTCGGAACCACCAGGACTTTTCCTAGAGCTGGGCGGCCGTCTAAACTGAATGATGGAGAGAAAGGCCTTAGTCAGGGAGGTGACCAAGAACCCGATGGTCACTCTGTCAAGAGCGCCAGTGTTCCTCTGTGGAGAGAGGAGAACCTTCCAGAAGGACAGCCATTTCTGCAGCAATCCACCAATCAGGCCTGTATGGTAGAGTGGCCAGAAGGAAGCCACTCCGTAGTAAAAGGCACATGGCAGCCCGCCTGGAGTTTGTTAAAAGGCACCTGAAGGACTCAGACCATGAGAAACAAAATTCTCTGGTCTGATGAGACAAAGATTGAACTCTTGGGCATGAATGCCAGACGTCATGTTTGGAGGAAACCAGGCACCACTTATAACCATGCCAATGGTGGTGGCAGCATCATGCTGTGGGGATGTTTTTCAGTGGCAGGAACTGGGAGACTAGTCAGGATAGAGGAAAAGATGAATGCAGCAATGTACAGAGACATCCTGGATGAAAACCTGCTTCAGAGCACTCTTGACCTCAGACTGGGACGACAGTTCATCTTTTAGCAGGACAGCGACCCTAAGCACACAGCCAAGATATCAAAAGAGTGGCTTCAGGACAACTCTGTGAATGTCCTTGAGTGGCCCAGCCAGAGCCCAGACTTGAATCCAGTTGAACATCTCTGGAGAGATCTGAAAATGGCTGTGCACCGACACTTCCCATCCAACCTGAAGGCGCTTGAGAGGTGCCGCAAACAGGAATGGGTGAAACTGCCCAAAGATAGGTGTGCCAAGCTTGTGGCATCGTATTCAAAAAGACTTGTTACCAAAGGTGCATCAACAAAGTACTGAGCAAAGGCTGTGAATACTTGTGTACATGCGATTTCTCAGTTTTTGATTTTTAATAAATTTGAAAAAAATTTAAACTTTTTTCACATTGTCATTATGGGGTGTTGTGTGCTGAATTCTAAGGAAAAAAAATGAATTTAATTCCTTTTAGAATGAGGTTGTAACATAAAATGTGGAAAAAGTGAAGCGCTGTGAATACTTTCCAGATGCACTGTATGTACAGTGTGAAAATGAGCATTGCGCAGCGAGCAGTATATAATTATAAATTACAAATTAGCACCTGGTGCTAATTTCTCTTTAACGATAGTACCAGTAGACTGTACAAGATACTGTAAATAGCAGCAGAGATGATATGGACATCAGACGGGTGAGACTATATACACTGTACAGGTAAGCAATGTGCAAAGTTAGCAGCCAGTGTGCGAGTTCCTATATGCAAAGCTGTGTTGCAGAGTTTTGGGAGTTATTTGTTCAGAAGTCTGATAGCCGTGGGAAAGAAGGAGTTTTTCAGAGCGCTCCTGACCTCAGACTGGGGTGACGGTTCATCTTTCAGCAGGACAATGACCCTAAGCACACAGCCAAGATATCAAAGGAGTGGCTTCAGGACAACTCTGTGAATGTCCTTGAGTGGCCCAGCCAGAGTCCAGACTTGAATCTAATTGAACATCTCTGGAGAGATCTGAAAATGGCTGTGCGCCAACAATTCCCATCCAACCTGATGGAGCTTGAGAGGTGCTGTAAAGAGGAATGGGCCAAACTGCCCAAAGATAGGTGTGCCAAGCTTGTGGCATCATATTCAAAAAGACTTCAGGCTGTAATTGCTGCCAAAGGTGCATCAACAAAGTATTGAGCAAAGGCTGTGAATACTTATGTACATGTGATTTATTAGTTTTTTTTATTTTGAATAAATTTGGAAAATCTCAAAAACCTTTTTCACGTTGTCATTATGGGGTATTGTGTGTAGAATTTTGAGGAAAAAATTGAATTTAATTCACTTTGGAATAAGGCTGCAACATAAAATGTGGAAAAAGTGAAGCGCTGTGAATACTTTCTGAATTTAAATGTTTTGATTCCTTTCTGTGTGGATTTTTGGAGTAAATACCAAAGTCTGGTGAAAATTTCATGCAAGTATCTTCTTTGGAAATATATGTATTGGGAAAAAAAAATAGATGCTCAATACTTATTTCCCCCATTATACACCACTCACAAAAAGTTAGGGATATTCGGCTTTCGGGTGAAATTTCAGTATGCACCTAAAATGCACTATCACCTTTACAGGTGAACATAAGTTGACCTTCTCTAACCTTATGAATGCACATGTCCAACTGTTCAGTGTTTCAGTACTTTTTGCATAACTTGCTATTCTCGAACAAAGTGTTTAATGGCAAAATCCACAACAGGTGCTTGATCCATGAATTGACCAATAAATTTTCTGGTTCAATTACAACTGGTATTTAAATAGTCCTCTTCATCATGCTGTTCATATTTTGACATCATGAGACCAAGACGACACCTAACAATTGATTAACAGTACCTTGCCATTGCAAGGCTTCAAACAGGATGTTCTCAGAGGGAGGTGGCCATTGAGCTTAGAGTGTCACAGAGTGTCATCAGCAGGTTGCAACAGAGGTACAGAGAGACTGGAAGAGTCACAGAAAGGCATAGAAGTGGACGTCCTTTGGCCACATCCCACACTGAAGATTGCTTCATTGTGAACAGTGTCCTATGGAACCGGATGATGAATGCCACTCGACTCCAGGTACATTTAAGGGAGGTGAGAGGCACCCAAGTGTCACGTCAGACCATTCAAAACAGTTTATATCAGTGTGGTCTGCATGCTAGACGACATGCAAGGGTACCTGACCATACCACCAGGCACAGGCGTCAACATTTGCATGGGCAAGGGAGCATTTACGCTAGACAAGGGACCAGTGGGCCTCAGTGCTGTTCTCTGATGAAAGTTGATTTACGCTGAGCAGAAATGATGGCTGCCAACGATGTTGGAGACGTCAAGGAGAGCGCTATGCATCAGACACTGCTGTCACCAGACAAGCCTTTGGTGGTAGTGGTGTTACAATCTGGGAAGGTGTGGCTCGTCAATCAATACAGAACTGCCCTCCACCTTCTGAATGGTACAGTGACAAGCCAATACTACCTGAATAACATCATTAATCCAGTCATTGTGCCCCCCCATGAACAACACAGGCCTAATTTCATCTTCATGGACAACAATGCTCTAGCTCATCGAGGCTGCATCATTAGGGAACAGCTGCTGGAGGCTGGGATACTTCAAATGGAGTGGCCTGCACTTTCTCCAGACCTGAATCCCATAGAAAACCTATGGGATCAGATGAGTCACTGTGTCGAGGCTCGTAACCCTGCACCCCACAACCTGAATGACCTGAGGACCGTTCTTCAAGAACAGTGGAATGCCATGCCTCAGCAGACAATAAGTCGACTTGTGAACAACATGAGACGTCGTCGTCGAGCTGTAATTGATGCTCAAGGGCACATGACAAGTTATTGAGACACTGATATTTTTGTTGTGGTATACTCACCACTGTTGTTGGCTTCTGTTTCAATAAATTGTTTGAGATGAGGAAATCACCATTGCATGCTTCTACTTAAATGCCTTACTTTCATGATATAATATCACTGTAGCGACAACTTTTTACATTAAACATAAATTTCACCCAAAAGCCAAATATCCGCAACTTTTTGTGAGTAGTGTATATTGTTTTTTTTTCCCCTCAAAAAAGCAGGATTGGCATGGAAAAACTGCAAATCTTTAGATAAGATTTTGGCCACTGTATGAAAGAGCTGAGCGCAAGCACAGTTCTTCATTTTGATCCAGACATTTTGGTAGGTTTTATAGGAAGTTTCTCAAAACTGCAGGACCAAAGTTTTGACGGCAGCTGGAGGCAAGTAAATATGGAAAACAATCTCAAGGCCACCACAGGATGAGATGACCGTCGGCGTTGAGCTTACAGTCTTTGGAGATCTTCACGTTCTGGGCCTCGTCCTTGCCGATACCCAGCAGCAGACTGACAGAGTGGAGAATTCTGGTAACCTTACAATCCTCCAGGAGGTCGAAGACCACCTGGACCTTCTCCCAGCCCGGACACAGCACCACCGCTACAGGCTGGACACAAATGCAGCACCATGAATGGAATGAACCCCACAGAGCAGCTGTGATGATTTACTTGGAGAGATGCTGCTGCTGGTTCACTCACCCCTGAGCTGGAGGTGAGGGAGACAAACATAGTGTTAAGGAGGATGTGGGTGAGGAGAGGGGGCAGGTAGGCCAGTGGTTCATTGCCACTGTTGGAGATGATCATGGTGTGGCTCCCTCGGGCCACAGCGGGCCAGCTGTACCGGTCGGCTGGAGACAGAGAGTACTGCTTCTGCTGCAACACCTGCCAACAAACCGGGTGATAATTCAACTGAGGTTAAAAATCACATCAATGTCCATATGAGCAGTTCCAGAGAGTTAGGAGAATTTGTGACCAAGATGATGTTTTTCAAAGAAATTCTCAAGAGATGTTACGATTTAGAGAACGTGGTTATAAAAGTACTACCCTCCATAAAGCTTACACCAGAACCAAACAGGTGGACAGATTATCACTACTCCAAAGAAATGCACCAAAACAAACAAATGATAGGCCAGTTTTTGTTACAACATGCAGCACAGAGGCTGAACAAATCAAGAAAATTATAAGAAAAAAATGGGTTATTATTCAAAGTGATAATCTACTTAACTAGATTTTTCCTGAACCACCTCTGGTTTGCTTTAGAAGATGTCCAACTCTACAAGATAAACCGGTCCAGTTATCTGAAACCAGATGGACATCTAACATGGCTGGGCTCCAGGCCAAAAGGATCTTACAAATGCCAACATTGTAATCATTGTACAAATGTAACACAAACCAAATCTTTTTATGATGTTGTATCCCAAAAACAACTGACTATTAATCATTTCATAAATTGCAAAATTATGTTTATTATCTATAGACTGGAATGTCTTATGTGTAAAGTTTGGGGGGGGGGGGTATATAGGAAGACCCAAACGATGCCTACAGGACAGACTGGCAGAACACAAATACAGTGGGGCAAAAAAGTATTTAGTCAGCCACCAATTGTGAACGTTCTCCCACTTAAAAGATGAGAGAGGTCTCCAATTTTCATCATAGGTAAACCTCAACTATGAGAGACAAAATGAGAAAAAAATCCAGAAAATCACATTGAAGGATTTTTAATGAATTAATTGGTAAATTCCTCGGTAAAATAAGTATTTGGTCACCTACAAACAAGCAAGATTTCTGGCTCTCACAGACCTGTAACAACTTCTTTAAGAGGCTCCTCTGTCCTCCACTTGTTACCTGTATTAATGGCACCTGTTTGAACTCGTTATCAATATAAAAGACACCTTTCCACAACCTCAAACAGTCAGACTCCAAACTCCACTATGGCCAAGACCAAAGAGCTGTCAAAGGACACCAGAAACAAAACTGTAGACCTGCACCAGGCTGGGAAGACTGAATCTGCAATAGGTAAACAGCTTGGTGTGAAGAAATCAACTGTGGGAGCAATTATTAGAAAATGAAAGACATACAAGACCACTGATAATCTTCCTCGATCTGGGGCTTCACGCAAGATCTCACCCTGTGGGGTCAAAATGATCACGAGAACGGTGAGCACAAATCCCAGAACCACACGGGGGGACCTAGTGAATGACCTGCAGAGAGCTGGGACCAAAGTAACAAAGGCTACCATCAGTAACACACTACACCGCCAGGGACTCAAATCCTGCAGTGCCTGACGTGTCCCCCTGCTTAAGCCAGTACATGTCCAGGCCCGTCTGAAGTTTGCTAGAGAGCATTTGGATGATCCAGAAGAGGATTGGGAGAATGTCATATGGTCAGATGAAACCAAAATAGAACTTTTTGGTAAAAACTCAACTTGTCGTGTTTGGAGGAAAAAGAACACCATACCTACTGTGAAGCATGGGGGTGGAAACATCATGCTTTGGGGCTGTTTTTCTGCAAAGGGACCAGGACGACTGATCCGTGTAAAGGAAAGAATGAATGGGGCCATGTATTGTGAGATTTTGAATGAAAACCTCCTTCCATCAGCAAGGGCATTGAAGATGAAACGTGGCTGGGTCTTTCAGCATGACAATGATCCCAAACACACCGCCTGGGCAACAAAGGAGTGGCTTCGTAAGAAGCATTTCAAGGTCCTGGAGTATCCTAGCCAGTCTCCAGATCTCAACCCCATAGAAAATCTTTGGAGGGAGTTGAAAGTCCGTGTTGCCCAGCAACAGCCCCAAAACATCACTGCTCTAGAGGAGATCTGCATGGAGGAATGGGCCAAAATACCAGCAACAGTGTGTGAAAACCTTGTGAAGACTTACAGAAAATGTTTGACCTCTGTCATTGCCAACAAAGAGTATATAACAAAGTATTGAGATGAACTTTTGTTATTGACCAAATACTTATTTTACCAAGGAATTTACCAATTAATTCATTAAAAATCCTTCAATGTGATTTTCTGGATTTTTTTTTTTTCCTCATTTTGTCTCTCATAGTTGAGGTATACCTATGATGAAAATTGGAGACTTCTCTCATCTTTTAAGTGGGAGAACTTGCACAATTGGTGGCTGACTAAATACTTTTTTGCCCCACTGAATGCAATCCATATGGGTAACATGAACTATAACATGGCAAGACACTACTTGGAGCATCATAACTGTGACCCATCTACCTTACAGATCTGTGGGATTGATTATATTCCACTATCCATAAGAAAAGGCAACAGACAAAGACTATTAAATCAACAGTAAATATACTGGATTTACAAATTACAGGCTACTGAATAGCCAGGCCCAAACGAGGACCTGGATTTTAGTGTGTTTATATGATTGTCTGGTTTGGGTTTGAATACGGTTTTTCTTTTACTTTGCCTTGTCTGCAGGATTTAGTGGTTATATATGTTATGTGGGCATGTTGTTTATGTTTGGAATTTTGTTGGGTGCAAGGTATTAGGGATGACATCTGCTGGATGTGGTGGGTGTCTACACTGTGTATTTTTGCACCAGGACACCACAGCAGGTGGAGGTTTCTGATTGGTGGACTTTTTTTTTTATAAAAACCCTCCCCTCTTCTTGATACCCGTTTGACTCCCTGATGAAGGCATATGGCCAAAATGTGTTGGAGCTTTTAATTGATTTAAATGACCAAAGCCATTTTAATAAAGGCTTTTTTATTTTTGAAATGACAGCGTCTTGGAGTCTTTTTTTTGGGCCGTTTTCATGAAGTTTCCCCACCCAAAGAGCACCTCAGAGAACCTAAAGTTTGTTCTTGAGTCCAGAAAGCACTCCTCAACATACCTTTAGTAAGCCAAAATAACGCCTAACTCAGGATTTCCAGAGACACCCAATCTGGTCCATTACGGCTGCGATCCAGCCTCCCATTCTAATTAATGTTCCAACCCCACCTGGTCCGGCCCGTTGGATTTATATTGCTAATAAAACACAACAAGTCTATTTTTGATGGATGCTGGATCCAGTCCACAAGGGAATACCCCAGTATCTACTGTATTTAATCAGTCCCTCCAGGATTTTGCAATGTTGCGATTGCGTCAATTCACATGAAATCAGCCAATCAGCGCAACTATTGCACAACCTTGCAACTTCGTCCAATCACCGCAACTTTCCCGCAATTTTGGCTAATCCTCGTCAATTTCCGCCAATTTCACCAATCAAATTTGTCTCTGACTGGTGTGCAAAGGCTCAGTCTAACCAATCAAATGCATCGCTGCACCACGTTCACTTCTGTGTTTATAGTCAGTATTAATGGAACACATCAGCAGAGTGTGTGATTATAAAAAAAAAAACCACTCACCCGTGAGGTTTCCAGCACCATCCCTTCATCTGTCTCTCTTAGCCTGTTTGTGGACGTCTCGCCACGTTGCCGTCCTGACCGCGTGTACGAAGCGCTGGGTTTGTGTTAAAAAAAACGTCCGCCTGTCCCAAAAGCACCCCGCCACAGGAGCACGCTTGAGGACAAATGCCATAAAACCAAAAATCTAACACTACAGCCAGTGTTTGAACATTTTATACATCTTTAGAGGTAAAATCACTACTACATCTTGTCAATGAGCTTTAAAACAGAATCTCCGATCTGGACACGGAGAAACGCCCTCCCCGTAAATGAAAGATGTGTGTGTGCCAAGACGCACAGCAGACAGACAGGTAGGAGTAAGTGTTTGAACATTTTATACATCTTGAGAGGTAAAATCATTACTACAGCTTGTCAATGAGCTTTAAAACTGAATCTCTGGTCTGGACACAGACCAGAGATTAGGTTAGGAGTTAGGCAAAGAAACAGAGAGAATATTGTCTGTATTTTTTTTTCCAGAAAAACACAGACTCCTATAGACAATATAGACTAAGAATAAATTATTCATTTTTTCCTCTCCACTTGGTGCTGAGTGGTTGGGGACCGTAGAGAGTTTTCAAATGAAGGTGCTGCAAATAATTTCCAAATCTATACTCTAACATGCATTCAATGCAATTTAGCTGCTGTAAATAATAAACTATGTATGTGCGTTTCTTAAATTGTTATACAGAATACCACTGCAGTCAACTGGAAAAAAACAAACATCTGCTTTCAAATTTGTAATTCTTCCCACAACTTTTAGTGGAAAAAACAAACAAAAAAAAAACCTCAAGAACATTGCAACTTTAATTGCAGCTTTTTAAAAAAGCTCCTGCGAATTCAGGCTTTTTGGGCTGCAACAATCATAAAAACATCCCATGAAATCCTGAAGGCACTGATTTAATAACTGCTCATTAACAAGAGCAGTCTGAAACGAGCGCAATATCCCTCACCTCTTTTCTTTGAAGATCCCAATACTTACTGACAGAGAGCAGTTTAACTTTTCAATATAATTACTGTAGCAGAACTAAATTATGATAAGCCACAAATCCACGAATATACAACCAAGTATACAGCCCATAGCTGTAGGTCAGGATCCCAAGGTGAACCTGTGTAGCAAGTTTGGTGATCCTAGAGAGCTTTACACGTTCTACAGTAAGATATCATAGGGAGTGCCAACCTTGACCTTTGACACCAAACTTGTAGTCAGAGGTTATGGTCTCAGTGAACCTGTGTACCAGGTTTGGTGACCCTATATCGTCGTGATATACACTGCTCACAAAAAGTTAGGGATATTTGGCTTTCGGGTGAAATTTCAGGATGCACCTAAAATGCACTATCACCTTTACAGGTGAACTTAAGTTGACCTTCTCTAACCTTTTGAATGCACATGTCCAACTGTTCAATGTTTCAGTACTTTTTGCATAACTTGCTGTACTCAAACAAGGTGCTTAATGGCAAAATACACAACAGGTGTTCCATGAATCGACCAATAAATTTTCTGGTTCAATTAGAATTGACATTTAAACAGTCCTCTTCATCAGGCTGTTCATATTTTGACATCATGAGACCAAGACAACACCTAAGAATTGATTAACAGTACCTCGCCATTGTGAGGCTTCAAACAGGATATTCTTAGAGGGAAGTGGCCACTGAGCTTACAGTGTCCAAGTGTCATTAGCAGGTTGCAACAGAGATACAGAGAGACTGGAAAAGTCACAGAAAGGCATAGAAGTGGACGTCCTTTGGCCACATCCCACGCTGATGACTGCTTCATGGTGAAGAGTGCCCTGTGGAACCGGATGATGAATGCCACACAACTCCAGGCACATTGAAGGGAGGTGAGAGGCACCCAAGCGTCGCATCAGACCATTCAAAACCGTTTACATCAGTGTGGTCTGCATGTTAGATGACCTGCAAGGGTACCTGACCACACCACAAGGCACAGGCATCATCATTTGCATGGGCTAGTGAGCTGCTTTAAATCCAGGTTAAACAACTATTTGCCACAGCCTTTCAGTAGAACAATAGTCAATCTCCTACAATGCACTGTAAATTTTTATTTCTGTCGCATTCTCTTTTGGCCTGCGTTTGTTTCTCTTTAATTAGGGCCTGAGCCACTGACAAAGTCAGTGGGTGAGAGCCCTATTGTAATTAATTTTTTTTCTCTTCTTCTCCATCTAAGATCTCATTTTTGGGGTAGTGAACGTAAATGAAAACTCACCATTTTTTGCAGGGACCTCAAGCCGGGCGAAAAATTGAATATTTTGGAGGAAATATGAATGACCCTACAAAAATGGCTCTACAGCACCACCTAACATATGAAGTCAATGGGGAGTGTCACACGCTTACTTTCACGTAGAAAGATGAAAATCGGGTGAGATGTTTATCATGTCAAGACATACAAAAACTCCATAGAAGTGATGGGCTCCATCCAACAGGAAGTCGGCCATTTTGGCGTGAAGTGGCAGTGGCCCGATTTCCACCTCACGCAACTGACATGCAGTTGATCAAACTCGTCCTAGGGTTTTTGTCCAATTGAGCTCATTTGTGGTGACAATCATCTATTCCCATGTGCCATTAAAAGCTATTGAAAACTTTTCTAAAAGTTTGACGGTTTGGCCGTAGGGGTGTGGCAAAGTTTTATGCCTCGCCATGATCATTCTATGACCATTGTGATGGCGATAACTCTGGTATGCATTGTTGGATTGAACAAAATTCAATATTATGGATATCAGTCCAATTCCAAACAGTTCTATAGAACAATAGTCATAGAAATCTACAGTGCCACCTAGTGGTTAAAGGAAAAATTGCTGAAAACTCCTTACTCACGTGCCACTTGCCAGAATGATGTGAAATTTTCTGAGATTCATCAGACCACTGGGATGATCATAACTGCACATCAACTTTAGCATGGCGTCACACTTGTTATTATGGACACGCCCTCCTCGCCATTCAATCCATGATCTTGTGGGGAGGGTTGGAAGGGCCTGGAGTCATGAAATTTGGAGCACTGGTAGACGTGACTGTCATCTGTAGTCCTATATGGGTCAGCAACACATAACTGATAGGTGTTACCATGGCAACATGGCGAAGGTTGACTCCTCGCCATGGAAAAAATCAAAAAGTTGCAACTTGGAGAAACTTCATCCGATTTTCACCAAATTTTCGACGATGGATATTAGTCTGACCCCGTACGCTCCTACGTAAAAGTGGTTGACAAAACTTATAGCACCATCTACTGCTCACAGGAAGTACTGCACCACTCGCATTTGAACAAAGTCCTCCTGGAGGCCTTCTCCCATTGAACTAATTTTCACATGGCGGCATCTATAGGCATTGGTCATTAAAAGTTATCACATGTGAGTCGCAATCTCAAAAGGCATGGCCACAACACCATGGTGAAGTTTGACTCCTCCCCTTACATCATCAAACAGCTGTAACTCAAGCAAAACTTGTCCGATGTTCAAAGTTTCCATGATGGAAAATAGTCCCGCCCCGAACGTGTCTCCATAAAAATACCTGACATAAGATACAGCACCACCTAGTGGTTAAAGGAAGAATTGCTGAAAACTGTTTTATTAGTTACGTGCCACTTGATAGAATGCCGTGAAATTTTCTGAGGTTTATCAGACAACGTGGTTGATCATAACTGCACATCATCTTTAGCATGGCATCACTGCTGTTACCATGGACACACCCTCCTCGCCATTCAATCCGTGATCTTGTTGGGATGGTTGGGAATGCCCTGGAGACATGAAATCTGGAACATCAGTGTTGCCATGGAGACATGGCAAAAGTTGACTCCTCGCCATGGAACATCACAAAGTTGTAATTTGGACAAACTGATTTTCACCAAATTTTCTACGATGGATATTAGTCCTGCTCCACACACTCCTACATAAAAATGACAAAAGTTATAGCACCCCAACTGCTCACAGGAAGTACTGCGCCAAACGGTTTACTTTATCCACGCAGCGCTTGCCGCAACGACAGGAAATTTTCTGAGCCAGCTAGGTACAACTGGCGCCGGGGTCCGCGATTGCACGGGCCCACTTACAGCTGCTTGCAGCTTTAATTTACTTTTGAGTTTGCTTTTAAATTCTTATGTATTCCTTTTGCAACTTGTTCTGATGCTTTAATGTTTTTATGTAATGCACTTTGAATTGTCTTGTACACAAAATGTGCTATACGAATAAACTTGCCTTGCCTTGTAGTAAGAGCGCACTCCTCTACAGCCTCCTCTCCCCTCACCTGTGCTGTTTGGCTCATTTTTTTGGGGGGGGAAATTGCCTCTTCTATCAATTTCTGCCATTTGTTAACCACCAAAATGTGAACACACCTTCTGGAGTCCCGCACCCTGCTGAATGCTCTCAGTCTGCCCTTCAGTCAGACCAATCATTACTGGCACCAAATTGTGAGGGATGCTCTGGTGTGTAGTTCAGTCAGACAGATTTAGGGCTATAAAGTATGGGGTCAGTGTGAACAACATGCCTGCCGCAGATTATATTGATGTTAATTTTACTTCCAACTAGAATACCGGCCCATCAGTGACGTGGCCCACTGGGATATGGGCTACTCTGGTCCTGCCCTTGTGGCTCCAGTCACGCTACATATGGCAACAATGTGTAGCGTGACCTTCAGTTCCAATTTATTAAAATCATTCTTTGCTGAAGAAAAATTGTTTCAACTCAAAAGTCTGGCTTTTGAGACTGCTTCTCTCACCAAAGAACCAGAGCTGTAACCCTATCCATCAACCATAAAGTGGAAGTTAATTCCTTTCTCCAAGACTCTTTGGCAAAGGAATGTTCTAATTGACAGTTTTATGAGAGACACAGTCAAGACTTTGGAAGCCAAGACTTTCCAGTAAACAACCAATTTCACTGTGCCATCTGGTGGACGAATCAAGAATATTTAACTTTTTCCTGGACTATGAACTAACTCATTCTTTCTCTTACGACTGTATCTGCCAACAAAGACTTGAACTCTTGAGACGGACAATATGGGTTTCAAAAGTTTTATTGATATGATTCGGATATGTTCTGCTATTTTCAGGAAGAAATTGTTTGCATGCTTACTATCATAAATTAGTCTCACAATTACAATGTACAGACACTGTGGGTTCCTTTATCAAGCAGAATATCTTAGTCACTAAAGTTTAAAGAATTTATGCTTTATTCAGCAACATGTGTCTTAAAGGGGGGTCTCACTCTCAGATCAAATGTCTCTCTCTCCCCCTCCTCTCTTCTGCAGGAGTCCATAGCTGCACTTTAACCGACCAATAGAGTTCAAAGCATTAACTGCATTTTCCTTTTTAGGTCAAGTTTATGATCCTTGTTGGGAGAAGCTTTAATATAATTGGGCCACCTCAGGTTTCATGAAGTTTTGGACCACCCTGCAACACTAGAGAAAACTTGAGTTTTATTGCTCTTTGCTGAGTCTGCTCTGGGGCGATGGTCAAGCTGTGAGCAGCTTTCTCTGCTCCTCCAATTTCTCCTATCTTTTTAAGAAGGGCCCAGAGCCTGTCATGTGTAAATCCTTTTTTTTTTTTTTTTTTTTAAATTCATTCTTATTTTATTCTTCTTTTTCTTTAAATCATCATGCAAGAAGATTTTGTTTAAAAAAAATTTTAAAGCTTAAACCAACTCATTTAAACAACATTGGAAGAAACGAGTTTGTTATGTAATTTGACTTTCTGATGGGACTTTGCACCGTAAACTAATTCCTTCTTCAGTGCATCAGAGAGGACCTCGCCCAGCCTGCTGGAGACCAGCCGTTGTGATCCCAGGAGGAGGCCATAAGTGGTAAGGAGCCTGTTTGCCAGCCTCCCCACAGACCCACACTGGTCCAGTGAAACAGAATCTGGTGGACCTACCTACTACCCACGGGGATGCAAAGTTTCTCCGGCTGATGGTCTGTTACGTAATTTACACTTGTCTTCAGAATATTCCTCGTGTAAGTTCTTTGAACCTAACTTTATGCAAACACCCATCAGAATCTCAAAATGCATGTTGTCTTTCATTAATCTACGTTCTTTTTCAGAGTAAAACAAATTTTCTATTTTTTTTTTATAAAGTTAATTATCATTTTCTTCATAAAATCACATCCACTTCTCTCAACCAATGCTATTTTATGGTTTTCCAATTTCCAGTATACTGACAAATTAAACTATGCTTCATGTGGTTCCACAAATGCTTGACTCATAAGTAACTCAGTAACGGTCTATGATGCCCATGATACATGTGAATTCACTGTTTTAAAGTTATCCACATGTTAACCTATTCTGACATTTCTTATTAAATCACTGAAAGACATATGGGAGTTATTGTTTGATTTCATGTCCATCTTCTTGATCATCAGGGACAAGAACTCACACAAGGGTTTATTATGAGACTGATCAAATCAATAGTCATTCAATAGAATTATTAACGAAGGCTTAACTTACCAATTGCTAAATTCTTAAGCTGAAGTCTTAGTTCATAAGAGTTTCCACCTCTATAAAACGTGGATGGTGCCCTATTGAGAAATTGAGTGTGATGAAAGTAAATCTTCATTCCTACAAACATTCATATTTACATTAATACATGTACCAACATTAAATTACCTATAAAATTATACGTAGTCTTCACAGACTTCAGTAAAGCCTTCGATACTGTTTCACAACAAGGACTTTGGCAGGTACTGAAGACATATGGTTGTACAGAGAAGTATTGGGTGGTGCGGTGGCGCAGTGGTTAGCACTGCGCCAGCAGAGCAACTCACCCTTGGCCATGGGATCCCTGGTTCGATCCCAGTCCCTGACCAACAGTGATCTGTGTGGAGTTTGCATGTTCTCCCCGTATCTGCGTGGGTTTACTCTGGGATTTCTCCGGTTTCCTCCCACAGGCCAAAAACATGCAGATTAGGTTAATTGGAGACTCTAAAGTGGCCCTAGGTGTGAATGTGTGTGTGAATAGTTAAGGGATAGTGCCGTACCGTGGATGCCCTCAATTTTTCCTCTGGGGATCAATAAAGTATACAAAATAAATAAATAAATAAAAGAAAGTTTGTCAGCCTGATCGAGGCACTCCATACAGGTATGCAAACAAACGTGGCAATGAGTGGTTCAGTATCCAAAGACTTTTCAGCAAGCAACGGGGTGAAACAAGGGTGTGTGCTGGCACCTCCACTCTTCTTGCTATATCTGGCAGCCATGCTTGAGGTGACCTTCAAAGACACTTCAGAAGGCGTATACATTCAAACAAGGAAAGAAGCAGACTTGTTCAGTGTGGCACAGTTTAAAGCCAAGAGTAAGACATTGATAAAGGTAGTAAGAGAAATGCTCCTTGCCGACGACAGTGCTCTAGTTGCACACAGCGTGGAAGAGATGCAATCTTTTGTGGAGAAATTTGCAAGAGCAGCTAGCCAATTCAACCTCCAAATCAACATCAAGATGACAGAGTGCCTTTATCAACCACCAAAGTTCCAGTTATCAACATCACTACCAGAAGAGATCAGCATTGGTACAGAGCCACTAGTCAAGTGCAAGACTTTCAAGTATCTAGGGAGTACTGTTTCAGAGAATGCTAGGCTGGAGGATGAACTATCTCTCAGAATGGGAAGAGCGAGCGCTGTGTTTGGAAACTTGAGGGAGAGACTGTGGAACAATCGACATGTCTATCTGTGTGAAATGCAAAGTGTACAGAGCGACAGTACTGGCTACTCTATTGTACGGTGCTGAAACTTGGAATGTCTACAGAGTGCAGGTGAAGAAACTCCACGCGTACATGATGAGACACCTTCGAGCCATAATGAACATCTCATGGAAAGACAAGATAACCAACATAGAAGTGTTGAAACGAGCTGGTCTACCATCAATGGAGGACATGCTAATACAGATGAATCTGAGATGACTCGGACATGTTTTCTTTCAAAGGTCTTTTTATTATTATTAATTGAAGTATCAATACAATACAAAGTATTTGAAATTTTCATTTTTGTTTTAACCAAACAGTGCAAAACTAGAATTTAAAACTAACAAATGTGGATGCTTCAAAACACAAAAACCTTTAAATAAACAATAATAATAATAAAAATACAAAAAAAAAGAGAAAAATTGTGTGTGTGAGGTGGGGGTGGGGTAAAGGGGATATGAGCTACTCAGAAACTATAATCGTGGGTCTTTCAAAGAAATCAAGAAACGGGCGCCATAATTTATAGAACTTGTTTTCAGAGCCACGAACTGTATATCTGATTTTTTCTAAATCCAAACAGGACATTATATCTTTTATCCACTGTAAATGTGAAGGGGGCGAAGAGTCTTTCCACTTCAGTAATACAGCACGTCTAGCCAATAATAATGAAAATTTGAATACTTTTAATCTGGAATTTGGCAAGACAAGTTCTGGAGCCACACCAAAAATGGCGCATAATGGATCAGGTTTAATTTGATATTGCAGGACTTCAGACAGTGATAAAAACAGAATGCCAAAAATTCATCAATGAAGGGCAGGACCAATACATGTGAAGCAAAGTGCCAGGAGCGCTACCACACTTTTCACAAGTTGGGTCTATATCCGAGTAAATACATGCTAACTTAACCTTGGACAGGTGCACCCGGTGTACGATCTTAAATTGAATAAGAGTGTGACGAGCACACATTGATGCAGTGTGAATCTGGCCAAGAATAGAGTCCCACAGTTCATCAGTAAAAGTAAAATTAAGATCTTGTTCCCAATTCAATTTAATAGCGGCCAGAGAAGAAGATTGTAGATTTGAAATTAAATTATATAAAACTGATATTACCCCCTTAGAAGTTGGTTTAACTAATAAAAAATCATCTAGAGGATTATCAGAAGGTTTTTGAGGGAATTGTTTTGTCATGGTTTGCACATAATGTCTGACCTGGAGGAAGCGGAAAAAATGTGTAGAAGTGATGTCGAATTTAGTGGAAAGTTGAGAAAAACTTGCAAATTGTCCATCAAAATATAAATCCGAAAAAGATTTTAAAACTTTTCTGTGCCATATATGAAATGCACTATCAATAGTTGATGGGGTAAATAAATGATTTGCGGCAATTGGACTTCTAATGGAGAAAAACTGAAGACTGAAATTTTTCCTGAATTGAGACCAAATTCTAAGAGACTGACGAACTACTTTGTTATTACCCGGTGTAGACAAAACAAGGGGAAGTGGTGAACCTAAAATTGCCAGTAGGGAGGTTTGATTGTCCACATGTGACTCCATAAGGATCCAAATGGGTGATCTGGGTTCCAGATAGAAATGTTTCCAATATAACATGCACCTGATATTTGCTGCCCAGTAGTAATATTGAAAGTTAGGCAGAGCCATGCCACCCACTAATTTGGGTCTTTGAAGAAAAACTTTCCTCAATCTCGGATGTTTACCATTCCAAATAAATGAGGTAATCAGAGAGTCCAAAGACTTAAAAAAGGATTTAGGAATAAAAATGGGGAGACATTGAAACAAATATAAAAACTTTGGAAGTAACATCATTTTTACAGAATTGATTCTACCAATTAAGGACAAGGATAATGGGGACCATTTGGAAAGTATTAGCTTGCACTGGTCAAATAAGGGGAGAAAATTATTTTTAAACAAGTAATTAAGTTGTTTAGTAACACATATCCCAAGATAATTAAAATGATCAATAACAACCTTGAAAGGAAAATTTTCAAGATCCTGAACTCGAATCTTTTCATTAATCGGAAACAATTCACTCTCATTAAAATTAATTTTATAACCAGAAAACCTACTAAAACTATCCAAAATGTTGAGTATAGCAGGTAATGAAGTAAGTGGGTTGGAGAGAAATAGTAAAAGATCGTCGGCATAGAGTGAAACCCTATGCTCGATGCCACCCCTACAAATGCCAAGAAAGTCCCGGCTCCCACAGATTGCAATAGCTAACGGCTCAATTACCAAGGCAAAGAGCAACGGGCTCAAAGGACAGCCTTGCCTCGTATCACGGTAAAGTCTAAAATAGTCAGAAAAGCGACAATTAGTTAACACTGAAGCTAAAGGACTAGCATAGAGAAGTTTAATCCAGGAACAGAAGGAAGGACCAAAACCGAACCTCTCCAAAGTAAAAAACAAATACTCCCACTCAACCCTATCGAATGCCTTTTCAGCGTCCAAACTAATAAGACATTCAGGTATGTTGTGGTGAGGAGTATAAATAATATTAAACAACCGCCGCAAGTTAAAAAAAGAATGGCGATTTTTAATGAAACCGGTTTGGTCCTGTGAAATTATAAAAGGAAGAATCTTTTCCAACCTTGAAGCTAACAACTTTGACAAAATTTTAACATCGGTATTTAACAAGGAAACAGGCCTGTAAGAAGCACAATCAACAGGATCCTTGTCTTTAAGCAACACAGTGATACAGGCCTGATAACATGAAGGAGGAAGTGTACCGGAGTCAAGCGACTCTGTAAAAACTTGACAAAGGAAAGGGGCAAGGTCGTCAGAGAATTTTTTGAAAAAATCAGCAGAAAACCCATCAGGTCCTGGAGATTTTCCTGATTGCATGGATGATATTGCCAGCTGAATTTCTTCTTTTGTGATGGGAGCTTCTAGAATTTGCTGAGATTCTGAGGAAATCGAAGGGATATCAATAGAATCAAAAAAAATTTGCAAATCCTTTAAGTTTGTTGTATATTCTGAGGTATATAATGACCTGAAAATATCAATCACTTGTTGATCAGATGTCACCTCCTTTATCTGTCCTAACTCCAGTAATAACTTGCTTAGCTCTAATACCACGCAGTTGATTAGCTAAAAGTTTACCGTTTTTTTCGCCATGTTCATAAAATTCACTCTTGTTCCTTATTAAACAACCTTCAATTTGTCAAGTGGAAAGTAAATTAAGTTTAGTTTGTAATGTCATACGTTCCTTGTACAGAGCAGGTGATGGAGATTGAGCATATTGTCTGTCAATGTCCAAGATTTGATCTAAAATAGCCTTCTGTTCCTGTATTGCGGATCGTCTTTTAAATGCTGCCAATGAGATAAATTCCCCCCTAAGAAATGCCTTCATGGCCTCCCATATCGTTTTGTTTGGCATACCAGGAGTTTTATTTTCTTTCAAAAAAAAAAAAATTTTTTAGAAGAAATATTCACAACCAATTTTTCATCTCTAAGTAATAATGGATCCAGTCTCCAATGCTTTCTCATGGAGTCACATCCATGGAGGATCATTTTAAGTACAAGAGGGGCATGATCAGAAACCGAGATGCTATCATAACTGCAAGAGCTAAGGTTATTAATTAATAAATTGTCAACAAAAAAATAATCTATTCTGGTATAAGTATGGTGTACGTGAGAGAAAAAAGAATAGTCCCTGCCGTTAGGATGTAAAAAACGCCAAGGGTCTGTAAGGCTATATTCCTCAAGAAAAGACTTAACATAAGTTGCAGATTTATTAAGACTAGCAGGTTTTGAGGATGAGCGGTCTAAGATCGGATCCATATACAAATTAAAGTCACCCCCAAGAATTAGAGAATGAGTATTTAAATCTAGAAGCTGCGAAAAAAGGTTGCGAAAAAAGTGTACATCAAAATTCGGCGCATACAGATTAGCCAAGGTGACATGTTTATTGCCAAGTTTACCTGATACTATTACAAATCGTCCATTTTTATCTAATACAACATTAGAGGGAATAAATGGGATATTTCGATCAATAAGAATAGCAGCGCCCCTGGCCTTAGCTTTAAAATTTGAATGAAAAAATTGTCCTGACCAACATTTTGACAAGCGCAAGTGGTCGGAATCCTGCAAATGGGTTTCCTGCAAAAACAGTACCCCAGGCTTAAATTGCTTTAGACGTGACATGACTCTCTTTCGTTTAATTGGATGGTTCAACCCCTTCACATTCCAGCTTACTAAAGTAAGATTACTATTCATTCAAAGAGTAAAATTTATATATTGTGTTGTGTAGCCCAAAAAAGAATGGGGTAAGGTACGGGTAAAAAAAAAAAAAAAAAAAAGGAGGGGGTGAGGGGTGTGGTCTATATTAACCATATATTCCATAACCTACATATGTTGAAGCATGTGGAAATGTTTGGTAATACATATGTAAAGGACTTCACACCTCTGAAAGGACAAAGGGCTCTCACCCGCCGAGTGAAGAACAAAGACGTTCCCGAACGCGGCGGAGGAGACCGGAGGAGCCACCCTCACCCCCCAAGGCGAGGAGAGGAAATACCAAGACAATGGGGGGATTAAGATAATGAGGGATGTCAGCCTTTGTTATGCATGTCTTTTATTGTGTGCCAGTATAAAGTCAGTGAGCTGGAGACATTCTGTCTCTTTTTCCCTTCTGCCACTCTCTGCACCTGATGAGACTTGTTAGAAGAGCTGAATATTAAACTTTGCTTATAAACCAAATCGCCTCTTCATTTCCAAGCTCTTCTACAAGGGGGATGTTTTTTTCCCCACAATATCTTTATTGAACCTTTTTTTTAACAAACATGATACAAACAATCAAACACTAACACTAAAGTACTACAAAAAAAAAATGCACTAAAAAACACCAACAACCACCAACAAAATCAAATCTTCAACAATGCTCCTCTGTTTAGTCTAGACAATCCAATACATAAGTATACATATTATGTTCACCAGTTTGGAATTTACAAGGTCCACACACATCATTCACCTTCTTCTTCTTCAAGAGTTATGTTTAAATTTTTTACATAATCAATAAAAGGTCTCCATATATTCTCAAACACAATTTCCTTTGATTTCAGTATATATGTTATTCTTTCTAATGGAAGGTTTGTTAACATCTGTCTTAACCACTGAGTCACATCTGGTCTATGAGTCTTTTTCCATAATAGTGCAATACATTTTTTGGCATTAAGCAAACTGAGGTCTATGAATGTTCTTTCACTTTTATTAAAATTATGCTTTTCTGGGTACAGACCCAACAAAAACAGTTTAGGATTCAATATGATTTGTTTTGAGAGTATTTTTTCAATTGTTACCCTCACCTCTTCCCAAAACATTCTTATTAATCTACATTCCCATACACAATGAAATAGGGTTCCTTTACTTTCCATGCATTTTGTGCACGTATCTGGTATATTTTTGTTATATCTATTTAACTCCTCCGGTGTAACATACATCCGCATTAACCATTTGAAATGTATCAATTTAAGGCGTACATTTATTGATTTGGTTTGAGCTTCTGTACAAGCCAATTCCCATTGTTCCTCTGAAATTTCAGTTTGCAGATCTTCTTTCCAGTAGTTTAATCTTTTCTGTGAATTTTCACTTGAAGATAGTGTCAATGAGTTATAAAACTCTGAAATAATACCCTTTCTTTTACTATCTTTCATCAACATTTTTTCCAAGGATGAATAGATAGGTCGAGTGAGAGCTTTATTTTGATTTGATCGAATAAAGTTTCTAAGTTGAAGATATTTAAAAAAATGTGTTCTATTGAGATTAAATTTGATCCTCAGCTCTTCAAAAGACATTATGTTTTCTGCACATGGCAAATATAAATCCTGAATCTTTTGTATCCCTTTTAAATTCCATACTTTAAATACAGCGTCTGCTCTCCCTGGTTTAAAATATTGATTACCCCATATTGGACTAAATTGTGACAATAACTGTGGTTCTTTTAAATAGTTTTTAGCTTCACACCATATTTTGATCATATGCTTTACAAATGGATTTTTAACTTGTTTTTGTAATTTTTTTTGCCGAATCTGAGTATATGAATATGGGAAGAGGTAAAGGTAAATTGTATGATTCCATTTCAGTCCAGTGAGGGAGATCATTTGATGAAAAATAATATGTCATAGACCTCAGTTGTGCCGACCAATAATACAACATAAAATTTGGACATTTCAGACCTCCACGATCAAATGGTAAATATAATAAAGACAGACGTAATCTAGCCCTCCTGTTGTTCCATATAAATTCCACTAACTTTTTTTTAATTCTTGAGAATAAATCTAAAGGTGGTGGTAAGGGAATGTATTGAAATAAATAAAGTATTTTAGGTAAGATATTACTTTTAAGTATATTAATTCTCCCGATCATCGACATTGGTAGTGACATCCATCTCTGAAGTAACTCATCAATATCTGTCATTAAGGCTTCATAATTGACACTGGCGATTGATTCTAGCTTAGGCACAATTTGGATTCCTAAATATTTAAACTGATTTACAACATTGAATTGATTTACCTCAGGGGTTGGGTAATTTCTCTGGGTCTCATTTAGCATTAATATTGAAGATTTAGTTTTATTTATTTTATATCCTGATATTTCCCCAAAATTCTTTATTAAATTCAACAAGGTCGGAATTGATTTTTTAAGATTCGACATAAACAAAATTATGTCATCGGCATACAGAGAGATTTTATGTTCTGTTGGTCCAACTTTAATTCCATATATTTGTGACTGTAGACGTATCGCCATCGCTAAAGGTTCAATTGCCATAGTAAACAGTAAAGGTGAAAGTGGACAGCCTTGTCGACATCCTCTATTGATTTTTATTGATTTTGAAATATTGTTATTTGTTAGGATTTCTGCTGTAGCATTATTATATATTATCTGAACCCATTTTATGAAATTATTTCCAAATCCAAACCTTTGTAAGACTTCAAAAAGAAAGGGCCATTCAACTCTATCAAAGGCTTTTTCGGCATCCAGTGATAAGAGAGCTGTATCCGGTGCTTCTTTATTAGAATAAATAATATTAAATAGTCTTCTTACATTATGGAAGCCTTGTCTTCCCTTTATAAAGCCATTCTGATCTCGATTAATAATATTTGGTAAAATTTCTTGTATTCGTCTTGCTAAAATTTTACAGATTATCTTAAGGTCGGCATTTAATAGGCTTATTGGTCTCATATTTTCACATTTATTAGAGGGCTTACCTGGTTTTGGCAACAGTATAATTAAGGCATTATTCATATATGATGGTAAATTACTATTTTGAAATGCTTCTAAAACCATTTCCAAAAAAGGTTTTGTTAATTTATTCTTAATTTTTTTATAAAGGTCAACTGGAAGACCATCTGGTCCTGCACTTTTTCCTGATTTCATATTATCAATAGCTAGTCCAACTTCTTCTTGACTAATTTTAGACTCCAGTATCTCCCTATTTTCATTTGGAATACACGGTATAAATAGTTCGTTCAAAAACCCATGTAGTTTTGTTAAGTCAGATTCATTTTTGGTATCATATAATTTTTCATAGTAATCTCTAAAGGCTCTATTAATTTCTAAAGGATCTATAACTACCTGTCCCTTAATTATAATACTGGTAATTGGTGTTTTAGATTCTAATTGTTTAATCTGCCATGCCAATAACTTTCCTGATTTTTCACCTTGTTCATAAAAAGATTGTTTCAATCTTAGAAGACTCGAGGCAGCTCTATTCGCTGATTTTTTGTCATATTCAGCTCTCAAAATCAGTAATTCGTTCTCCAGCCTTGGATCTCTTCCTGCATATACTCTTTCTTGAAGAATTTTTATTTTATGTTCCAATTGGACTCTCTCCTCTCGAGTCTTCTTAGATTTTGAACCTGTATAACTAATAATATGTCCCCTAATAAAAGCTTTGAAAGCCTCCCACTTAACACATGCTGATGTTTGTGTAGTATTGATGTCAAAGAACTCATCTGTTTTTCTATGTATTTAACAAATTCCTCATCCTGAAGCCATTTATGCTGAAATTGCCATCTACCTGGTTCCTTTGTCAATTTCTTATCTACATATATTAGACAGCAGGGTGCATGATCAGAGATCACGATGTTATCATAAAAACAGTTTTGAATCTTGGACCTTAATTCTGTGGAGATCAAAAAATAATCAATACGTGAGAATGTCTTGTAGGTATTGGAATAACAAGAGTATGCTTTAACTTGTGGTTTCATTTCTCTCCATATATCTATCAATTTCAATTCTTTCATAAAATGATTAATGGTCATCCTACATCCATTGTGCGTACAGTCCAGTCCTGTTCATCTATCTATACCGGGATTCAATGTACAATTAAAATCCCCTGCTATTATATGTTGCCCTGTAAGTGATGTTAAGATAAGAAATAAATTAGCAAAGAACTTTTGATCATCTATATTGGGACCATATAAGTTCACCAAGTTTATATTTTCTAATAGCAAAGATCCTTGAATGATTACATATCTTCCAAATTTGTCTCCAATTACATTTTTCACTTGAAATGGGACTGATTTATGTATGAGAGTCATAACTCCCCTGGCTCGGGATGAAAATGATGAGGTGAAAACATTTCCTTGCCATCTACTCCTAATTCTTTTTACATCCTCCTCTATTAGATGAGTTTTTTGTAAAAACAATTTTTGAACCCATGTCTTTTATTTTATTCATAACTTGTTTAAGTTTTTTTAAATTTTGTAGACCTCTGCAATTCCATGAAGTTAAATTAAGATTAACGCTTTGATTTATGATCAATTGGGAGTTTGGGATTACCTTGCAGTGTAAACATGCTCAAACAGAAAAGCAAAAAAATGAGTGGTTGAACATTCACCCTACAAACTACACAAACAAATTCCCCCTTCCCACATTTGTGGCAATCCCCCCAAAAACAAAAGAAAAATTCCGTCTCCCGATATAGCCATCGACCGTTCCACACCCACGAGGAACAGCCAAAGCCACTCCTTCTTCATCCTCCCAATCACCCTAACTCTACTGCTTTTAATAACGTAACATTAACTCTCTTCTGTAATTTTCCAATTTAACTCCAAAATTTTATAGCAATTTTGTACTTTTTTTTTAAATTTTTTTTTATTATTATGTAATACAATCTATATTTTGTAATCTTGTTATATGCTTCTAATCAGTTAAATGCTCAAATATTCTACCCTATATTCTGTTCATGCTTAGCTCCCACCAGTCTCTTCCTGGATCTTCTTGATGAGCTCCTGCGCCTCCTCGGGGGTCTTGAAGATGTGTGTTCTGCCCTCATATGTGACCAGAAGTCTTGCAGGGTGAATCACTCCATGACGAATCTCAAGGTTGCGCAGTTCTTTACGGATGGGGTCAAACTGCTTCCTTAATTGTTGGATTCCTGAGGCCAAATCTGGGTAGAACCGCACCTGCTGATCTTGGTATTTAATTTCTCCTTTGGCCCGCACCGCGTTGGAGATCGTCATCCTGTCTCTGTAGCTAAGGAACTTCATAATTAGCGTCCTCGGTGCTGCCTTGTTACCTCTCGGTGGGAGCTTTCCAAGACGACTGATGATTTTAGCTCCGCGTTATTCAGCGCCTCCGGGATCCACCCCTCCAAAAAGGAGCATGAATCACGACCTTCGGCTCCCTCCGGTAAACCCACCAGCCTCAGGTTGTTCCGTCTGGACCGGAACTCCAAGTCCAGAACGTTATTTTCCAGATCTTTATTTTTTTTTTCCAAAGTGCGCACCTTTATTTGAAGTCCGCTGATTTCATCCTCCGCACTGGAAACACGAAGCTCCGCCTGCGTCACTCGCTCCACGCAGTCACCCAACTCCTTTCTCATTGCATCCATTGCTGCCATAATCCCATCAAGTTAGGCGGAAAAGTCTGCTCTCATTGAGCTAATGGCAGCCAGCACTGCACCTGTGCCGCCATCATCAGCAGTTACCGCACCACCGCTAGTTTCATCCGCCATATCCGCAGCTTTTTCTACTGCGCCACAAACTTTAAAGTCCGTTAATTTGGACTGCTTCGGCGATTCAATTTTTCCCCCGCTTGATTTCCCAGCCTTAGTCTTCCCCGGCATATCCTCACCCAAACGCTGGGAAAAGTTCTGTTCCAAATGAGAGAGTTATTTGCCGAATCTTTATTTCCAGGAGCAGAGCAGAGTGATACGTGTCCTTCTAGGCGGCCGCCATAACCGGAAGCCCTACAAGGGGGATGTTAATAAATCAGTAACAAAAAAAATAAAATTAAAAAAAAAAATTCAACAACCAAACCTATAACAACACTCCAGCCGGTTGCAAAGAACAGCAACCACTCCATCTCCTGCTCCATTCTCATCCTAACAAAATACTCCCATACAACTGGCTTCAATCCTGTATAGTATGAACATTTTACCCTAGAAAAAAAAACAAAAAATTAAGTAAACAACAACGTATAGGGAGCCAATTTTACCTTGTTTTTGAACATCTAAAAATGCATCAATGTCCAGTCAGTGCAGCTTTAATGAAGTAGTAATCAAGTAGTCCAGTGTAGTAGTTGGTCAACCCAGGAATGTCCAGTTCAGGGCGAAAATCACTGATTTCTCTCCATGGTTTGCATGAAGCGGGTGGCCTCCGAGACGGACGCCAGCCACTGGTTTTTGCCGTCTGGAAGAGTTATCCGGAGCCTGGCGGGGAAGAGAAGAGAAGGACGAAAACCTCTCTTGTACAACTCGGACATAACCTCCTTATATTCGGCTCGTTGCTTCTGAATGTCGGCGTTATAATCCTCGTAGAACTGAAGTTTATGTCCACGATATTCCAAAGTCCCACGGCGTCTCCGCACTTCTCTCATCACCAAGTCTTTGGTCCGAAACCGGTGGAAACAAATAATGACAGCGCGCGGCTTCCCGTTCGGACCCGGCTTGAGCGTGAGGCTGCGGTGGGCTCCATCCAGCTCTGGGGGAGATGGCAAAGTTTGTGTGCCAAAGACGTCCACCAACAGCCGAGAAAAAAATTCGGATGGCCGTGGACCCACATCAAAGGACTCCGGCAGACTCACCAGACGAATATTCAGCCTCCTGCTTCTTCCCTCCAGGTCAGAAAGTTTGTTTTTCAAAAGCTTGTTCTCCTCCTGTATTGACTCACATGTAGCTTCAAGCGCCGCTAGGCGCTGGCTGACGTCCTCCGCGTTGCTTTCAAGGTCGCCAATGCGTTGCTCCTGGTTAGCCACATCTGTTTGAATCTTGTCCAGCTTGCCATTAATAAGATCAAATGAAGCTTTAAAGTCAGCAGCTATGGACATTCTGTGTTGCTCAAGCAAGGCAACAAGTGCAGGGTTAAGGCTTATATTAGCATCCTCAGCTAAGCTGGTGTTAGTATTGTTCACTGCTGCCTCCTTTTCAGTCTGCTTTCTTGTTTTGGACATATTTCTCAACTCAAAACAGATTCCGCACGTATTAAACGTCCAAAACGTTGACAGCTTACAGCAAAGTAGGGTTTAAAAAGTAAGACTGAAAAAAAATATAGCAGGAGCCAGCAATGCACACACCTACTCCATTGCCAGCACACCTGAAGCCAATCCTCCAGAATCCCTCATCTTAATTTTCACTGGGGGAGAGGTTTCTCTGTGTCTGTGTTTGTGCTGCCTTCAAACTGTTACAATGTGGAAACAGGACCCACCGATGACTCGGACATGTTGAGAGGATGGACCACCAGCGTCTCCCTCGGCAGTTACTCTACTCACAGTTATGCGAGGGCAAACGCAATCAGGGTAGACCAAGGCTCAGATTTAAAGACACTGTAAAAAGAAACTTGAAGAAGTTGGACACAGACAGGAGTTCCTGGCAGCGGAAGGCTAAGGACAGAGCTGTGGAGGAATCTGATCAGACCTAAATGAAACAGTCATTGTCACCCACGACAGACAGCTATGATGATGATGAATAAGGCATAAGAAATGCTAACCATGACCTTTTGACCCCAAACCCATCGTCAGAGGTCAGGATCCCAAGGTGAACCTGTGTACCACGTTTGGTGGCCCTAGCTTTCTTTGTTGCTGAGATATAGTTCATAAGCCATTTTGATGTTGACCTTTGACCTTGTGATGCCAAAACCATAGTCACACTTCGGGGTCACAGGGTGAACCTGCCTTCCCAAGTTTGGTGACCCTAGCTTTACTCATACAGTAATAAGGCATAAGAAATGTTAACCTTGACCTTCTGGCTCCAAACCCATAGTCAGAGGTCAGGATTCCAAGGCAAACCTGTGTACCAGGTTTAGTGGCCCCAGCTTTATGCGTTGTACAGTAATAAGGCAAAAGAAATGTTAACCTTGACCTTTGACCCCAAACCCATAGAGTTCAGGATCACAAGGTGAACCTGTATACCAGGTTTGGTGGCCTTAGCTTTAGTCGTTAATAGTAAATGTAGCATTTACCATAGTGCATCTGCAATGTTAACTTTGAACTTTTGACCCCTTCACCCCAAACCCATAGTTAGGTGAGGGTCTAAGTCTAAGTTAGATTCAATTACTGTATCGATTTGAAAAGCCTACATCATTTCTTTCAGCAGTTACTGTGTTTAGAAGATTTAGGGAAAAATCTAACCTGACCTTCGACCTCAAGGTCATTCAATGAGAGTGAAATTGCATTATGCACATCAGAGTACATCAAACCATGGTACCAAGTTTCAAAACAATCGGAACCAAACTGTAGGAGGAGTTGATTTCACAAGACAGTTACTGTCCATGAAGTGAGGAGAAACAGGAGGTCATAGGTCTGGGGATACAATTCCTGCAAAAATCATCTGATCAGAAGCAAATTGCAATATGCATATCCTCAGTGTATATCAAACCATGGAACTAAGTTTCAAAACAATCGAACCAGAACTGTAGGAGTTGCTTTCACAAAAGTGGGACAGACGGACAGACTGATCCATAACATAATCTCCCTTAGGTCTTTGACTGGCAGGGGATAAAAACTATTTAAGGATGGTCATTATTTTCTGAGATCTACTACTCCACCACTGTGTTGAAGGTAAAAACTTTGACATAACCACTTCATAGAATTAAAATTAATGGGCTACTTACATATTATTAGAACACAAAAACCCAGGTGGAGAGCCGATACGTCACGCTTCCTTGTTATCATGTGATTGCAATCGGTCCTTCTCTGGTCTTTCTGAAGATCTTGCGTTATTTTATACTAGTGCATACCTATGCATGCCCGTGCATATCCGTAGAAACCAAGTATAAGCAAGTATTTCTGCATGCCCACAGAAAGCAGGTGTAAGCAAGCACATCACTTCTCATTCAGTGATGCCTGCATTTGATATCTGATGTCATAGCGATTCTGATGATCTTTGATAATGTCACAGCGAGTCCTATGATCGTGAGTAATCCCTGCCTATGATCGTTGATGTCATAGCAAGTCCAATGATCGTGAGTGATGCCTGCCTATCATCTTTGATGATGTCATAGCGAGTCCTTTCATCTTTGATGATGTCATAGCGTGTCTGATGATAGTGAGTGATGTCTGCATGTGAGCTTTGATAATGTCATAGCGAGTCCTATGGTCATAACAGACACATGGTGTCAATATGACATCATATAGACATCATAGGCACATTGTAGGCAAATCCTATGATCTTTTAGAGAGTCCTATGGTCGTGACAGACAGATGCACACAGAGATTTCATGAATTATATATAGTTATAATGATAATTCTCACGCGATCTTGTATTTCGAACCCTGTTCTTATGCATGCCGCTTCAAAACAAATGGAGCTGGTAGGGATGGACGCAAGGCTCCGTCCGCACTGCATCCGCAATGGACTGCATTTGAAGTCGGTGTAAATCTTGGGTAAGAATGAAGAACAAGCATTAGACGAACAAAGATTCCAGTGTGGGATGAAGAGAATAGAAACCAGCCAGACTGACAGTTAAGCCAACATCAGGCAATAACACAATGAGGGGTTCTTCCCCACTAAGGTGAGCTGTAATGCAGTTAGACTCAGACAGGAATGACAAAGACCATGTGTTAAGAGAAGCGGTTTGATATTTTTCAGATAATCACTTGACCAACAAACATTTCAGAGGCTAAAACCTTAAAAAAAAAACAGCAAATGGAACCCTTTAACAAATTATACAACATATCTGCTAGAACAATGTGTCTTCTAATTCCATTTGGTTGTTTGCCAGTAACAAGCTTGCTAGCAATTAGCCATAACTAACCAGACTTAAGTGCTTCATAAAGACGTGGGATGCCCATTATTCAACGTCCTCATTAGGACAGGCATGGCAACAATTTAGAAATTTACACACCTCTACCAGCAAATTCAGAAGCCTCTTCTTTGTTTCCTCTGACAAGTAGGGGTGGGGGAAATCATCATTTTTCTGATGCATCACAATTCGGACGTGAATGATTATGAATCGATGCATGAATGTCAAGATTCCATCCATCTTCTTCCGCTTAATCCTTTTCGGGACGCGGGGGGGCTGGAGCCTATCCCAGCATCTTTGGGCGAGAGGCAGGGTACACCCTGGACAGATCGACAGTCCATTGCAGGGCCAACACAGAGAGACAGACAACCATTCATTCTCACAGTCATACCTAAGGACAATTTAGAATCCCCAGTTGATGCCAATTAACCTATCTTGCATGTTTTTTGGCATGTGGGAGGAAACCGGAGAAATCCCGGAGTAAACCCACACAGACACGGGAAGAACATGCAAACTCCACAAAGATCACTGTTGGTCGGTGATCTGTCAAGATGTCAAGATTCCAATTCTTAAATATTAATTTATAACGTAATTAATTTGGACGTAATGAAAAAAGCAGAACCTGAAAATGTGAAACTGTAGCATCGGACAGTTTACGGTGTAACACGCGACATTTATGCCTGGTGCTGAGCATGACTGTGATCTCTAGAAGCGTGAGTGCAAGCAAGCCAATCCAAAACTCGAACAAAAGCAAGAAACCACACCAAATGCCCTCCGGCATTTGTTTTCCTCCAGACTGGTGGTATTGGCTGCTGCTTGTGGTGTCCCAGTTTCCGCAGGTGATCCAGGGGTTTGTCTGGCTGTGAGAAGGACAAAGCAGAAACAGTTGAGCCAGTGACAGAGTAGCTCTGAGCACCCTGTCCACGAGCTTTGCCTTCCCTTGCTCAAAGATTGCAGTGGAAGCCGGAGCCTGGTTGAAGCCGGCTAATGGGACACTTCAGCAGACTGGGAGGACTGCTCTCCGCCCAAGCATTTTTTTCTCGCAGTAGAAGCCAGTGGAAGCAAAGCCGGCCTGGAATAACAGCTCCCATTGACATAGCAATCGCGGGTGAGTTGAGCATATGTGCTGAAGATGAATGTTAAGACAGTTTGGCTGTTTGGCTATTCTGGCTAAGTTTGGCTATTGTCCTATCCCGGCGTCTTTGGGTGAGAAGCAGGGTACACTCTGGACATATCACCAGTCCATCGCAGAGCTAACACAGAAAGACAGACTGTAGAGGATGTGCTCGAACGATGAGGCTGAGTTTAGTTCGTAAACCAGCTTTATTGACAGAACACATCGTCTAGCATTCTCAAAGCAGGAAAGAGGAAGAATCATATCTCATCACCCTTTTATATGTTTCCAGCATCAGAATTCAAGTCACATGGTGTTTTCAGTAAACATACAGTCACAAAGCATCCCTTTGAACCTTCACCATTGTCTCTCATTTCTTGATGAACCGGAAATCTCTCCGGGGCATCTTCTGTGGGACAAAAAGACAAATCTCACACCTCCTCATTATCTTCTGCAGATTCTAGTCCTTTGTCCTTCCAGACGTGACACCCTCAATACACATGCAGTCCTGTCTCTGTGGAAATGTGAGCCCACAATGTGTGTCGCCCATACTACCCCCCCCAAACGTCTAGTAAGGGCAAAACCTGCATGGCATAAAAAAAGAAAAACACAAAACACTACATATATCGCTAATCAATCCACCAACTGCCTAGGTTTTAACTTTCTGCCAAATCTGCTGCAACCTGGCTTTGCTGCCCCTGCAACATCTCTCTGCATCTGTGGATTAAAGCTGTTAGCACCTTTCTGTAAAGATTCTGGAGAATGTCCTCTCGGCGGCCTGCCACAGCGGGGGGGCCTCGCGAGCTGCACTTCCTCATCAGCCAAAACAAAAGCGGGTTTGAGCCTGTTTATGCAAATCAACTCCCTTCTGCCCCCTAAATCTAGCAGAAAATGCTTCTGCCCGGTCTCCAGCACTCTGAACGGTCCGTCATAAAACGGCCGCAAACTTGGACGCTGAGCATCATGTTTAACAAAAACAAACTCTGCATTTTTTAAAGCCTTTGGCACAAAAACGTGTGGGAAACTGTGATGGACCGGGCCAGGGAGCGTGTTTGCTCCCGAGTCGCTCTGCCACGGCTGAGCAGGGGGGCCATTTGGTGCGGGATTATCGGGGAGAAATTCCCCCGGCAAACGGAGAGGTTGTGCAAAAACTAATTCAGCCGGGGAAGCATGTAAATCTTCCTTAGGTGCAGAACGCAACCCCAATAAAACCCATGGAAGTTTGTCCACCCAATTTGTATCCATCAGCGATGCTCTGAGGGCTGCTTTCAATGACCTGTGAAAGCGTTCGCATAAACCATTAGCCTGGGGGTTATACGCGGTAGTGCGATGAATCTTCACCCCCAAGCTGCGGGCCATCGATGACCATAGTTCGGAAATAAATTGGGGACCCCTGTCGGACGTTATGTCCGACGGGACACCGAAACGCGCAACCCACGCTGCTAAAAATGCTCGCGCAACTTCTTCCGCTGTGGTTGATGTCAGAGGAATCGCCTCTGGCCAACGCGTGGTGCGATCCACCATCGTCAAAAGATGTGTGTGCCCATGTGATAATGGAAGCGGGCCCACCAAGTCAACATGCACGTGATCAAAACACTTAGCGGGGATGTGAAAAGGTTCTAACGGGGCCTTAGTGTGTCTGTGTATTTTGGCTCGCTGACACGCTACGCAGGCTGCCGCCCATTCCTTGACCTGTTTGCGCAACCCGGGCCAAACAAATTTCTCCCCCACCAACTTAATCGATGCGCGCACCCCCGGGTGCGCGAGAGAATGGACCGAGTCAAAAACGCGGCGACGCCACGTGGCTGGCACCACGGGGCGGGGCCGTCCCGTGGAGACATCGCAGATTAGTGGGGGCATACCGCTTTGTTGCTCCCTGTGCTCCAGCCTTAACCCTGTTGGTCCAGACTGGAGCGCGCGCACGTCCGCGTCGTTAACCTGCTCCACAGCCATGGCTGCATAATCTAACCCTACACAGACCGGGGCTGCGCGCGCTCCCGCGTCGCTGCCCGGGCCCGCGGCCACGGCTACAGAGTCTGCCCCCATGGGGCTTGGTGGTGCTACCGCGCGCGAGAGGCAGTCTGCCACAACATTGTGTTTACCCGCGACATGCTGAATATCAGTAGTGAACTCCGATATTGCGGCTAGTTGCCTTTGTTGTCGGCCTGACCAGGGTTCTGAAATTTTGGCCATCGCAAACGTTAGCGGTTTATGATCCACAAACGCGGTGAAACGTCGCCCCTCTAACCAGAACTGAAAATGGCGGATGGCCAAGTGTAGGGCCAAAAGCTCCCTGTCAAACGCACTGTATTTACGCTCACTATCGCGCAAAGTCCTGCTGAAAAACGCGAGGTTGCCAGGTACCTGCCACAAACTGTTCAACTACCGCCCCTACCGCTACATCGGAAGCGTCAGTGGTGAGCGCCATGCGGGCCGTTGGAACTGGGTGCGCTAACAAAACTGCGTTTGCCAGGGCTGATTTTACCTGGGCAAAAGCGCGCTCCCGCTCCGGAGACCATTCAAATTTATTTGCGGGCTTTTGTTTTTTTAACGCGGTGTACAATGGCTGCATGAGCCGTGCTGCGCTTGGGAGGAACCGGTTGTAAAAATTAACCATCCCTAGAAACTCCTGAAGCGCCTTGACCGTTTGAGGTTGCGGAAAATCCGTTATGGCACGCACTTTATCTGGAAGAGGAACCGCTCCTTCTGCCGAAACGCGATGCCCCAAAAAATCAATCTGCGCCACCCCAAACTGGCACTTCGCTGGGTTAACTATTAACCCGTGCTCTGCCAGCCTCCGAAAAACTGCTGTGAGGTGTTTTTCGTGCTCGCCCTCGGACGCGCTGGCTACCAAAATATCGTCCAAATAAACGAACACGAAAGGGAGGTTGCGTAAAACTGCATCCATCATGCGTTGGAAAGACTGCGCGGCCCCCTTGAGGCCAAAAGGCATGCGCAAAAATTCAAAAAGGCCGAAAGGAGTTATGACCGCTGTTTTGGGTACATCTTGCGCACGCACTGGAACCTGGTGGTAACCGCGCACAAAGTCTATTTTAGAAAAAATGCGCGCCCCCGCCAAATGAACAGAAAAATCCTGAATGTGCGGAATCGGGTAGCGGTCATGAGCTGAAACGTTGTTCAACCTGCGGAAATCGCCGCAAGGTTGCCACGAGCCGTCAGCCTTTGGGACCATGTGTAGCGGCGAAGCCCAAGAGCTCTTGGAGCGTCTAACAATGCCCAGTTTTTCCAGATTAGTGAACTCCTCGCGCGCGATGGCCAGTTTAGCTGGGTCCAAACGCCGAGCTTTTGCAAAAACGGGAGGGCCGGTGGTGGTTATAAAATGTTCCACCCCATGTTTAGCCACCGTCGCCGAAAACGTGGGGACTGTGAGTGCTAGGAACTGAGCAAGCAATGTGTGAAACTTACCACCCGCAGCTGAGACGCTGGTATGTGCAGTCAGCGGGGCCACCCGAGCTGTGCAGGGAATAGAATGAAAGGATAGTGCATTAATCAGACGTCTATTAGCAAGGTCAACCAATAAACCATGTGAGCACAAAAAATCAGCCCCTAACATGTTGAAACTGACTGCTGCTACAATAAATGTCCACTCAAATGAACGGCCTTGTAAGGACAGAAGCATGGTCCTCTCACCGAACGTTTTAATCGCAGAGCCGTTCACTGCTGACACTGACACCCAGGGAGCTTTAGACGGCATCAGCCGTTCCGCGTAGGTGGGTGTGACGAAACTCAGCTGGGAGCCCGTGTCCACGAGGAACTGTTTCCCCGAGTGTGCATCCGTCAGGTAAAGCAGCTTGTTCTCGTTGCCGAGGGTCGCAGCTGCTACCGGCCCTCGGTCTTGGCGTTTCCCTGGCGCTTGAAGTTGCACGGCGGGACGCACCTGTGCGCTCTCTCTGCAAAACGGCGGTGGTAGAAACATTGGCCGTCCTCCGCTCCGCGTGGTCTGGCCCCCATCGCCGCCGTCGTTGGTGCATCTGGCGCCTCGGCCGCTGGACCTGCGCTGTCTCCGGACGCCGTTCCTAGGCTAGCAGCTGCGGCCGAAACCGCGTTCCGCTTGTGGGCGTTGACAAGCCGCTGCGCCTCTTTGCTCAGCCCATGGTAGTCTCGCCTGGCCAATCGGGGCGACTCTGCCAGGGCCACTCTCACTGCTGGCGGCAGAGTCCGAAGGAAAAGGTGGGCGAAAATGAATTCGCCATCCTCAGAGTCTTTGAGCCTCAGCATCTTCACCATCAGGTCCGCAGGTCTATCGTTCTCTGACTCCGTCAATGTCAGGAGCCCCTCTGCTCGTTGTTGGACTGAAGGGGTGAAATGGCTGATCAGCGCGTCCTTCAATGCGCTGTACTTGTCGCTGTCTGGTGGATGATTAACCAAATCCTCCACTCTCTGGACTGTGTCGCTGTCCAGCTTCGCTACCACATGGTAGAATTTTGTGTCGTCGTTGGAGATTCTCCGGAGGTTGAACTGCGCCTCGACTGCGCTAAACCATGAGCGCGGGCTGTGTTGCCAGAAATCGGGCAGCTGGATCGTGGAGGCGGCCATCAGGCTGGCTTCCGCCGAGCCCCGCTCGGGAGAATTCTGTCTGCTCATTTCTTGTCGTAGATCACCAGTGTAGAGGATGTGCTCGAATGATGAGGCTGAGTTTAGTTCGTAAACCAGCTTTATTGACAGAACACATCGTCTAGCATTCTCAAAGCAGGAAAGAGGAAGAATCATATCTCATCACCCTTTTATATGTTTCCAGCATCAGAATTCAAGTCACATGGTGTTTTCAGTAAACATACAGTCACAAAGCATCCCTTTGAACCTTCACCATTGTCTCTCATTTCTTGATGAACCAGAAATCTCTCCGGGGCATCTTCTGTGGGACAAAAAGACAAATCTCACACCTCCTCATTATCTTCTGCAGATTCGAGTCCTTTGTCCTTCCAGACGTGACACCCTCAATACACATGCAGTCATGTCTCTGTGGAAATGTCAGCCCACAATGTGTGTCGCCCACACAGACAACCATTCACTCTCTCATTCATACCTAAGGACAATTTATCCCCAGTTGATGCCAACTAACCTAACGTGCATGTCTTTGGCCTGTGGGAGAAAACTGGAGTACCCGGCAAAATCCCACGCAGACACAGGGAGAGCATGCAAACTCCACACAGAAAGGTCACCACTGGCCAAGGGTGGGATCGAACCCACAACCTTCTTGCTGTGCTGCCACAGTGCTAACCACTGCACCACTGAGCTGGCTGTGGTTGTTTTAAATCTTATTTTAACTTTTTTCGTTTTGTTTTGTCTGATTTGCAATTATTTTTTCCATAATTGCTGCCTCCACTCATTCATCCCCCAGTCACTCAAACAAATCTTTCATGCATTATTTATTACTTCTGAGGGACAAACTGACTGAAGACTTTCAGGTTCAGGTTACTTTATTTGTACCCGTAGGTAGATTTGTTTTGCAGTTGGTGACATCCATATTTACAAGCCACTAATTACATTCAACATAGACACAAACACAGGCACACATCTTACAAAATAGGTAAATATAGAATATGTACAATATAATTTTATAGCTTGTTCAACTCTTTGACAGCAGCAGGGACAAAGCTGTTTTTGTAGCCCTGGGTTCTACTTTTTGGGACAGCAAACCTCCGTCTGGAGGGAAGAAGCTGAAAGTTGCAGTGCAAAGGGTGGGAGTCATCATTTAAAATCGAGTTGGCCATCCTCTGTACTTGTCTGGCGTACAGGGATGTCAGGCTCAGCTGTGACTCACCAAGCAAACGACTGGACCATCTGACTACCTGATCCAAGGATTTCCTCTGTTTCAGTTTTATCTGACCAAACCATGACATTAAAGAAAAGGATAAAACAGATTCAGTAAAAGCCCGATAAAACATAGTCATTATGGGTCGGTCAATTTGGAAGCGTGCAAGTTTCCTCAAACAATGCAAATTTTGCTGACCCTTTTTGCACACCCTTTCACAGTTCACCTCAAAGTTCAATCCACTATCAATAATCGTCCCAAGATATTTGTACGATTGTACACATTCGGTGGTCTGGCCTTTCAGTATGGTGACTTTGTGCCTGGGAGTTTTCCTCCTAAAGTCAATAATCATATCTTTCGTTTTTGTTGTATTCAGCTGCAGGTAGGAATCCTCACACCAGTGAACAAAGTCATCAACTAGTGGGCCGTGGCCACTCTCACCATCCTGGAGGAGACTGACAATGACTGAGTCATCAGCATACTTTATAATGTGTCTGTTGTCATGTCTACTCCGACACGTTTGTGTACAGGATGAAGAGTAGTGGTGACAACACACACCCCTGAGGGGAGCCAGTGGAAGAGCACTTTAGGTCAGACAATGTGCCATTGACCCTTACTCTCTGCGTCCTGTTGGTTAAGAAATCCAGAATCCAACCCACCAGATTATTGCTTAAATCAAATTGTTGCAGGAGCCTTTCAACTAAAATATGAGGTTGGATTGTATTAAAGGCAGAAGAAAAGTCCACAAATAAAAGCCTGGCGTGTGTCCCATTAAAATCCAGATGTTTAAAAAGCATGTCAAACAGAGTGACAGTGGCATCCTCCACTCCTCTGTGAGGCCTATAGGCAAACTGCAGAGGATCCAATGCATGTTCAGTCTGCCTTAGGACCTCACATCTGACCAGTTTTTCAAAAATTTTCATTAAAATTGAAGTCAAAGCAACTGGTCTAAAGTCATTTACCGTTTTAGGACAGCTAGATTTTGGAACGGGAACAACCACGGCATCTTTCCAGATCTTAGGCACATGTTGTGTCTGTAAGGACTTATTGAAAATGTAATGAAATATAGGACGCAGTTCATGTGCACAGGACTTTACCAAGCGCCCACATATATTATCAGGGCCCTGACTTTTGTTCACTTTTACAGCGCGGAACTCCCTTTCAACATCCTGCATCTCAATATTAAAGTGCTGATTGTCTTTGAGTTTCTGTTTCAAATCTTGGATTTCTGTGCTAAAATCAAAGGAGTCAAAACGACCATAAAAACAATTAAGAGCATTAGCCAGCTCTGTGTCTGAACTAAAACCATCTAAAAACACACGATTACTGCGCTCTGTGCTCTGAAGGCCTGCAATAATTTTCATACTGGCCCAGGCCGAACCCTGACTGAAGACTTTTTAAGATCATTAATACATATACCGAGTTGTCATTTCAGAAGATGCAGCTCCCTTGTATGCAGTGGTTGAGCTGTATATGGACAATTACTGCGGGTTGAGCAAATGGGAAAAAGGTTATTTTGTACCAAGCTGTTGCTGATAGAGAGGTGGACATAATTCATGATCCAGTGAGCTAGAAGCCTAATTATTCTATTTTTGTGTATATGAGAGGGGACCGGCATGAATGAGTGTGTGTGTGCATCTTTTTCCTGCAAATGTCAGCAGTTATTTGTGTGAGGAATGTGCATGTGTGAAGGAGGGTGAAATAGCACCACAGCGAAGAATTTGATATCCCCGATCGAGAGGAGCCAATCAGCAGCAAGAAGCCAGTGATATGAAAAGGGATAAAAGCTGTCAAGTCTAGAATATGTCATCTCACTTTCGACAGGGCACTCATGCCAGAAACTAAGATTAACTGTCTTGTGAGACCCTTTATTCAAAGAAAGGCATGTTGTGATGAACTGCTCTTGTACATTTATGTCTCAATACATGATTGACTCATTGATTCTCTGAACCAATTCTGGTCTTATCCGTTTCATTTCATTTTGGGTATTGCCTCAGTGGAATCTCGATCCCCGATACAGTTCACATCTCCACTTCTCTTGGCTGAATTTATTTTTGTGCATATAATAACCCCATTTGAGTTTCTGTCTAGCAGTATTGTTTACCCTGCGGAGGCCGTCTGTGATGGGGGCTCTATCCAGGCTGCTGCAGGGTTCCATAGGGCAGGCAAAGTGAACCAAGATGCCACTGCTCCTGGCATCATTGTGGGGAACCTGAAAATGTGGGGGTGAAGGAAAATCAGGTCCCAAGATGTTTCTGAGGGAAAATTAAAAGGCTCTTACTTCTACTCTCAAGTTCTCATAAATGGGCTGTAGAACTCTGTATACTAGACTTACTTCCGTACATCATATCTTTGAGCTGTTCCATTTATGGGTCTCCACAGTGGATTATTTGCATCCATCTCACCCTATCACTTTCTCTTCTGTTGCTCCAACCCCCTCCTTTCCCTCTCTCTCTGCATCAAAATAAACCTCCCCCCTCCATCTTAAACCAACAGTAGTACATTTTCCACCGACACCCAGTTGGTCAACAGCATCGGTTGTGGTTGTTAACCTTGACCGATTTGGGATGAAAACTTACTTTGTGATGATCATATATATTGGATTTGGGAAAGATGCCCATCCTGACACAACCCTCCACATTTCCCCAGCTTGGGACCATCACAGAGTACACCGACTGGCCTGTGCTCCCTCTGTGGCCGGGTCTAGATTTACTCTTGGACATAAGGGGGGAAACAATGACTTTGTTCAAACCTCTACTAGTCAGACCCTCCAGGATTTTGTGAAGTTGTGATTCTACTAATTCCCACGACTTCAGTAGGTCCTGCATAATTTGAATTTTGTCCAATCACTGCAACTTTACCGCAATTTTGGCCAATTGTTGTCAACTTCCACCAATTTCGCCAATCAAATTTGTCTCCCAGTAGCGCACAGATATGTATGTCATCAGTCTGACCAATCAAATGCGGCGCTGCACCGCACTCACTTCTGTGTTTACATTGAGTATATACCGAACACATCAGCAAAAAACTGTGATTTATAAAAAACAAAAAAAAAACAACACTCACCTGCGAGTTTTCCCACATCGTTCCTTCATCCATCTCCCCCGGCCCACCGGTGAACGTCTCCTCAAGTTTTCATAATGACCGTGTGTATGAAGTGCCCGGTTTGTGTTGAAAAACGTCTGCCTGCTAGAAAGCACCTCCGTCTCGGGAGCACGTGCACCCAGACATGCCGTAAAACCACACAAAAAACAAGTGAATCTAATATTACAGCAAGTGTAGTAACAGTTTATACGTCTTTAAAGGTAAAAGTCACTATTACATCTCGTCAGTGAGTTTTAAAGTTGGGACTCTCCAGGCTGGACATGAGCCAGTGTGCGATTCGGGCAATCCCCAAGGAGAGCCCCGCAACTTACCGCAACAATAGAAAAAAAAAATTTAAAAAAATCCCGCAAAATCCTGGAGGGACTGACTAGTCATTACACTCATCACATCCAGATAACTCCAGAGGAAATCACATCATCATCTGACCAAAAACAAGCATGCACACTGACGGTTCAAGAACAGGATTCAATTCAATTTATTTTGGGTTGATTAAACTTGGGGCAGTAGATGATTTGCTTGAGACCTTTTAAAAACCTCATAATGTGCAACATGGTTGTTTCACGGGTTTTAAATCTAGACAGCTCCTCAGGGTCTGTGGATGATATATCATAACACATTTGTCCGTTCATTCCGTCTCCTGTGATCATAAATTAAAATACACCCAGTACTCTTTCCATAAGACAGTGAGGATCCAATGCAGCCTTGAACATTGGAACAGAACATTTAGCTACCAACTGATTACTCAGCATTCTCTCTGCTCTGTTCAGAGACTTCTAATCTTCCTGTGGAAATTTCCTGCGTGCGGGACAAATTTTCCCTTCTTGGCCAAGATGTAAATAAGTACCCAGAAAAGACATCTTTGACTCTGCACTTTACTCACCAGATAAACAAGGGACATTTATTAATATAAAAAAAATCCATGACGGGTCACTTCAGGGTGATAATATGAACCTAAACTAACCAAAGAAGAATGCACCCCCAACTATTGTGATTGGCCCACTCAAAAAAAACCAAACAAAAAAACAAACTTCATCCTATCAGATTAGTAGCTAATTAATATTAATGAGTAGGCTGAAAATGGCACAAAGCCACACAAATAGTTTAATTTTTTTTAAACTATATATATCCTTAAGGTCTTCAAAACTTAAAAAAAATCTCTGAAAATGCACAATATGGGAAATTTAAATTAACTGAGCAAACCTACCACAATGTTGGCTTCATTGTCTGAATTGGGGTTCAGAGGTCGTGGGTTCAGCCACTGCAGGAAACTACATCAGAGAACAAAAAACAGTTTTTAAACTGCTTTATTCCAACAGTTCATATATAAATGACTGAGAAGGCAGCACAGCTATTCTATGGCTGTCACTTATAATCCACAACCATCACACATTGAGTTAGTAACTGTACAATGATCAGAAAATCCACACAAATTGCCTGTGCTGGTGGATGCAGTGAGTAATGTGGGGTTGCAATGTGCATGTTATTGAGAGAAACTGGCTTTTTTTTTTTTAAATCGCATTATCAAAAACATTAGAAATGTTAAAAAGTTAGATAGAAACCAGGAAGTGTTTCATACCAAGTGAATGGATAGCAGTGCCAGCTGTCTGTATACCTCAAGACAAAATCACATTTCCAGTCATGAACTGAGGTCTGATCACAGTGAGAAGATGTTATTTTTTTTAACCTACACATCCTCCATCTTCTTCTGCTCAATTCTTTTTGGGTCCTAAGGACAATTTAGAATCCCCAGTTTTGATGCCAATTAACCTCTTGCACTCGGGTGTACCGCGGGCGGTCATGTCTCTGCGTTCTAGGGCGCACTGGAAAAAAAAACTGCATTTCCGCTCTTCCACTACAGACACAGCCGCGAACAGAAAGCCAAAGGAGTGCTTTGATTGGTTTAGATGTGATTGACCTCTCATTCGACTAATAAGAACCTTGAATTGGGTTTCTGAAACCTTGAAGAACCAATGGCTGAAAACCTAGCAAGAAGGACCCGCCTACCAACGGCTGCGAATACAGCGAGCCAATTGAAGCACAGAAGTTCGAAAGCGTGCGTCCCTTGCAAAATCTGTTTTGTGTAAGCTGCTGGGTGACACACACGCGTTCGCCAGTCTTTTTTTCTTACTACTGTTCTTATTTGTTTTGAAAAATCGTTCGCCAAAACCGCAATCATGGAAGCGCAAAACCGCAATAATGGAATTATGGTTTGACCGGGTCGCGTGACCAGAGCCACGAGTCCGTAACAAGCAGACCAGCGTCATGTTCGTCTGACAATGAGGAAGAGAAGTTCGTCAGCGACACTGCTGTTGTGGACAGGTAAGTGTTATAAGCTAAATTATTCTTTATCCCTGAAAATTGTAATCAAAATGACTTTTGACCGATCGGTAAATTACAACTGTGTGTCATCGCAACACGAAGACCGCAGCGCACGGATCCAGTCTGTGCGCCGCGTCCGGACCGTGAACGCCCCCTCCCCCCACTCTTCTGTAGCGGATTGCAGATATTATTGCAGATATTTTAGTACAACTGTGCATAGTAGACATGCGCCGCGGTCCGTCATGTGGCGATGGACGATGTTCGTCCTCTGTAGCGGGGGGGGGGGGAGGGGGTGGGAGTTGTTATCCTCTACATTACAGATATTTTAGTATAATTTTTAGTGCACTGTAGGTTATTTTTTCTTGTAAAAAAAAGGCCACACATTTTTTACAAGGCATGCTTCTTTGTGTGTGGGGGCTTGTTTGTTCATTCATAGCCCTGAGTGTCACCTTTCATTAGAGCCCAAGATGAAGCTTCTATATTGAATCATTCAAAAGTTGCAGACGTTTTTCCAAACTGTGCCATTTGGCACAATTTGGCACAGTTCAAAAACGCCTGGGAACAACCTAAGAAAAAAGCTGTGTAATATATTCATTTTTTGTGGTATTGTTACAAAATTTTGACCTCAGCTGGATAACACTTGGTTCTACATTTCTGTTGCATTTTCCAGCCCGGATCTGACAGCTGTGTGTTATTTGCAAGCATTTGTATCCAAAAAAACACCCAGGTGAAATTTATTTTCTTCAAGTTCAGTATGTTTAGATGACTGTAACTCAGTGGCAGGAGCACTTAGAGAGATTATGACTGTTTTGCCAAAAAATTCAAAGTGTTTTCTTTTAAATGAGACCAACCCCATGAAGATGCTGCAAAGGGTTGAAGAACAGCTTTTGATTTACTTTGGGTACGTTATTTTTTGGCGTTTTTAGGGAAATTGACCAGAGTGCAAGGGGTTAACCTAACTTGCATGTTTTTGGCATGTGGGAGGAAACCGGAGAAATCCCGGAGTAAACCCACGCAGACACGGGGAGAATATGCAAACTCCACACAGACCACTGTTGGCCAGGATTGAACCCAGGATCCCCCGACCAAGGGTGAGTTGCTGTGCTGCCGCAGTGCGAACCACTCTGCCCACACATTCTTTGTTAAATCAGCTACTATGAAACAAAGTTTAAAAAAAAAAAATTGAGCAGCAGTAGGACTGTTGCGCTAGCCACAATTATGCATTACCGCGCTATGAACAAGCCTACCGCGGAGGACAATGAGCAACCGCAACAACTGCAGTGTTCACTTTTTTGTGTGTGTGGCTAAATCTCATTCACTTATGTGTCCCTATTGATTATTAAATAAACTGTTAAATGTTCAATGTATTTTTATTGCTAATAGCATGATTGCACCCCGGACTGTGGAAACTTCCACAGCACCGGGTGCTGGCACCACCAGCACCGTGTTGGGCACTCTCTCTCCAGATGGACTCCAGCAGGCAGTTAGTGGCGGAAGCGTTTGGATGAATTGCTTAATACAGCCATGACAGTGAGCACTGAAAGGGCATAAAACGTGTTATTTCCTGCTCAGCGGAGCGTTTATGATCCTGACAAATGAGCTCTGAGAGTGAAACAACTACTGCATAGTACATTGCTTGTTTGAATGCGATTTTTCGGACAGTGGCAAAAATCCAAAAATCACAGAGACAAGAGCCACGCAGGGTCCTGTACGGAGGCTGTCCTCTTTAAATAAGCTGAATGTCACTGCAGTCTCCAACCAGTCCACACACCCTGTAGCTGAAATACTCGAGTTATCACCACTGTTTTATGAAAATGATCTGAGTTTGTTTTTTGTTTTTTTTTACAGAATCTGCAGTTCGTGCCTAGGAAGACGGGAGCTCTGCACAATTGTCACACACGCACAAAGTTGAGCGCGGAGCTGCAGCGAGTTTCTCACAGTGTCCATCCTTTGCCATATAAGTTATGAACCCTGTTTAAATTACGAGACCACAGGGTCCTAAAAACATTTGCAATACCACCACATATCACGGTGATGAGCTATCCACCGTCACCACATGAGAAATTCCTCCACCGCGACAGCCCTAAGCAGCAGCTCACCGAGCACAGATCCAGTCAGCCTCATACATCCTTGTCTGCTCCACTGGTTCAGACTCCTCTGACTGGCTGGTGCTGCTGAAGACACAGAGGAGACAATTGGTGTAGAAATACAGAATCAGAACGATGCCTCAGTGATACATTTTATCACATTCTGAGCAGTTTTTGGCAGAAAAATCTGCACTAAATCATACCCGAGCCTGACAATGCAGATTTTTGCAACATTTTCAGTGTTTGAGAATAGGGGTGTGCCATATCGTATCGATCACGATAATACCGGTATAAATTTTGATACTAGTGTAAAAATTAATAGCACGAAATTTGGAGTCCATTACGCTGTCAATGGAAGTTACGTGTTACCATAGAAACGGGGGGAAAAAATGGCGCGGGAAGCGGTGCTCCGTGCTTGGAACGTCTTTGTCTGGTTGTGAGGAAGTAATTTAGTGTTAAGGCCATTTCAGACTGCTGCCATCTTTAAAAAAAAAACAAAAAACAGTACAGCAATGCCGATAATCTGCACTTTTTTTTTGCATGTCCACAACGCCGCTTCGGGGAAAAGTTTTACTTCGCCCCGAAGCAGTCCTGTTGACGTCTGAACTGTCCAGAGGTTTATTTTCATTCTGTTGTAGCTGCGTGATTTATTCAACCAGCGTGATTTATTCAACCAACCGAAAGAAAAAAAAAAAAATCTGTTAAGAGCCCCTGGACTTGTCTGTGCAACAGAGGTTTCTAACGCGGGTAAACTGAGAAAAAGAGACGGGAGGTCTGATTCAGCGCTCATTTACCTGCAGAAGTGTCTTGTTTGGGGAAAACTGCAGACAGGTAGGCCAGCATATATTCAATGTGATAAAAATGATAGTAGTTTTAAATAAGCCCACTCCCTCCCCGTTTTTAGACCCTCTTCCTGACCAGGTGAAATAACATACTAGACTAAATTAATATGTTAAATGCAGCGAAACCTCATGTCCCAGAGTATAGAAATGAGATAAATACAGAAATAATGTGATGAAAGTGTATCTGTGGTTATATTATCCTGCTGTAGCTGCTTATAGTTTGGGGTTTACCTTTTTAAATATAATAAATAGGTTGCATTAACCAGAGCTAAATTGCTCTTGCAGTCATAAGGCAATGTTTTCAGGACTATTCAGATGTTTTAAGAAAAATCGGCAGAATTTTCAAAACTATAGGCTACCAACTTTACTCTCATCTGCTCGTTATTGTTCTCTCCTAAATTTGTTTTTTCTCAATAATAAAACATCTTTTCATAGAGGTACATTTTTTTGAAATTTTGAGCATTTTTGGCAAATTTGTGACCTTTATCATGCAAAATTGTAACTCTTTACCTAAAGCCTCTTACCTTGTGTTTTTACTCTGAAAAGGTTAAGAAATCAGAAGCAGCACCAGATTAAAATTAAGATTAATCAGTTGTTTTAATGATCAGTAGATCAGCTGACTATTACAATCCAAATTCATAATTTTCATCCCACCCAAAGGTTATAACTACATTTATAACTAGTTTGATACCTGTTATTTTAAAATGTTGGCCTACTAAAACTGTGGTGGTTTCTGGTTTCCAACAACAGGGTGGCCTAGGATGAAGTCAAATTCCCGGCCTGAATTTTTGTCCCAGTCCACCCCTCAGTGCACTTAAGATGTGGTGGTTTATAATATTTTCTGGGAATATTTGATACAGAATTAAAAAAGTTTTAAACCCATTCTAAACTGCTCTTTATAAACGGGAGAAATAAGAGGTTTTGTTTTGACTGAATATGCTGAACATAATTAATGCTGGCCTGTGAAACTGTCCTTTATAAATTTAAAAGAAAAAACTATCCCTTGATGTCATGAAGAATATCATTATCGTGAAAAATGACAAATATCGTGATATCATTTTTAGGCCATATCGCCCATCCCCATTTGAGAATGCTTTCTTTTCCAAGACAGAAATTTACATCCATTTTTAACTCAGAAATGTACATCTTTTCATTCAAATCAGAAGATTCATCACAAAAATTTCTAACTTTTTGTTAAGTTTTTGATTTCCTGTGGTTCATTTGATACTTCAGGAAAGCTACATGGAGCCAGTCATTGTGAGTCATTGCTCCATCACTGCAGGGTCCTCAATGATTTGCTTTTTTTCACGACTGTGCAAGTTCTTTTCTTTTAAATCTGCTTTTCCAGCTGCAAATTCCTGAGTCTAGCTTTTTCCTCATAAATGAACAACTTTGATGGGGCAAAATGAGCCACAGGTTGCAGACTGCTGGCCTATATAGTATGTGGGGAGAGTGTTCATCTTAACTCAAACTGGTTAGTTGCACTTTATATCTGCTTCTACCTTATTTCTTCATCCCACAGATTATAAACCCGACTCCTCCCAGGAAGATCAGCAGAAGCACTTTCTTCACGACTGAAAACACAAATCAGTTCAACTACATTTACAGCAGTAAGAAAAAACGTCTCGATCTCATGTAAAAGGGTTGATCTGGGGAGACATGAAGCCTGTGTAAGAATCATTCAAAATGACACAGCTGATTAAAACTAATTTCTCCTCTAGTTTAACATGTCTGAAGCATACAGGTTTTGTTCTGCAGATGCGGCGGAGGCTGGAGTCGTTTCTTTAGGTTCAGACTCTTTCAGATCCTCGTCCTCACTGACCTGGAATCAAACAAACATTTGGTTATGGATTGACCAAGAAAAGACAAGAGCACTCTGAGGCAAGTGCAATATCCCCACCTCCATTTTCTTTGAAGATACCAATACCTACTGACACAGAGCAGTTTTCAACTTTTCAATACAATTACTGTGGCAGGACCAAATTATGACAAACCCATCATGTAATCACGTAATTAGCCAAAAATTTTCCAAACAGTCAACGATCTGAAAAAAGCACACCGCCTTTCTTGTTTTTCTCTCAGAGAAACTCCCCAAAACATTTTGACTTTTCCAGCCAATTCTTCTACGTCAAGTGTTGAAAAAGCCCACCCACTGCCGTCCTTGAGACCCACCCAATGCTCTACTATTGGCCTGCCTCGCTGTCTGTCATGTAGATGGAAGGGGCGCTAAAGGCAGCCTATTAGCCCCTGAGCTTTTAGCCCCCAAGCTAACACAAGGAAGCTTGAACCAAGCGCAGCTTATAGTTATTTTTTTCAGAGCTTAGTCACCCTAATAGCCATCCCTGTTACCACCTGGTTCACCGATCCACAATCCACAATATACCTCGCGTTGCTACAGCCCATGTCCCAGTGGCTTCGCCGTGATTCCGCAGCGTGCGCCAGTATGCCAGTCGTGGCAACCGCCTACAGCGCAACCCGAGGCTGCTCCCCCACCATCCCATGCGACTCCGCTCTACTCTTACAGGCAACGTAGGGGAGCCGCTTTGTAACAACACATTCTCCAGCTGGCTGTGGGAGCGGAGAAGAGCAAGCCACTGCACTTTGAGGTCCCGTGGCTTGGCCAGCAGCCTCGCGTTGCGGCAATTAGTGGGTCGCATGGCACACAGTGCTAGCAATTTATTGTGGCATCCTGGCGTGGCTGTTGGGAGATGGGCCAAAATGATGCGAGATGGACCATCGACTGCGGATCAGTGAACCAGTGCTGCTCGTCCAAGCCAGAAGGAGGCTAGAAGCTACTCAGCTAATGGCTAACTGACATAAGAAGGAGGGCAGAGTTGAACAGCTGAAGGATGTTTCTGAAAGTGACAGGCTTTGAATCAGAGCGTTTCAAAAAAGTCAGGAAAAAAAAAACTACTAATTTGCTTCAATAATTTAAAAAAAAATAAAGAAACTGTGAACAAAATATTACAAACACTTCATTAAGATGTGCGAGAGCTATTAAAATGTGAAGAAAGGACTTCCGGTTATGGCGGCCGCGTAGGAGGGTGTGCTTCACTCTGCTCTGCTCCTAATGATAAAAAAGTAGGCTAAAACTCTCCCAATTGGAACAAAAACCTATTCTAGCGTTTGGGGGCGGATATGGTAAAAACTAAGGCTGTGAAATCAGGCGGAGGAAAAACTGATTCGTTGAGACAACCCAAGTTAACAGATTTCCACGCTCGTGACGCAGCAGATAAATCGCCAGTGACCATGGCTGAGGAGGGAGCTACCGGCGGGGCGGTGACTGCCCAAGGAACGAATGCGGTCCTTGCTGCCATCAGCGCTATGAGAGCAGACTTTTCGTCTAAGTTTGAGGGGATTATAGCAGCGATAGAAGCTATGAAAAAAGAAATAAGCGACTGTATGGAGCGAATATCGCAGCCAGAGCTCCGGATCTCCAACGCTGAAGATGACGTCAACAGCCTGCAATTAAAGGTCCAAACATTGGAATTAAAAAATAAACGTCTGGAAGATAACGTCTTGGACTCCCGGTCGAGACGGAATAATTTAAGGCTTGTGGGCCTTCCGGAGGGGGCGGAGGAACAGGATGCGTGTTCCTTTTTGAAAAAGTGGATTCCAGAAGCGCTGAATAACGCAGATCTACAGTCATCAGTCGTCTTGGAGAGCGCACACCGAATAGGCCCACCGAGAGATAAGAAGACAACACCGAGGACGCTGATTATGAAGTTCCTCAACTACAGGGACAAGATGACGGTCTCCAACGCAGCGCGTACTAAAGGAGAAATTAAATACCAGGATCAACAGGTGCGGTTCTACCCAGATTTGGCCGCAGGAATCCAACAATTAAGGAAACAGTTTGACCCCGCCCGTAAAGAGCTGCGCAGCCTTGGGATTCGTCACAGAGTGATTTATCCTGCAAGACTGCTGGTCACGTAAAAAGGGAGAACCCAAGTCTTCAAGACCCCTCAGGAGGCGCAGGAGCTCATTAAGCAGATCCAAGGAGGGACTGGCGAGAGCCAAGCATGAAGCAAGAACAAGATATAAAAGGTAGAATATTTAAGCAAGTGTCCAAGTATCTGACTGATTTGAAACATATAGCATGTCTACAAAATATAGATTGTATTATATTAAAAAAAAAAAAGCTATGATGTACAAAGTTGCTATAAAATTTTGGAGTTAAATTGGAAAAACTACAGAAGAGAGTTATTGTCATGTTATTAAAAGTAGCAGAGTCAGGGTGATTGAGAGGAGAAAGACAGTGGTTTGACTGATCCTCACGGGGGAGGAGCAGATTCAGGTTATAACGGGAGACGGATTTTTTTTTTTTTGATTTTGGGGGGATTACCACGAATGTGGGAAGGGGGAATTTGTTTGTGTGTAGTTTGTGGGATGAATATTCAACCATCCATGTTTTTGCTTCTCTGTATGAGCATGATTATATTGCAAGGTAATCTCAAACTCTTTATTGATCATAGACCAAAGCGTTAAGCTTAATTTAACATCAGGGAATTTCTTCGTCTCTATTTTGAGAGACGGACACAGCGGTGAAAAAAGAAGCGGCAGGAGGAAGCGTGGAAGACGTGGAGGTGTGAAATTGCGCCTTAGGAGACGTCAGTTTGGTAACATTCCTCTTCCTTCGATCATTTTTGGGAATGCACAGTCTGTGAGAAACAAGGTGGAGGAAATTCAAGGCAACGTACGTTACCAGAAGGATTTTAAGAACTGCTGCGTCATGGCTTTCACTGAATCTTGGCTTACTGCGCATGATCGAGACGCAGACCTGTGGATTGACGGCTTTGGAGCTCCGCTGCGCTCAGATCGGCAGGAAGAGGTAACGGGGAAACGTCAGGGGGGCGGAGTATGTTTATACATTAATAAGCAGTACTGCACATCTGTCACGGTCAGAGAGCGCATCTGTACACCCCATGTGGAGCTGCTGTCTGTGTCGCTTCGCCCCTTTTATTTGCCTCGAGAGTTTCCCCAACTTTTCATCACAACTGTGTACATTCATCCGAGGGCAGACGCTGACTCCGCCTCCAGCACCATCTCTGATGTGATCCAGCGGCTGCAGTCAATTTCTCCAGAGGCGCCAAACTTCATTCTTGGGGGTTTTAACCATGTTTCTTTAAAGAAGACACTTAAAAACTTTCATCAGTATGTCTCCTGCCCAACCAGGCGAAAAAAGACATTGGACCTGTGCTATGGATCCATAGAGAGGGCCTATAAATCACTCCCCCTTCCTCCTTTAGGATCATCAGATCACAACTGTGTTCATTTGCTGCCCACAAACTGCTCTCAGAAGAGGCAAGGTGGAGATGAGAGACATTGATGTGTGGACAGAAGATTCAGAGCACAGCCTCCAGGAATGCTTTGACTGTACAGACTGGAAGATGTTCATAATGGCCTGCGGGGATGATTTGGACTCTCTGGCTGAGCTCACATGCTCATACATGGCTTACTGTCAAAATAAGTTTGTTCCACGTAAACGTGTCAAAATATATCCCAACAACAAACCATGGGTTACTAAATCAGTTAAATCCTGCTTACAGAGGAAAGCTCTTGCCTTTAAACAAGGGTCTGTTTCTGCGCTACAGGTAGCCACTAAGGAGCTAAAGGCCGAAATTTTAAGAGCAAAACAGAATTATAAATCAGAATTGGAAAGCAAGATGGCAGCAAATAAACTTGGTTCGGCCTGGGCCAGTATGAAAAAAATTGCAGGCCTTCAGAGCACAGAGCGCAGTAATCGTGTGTTTTTAGATGGTTTTAGTTCAGACACAGAGCTGGCTAATGCTCTTAACTGTTTTTATGGTCGTTTTGACTCCTTTGATTTTAGCACAGAAATCCAAGATTTGAAACAGAAACTCAAAGACAATCAGCACTTTAATATTGAGATGCAGGATGTTGAAAGGGAGTTCCGCGCTGTAAAAGTGAACAAAAGTCAGGGCCCTGATAATATATGTGGACGCCTGGTAAAGTCCTGTGCACATGAACTGAGTCCTATATTTCACTACATTTTCAATAAGTCCTTACAGACACAACATGTGCCTAAGATCTGGAAAGATGCCGTGGTTGTTCCCGTTCCAAAATCCAGCTGTCCTAAAACGGTAAATGACTTTAGACCAGTTGCTTTGACTTCAATTTTAATGAAAATTTTTGAAAAACTGGTCACATGTGAGGTCCTAAAGAAGACTGAACATGCATTGGATCCTCTGCAGTTTGCCTATAGGCCTCACAGAGGAGTGGAGGACGCCACTGTCACTCTGTTTAACATTTTTTTTAAACATCTGGATTTTAATGGGACACACGCCAGGCTTTTATTTGTGGACTTTTCTTCTGCCTTTAATACAATCCAACCTCATATTTTAGTTGAAAGGCTCCTGCAACAATTTGATTTAAGCAATAATCTGGTGGGTTGGATTCTGGATTTCTTAACCAACAGGACGCAGAGAGTAAGGGTCAATGGCACATTGTCTGACCTAAAGTGCTCTTCTACTGGCTCTCCTCAGGGGTGTGTGTTGTCACCACTACTCTTCATTCTGTACACAAACATGTGTCGGAGCAGACATGACAACAGACACATTATAAAGTATGCTGATGACTCAGTCATTGTCAGTCTCCTCCAGGATGGTGAGAGTGGCCACGGCCCAGTAGTTGATGACTTTGTTCACTGGTGTGAGGATTCCTACCTGCAGCTGAATACAACAAAAACGAAAGATATGATTATTGACTTTAGGAGGAAAACTCCCAGGCACAAAGTCACCATACTAAAAGGCCAGACCACCGAATGTGTACAATCGTACAAATATCTTGGGACGATTATTGATAGTGGATTGAACTTTGAGGTGAACTGTGAAAGGGTGTGCAAAAAGGGTCAGCAAAATTTGCATTGTTTGAGGAAACTTGCACGCTTCCAAATTGACCGAAGCATAATGACTATGTTCTATCGGGCTTTTATTGAATCTGTTTTATCCTTTTCTTTAATGTCATGGTTTGGTCAGATAAAACTGAAACAGAGGAAATCCTTGGATCAGGTAGTCAGATGGTCCAGTCGTTTGCTTGGTGAGTCACAGCTGAGCCTGACATCCCTGTACACCAGACAAGTACAGAGGATGGCCGACTCGATTTTAAATGATGACTCCCACCCTTTGCACTGCAACTTTCAGCTTCTTCCCTCCAGACGGAGGTTTGCTGTCCCAAAAAGTAGAACCCAGCGCTACAAAAACAGCTTTGTCCCTGCTGCTGTCAAAGAGTTGAACAAGCTATAAAAATTATATTGTACACATTTTATATTTACCTATTTTGTAAGATGTGTGCCTGTGTTTGTGTCTATGTTGAATGTAATTGTGGCTTGTAAATATGGATGTCACCAACTGCAAAACAAATCTACCTACGGGTACAAATAAAGTAACCTGAACCTGAACCTGGAATTGCAGAGGTCTACAAAATCTAAAAAAACTTAAGTTTTGAATAAAATAAAAGACATAGGTTCAAAAATTGTGTTTTTCAAGAAACTCATCTAATAAAGGAGGATGTAAAAAGAATAAGGAGTAGATGGCAGGGAAGTGTATTCACATCATTTTCATCCCGAGCCAGGGGAGTTATGACTCTCATACATAAATCAGTCCCATTTCAAGTGAAAAATCTAACTGGAGATAAATTGGGAAGCTATCTAATCATCCAAGGATCTTTATAAGAAAATATAAATCTGGTGAACTTATATGGTCCCAATATAGATGATCAAAACTTCTTCGTTAATTTATTTCTTACTTTAGCATCACTCACAGGGCTACATATAATAGCAGGGGATTTTAATTGTACATTGAATCCCAGTATAGATAGGTCAACAGGACTGGACTGTACGCACAATGGATGCAGGATGACCATTAATCATTTTATGAAAGAATTGAAATTGCTAGATATATGGAGAGAAATGAAACCACAAGTCAAAGCCTATTCTTGTTATTCTAACACCTACAAGACATTTTCACGTATTGACTATTTTTTGATCTCCACAGAATTAAGGTCCAAGATTCAAAATTGTTTCTATGATAACACTGTGATCTCTGATCACGCACCCTGCTGTCTAATATACACTACCGTTCAAAAGTTTGGGGTCACCCAGACTATTATTTTGTGTTTTCCATGAAAAGGCACACTTATTTACCACTATGAGTTGTAAAATGAATAGAAAATATAGTCAAGACATTGACAATGTTAGAAATAATGATTTGTATTTGAAATAATTTTTTCCTTCAAACTTTGCTTTCGTCAAAGAATCCTCCATTTGCAGCAATTACAGCATTGCAGACCTAACATGATTGCACAAGGGTTTTTTAATCATCCATTAGCCTTCTGATGCAATGAGCAAACACATTGTACCATTAGAACACCGGAGTGATAGTTGCTGGAAATGGGCCTCTATACACCTATGTAGATATTGCACCAAAAACCAGACATTTGCAGCTATAATAGTCATTTACTACATTAGCAATGTATAGAGTGTATTTCTGATTAGTTTAAAGTTATCTTCACTGAAAAAAAGTGCTTTTCTTTCAAAAATAAGGAAATTTCTAAGTGACCCCAAACTTTTGAACGGTAGTGTATGTAGATAAGAAATTGACAAAGGTTCCTGGTAGGTGGCAATTTCAGCATAAATGGCTTCAGAATGAGGAATTTGTTAAGTACATAGAAAAACAGATGAGTTCTTTGATATCAATACTACACAAACATCAGCATGTATAAAGTGGGAAGCTTTCAAAGCTTTTATTAGAGGGCATTATTATTAGTTACACAGGTTCAAAATCTAGGAAGACTCGAGAGGAGAAAGTCCAATTGGAACGTAAAATAAAAATTCTTCAAGAAAAAGTGTATGCAGGAAGTAATCCAAAATCAGAGAATGAATTACTGATTCTGAGAGCTGAATATGACAAAAAAATCAGCGACTAGAGCTGCCTCGAGTCTTCTAAGATTGAAGCAATCTTTTTATGAACAAGGTGAAAAATCAGGAAAATTATTGGCATGGCAGATTAAACAATTAGAATTTAAAACACCAATTACCAGTATTATAACAGACAGGCAGTCGTAGATCCTTTAGAAATTAACAGTGCCTTTAGAGATTATTATGAAAAACTATATGATACCAAAAATGAAACTGACTTAACAAAACTAAATGGGTTTTTGGACGGATTATCTATACCGTGTAATCCAAATGAAAATAGGGAGATACTGGAGTCAAAAATTAGTCAAGAAGAAGTTGGGCTAGCCATTGATAATATGAAATCAGGAAAAAGTGCGGGACCTGACTGTCTTCCAGTTGACCTCTATAAAAAATTTAAGAATAAATGAATAAAACCATTTTTGGAAATGGTTTTAGAAGCATTTCAAAATAGTAAATTACCACCATATATAAATAAAGCCTTAATTATACTGCTGCCAAAACCAGGTAAGCCCTCTAATAAATGTGAAAACATGAGACCAATAAGCCTATTAAATGCAGACCTTAAGATAATCTGTAAAATTTTAGCAAGACGACTACAAGAAATATTACCAAATATTATTAACAGAGATCAGAATGGCTTTATAATGGGAAGACAAGGCTTCCATAATGTAAGAAGACTATTTCATATTATTTATTCTAATAAAGAAGCGCCAGATACAGCTCTCCTATCATTGGATGCTGAAAAGGCCTTTGATAGGGTCGAATGGCCCTTTCTTTTTGAAGTTTTACAAAGGTTTGGACTTGGAAAGAATTTCATAAAATGGGTTCAGATAATATACAATAATGCTACAGCAGAAATCCTAACAAATACCAATATCTCAAAATCAAAAATTAATAGAGGTTGTCGACAAGGTTGTCCACTTTCACCTTTACTGTTTACTATGGCAATTGAACCTTTAGCGATGGCAGTACGTTTACATCCACAAATATATGGAATTAAAGTAGGACCAACAGAACATAAAATCTCCCTGTATGCTGATGACATAATTTTGTTTATGTCGAATCTTAAAAAATCAATTCCGACCTTGTTAAATTTAATAAAGAACTTTGGGGAAATATCAGGATATAAAATAAATAAAACTAAATCTTCAATATTAATGCTAAATGAGACCCAGAGAAAGCACCCAGCTCCTGAGGTAAATCAATTCAATGTTGTAAATCAGTTTAAATACTTAGGAATTCAAATTGTGCCTAAGTTAGAATCAGCCACCAGTATCAACTATGACGCCTTAATGACAGACATTAATGAGTTACTTCTGAGATGGATGTCACTACCAATGTCGATGATCGGGAGAATTAATATACTTAAAAGTAATATCTTACCAAAAATACTATATTTATTTCAATACATTCCTTTACCACCACCTTCAGATCTATTCTCAAGAATTAAAAAAAAGTTAGTGGAATTTATATGGAATAGGAAGGCTAGATTACGTCTGTTCTTACTATATTTACCATTTGATCGTGGAGGTCTGAAATGTCCAAACTTTATGTTGTATTACTGGTCAGCACAACTGAGGTCTATGACATTATTTTTCATCAAATGATCTCCCTCACTGGACGGAGATGGAATCATACAATTTACCTTTACCTCTTCCCATATTCATATACTCAGCCTCGGCAAAAACATTATAGAAACAAGTTAAAAATCCTATTGTAAAGCATATGATCAAAATATGGTATGAAATCAAAAAATATTTAAAAGAACCAAATTTATTGTCACAATTTAGCCCAATATGGGATAATCAATATTTTACACCAGGGAGAGCGGATGCTGTATTTAAATTATGGAAGTTAAAAGGGATTCAAAAGATTCAAGACTTATATTTGGCACGTTCAGATAATGTCTTTTGAAGAACTGAGGGCCAAATTTAATCTTAATAGAACACATTTTTTTTTAAATATCTTCAGCTTAGGAACTTTATTTGATCAAATCAAAATAATGCTCTCACCCGACCTACCTATTCATACTTGGAAAAAATTTTGACGAAAAATAGTAAGAGAAAGGGTATTATTTCAGAGTTCTATAACTCACTGATATCAAGAGAAAACTCACAGAAAAGAATGAATTATTGGAAATAAGACCTGCAAATTGAAATTTCAGAGGAACAATGGGAATTGGCTTGCACAGAAGCTCAAACCAAATCAATAAATGTACGTCTTAAATTGATATTTTAAATGGTTAATGCGGATGTATGTTACACCTGTGGAGTTAAATAGATATAACAAAAACATACCAGATACATGCACAAAATGTATGGAAAGTAAAGGAACTCTTTCATTGTTTATGGGACTGTAGAAAAATCAGAATGTTTTGGGAATAGGTGAGGGTAACAATTGAAAAAATAATTTCAAAACAACTCATATTGATTCCTAAATTGTCTTTGTTGGGTCTGTATCCAGAAAAGCATAACTTTAATAAGAGCGAAAGAACATTCATAGACCTCAGTTTGCTTAACGCCAAAAAATGTATTGCACTACTGTGGAAAAAGACTCATAGACCAGATGTGACTCAGTGGTTAAGACAGATGTTAACAAACCTTCCACTCGAAAGAATAACATACATATTGAAATCAAAGGAAAATGTGTTTGAGAATATATGGAGACCTTTCATTGATTATGTAAAGAAACTAAACATAACTTCTGAAGAAGGTGAATGATATGTGTGGACCTTGTAAATTCCAAATTGGTGAATGTATAATATGTATACTTATGTAATGGATTACCTAGGCTAAACAGAGGAGCATTGTTTGACTTGTTTTGTTAATGGTTGTTGGTGTTTTTAGAACCTTTATTTTTAATTTACTTTAGTGTTAGGGTTTGATTGTTGGTGTCATGTTTGTTAAAAAAAAGGTTCAATAAAAAATATTGTGGGAAAAAAAATGTGAAGAAAGTGCAGTCAATGACCCCTTTAAGTTCCCTCCATAGAGGAGGTTGATTTTTCAGTGACAATCGTATTATCGTGATTACACAAAAACGACAGATGTGATTTAACAGAATTTGTTCAAAGAGTGCAAGCTTGGTCCACATAAATTTGTGATTTTTTTCCCCCACAGTAAATTTGTGACTTTTTCGAGCATTCAAATGCTGGAAGTATGAGCTCTGTTCACATACTAGTTTGATATGCAGCAAATACTCAATTTTCTTCGTCACCAAAGTGGACAGAAGAATGCCAAACGAAACCGACATAAGTGAGAAATATTCAGGTGTAGAGGATGCCTTCACAGACGAGACTGAGTTTATTTCTCAGGCGAGGTTTATTCAGAGTTTACATCCTCTAACAAGAAGTGTATCTCAACAAAAGAGGCAGAACAACCCTTCACCACAGCTCTTATACTCCCCAGAGACACAAAACCCCCACCGTCAAATATCACACCCTCAACCCACAGTCCTTCAGTAAACATATAGCCTCCGAGGCTCGGGGGCTCCTGCTGGGACATTCTCTCTGACTTCCCGTCTCTCCAGAAACCACTTCACACCTCGTGCCAGGTCAAGTCCTCTTGGACGTTTGAAGTCTCCAGAGTATGCACCGTCATGTCTACTAAATACATGTGAGGGAAAATGCGTACCATACATGCATGCCATATATGCGCCCTAAATGCGCGCCATATAACCCCCCCAAACGTCTAAATAAGGACAAGTTACACCCCAGATGCATAGAATCATGACATATCACACAGAACGAGAAAAAAATTGGCACAACAGATCACACATCCAACTGCTTGGGCTTCAACTTCCTGCCATATCTGCTGTGAGCAGGTCTCGCACTGCCTGTGGCTGTCTCTTGCATCTGTGGATCAGAGTCATTAGCACATCGTTTTGAAAGCTTAGCAGAATGTCTCCCCAGCGGCCTGCCGCGGCGGGGGGCCCTGGCCAACTGGACTTGTTCATCAGCTAACACAAAAGCGGGTTTGAGTCTGTTAATGCAGACTAATTCCCTCCTGTCTCCCAAATCGAGCAAAAATGCTTTTCCCCAGTTTCTAACACTCTGAACGGTCCATCATAAGGTGGTCTTAAACCTAACCTCCGTGCGTCGTGTCTAACGAAGACGAATTCTGCATTCTTTAAGGCTTTAGGCACAAAAACGCGTGGGAAACTGTGATGAACTGGACCGGGGAGGGTGTTTGATCCCGCGTCGCTCTGCAGCAGCTGAGCGGGGAGGCGATCTGGTGCGGGGTTCTCAGGAAGGAATTGTCCCGGTAACCGGAGAGGTTGGGCGAAGACAAGTTCGGCCGGAGAGGCCTGCAAATCTTCTTTAGGTGCTGAACGCAACCCTAATAAAACCCATGGAAGCTTATCAACCCAATTTGTGTCCGTGAGAGCCGCTCTGAGGGCTGCTTTCAATGACCGGTGAAAGCGTTCGCACAAACCGTTGGCCTGGGGGTTATACGCAGTTGTGTGATGAATTTTCACCCCCAGGCTGAGTGCCATGGATGACCAGAGCTCGGAAACAAATTGGGGTCCTCTGTCAGACGTTATGTCTGACGGGACTCCAAAGCGCGCGACCCAAGCCGATAAAAAAGCGCGCGCAACGTCTGCTGCTGTGGTTGACGGCAGGGGAATCGCCTCTGGCCAGCGCGTAGTGCGGTCCACCATAGTTAGGTGTGTGAACCCCTGTGACAGCGGGAGGGGTCCCACCAAGTCGACATGCACGTGGTCGAAGCGTTTGGCTGGGATGTGAAAAGGTTCTAGAGGGGCCCGCATGTGCTTGTGTACCTTTGCTCTTTGACACGCTGCGCAGGCTGCGGCCCATTCTTTGACCTGTTTACGCAGCCCCGGTCAAACAAACTTCTCTCCCACCATTTTGATCGATGCGCGAACGCCCGGATGCGCCAGCGAATGTATTAAGTCAAAAACACGGCGACGCTACGCAGCCAGGACCACGGGGCGCCCCTGCCCCGTGGAGATATAGCGGATTAGGGGGGGGCATACCTCTTTGATGCACCCTGTGCTCCAGCCTTAGCCCTGTTGGCCCAGACTGGAGCGCGCGCACGTCCGCATCGTTAACCTGCTCGGCGGCCATGGCTGCATAATCTAACCCAACGCAGACCGGGGCTGTGAGCGCTTCCGCGCTGCAAGCCTGGCCCGAGTCTACAGCCGCCGAGTCTGCCCCCTGGGGGCCTGGCAGTGCAACTGCGCGCGAGAGACAATCTGCTACTACATTGCGTTTACCCGCCACGTGTTGAATGTCGGTGGTAAACTCCGAAATCGCGGCCAGCTGTCTCTGTTGTCGGCCCGACCAAGGCTCTGAAATTTTAGCCATAGCAAAAGTTAATGGTTTATGGTCTACAAATGCGGTGAAACAGTGCCCTTCCAACCAGAACTGGAAGTGGCGGATGGCCAAATGCAGGGCTAAAAGCTCCCTATCAAACGCGCTGTATTTACGCTCGTTATCGCGCAATGTTTTGCTGAAAAACGCAAGTGGTTGCCAGCTCCCCGCTACCAGTTGCTCGACAACCGCTCCCACTGCCACGTCGGAAGCGTCCGTGGTTAGCGCCATGCGAGCTGCTGGCACCGGGTGTGCCAATAACGCAGCGTTCGCGAGGGCTGATTTGACCTGTGAGAAAGCGCGCTGCCGGTCCGGGGACCACTCGACCTTAGCTGCAGGTTTTTGTTTCTTTAATGCCGCGTACAATGGGTGCATGAGCCGTGCCGCGTTGGGGAGGAAGCGGTTATAAAAATTGACCATTCCCAAAAATTCTTGCAGTGCCTTAACTGTCTGCGGTTGGGGGAATCCGTTATCGCGCGCACTTTATCCGGCAGCGGGACCGCGCCCTCTGGAGACACGCGGTGCCCCAAAAAATCGATTTGCGCTACCCCGAATTGGCATTTCGCTGGGTTAATGATCAGCCCGTGTTCTGTCAGCCTCTGAAAAACGGCTGTGAGGTGGCGTTTGTGTTCGGCTTCGGATGCACTGGCTACCAAAATATCATCCAAATAAGCGAACACGAAAGGGAGGCCGCGCAGCACTGCATCCATCATGCGTTGGAACGTCTGCGCGGCGCCTTTGAGGCCGAAAGGCATGCGCAAAAACTCGAAAAGCCCGAAAGGGGTTATAACTGCCGTTTTGGGTATGTCTTGCGCGCAGACTGGGACTTGGTGATAACCGCGCACCAAATCTATTTTGGAAAAGATGCGCGCCCCCGCCAAATGTGCCGAAAAATCCTGGATGTGCGGAATCGGGTAGCGGTCGTGTGCTGAAGCATTGTTCAATCTGCGGAAATCACCGCAAGGGCGCCATAAGCCGTCAGCCTTGGGCACCATGTGCAGGGTTGACGACCAAGGGCTGTTCGAGCGTCTAACAATGCCCAGTTTTTCCAAGTTGGCGAATTCCTCACGCGCGATGGCCAGTTTAGCTGGGTCCAAGTGCCAAGCTTTTGCAAAAACAGGAGGGTCAGAGGTAGTTATGAAATGCTTGACCCCGTGTTTGGCAACTGACGCTGAAAATGTTGGGACCGTGAGTGTTGGGAACTGGTTGAGTAATGCATGAAACTTACCACCCGCAGCTGTGACATTGGGATGTGCAGAAGGCAGGGCCACCCGAGCTGTGCAGGAGATAGAGTAGAAAGACAGTGCATTTACAATCCGTCTATTAGCAAGATCAACTAACAAACTGTTTGAGCATAAAAAGTCAGCACCTAGCATGTTGTTGTTAACTGCGGCTATGACGAAGGTCCACTCGAAGGTGCACCCGTGGAGGGACAGGAGGAGCGTCTTCTCCCCATAGGTTTTGATCGTGGAGCCGTTCGCCGCTAACACCAGGGGTCCGCTGGCAGGCGTCAGCATGTCCACGTAGGCAGGCTTGACAAAACTTAGCTGGGAGCCTGTGTCCACCAGGAATTCTTTCCCTGAATTCGCGTCTGTCACGAAAAGCAGCTTGTTCTTCGTGCCGAGAGTCGCAGCTGCTACCGGCTCTTGGTCTTGGCGTTTCCCCTGGCGTTGGTATCGGCACGGTGGGACGCATCTGCGCGCTCTCTCGGCGAAGCGTCGATGGTAGGAACAGAGGGTGTTGTGAGCTCCGCTTCTCCTGGCCTCTGCCGCTGCTGACGTCAGTGGATCCGGTGCTGCAGCCTCTGGTCTCCCCTCGTCTCGCGGGGGTGCGTTCAGCTCTGCCGCTGCCGTCGTGGCTGCGTGCCGTCTATGGGCGTCGACGAGCCGCTGCGCCTCCTGGCCCAGCTCGTGGTAGTCCCGGTTGTTGAGTGGCTGCGAGCTGGCCAGGGTGACTCTCACTGCTGGCTGGAGTGTTCTGAGGAAGAGGTGGGCGAAGATAAAGCTGTCGTCATCCTCGCCTCTCAGGCTCATCATCTTCGCCATCAGATCTGCCGGCCTGTCTGCTTCCCCTTCTGTCAGCGCCAGGAGCTTCTCTGCTCGCTCCCCCAGCGAGGGAGTGAAGGCTCGAATGAGGGCGGCTTTCAGTGCGCCATACTTGTCGTCTTGGGGCGGGTGGTTGGTCAGGCTCTCCACCCGCTGCACTGTGAGGCTGTCCAGCTTCGCGACGACATGGAAGAACCTTGTTGCTTCCGTTGAGATTCCCCGAAGGTGGAACTGCACCTCCACAGTGGTAAACCAGGAGCGCAGGTTATGTTGCCAGAAATCCGGCAGCTGTAGGGTGGTAGCTGCGTTAACCCGGTTGGCTCCTGAAGAGTCCGGTGCAGAAAGCTCGCCGTCACCAGCCATGGTTTGTCGTAGGTCACCAGTGTAGAGGATGCCTTCACAGACGAGAGTGAGTTTATTTCTCAGGCGAGGTTTATTCAGAGTTTACATCCTCTAACAAGAAGTGTATCTCAACAAAAGAGGCAGAACAACCCTTCACCACAGCTCTTATACTCCCCAGAGACACAAAACCCCCAACGTCAAATATCACACCCTCAACCCACAGTCCTTCAGTAAACATATAGCCTCCGAGGCTCAGGGGCTCCTGCTGGGACATTCTCTCTGACTTCCCGTCTCTCCAGAAACCACTTCACACCTTGTGCCGGGTCAGGTCCTCTTGGACGTTTGAAGTCTCCAGAGTATGCACCGTCATGTCTACTAAATACATGTGAGGAAAAATGCGTACCATACATGCATGCCATATATGCGCCCTAAATGCGCGCCATACAGGAAAAGATTTTGGCCAGATTGGCACTTCATAGACCATTACTGGTGGAGATACTCTACGTTTTTCCTTCTGGATGTGTGCTGGGAGAAAAAGGTTTGGTAGCCCTAGCTTAACTCAAGCTCACAGAGGCTGCAGAGCAAAATATGGTGACCTCTTCTATGAACAAAAGCATTCTAAAGCGAGTGCAATATCCCCTGCCTCCCCCTTCCTGATTTCTCATTTTTTTGTATGTTTGTTAGACTTAAATGTTTCAGATCAAACAAATTTAAATATTAGACAAAGATAACACAAGTAAACACAAAATGCAGTTTTTAAATGAAGGTGTTTATTATTAAGGGTAAAAAAAAAATAAATCCAAACCTACATGGCCCTGTGTGAAAAAGTGACAATTAACTGTGGTTTATCACATCTTTGGAAAGCTGAGTTCAACTTCTCGAGCCACACCCAGGCCTGATTACTGCCACACCTGTTCTCAATCAAGAAAGCACTTAAAATAGGACCTGCCTGACAGAGTGAAGTAGACCAAAAGATCCTCAAAAGCTAGACATCATGCCGTGATCCAAAGAAATTCAGGAGCAAATGAGAAACAAAGTAATTGAGATCTATCAGTCTAGAAAAGGTTTTAAAGCCATTTCTAAAACTTTGGGTTTCCAGCAAACCACAGTGAGAGTCATTATCCACAAATGGCAAAAATGTGGAACAGAGGTGAACCTTCCCAGGACTGGCCAGTTGACCAAAATTACCCCAAGAGCGTAGCGACAACTCATCCAAGAGGTCACAAAAGACCCCACAACAACATCCAAAGAACTGCAGGCCTCACTTGCCTCAGTTAAGGTCAGTGTTCATGACTCCACCATAAGAAAGAGACTGGGCAAAAATGGCCTGCATGGCAGAGTTCCAAGACGTATTTTTCCTGAGCAAAAATACTGTAAAGGCTTGTCTCAGTTTTGCCAAAAAACATCTTGATGATCCCCATGACTTTTGGGAGAATACTCTGTGGACTAACTAGACGAAAGTTGAACTTTTTGGAAGGTATGTGTCCCATTACATCCGACGTAAAAGAAACATCATATCAAAAGTAAAATATGGTGGTGGTAATGTGATGGTCTGGGGCTGTTTTGCTGCTTCATAACCTGGAAGACTTGCTGTGGTAAATGGAACTATGAATTCTGCTGTCTACCAAAAAATCCTGAAGGAGAATGTCCGGCCATCTGTTCATGACCTCAAGCTGAAGTGCACTTGGCTTCTGCAGCAGGATAATGATCTAAAACACACCAGCAAGTCCACCTCTGAATGGTTTAAGAAAAACAAAATGAAGACTTTGGAGTGGCCTAATCAAAGTCCTGACCTGAATCCAATTGAGATGCTGTGGCAAGACCGTAAAAAGGCGGTTCATGCTCGAAAACCCTCCAATATGGCTGAATTACAACAATTCTGCAAAGATGAGTGGGCCAAAATTCCTCCACAGCGCTTTAAAAGACTCACTGACAGTTATCACAAACGCATGATTGCAGTTGTTGCTGTTAAGGATGGCCCAACCAGTTATTAGGTTTAGGGGGCAATCACTTTTTCACACAGGGCCATCCATGTCTGTTTGGATTTTTTTCCCCCTTAATCCTTCTTGTGTCTTGGTTTCATGGACACAGACAGCGCCCTCACTGTCTATGTCGCAGTTCTGCGCCCGTCATGTGATGTGGCCATAAACCATTAAAAAAAAATCCCCAAGTATTCCACCTCACAAGGTGGCAGATATGTATAACTTACTGCTCTTGCCTTGAAGGACTGATGTCTCCCAAATAACCACCCGAAAACCTCGCTTCTGGGACACCGAAGAGTTTGTAAACTAATGTTGACGTGCTCCTTCGCAACACGGGAGGCATTTGCTCCCAAATTTGCAAACTATAATTCTAAAAAGAGACCGTTTAGCTTATGAAGGTAAATATCTACATTTTGCTATAACAGAGGGTGGCCGAAGCTGGTTAATTTTCACCTGCCATCGACCCCAGCTCCATGTGACTGGACAGAACAATCGCGCCGGTTCCGTGTCATCATATAAGATAAAAGCGGAATATAAGCGAAACTGAGGTGGAATAATCATAAGAGTTTCTGGATGTGGGAGAGAAAGCAAAATTGACCGCCAGAAGACACAATAACGACCAGGATGACAAAAATAGACTAAACGAGCTGCCCGGCCAGCAGTATATCTGACGAATTTGTTTGTTAACAAAGTACTGATTTTCTGGTTGATACACTTTGAAGATAAGTTAACAAAAAACCCAAAACAAAAAACGGTGACAAAAAAAAAAAAACCATCCTTTGTGTAAATGTGTCTAAAGTCCACTTTTGACTTAAAGTTATGTAATTCGATATGGCTGCCATGGCTTTATGCAAATTAGATATGTAAATTTACTCCTATCTCAAACTTTGGATCAAATTTTACATCTTTCTAATTGACAGTAAACCATTATTTCTTACCACTTTCAAGTTATAGCCTTGGAAATCTGACATCTAAACTGAATATTTTCTTGAAAAAAATCTTGACCCCATCAATAACAGTTTTCACAGGAAAATAGCTGAAAAGTTTTATAAAAAGTTATAGAAAAGAGAGGAGTTAACAGAGACAAAATGACGGTAAACAGTTCTAAATAAGAACTGAATAAGGAGAAAATGACTTCATCAGTGATTACATTAGTGTGAAGCTACAGGCGCATAAGTGTAGAGGTAGAACAGTCTTTTTTGTGTGTAAATGTACTCTCTCAAACTTTGGATCATATTCTACATCTTATTGACAGTAAGCCATTATCTCTTACCACTTTCAAGTTATAGCCTTGGAAATATCTTGACATGTAAACTGAATATTTTCTTGAAAACAATCTTGACCACCGGGGGGGGGGGGGGGCTGGTGCAATAATGCACCACAGACAGTCAAGAGGAAATACCTTCATTTAAAAACTGCATTTTGTGTTTACTTGTGTTATCTTTGTGTAATATTTAAATCTGTTTGATGATCTGAAACATTTTAAGTGCGACAAACATACAAAAAAATGAGAAATCAGGATGGGGGCAGACACTTTTTCACACTACTGTACATAATGTCACTGTATTTCAGGTCCTCCAGGATTTCGCCGGCTGTTTTTGTGATTTTTGCAATCCAAAAAGTCTGAAATTGTGGGAGCTTTTCCAAAAAGTTGTGATAAAAGTTGCAACATTTGAGGTTTTTTTGCACTGCAAGTTGTGTAAGAAGTACAGATTTTAAAGTAGCTGCTTTTTCCATAGTTTATAGTGATGCGATTCTATGTAACACCACAAGAGATGCAAAGGATTGCGAAAAATTTGCTGTTAAACAGTGATTTATTCAGAAATGCTCAGTAAAACTGTCAAAAAACGACCAACATTGCATTCTTGCTGAGAACTTAAAGATATATAGTAAATAAAAGAAGCGACTGTCCCAGGTGATTGGGGCTCGCCGGAGGAACTAACCAAGGCAACAGTTGGACGGGAGCCGGATCAGAGTTCCTCAGTAGAGTTCCTTCTACTGAGGAAGATGGCGGTAGGTGGCGGGGCTCAGCGGAGGAACTACTGGGACCCCAGCTGGACAGGAGCAGGATCGGAGCTCAACTACAACGGTGGTGGGCGGCGGATCTCGGTGGAGGAGCAGCCGATACCCCGGCTGGACAGGCGCTCAATTGCAGTGGGACTAGCAGCAGAGGGGGCTAGCTGGGGCCCAGCTGGATTCAAGGTCGGTCGGATCGGATACCGGCAACACCAGCAGAGATTGTTTTACTGTCAACAGGTCAGTGAAAATGCCACCAAAGAAGGAGGAAATGGAAGAGATCAAAAAAAATCTCTGAACTTCTTGTCAGAAGAACTGACCAAAGTAGTTAGTCAGCAGGCTAAAATATTAGGGCTAATGGAAGAAGTCCGAGAATTAAAATTAACAATTAAGGAAAAAGACAAAAAAATTGCAGACTTGGAACGACGCGTCGAGGATCTTGAACAATGTTCGCGTATGGATGATCTAATTATAAGTGGACTAGACATTAAATATCAATCATATGCTCATGCTACAGCAGGACTGAGAGGAGAGGATGCTCCCCTGAGTGAATCAGTCTCCCTGGAAAACCAGGTGCTTCAGTTCCTTGATAGTAGAAATATAAAGGTAGAAGCAAATGCAATTTCAGCCTGTCATGCTTTACCCAGAAAGGATAATAAAACAAAGAAATCAATTGTGATGCGCTTTGTGAACAGAAGGGCAAAGAATGACATACTGAGGCAGGCCAGAAAGCTACGGGGAACAGAAGTTTACCTAAATGAACATCTAACAAAAACTAATGCTGAAATAGCACGGCAAGCACGGATGCTGAAAAGACAAAATAAGATACAGGCAACATGGACAAGAAATTGTAGAGTTTGGATCAAACTAAATGGAACGCCTGAGGAAGCAAAGAGTATAATAATCAGAGATGTTACTGACTTAAATAAATACAGACGAACACTGATTAAGAAAATTAAGAGACTATGATAATTCATATCCACACACAGCAAGAATAGTTCTTTTGACACACCATGTCAATGTACTTTAAAAAAAAAACTAAACAAAACAAACAAAAAACTTATGACTGACTTTAGTAGACATCAATTATCCCCAGTTGGAGGAAGTCATTTGACACAGAGTGAGGAAATTCAAACTCTGAAAATATGCAATTATGCTGAACATAAACTACAAGAGATGGAGAATGATATTGATCCTGATAACCACTTTTTCAATAATATTCATAATCATTGTGAATATTACACAGAAAAGCAATTCAAAAGTCAAGTGCAACTAGATGGTAAACTATCAATAATACACTTCAACAGTAGAAGTCTTAAAAACTTTCCACAGATTCAGGACTATTTAAAACAGCTAGACAGAAAATTTACAGCTATCGCAGTCTCTGAAACTTGGCTTAATGAAGAGCAGGCTCCTCTGATGGCAATAGAGGGATATCAGATGTTTCATATTAACATCTCAAAAAAAGGGTGGTGGTGTTGCACTGTATACTGATGACCTGATAGGTGTAAGCTTGTAAATGGAATGTCCTTTGCACTACCAGGGATTTTGGAATGTGTTACTGTTGAGACTGACCAAGATAAAACAAAAAATCTAATTAGAAGTTGTATATATAGAACACCGGGAACTTGCTTCGAGACATTCAGAGATAAATTAGTCGAGCTGTACAATAATATTACTAGTAAGAAAATGGTAGTAATTTGTGGAGATTTCAATATTGATTTACTAAATCCATAACAAAATGTAATTACAGAGTTCATGAATTCTATGTACAGCATGAGTCTATATCCCACAATAACACATCCCAGTAGAATCACAGTTCACACTGCTACACTTACTGACAACCTGTTTGTTAATATTATTGATAAGAAAATAGAAAGTGGATTATTGATAAATGATATAAGTAACCATTTGCTAACCTTTGCACTTATCCATGGCCACACGGGGGCCAATACAGAAAAATTTTTAAAATCGTTCAGATACAAATCACAAAATGCAATCAGTTCTAATTTAATTTAATTTCTTTTAAAGAAGACTTGCTGAAGCAAGACTGGACAAAAGTCTATGTATCAGATGTAAATGAAGCCTATGACACATTTATGAACATTATAACCACTCTATGAAAAAAAACTGTCCATTAGTAAAGAAAAAGCTTAAACATAAATTTGCCAATAAGCCATGGTTAACCAAAGGATTACAAAAGGCGTGTAAAAAGAAAAATTTATTATATAAAGCTTTCCTAAAGAAAAGGACAAAAGCAGCAGAGCAGCGGAAATTTATCAGGCGGATTTGGCTCAGAAGATTTATTACACAACTAGACAGAATGACATCTCAGCAGAGACTCTTCTCTTAAATAACATGGCATTCCTCTAGAAGCTTCTAACACACAAAAGATGACCTTCGCGTCACATTGCATTCACTTCATTCATTCTTCACACCTCCCTGTTATCTCACTAGGGAACCACTGCTCTTTGTTCTTGTCTAAGATGGTAAACAATTATGCTCTCCCCATGTGCCGCCGTACCACCCCCCCCCCCCCCCGCCTGAGCATCTTGGATAGAACAACAGAATAACAGTCCGTATCACCATTAAACATCAGTCCACATGCTGCTTGGGCTTTAGTCTTCTCCCGTATCTGCTGTAACCAGGGTTCACCGCCTCCGCGGCGCTGTCATGCTGGGGGGTTGATGTTTGTGGGGGAAAACTTTTTGTCTGTCCGTGTGGGTGCTCTGGGAAATCCTTTCTCTGCGGAGCTCCCCGTGGGGGTCTTCCACGCCGAGGGGCCCTCGCCAACAGCACCTGCTCGTCCGCCACAACGAAAGCGGGTTTGAGTCTGTCTATGCCAATCTTTTCCCTCCTACCCCCCCCCCCCCCCAAGTATAGCAAAAAATGCTTATCCCCTGTTTCCAGCACTCTGAACGGTCCATCATAGGGTGGGTGCAGTGGAGGGCGGTGGGCGTCGTGTCTGACAAACACGAACTCCGCGTTTTTCAAAGTTTTAGGCACAAAAACGCGCGGAAAACTGTGGTGGGTAGGGCCCGGCAGCGTGCTTGTGTCTATGCTACGCTGCAACAGCTGAGACGGGGAGCTGTCCAGCGTGGGATTATCTGGCAGAAACTCCCCGGGCAGCTGGAGTGGTTGCGCAAAAACGAGTTCTGCCGGGGAAGCGTCCAGATCCTCTTTAGGCACAGAACGTAACCCCAATAAAACCCACGGCAGCTTGTCTACCCAATTTGCATCCGTCAGTGAAGCCCTGAGAGCCGTTTACAATGATCTATGAAAACGTTCGCATAACCCATTAGCCTGTGGATTGTACGCGGTTGTGCAATGAATTGTGACACCCAGGCTGCGGGTCATTGTTGACCAGAGTTTGGAAACAAATTGAGGGCCTCTGTCGGACGTAATGTCCGACGGGACTCCAAAACGCACTACCCATGCTGTTAAAAACGCGCGCGCCACCTCCTCGGCCGTGGTTGCCGCCAGCGGAACCGCTTCTGGCCAGCGCGTGGTGCGGTCCACCATTGTCAGGAGGTGCGTGTACCCCTGTGATGGCGGGAGGGGTCCACGAGGTCCACGTGAACATGGTCGAACCTCTTAGCCGGAATGCGAAACGGCTCCAAGGGAGCCTTCGTGTGTCTGTGTACTTTGGCTCGTTGGCACGCCACGCAGGCTGCCGCCCACTCTCTCACTTGTTTGCGAAGGCTCAGCCACACAAATTTCTCTCCTACCATTTTGACCGACGCGCGCACTCCTGGGTACGCCAAAGAGTGAACCGACTCAAACACGCGGCGGCGCCACGCGGCCGGGACCACGGGACGTGGGCGACCCGTGGAGACATCGCAGATTAGGGGGGGGGCATGCCATCCTGCAGCACCCTGCTCTCCAGCCTTAACCCTGTTGGTCCAAACTGGAGCACGCGCACATCCGCGTCACTAGCCTGCTCCGCGGCCATGGCTGCGTAATCTATCCCCACGCAGACCGGGGCCACCACGGCGCGCGAGAGGCAGTCTGCCACTACATTCAGTTTGCCCGACACATGCTGAATATCGGTAGTAAACTCTGAGATCCCGGCAAGCTGTCTCTGCTGCCGGCCCGACCACGGTTCTGAAACCTTGGCCATCGCGAATGTTAGCGGCTTGTGGTCAACGAACGCGGTGAAACTGCGCCCTTCCAGCCAGAACTGGAAGTGGCGAATGGCCAGGTGGAGAGCCAGCAACTCTCTGTCGAACGCGCTGTATTTACGTTCACTGTCGCGCAAAGTCCTGCTGAAAAAGGCGAGCAGCTGCCAAGCCCCGGCAAAGCGCTGCTCCACGACAGCCCCTATGGCCACATCTGAAGCGTCAGTGGTGAGAGCTATACGGGCTGTTGGGTCTGGATGTGCCAGCAATGCGGCGTTTGCCAGGGCTGCTTTGACTTCCGAGAACGCCCGCTCTCGCTCCGGGGTCCATTCGACCCTATCCGCGGGTTTCTGTTTTTTGAGCGCAGCGTACAGTGGTTGCATGAGCTGCGCTGCGCGGGGAAGGAAACGGTTATAAAAGTTCACCATTCCCAAAAATTCTTGTAGCGCCCTGACCGTTTGCGGTCGGGGAAAATCTGCCACTGCGCGCACTTTGTCAGGCAGCGGGACCGCTCCTTCGGCAGAGACGCGGTGCCCCAAAAAATCAATCCCCGTCACCCCAAACTGACATTTCGCTGGGTTGATTATTAACCCGTGCTCTTCCAACCTCCAGAAAACCGTCGTGAGGTGGGTTTCATGTTCGTCTTCGGACACGCTGGCTACCAAGATATCGTCCAGGTAAACGAACACGAAGGGGAGATCGCGCAGCACTGCATCCATCATGCGTTGGAACGTCTGTGCAGCCCCTTTAAGTCCAAATGGCATGCGCAAAAACTCGAATAAACCGAACAGAGTTATTACCGCTGTTTTGGGTATGTCCTCAGCGTGCACTGGGACTTGGTGGTAACTGGAGGCCAGGTCTATCTTAGAAAAAACGCGTGCTCCTGCAAGGGGAACGGAAAAATCCTGAATATGAGGAATTGGGTAGCGGTTGTACGCTGTGGCGTTGTTCAACCTGCGGAAATCCCTGCAAGGTCACCACGAACCCTCAGCTTTAGGGACCATGTGTAGCGGGGAAGTCCATGGGCTGTTTGAGCGCCTGATGATGCCCAACCTCTCCAGGTTGACGAACTCACGCGCTATGGCCAGTTTAACTGCGTCCAAGCGCCGAGGCCTTGCAAAAACGGGCGGCCTGGTGGTGGTGATAAAATGCTCCACCCCGTGTTTAGCAATGGCTGCCGAAAACATCGGGACAGTGAGTGCTGGGAACTGAGTGAGCAGTGTGTGGAACTTACCGCATGTAGCTGTGACGCTGGCTTGTGCTGTCGGCCGGGTCACTCGAGCTATACAGGGGAGAGAGTCAAAGGACAGTGCATTAACTAGGCGTCTGTTAGCGACATCTACCAACAAACCATGTGCACACAGAAAATCAGCCCCCAGTATATGGTAATTCAATGCTGCTATGACAAAAGTCCACTCAAATGTACGGCCGTGTAGAGACAAGAGTACAGTCCTCTCACCAAAGGTCTTAATCTCTGAGCCGTTTGCTGCCGCCATCTCGGGGCCGCCAGATCCTGCCAGCCGGTCAGCGTAGGTCCGTCGGATGAAACTCTTCTGGGCGCCGGTGTCCACGAGGAAATGCATCCCCGAGCGTGCGTCCGTCAAGTAGAGCAGCTTGTTCTCCTCCCCCAGGGTCGTGGCTGCTACCGACCCCCGGTCTTGGCGTTTCCCGAGCGCTTGAATTGGCACGGTGGTATACATTTGCGTGCCCTCTCTGCGAAGCGGCGGTGGTAGAAACAAAGCGTGTCTCCCCCACGTTCCTTGGCCCCCGTTGCTGCTGCCGTCGGTGGCTCTGCTGCTGCCGTCAATGGCTCCTTGCCTCCTCTGGTCGTCGCGCCGAGCTCCGTCGCTGCCGCAATGGTCGTGAAGTCCCTGGTGGCGACGATGATCTGGTTTGCTTCCCGGGCTAGCGCATGATAGTCCCGCTTGGCCAGCAACGGCGAATTGGCCAGGGTCGCTCTCGCTGCTGACGGAAGGTTCCGGAGGAAGAGGTGGGTAAAAATAATATGGTCGTCGTCTGTGCCCTTTAACCTCAGCATCTTCTCCATCAGGTCTATGGCCGACCCGTCTCCCAACCCGGTCCGCGTCAGGAGTCTCTCTGCTCTCTCACCATCCGAGAGTGTGTAGTGCTGGATGAGCGCAGCCTTCAGCGTGTCCTACTTGCCGTCGGTTGGTGGCTGATCGAGCAGGCTCTCTACATGCTGAGCCGTGCGGGCGTCGAGCGCTGCGACCACATAGTGGAACTTGGTGTCATCCGCCGATATCCCCCGGAGGGTGAACTGCGCCTCAATGAGGTGGAACCAGGAGCGCGGGTTGTGCTGCCAAAAATCCGGTAGCTTGATCACAGCAGCACATGCATGGCTGGGGGTTCCCGTCGAGGTTGGCTCTTGGGATCTTTCTCCGTGTTCCATGATTCGTCTTGGGTCACCAGTGTGGAGCGTGTAAATGAAGAGGCGGATTTGGCTCAGACGATTTATTACACAACTCACACAACAAGCATAGACAGAATGACATCTCAGCAGAGACTCTTCTCTTAAATAACATGGCATTCCTCTCGAAGCTTTTAACACACAAAAGATGACCTTCGCGTCACATTGCATTCACTTCATTCTTCACACCTCCCTGTTATCTCACTAGGGAACCACTGCTCTTTGTTCTTGTCTAAGATGGTAAACAATTATGCTCTCCCTATGTGCCACCATAATACAAAAATAAGTTAAAATATATAATAAGATGTAGTAAAAGAGACTATTTACAGTAAAAAACTGGAGAAAAACAGAGACAATATTAAAAAATACATGGACAATACTTAACAATATTCTTGGAAATAAAAACAAATACAAGCTACCCAACCGATTTTTCAAAAAATAAAACGACTCAGAGTGTGAATGCAGCTTCACCTGCAGATGAATTTAATAACTTTTTTGTTAACATTGGTCCTAATTTGGCTCGAGCAATACCCATTACGGCACCCACAGGTGATACAATAAGCAAAAACACTGCTTTAAAAGACTCAATTTTCATAAAGAACACAGACGAGAGAGGGGTCATTGAAATTGTTAAATCGTTTAAAAGTAAAACATCTACAGACTGTGATGGTATTGACATGCTCTTAGTCAAAACTATTATTGAATGCTTAGTGAAACCACTGACGTATATCTGTAACCTGTCTCTCCAAACAGGTATATTTCCCAATGCAATGAAAATAGCTAAAGTAATTCCGATATACAAGACGGGTGACAAGAGGGGAATTCTCAAACTATAGACCAATTTCACTATTGCCACAATTTTCCAAGATACTTGAAAAAATATTCTATGAGAGAATTGACAACTTCATACTGAAGAATAATTTATTGTGTGAGCAGCAATATGGGTTCAGACACAAGAGGACAACTGCATTTGCTCTAATGGAATTTATAGAAAAAATATCAACTGCCGTTGAAAATAAAGAGTATTCAGTTGGGGTATTCCTGGATCTTAAAAAAGCATTTGATACAGTGGATCATAATTTATTATTAAAGAAACTACAAAATTGTGGTATTAGGGGGGTAGCACTGTCCAGGTTATGCAGTTACTTAAAGAATAGATATCAGTATGTATGTGTTGGTAACAAAAACTCACAGTTACTGAAGGTTACTTGTGGAGTCCCACAGGGTTCAGTTTTGGGGCCACTGTTATTCAATATGTGATATATGTAGTGATATGTAAAGTTTCAGGAAAAAATGGATTTAATATTGTTTGCCGATGACACCAATTTATTATGCAATGGAAGCAATTTGGAACAACTTTTGGATACACTCGGAAAGGAATTAGGAAAGCTTAAACTGTGGTTTGATTCAAACAAATTAACGCTCAACTTAAGTAAGACAAATTAAAGTTTTTAACAACCATCACAACAACTTAGTATCTAAACTCAGTGTAAATGGTGTAGAGATTGAAATGGTATCCGAAACTAAATTTCTTGGAGTAATAATTGATAATAAACTGTGTTGGAAGTCACATATTAATTATATTATAGGTAAAATATCCAAATCAATTGCAATACTACACAGAGTGAAATATTTGCTGAATCAACCCACACTATATACCTTGTATCATTCATTAATACTCCCATACATGACATATTGTACTGAAGTATGGGGAAATACATATTAAACAAACATATCCAGTCTTTATGCTTCAGAAGAGAGCTATTAGAATAATAAACAAAGCAGCTTACAGGGAACCAACAAACCCACTTTTTCTTAAATTAAAAGCTCTCAAGTTGAAAGATCTGGTTGACTTTAAAACTGCAGTAATAATGTTTAAAGTGAAGAATCTATCACTGCCCGCAAATATCCAAAAGTTGTTCCAAATAAGGGAGAAACAATATCATTTCAGAGGAACATGTATATTTCAAAAACCTTCAGTGAGAACTACCACCAAGCAACACTGTGTTTCAGTGCAAGGAGTCAGATTATGGAACGATTTTGGACCTGAATTAAAATCATGTACAACGCTTGGACAATTTAAACAAAAACAAAAGGAAGAAATACTCCAAACATATATACAAGATGACATGTAAAATCACATAAGGATTGTCATATCCAGTCCGCGTTGTGTTGTTGCTTAGTTTTTTGTCACATTTTGTCTTAGCTATGTTCTGAATTGTAATCGCTCTTGTTTTGTTTTTCTTTTGAATTCTTGGATGGAATATGGGTGGGCAATATAAGCTGCGGCTTCAGCCATCACCCATTTCGGATAACTTATGTTGAACTGTATAATCAGAGGAGTTATTGTCTAATTTGACCTTGTTGGATTTTCTTTCCCCCCTTTGTTATATTATTCTGTTTCTTTTTAATCTGTACTTTTAATCTATCCGAAATAAAGATTCATTCATTCATTCATTAGACATTACAACAACTAAATTGCATGGAATGTGTGTTAAGAGTATGGAAAAAATTATGGCAGTACCTTCTTGAATCTTTAATTTGAAAACTAAGACCCTGGAAAAATTTGAGATCTTCTTCTGTGCTGAAATCCAGAAGAAGCAGGGATGGCTCTTCCACTGACAACCTCTTCCTTCCTGTGGTGACAGTGGCTAGTTCAACACTGTGATATGCGGTATTACTGCAAATGTTTTTTAGGACCCTGTGATCTCGTAATTTAAACAGGGTTCATAACTTTTGTGGCAAAGGATGGAAGCTGTGAGAAACTCGCTGCAGCTCCGCTCTCAACTTTATATGTGTGTGTTACAATTGTGCAGGGCTCCCATCTTTCTAGGCATAAACTGATGATTCTGTTTAAGGAAAAAAAAAAAAGGATAATTTTCATACAGCAGTGGCGGTAACTCCAGTGTTTCAACTACGGGGTGTGTGGAACTGCAGACTGCAGCAACATTCAGCTTATTTAAAGAGGAAAGCCTCTGTACAGGACCCTGCGTGGATCTTGCCTCTGATTTTTGCCGCTGTCCTAAAAATCACGTTCAAACAAGCAATGCACTGTGCAGTAGTTGTTTCGCTCTCGGAGCTCAATTGTCAGGATCATAAACACTCCGCTCAGAAGGAAATAACACGTTTTGTGCCCTTTCAGTGCTCACTGTCATGGCTATATTTAGTAATTCACCCAAACGCTTCTGCCACTAACTGCCTGCTGGAGTCCATCTGGAGAAAGAGTGCCCAACACGGTGCTGGTGGTGTCAGCACCCAGTGCTGTGGAAGCTTCCACAGTACAGGGTGCAAACATGCTGCTGGCAATAAAAATACACTTAACATTTAACTATTTATTTAATAATCAATAGGGGCACATGAGTGAACAAAGAGATTTAGCCACACACACAAAAAAAGTGAATACCGTGGTGGTTGTGGTTGCTCGTTATCCTCCGCGGTAGACTTGTCCATAGCGCAGTACTAGATAATTGCAGTTATCGGGACAGCCCTAGATACAACTACTGTCTTGATTTGAGAGCCTACATTATTTCTTTCAGTAGATATTGTTTTGAGAAGATTTAGGGAAAATCTGACATCTGACTGCAAGATCATCAATGAGATTGAAACTGCAATATGCGCATCATCAGAGTATATCAAACCATCGTACCAAGTTTCAAAACAATCGGACCAAAATTGTAGGAGAAGTTGATTTCACAAAAGTGGGACAGACAGACAGACGGACCCATAACATAATTCCCCGCCTGAAGACCAGCAGGGGATAAAAAGCAAGTGCTTGAACTTTAGATCTTCCATTTGACCCTTGGGTCACCTTTTATGCTTAATTAAGTGAATTAGACTTTCATACAGCCACGTGTGTTTTAATATCTGAAACCTCCACCCACACATGCAGACTTTGCATGCAGACTTTCTTGTCCAAACACACAAATATTGCTGCACTGAACTGTGAGTTATTATTTCAGCTTGTTTGTTGACTGGAGCCAAACTGTTTAATAAAGACTTGACTGCACTTGCCTTGTTAAGTTAATCCTTTCCACAGCATGTCGGACACCATGTGGTGCATGGGGCAGCGCCTATCTCTGTTTCAGTGACCCTAGTGTAACCCAGTGTAAGAACGTGACTAGAATTATGAATGTCGATACCGCTTTAAGAAGAAGGGGGGACATTCATTTCACAATGGGAGTAGATAGTTTAACGTGAATTAAATTATAAATATCGATACCACTTTTAGAAAAGAAAAACACCCATTTTACAATGGGAATACATAATTTGAATATGAATATTTAAATAAATATATATTCATAAATAGTAGGAACATTTTCTAGAATATACTGATAAAGTTCCTAGTATTGTGTGTTGATATTTTGAGTAACCAATGGCTGTGCGTGGGTCACGCCACCCAATGGGTTAAGCGCTCTCTCCCTGGGTCTGGGATGACTTGCATTTCTGGCTCAGTCACGCCAGATGCCGAAAGACACAGACCAGAGAGAGAGAGACGGTCCTTGGTGATATGGCGACGCTAACGTGCTAATAGTAGCCTTTGTCTGGATAAAACCCTTGAAATCGATTGGGATCCAAAGGCTGTGAACTCATGTTGAGTGCGGGAACCCCATTGAAGCACGAGCCACTTAGCATGGTCAGGTTCTTTTTCTTTTTTTCTTCCTTTGGACTGGTTTGACCAGAGCGTGGATTCTCCAAATCTGGATGGCGAGCCGAAGCCCGAACCCTATGAACTGCTAAAGGTGACTCCACTAGTCACCTGGAAAGGACCAAAAAAGGACTGAATTTTGTAAATATAATTTTAGTTTATGGATTGTGGGTTTTTTTTTAATCGCGCTGTGTATTTGTTTATATGTGCATATCTGTCAATAATATACATAGTTGCAAGTTCCATATACGGCTGTGTATGTGTCGTCTGTTGCTGCACCTCCCAGGCTCCTACGAACCCAGAGTCGGTCTGATCTGGCCCAATTATCCTTTTTGTCCAGGTAGTAAGTTAAGGTAACTACACTGCCATAACACAACACTACCAAAAGGGTACTACACCTAAAGTGAGTAGGGTGAGTGGGTGTTAGTAAGGGTTACACACAAAAATCTGGCGAGCGCAGGTGTTAGTGGACCCTGTTATACCCAATCCCAGTGGTATTGTACCCTGTGTGATACAGTGGTACTGTATATTGTATTGCGTTACAAAATTTGGCGAGATAAGGGACACAGGGATATTACACTAGGCCACACAGCTACTGTGAGTAGTGAAAGCTACAGTGGGGGGGGGGGGGGGGGGGGTCAGTCTTCTGGTAGCTCTCTGCGGTAACTTTCCTTTTCCCATTCTATGATGCTGAGTGCCAAGCTTGAAGGTGGAAAGTACCATTTTTATATGGTCTTTGGTATGACCTGGCTAGGATTTGAACCCATCACCACCTGGTTGTGGGGCGGCTGCTCTATCAACTAGGCCACCACTCCGGGACTTGCCTTGAATTACTGTTTTACTCACCTCTCCAGTCAAAGCTACATATAGCTGTGTGTTACTGGTCTATCTGAACTGCCTCTAACCTGCTTAATTAAATAGCAGTTGGTGTGTTTGACCCTGAACTGTACTTACTCTGCTGGAAGTTGCTTGTTGGGGGTTGATGTTGGGATTCAGGAACCTGTGGTGACGGAGAGGCTTTGTCAGCGACAGCCAATCGGATACAAGGGTGTAGTTTTCAGGTTCTCCGTGTGACTGATGTTAACTCTCACCTAAACAGATTGAGTTTTTTTATCAATGCTGCAGCCAAAGACGAGTCTTCATCCTCTGATGAGTCACTGGAACATGACAGCAGATCAGTCAATGTGTACACATTGTTTATTTACTTCCTCCATTTAATGGCTGAACAACATGGTGGCCTTCACCTCTTCATAGCAGCAGCTTCACAGCTCCTGGATTGGCTCCGTCCAAATGGCACCACCTCCGTTACATCTTTGGTAGAGGTCGAGGGCTCATGCTCTGGGCTCTGATGCAGCAGAAAGGTCTGAGTTTAGCGGGGAGGAAATTCACAGTGGGAGTCAAAGTAAAGACAGAGCAAAGCTGCAGACCTGAGGAGGAGTAGTAGGAGGAGGATGGGGAGCTGCGAGACAATCACCTGCTGCACCTGCAGCCCGAGTCTTTGACATCACTGAAGGGGAAACTGGATCAGAACCAGAAAGAAAAAACATTCATTTACATTAAAGTTAAAAGGACAGCTCACAGCACAGCATAAATGAATTAAAAAAATATTGTGTCCCACAATACTGTTTAAAACCTGAAGTGTTGTGAAGCTCCTTAATAAACCCCAAACTTAAAAGAAAGTGCTTATTATGCAATGCCACAAAATAATTAGAATAAATGTTGCTGCAGGGCAGCTCAGTGGAGCAGTGGTTAGCACTGTGGCAGCACAGCAAGAAGGTCATGGGTTCGATCCCACCCCTAACCATCGGTGACCCGTCTGTGTGGAGTTTGCATGTTCTCTCCATGTTTGCATGGGTTTTCACAGGGTACTCTGGTTTCCTCCCACAGGCCAAAAACAAGCAGGTTAGGTTAATTGGCATCAACTGGGGATTCTAAATTGTGCTTCGGTATGAATGAGAGAGTGAATGGTTGTCTGTCTCTCTGTGTTGGCCCTGCGATGAACTAGTGATCTGTCCAGGGTGGACCCTGCCTCACCCAAAGACTTTGGGATAGGCTCCAGCCCCCCCACGACCCAAAAAGGATTAAGTGGTAGAAGATGAATGAATGACATGCTGCTGCACAGTTTGGCAACCTACTAAGTAACGCTAAAAGCAATATAGAATTTGACCATGAAGATATGAGCCCCGTTTCCACATGGGTGAAACTTTGGGCTCGTTCCTGTATCTGGTCCTCTCACCTATTGTCTCTCCATTATGGGGGTAGGACTCATCCATCTACAGAGGTAATACAGAAATTAACAGTTCTGACTGTGATGCAGCAACCAATGCAAACAAGCTGCACTGTTTCAAATACGTTGAAATGATTCTGCACTAAAGTCCAGAGCGGAATGCAAGGGACCAGCTTGTCACTAGGGCTGTCGCGATAACTGCAATTATGTAATACCACGCTATGGACAAGCCTACCGCAGAGGATCATGAGCAACTGCAACAACCGTGTTCACCTTTTTTTTGTGTGTGGGGCTAAATCTCGTTCATTTATGTGCCCCTATTGATTAATAAATAAATACTTAAATGTTAAGTGTATTTTTATTGCCAACAGTTTGTTTGCACTCGGTACTGCCGGCAGCAGCACCCCGGGTGCTGGCGGCGTCAGCAACGTGTGGGGAACTCTCTCTCCAGATGGATTCCAGCAGGCCATGAGCGGGGAAAGTGGTTGGACTCCTTGCTAAATACAGCCGTGACAGTAAGCACTGAAAGGACACAAAGGGTGTTATTTTCTTCTGAGCGGAGTGTGAGCTCCGAGAGCGAAACAACTACTGCATAGTGCATTGCTTGTTTGAACATGATTTTTCGGACAGCGGCAAAAATACAGAAATAATGGAGACAAGAGCCACGCAGGGTTCTGTACGGAGGCCATCCTGTTTAAATAAGCTGAATGTTGCTGCAGTCTCCAGTCCACACACCCCGTAGCTGAAATACTGGAATTACCGCCACTGCTTTATGGAAATGATGGTTTTGTTTTTTTAACAATCAGCAGTTCATGCCTGTAGGAAAAACCTGAGCTCTGCACATCTGTCACACACACACACACACCAAGTTGAAAGTGGAGCTGCAGCGAGTTTCTCACAGCTTCCATCATTTGCCACATAAGTTTTGAACCCTGTTTAAATTACGAGACCACGGGGTCCTAAAAACATTTGCAATACCACCGCACACCACGGTGTTGAGCTATCCACCGTCACAGCAGGGGAATTTCCTCTACCGCAAAAGCCCTACTTGTCACCACTGTTCATTAGCTGCAGAGAAAACTGGATCAACTACACAGCACATTCAAGCTGTGTGGGCATGTGATGAGAGCAGCTGGGAGGGCAAATGAACAAGCGGGGGCTCTGCAGGCTGATGGGTGTGCATTTATACCAGGGTTCTGCAACCTGTGGCTCTTTGGCCCATAGACAGTGGCTCCCTGAGACCTTAAAAATAAAATTAAAAACATTTTTTTTAAAAACTCATGCATTTCCAAGAAGCAATAAATTTACAAGCAATTAATTTTCCATAAAAAGGTTGCACATTTATGACAAAAATATAAAAAGCAGAAAATGAGAAAATCTAAACTTTTGCAAAAAAAAAAAAATCTCAAATTTAGTGATTTTTTTTCCCGCCATTTTCTGAGGAAAACATCCCACATCTTTGTAAGAAAAAAAGCCAAAATTTTGGGAAATCCCAAATTTACTGGAAAAAGTTTTGAGAAAAAAATAAATAAATTTATGTAAGAAATGCTGCAATTTTGTCCATGAAAGCTAATAAATTTACAAAGAGAACTATAATAAATTTATGAGAATTGCTGAAAATTTATGAACACTTGAAATTTCAGGAAAATGTAATTTTGTGAGAGGAAAAAACAAACTGGCAAGAAGTCAAATTTATCAGGTAAAGCTAAAATTTTATTAGAAAATAATTGCAAATTTATAAGAAAAAGGTTAACAATCAGATAAGACAATCTTGTGAGAAAAGCAGAAGATTATGCCAAAAATATCATGAAGTGCTTATAACAAAGAGAAAAATGTCACATCTACATAGAAAAGGTCTTCACTTTTACTCAGTAATGGTGTTAAATTTGCAAAGAAAAATGTTAAATTTAGAAGAAAAAAAAAACATTTATGCCAAAAATATTACCAACTTTGGGGGAAAAAAATGCAAGAAAAACTTTTTGCAAATAATGAAAAAATTACCAGAAAAAGAAGCAATTTTGTGAGCAAACTAACAAATTTACCCTCCCCAGTTTCAGGCTCAGGTTGAAGATATGCTCCACAATTCCACACAGCTGGTCTACGCAGGACTTGAGGAGCTTCGCGCTGATGCAGTCTGGACCTGAGGCCTTCCTCGCCTTGATCTTCCTCAGCTCCGCCCTCACCTGGGTCTTAATGAGGGTCAGGTTGGGGGGCTGTGTGCTGGGAGTGGGGGGTGGGGTGGACAGCAGGTCTCAATGACAGTAGAGGCAGCAGTGGTTGTTGTGCAGGTGGAGGGGAGGGCGGTTGGTCAAACCTATTAAAAAACAGGTTCAGATTGTTCACCCACTCCCTGCCCCCCGTGGCCTTGGAGGAGGTATTCTGGAGCCCAGAGATGGTTTTGAGGTTTCTCCAGACCCTGCTGATGTCGCTCTGTTGCAGCTTGTCCTCCATCTTCTTCCTGAAGCTGTCCTTGCCTTCGCTGATCTTCCTCCTCAGCTCCCTCTGTATGGACTTCAGCATCTCCCAGTTCCCCGACCTGAAGATCCTCTTCTTCTCTCTCAGTAGTGGTTTTATCTCAGGGTTGATCCAGGGTTTGTTGTTCGAGCAACACCGTATGATCTTGGTGGGTACGGTGTTGTCCACACAGAAGTTGATGTAGTCCGTGACGGTGTGAGTGAGGCCGTCAATGTCCTCACCATGTGGATCGCAGAGCTGCTCCCAAGCAGTGATTTCAAAACAGTCCTTTAGAGCTTCCACTGCCTCCTCAGACCATATCTTCACCGTGCGTGTAACTGAAGGTTGTCTGTGTACTAGGGTTTTGTACACTGGCAGGAGATGAACCAAGTTGTGATCCGATCTCCCGAGTGGGGGGGAGTGGCGATGAGGTGTACGCCTCCTTTGTGTTTGCACAGAATAAGTCAAGTGTTTTATTGTCTCTGGTGTGGCATGTAACATACTGGGTGAACGCGGGCAGAATGGAGGACAGTGAGATATTGTTAAAACCACCAAAGATGAGGAGGAGAGCATCTGGGTGTTCTGTCAGCAGCGTGCCAGTTACTGAGTGGATGGCGTTACGTGCTGCCACAGCGTTCGCCGTCGGATTTGCATAAATAACAATGCAGATCACGTGCGAGTATTCCCTCAGGAGATACACAGGCCGCATGCTAACAGCTAGCAACTCCATGTCTTTGCTGCATTGTTGCTCTTTAAGCGTGATATGTCCCGGTTTACACCAGCTGTTATTGACATACATCACTCCTCCGCCCCTTGCCTTCCCACTGTCTAGTGTTCGGTCTGCCTGTATTGTGTGGAAACCCTCCAGTTCGATGTTAGCATCTGTTTCTAGTTCTGTTACCCACGTCACAGTAAACAACATCATGCTAATCTCTCTGAAGACGCTCTCGTAAAGGGACATGGCCACTAGCTCATCTCTCTTATTGAGTAGCAATCGAACGTTCCCCATGATAACGGCAGGGATGGCAACAGGAAATTCTGATTTCAGCTGAAATCTAATTTGGTCGATTGACTTATGGGGGGCCAGGGGGGCACAGCCCCCCTGAAGCTGTGAGGTTTTCAGTAAAACAGAAGTAATTTAGACTGAAAAAAATGATAAAAAAAAATGAAATACTAGACTTGGATAAATCATTAAATTTAATGAAAAGTTAACTTACTTTTTCTTCAGTGTTGTCTCACTGTCTTTAGTCCAACATATTTAACAGTTCTATAAGAGTTTATTACACTATTTACACTAGTTACATTGGTCACCAAGAGAAAAAAAAAAAAAAAGCTTTTCCGGCCACGTCTGGTTTCTTCAGAAATTGTCCGAGTGTTTCTGTTACCTCGTCGAACTTTGAGCCAATTTTCACCTTTACCGTCACTTTTCTCTCAAGCCAATTCCATCGGAACTTATTTTTGACACTTTTGTCTATTTCTAGCACTGATGACTCCCGATTGTTCGATAAAAATCTCATAATTCCGCTGAAAACGATACCGAAAGCTCAGAATTCCAACACGAACACACTGCCATGAATTTTTGACAAAGCATACAACGAGCCATTTGATTGGTCCAATCGTTTGCAACTATCCAATCGCAGGGCCGTTTACAATACAGCAGTAGCTTGAGTACAAAACATCCGGGTTATCGCGGGAGACCTGACCCGGGGAAGCGCCGAGCGCTTATATCATGTTGATTTTTGCTAAAAATCGGTAACATCGGTGACAATAAGGTACCTTAGCCCCCTAAAATTTTCTCAACGGCTTTAGATGATTCACAGAAATGATCAATTTGAAAATAAATCCGCGGATCGGCGGAAAATTGCCATCCCTGTAACGGCTGGGAGGACGGATCTGTACCTTATATTCCTCGCCCGCCATCTTACTCCAGCTCGACATCCACGCTGTTTCCGTCTTATTTCTCCTGGTATGTCGAGTTTTTGCGTTAGCACCGTGGGCCGGTTAAGTGCTAACAGCTGGTCCCTGTTGTACAGTCTCCTGCTATAAACAGTGGCTCTGTCCGCCGGCTCGGGAGACATTTGGGGTGATCTGTGTGTCTATGATGGATAAGGTTTCGCCAGATCAGAAAATTTAGTGAGAGAAGCCAGATAGTAAATAAGAAATGGGAAGAAAAACTCAAAACTGAGCCGCTGTTGCAAAAAGGCAGCCAACTCGTGTGGCGCCGGAAGAAGTGTAGCAGGATGCTGGAGCTTTTCTACCAGACCATTGTCGCCAGCGCTATCTTCTTTGCTGCTGTCTGTTGGGGTAGCAGTATCAGGGCCAGCAACACCAACAGACTTGACAAGATTATCAAGAGGGCTGGCTCTGTAATTGGTTTCAGGCTGGAGACCTTTGAGACGGTGGTGGAGAAGAGGACACTAAAACTGCAATCCATCATGGACAATCCTGATCACCCCCTACACCACACACTGGACAGACAGCGGAGCACTTTCTCCAGTAGACTACTACAGCTTTGATGTCAAACGGCTAGGTACAGGACTATGATCTTGTATTCTAGTCATAACTATGCTGCCATACTGCACCTTACAGTCTAACTGGTACCTCACATTTCACTCTGTTCCTGATAGTCCTGCATTGTGCAGCAAGTATGATTCATGTGTTTATACGGCTCATCATCTATTCAGCTATGATTTATATAGGCTTTTATAGTAAAGTGAGTTTTACTTTCCATGGGTAATCCCTTTGCCTGTCATGCGTGTGTTTCTGTAGTTTGTTGTCTACTGTCATGCTGCTGTTGCACTGCAATTGCCCAGTTTGGGATCAATAAAATATATCTATTTATGTAAAAACAAATGAAAGAATTTTAAAATGAACCCTAAAGTGTACAGGCAGCCAGTGGAGGGAAGCTAAAGTGGGTGTAATGTGATCCCTCTTAGTGTTCCAGTTAAAAGACATGCAGCAGCATTTTGAACCAACTGGAGATGTGAGAAAGAAGACTGGCTAACTCCAAAATAAAGTGTGTTACAGTAATCCAGCAGAGATGTGACAAAGGCATGGATTGCCATTTCAAAGTGCTGCCTTAAAAGAATGGGTTTTAAAAAGAGAAATCACTCACAGTGGCTCTTCTCGTAGTCCAGGTTGCCAACCTCTGATCTATACCATATAGCCACCACCACGAATGCTCGTTCCCTCCCACCCCTTATGTTGCACACCCGCACAGATTGAATATTATAGTCAATCAGTTCCTCTCAGTGCTTATGGCGGTATTATATTCTCACTTTGCGCTATCTTCTGAAAGTTTTTTGTCACAGTCGATCACGTAACTGTGAATTTACCAGCAGGTCTGTGGTTCTGTGCCATTAAGATGGTGGTGGGCAACATTAGAGGGACCCGCTGCTCCTCACCCAGACCGCAGCCGTTGCCATCTGCCGAGTCGCTGCTGTAGTATGCAAACTTCTTCATCACCAAGTCATCGTTCACCTGGATCTAAAAGGAGGAAAATCACAGCACGATGTCTTCATAAATAAAAGATTAATAAATTAAATATAATAATAATAATTTTAATTAATTAATTAAAAGATAAATTACTTGTCACACGTAAGGGCCTGTGAAGACCCCATCATATATTCACAAACATGAGATTTAATAATTTAACTTGAGGTTCACCTTGATGCCGTTAACAGTCAGGTAGAGCTCAATGGAGGAGGATGAAGACAACGAAGACTCTGACTCCAGCAGGACAGCTTCAGCCTGAGTTGACCCTTTCAGATGGGAGAAAAACATCTTCACATTCTGACATTTTGGTAGGGATCAACCCCTCCATGGATTGCCACCTTATCATGGTGCAGGGGTTTGGGTGCCCAAATTACTCCAGGAGTTATATTGTAAGATAAGATAAGCCTTTATTAGTCCCACAACGGGGAAATTCCAGGATTGCAACAGCACAGGGATAGCAACACTCAGAGCAACAATCAGAAGGCAAGAAAAAAAAAAAAAAAAAAAAAAAAAAACAAGCAAGCAAGAGCAGCTAATATACATATGTACATATTACTATAAAATATATATATACACACGCACAGACACACAGTGCAGAGCATTGTAGCTGGATGGAATAAATATATGAATATACAGTATGAACACAGTGCAGAGCATTGTAGCTAGATGGAATAAATATGTAAATATATAAACACCCACAGTACGGAGCATTGCAGCTAGGTGGAATAAATATGCAAGTATATAAACACACACAGTGCGGAGCAATGTAGCTAGATGGAATAATATGTAGATATATAAAAACACAGTGCGGAGCATTGTAGCTAGATGGAATAAATATGTAAATATATAAACACACACAGTGCAGAGCACTGTTGCTAGGTGGGATGAAACAGCATAACCGTCTACTTAGTTATCCTACATGGTATGATTATGTGCCCATACATATTCTCACCCTCCATAGCGACCGGTATGTTCCTAGTTGTATGCCGGAGGGGACCACTGTGTAAGTCTATTGCATCTTTTGCATTCAAAAAAAAACTATTAGTTTGTTACGTCTTTTTGCTATCTCTGCGAGCAGCCCTGCTTAGGTTGTACAGTCTGTTGTACAGTTTGTTGTCAGGGGCAACTTGCCCTGGCAGGGTCTCCCAAGACAAACTGGTCCTGGATGAAGGATCAAACTAAGGGCACATTCACACGGCCACTGTTTGGTCCGGACCAAAGGACTATCCACGGATAGTTCGGTTTGTTTGGTGCCGTCTGAACACGTGCTCGAACTCTGGTGCGCCCCAAACAAGCAAATTCTGGTCCGCCTGAAAACAAGGGTCTTGGTTCACTTACAAACTAAAGTCTGGTGCATTTCGCTTGCAATGTGAATGCAAACAGACTATCTACCAGACCAAAGGGCAGAAGTGCCCCTCAGCATTTGTGCAACCATAGCAACACAGTGTGAGAACAGGAAATGGCTTTTACCGTAGTGCATTTTGGGTAGAAGATAACGAACCACATGGATCCAAGAAATCCTTTTATCGGAGAAAGACGGGGAGAAAAGTTAAAAAATGTTTGTGACGGACAAACAACCCGGCTGACGGGAACCAATTTCCATTTTCAGTCATGAGACGGATTTTTTTTTTCTTCGCCAAGATTTTTTCTTCCTGGTCAGTGGTGGTTTCGGTTACAGCGCCCCAAATGAGCAGTTGTTCTAATTGCATGATGTTGTCCAGGCAGTTTGGTCCGCTACAGTGGGAATGCAAACAAAACGAAAGTGCAAAAATTCTTGGCATTCCCCACCCAATCAAACCGAGACCCCCAGACTATCCTGGTGTGTAGGGCTGTCGCAGTAAACGAATTTCCCCTGCGGTGACTGTGGACAGCTCAACACTGCAATATGCAGTATTATTGCAAATATTTTTAGGACCCTGTGGTCTCGTAATTTAAACAAGGTTCATAACTTATGTGGCAAACGATGGAAGCTGTGAGAAACTTGGTGCAGCTCCGCCTCAACTTTATGTGTGTGCTTGACAATTATGTGGCGCTCCGGTCTTTCTACAGGCATGAATTGCTGATTCTGTAAAAAAAAAAAAAAATTCCATAAAGCAGTGGCAGTAATTCCAGTATTTCAACTACGGGGTGTGTGGACTGGAGATTGCAGTGACATTCAGCTTATTTAAAGAGGACAGCCTCGGTACAGGACCCTGCGTGGCTCTTGCAGGGTTTCCTCTGGCAACATTTCCCGGTGGTGGCCTGCCACACCTGAAAAATTTCCATCGCTCTATCAGGACATATAAATTTAAGAAAAATTTATGAAGGAATGACGATCCGCCAGCGCGCACACGAACAACGCGTATGACTGTCATCTGCGCAGAGAATCAGAAGCGCCTCGTCTGCATGTTCTTGTCGCCAGTCGGGCAAGAGTGTCTCGCTACGAGCATGAATGTCCGAGAGAAACGCAAGCTTTTTAAAGTACTTTAAATGCGGAAAAAAGCAGAAGAGGTATGTAAGCACTGGAAGCATTTATCATGGTTTTAACCTGCTGGCAACGAGAACAATAATGGAAGAGTCGCTTAGCTAACAGGTGTGGTTCGGAGCTCGAGTTGGTTCATTTTGTTTTTCTTATTTCAGACAAGAATGAAAAGGAACTGTGTTTAACCTTTACTATAGTTAGTATCAACTAATTTATGTTCACCATTATGTACCTGGAAAGTTAAGATGACCAAAATTCACCAAGTCAATGACTTTAATCGGTCAGCAGCCTTCAGTAAAACTAAACATGCCAACATTTAGATTTCAAAATAAGGGAAGTTTTTCCTGCTGTTTGGGTGGTGAGGAGATTTCTAAAAAAAAAAAAAAAAAAAACCCTATAAATATATAGTAATGATATAGCAGAAATAACTACATCTTTGGTCATTAAGTTAATTTCATTAAATACAATTTTATACATTTTTTTTTTTTAAATCTGAGTTAAATTATTGTTCTGTTCTGGCTCTGCAAAATTATAGCAGGGATGGCAACAGGAAATTCTGATTTACGGGGGGGCCAGGGGGCGCAGCCCCCCTGAAGCTGTGAGGTTTTCAGTAAAAGAAGTAATTTAGACTGAAAAAAATGATTAAAAAAAATGAAATACTAGACTTAGATAAATCATTAAATTTAATGAAAAGTTAACTTACTTTTTCTTCAATGTTGTCTCACTGTCTTTAGTCCAACATATTTAACAGTTCTATAAGAGTTTATTACACTATTTACACTGGTCACCAAGTCACTTCTAATGTGAAACTTTCTTCCTTTTGGCAGCAAGCTATGTCAGTCTCTGAACTTCATCTCCTTTTCTGGTTTCTTCAGAAATTGTCCGAGTGTTTGTTACCTCGTCGAACTTTGAGCCAATTTTCACCTTTACCATCACTTTTCTCTCAAGCCAATTCCATCGGAACTTATTTTTGACACTTTTGTCTATTTCTAGCACTGATGACTCCTGATCCTTTGATAAAAATCTCATAATTCCGCTGAAAACAATACTGAAAGCTCAGAATTCCAACATGAACCAGGGATGTGATTTGGGGTTGGGGAAATTATCTGAAAATTCAGCAGGGGGTCTGGGGGACAGAGTCCCCCAGCGGGGTTCGGGGCAGAGCCCTGTTGGGGGGGGGCAAAGCCCCCCCGAAGCTCCTGGGTTTTTATAATTTTTAAGTACCAGAACTGTACTTAAATGACATAAAACAAACAGCTGAATGTCACTTATTACTGTATAATATTGATTTATGTTCCAAGAAGATAGCATTCCTAAAATATTCCAACAAGCATTATCCATCACATGCTTTAACACTTGATCAAATCAAAATCAGTTAATTTTATCTATTCCATAATAGAAATAAAATTCCAACATACCATTACTTTTTATAATTTCAGCAAGGGATGGGCATAATTTACCGATTAACCGATAATTGATCATTAAGAATTTCACAGAGGAAGTTCATTTTCGTCGACAAACCGTTTTTTTTTTTTAAATAATCCGAGGTTAATAGGCCTAGTGCACGGCCGTCCTCAAACAATGCAATGGCAAAATTTGGGCACCAGGGGGCAACATTACACCATCGCCGTACCCTGGCGTGCCTCAGTTGATACATGCGGGCTTCCGTAGGGCAATCGCCAAATCATGAAGCGGTTACGGCGAAGTGTTGCGTGGGACCATTTCAATTTAAAAAATGACCAGGTGTACTGCAATCACTGCAATGCAGCATACAAATATACCTCATCGACAGGGTCCATGGAACACCCTTATTACGCGAAGAAACCGCCAACAGTGGTTGCGCGCTGAGTAATGGCGGTCGTGAAGATTCTTTTTTTTTTTTTCAGAAACTTTATTGAGAAGGTCATGAAGATTCGGTGTACACACGTCGAGGGAAGCTGCAGGAGGCGGCGTAGTGGCTCGACGGGAAGACTATTTCGCACAAAATGGCACAAGAGAACAGCAAAAAGTTCTGCGCGGCTAGACTAAGTAACACGAGCGATAGAGCAATGAATGCGGTCTTCGTTTGTTGGGTGGCCGAAGCTGGGTAAAACGTCTCGGCCAATCAGCTTGCGGGGTGAAACGTCTCGGCCAATCAGCTTGCGAGATTCCCGAGGGCTCTCCGTGCTGATTCCTGATGTTCTAATGTAGTCTACCTGCCTTGTTACGTACCTAAAAATGTTAATGATTAACCGATTATTAATCATTAATTCTCCCGACGATCGGTGAAGAAAATTTCACCGAATGCCCATCCCTAATTTCAGCATTCATTTCAGATCACGTTTCAATCTCCATTGAGACTTGAGCAGTTCATTTTGCACAATCACTGATGTAGCCAAGTCTTAGAAATATTCAAAACTTATGAGTCAATGTCCACTGTCAATTTCAAACCGTTTGGAATCATAAAAGGGGATGGTTAACTTTTATTAACATTTCCTCCCCCACGCAGCCGTTGTACGCCGCCAGTAACAGAGAGTTAATGGCTCTCCACCTGGCCATACGTCACTTCCAGTTTTGCCTGAAAGGATGCAGCTTCACTGCGTTCGTGGACCACAAGCCGCTAACGTACTTAACGTACTTTATCTTCCTGGAAGATAAAATAAAGCGGAATTCGGCGAATTAGCAGAAAATCACATCCCTGAGAACACGTCGCCATGAATCTTTGAAAAGCATACAACGAGCCATTTGATTGGTCCAATCGTTTGCAACTATCCAATCGCAGGGCTGTCAAGCTACTGCAATACAGCAGTAGCTTGAACACAACACATCCGGGTTATCGCAGGAGTCGACTTCCGGGGAAGCGCCGAGCGCTTATGTAATCGTGTTGATTTTCGCTAAAATCGGTAACAATAAGGTACCTTACCGCCCCCCTAAAATCTTCTCAACGGATTTAGACGATTCACAGAAATGATCAATTTGAAAATAAATCGGCAGAAATCCGCGGATCGGCGGAAAATTGCCATCCCTGTTATAGTCAAAAAAGTAAATTGTTACAAGGAAAAAGTAAATAAAAAATGACCAGTCTGTTTCATATTTATTTAAAAAAAACAGACAGATACTTTATTTCAAACAAAAAAGTAAAACAAGGACTTCCGGTTATGGCGGCCACGTAGGAAGACGTGTTTCACACTGCTCTGCTCCTAAAAATAAAAAGTTTGCTAAAACTCTCTTAATTGGACAAAAAACCCATCCCAGTGTTTAGGCGCGGATATGGTAAAGACCAAAGCTGTGAAATTAGGTGGAGGAAAAAGTAATTCGACAAAACAATCCAAACTAAGACTTCCACGCTCGTGGCGAAGCAATAAAAACTCCAGAGACTATGGCGGAGGATGTAGCCAGCGGCGGAGCGGGAGCTGCTGAGGAGGGGACAAGCGCGGTGCTCGCTGCCATCAGCTCCATGAGAGCAGACTTTTCGTCTAAATTTGATGGGATTATAGCAGCGAGAGAAGGAATGAGAAAGGAAATAAGCGACTGTATGGAACGAGTATCGCAGGTGGAGCTCCGAGTTTCCAGCGCTGAGGATGACGAAATTAAATGCCAGGATCAACAGGTGCGGTTCTACCCAGATTTGGCCACAGGAATACAACAATTAAGGAGGCAGTTCGACCCCGCCCACAAAGAGCTGCGCAACCTCGGGATTTGTCACGGAGTGATTCATCCGGCAAGACTGCTGGTCACATATAAGGGCAGAACCCACATCTTCAAGACCCCTCAAGAGGCGCAGGAGCTCATTAAGCAGATCGAAGAGGAGACTGGTGGGAGCTAAGCATGATCATGATAAAGGTAGAACATTTAAGCATTTGTACAGGCATCTGATTGATCTGAAACATATAACATGTCTACATAATACAGACTATTATTAAAAAAAAAAAAGCTATGATGTACAAAGTTGCTATAAAACTTTGAAGTTATGTTGAAAAAACTACAGAAGAGAGTTAATGTCATTAAAAATAGAGTCAGGGTGATTGAGAGGAGAAAGAGAGAGTGGTTTGACTGATCCTCGCAGGTGTGGAACAGTCACTAGCTATAACGGGAGACGGAATTTTTTGATTTTGGGGGATTATCACGAATGTGGGGAAAGGGAATTTGTTTTTGTGTAGTTTGTAGGATGAATAGTCAACCATCCATGTTTTTGCTTCTTTGTATGAGCATGTTCATATTGCAAGGTAATCTCAAACTCCTTATTGATCATAGATCAAAGCGTTAATCTCAATTTAACTTCATGGAATTGCAGAGGTCTACAAAATCTAAAAAAAACTTAAACAAGTTATGAATAAAATAAAAGAGATTCAAAAAATTGTATTTTTACAAGAAACTCATCTAATAGAGGAGGATGTAAAAAGAATTAGGAGAAGATGGCAAGGAAATGTGTTCACCTCAACATTTTCATCCCGAGCTAGGGGAGTTATGATTCTCATACACAAAACAATCCCATTTCAAGTGAAAAATGTAATTGGAGACAAACTTGGAAGCTATTTAATCATCCAAGGATCTTTGTTATTAATATAAATCTGGTGAATTTATACGGCCCCAATACTGATGATCAAAACTTCTTTGTTAATTTATTCCTTACTTTATCATCACTTACAGGGCAACATATAATAGCAGGGGATTTTAATTGTACATTGAATCCCAGTATAGATAGGTCAACAGGACTGGACTGTACGCACAATGGATGCAGGATGACCATTAATCATTTTATGAAAGAATTGAGATTGCTAGATATATGGAGAGAAATGAAACCACAAGTCAAAGCCTATTCTTGTTATTCTAATACCTATAAGACATTCTCACGTATTGACTACTTTTTGATCTCTACAGAATTAAGGTCCAAGATTCAAAACTGTTTCTATGATAACATTGTGATCTCTGATCATGCACCCTGCTGTCTAATATATGTAGGTAAGAAATTGACAAAGGATCCAGGTAGGTGGCATTTTCAGCATAAATGGCTTCAGGATGAGGAATTTGTTAAGTACATAGAAAAACAGATGAGTTCTTTGATATTAATACTACACAAACAACGGCATGTATAAAGTGGGAGGCTTTCAAAGCTTTTATTAGGGGGCATATTATTAGTTATACAGGTTCAAAATCTAAGAAGACTCGAGAGGAGAGAGTTCAATTGGAACGTAAAATAAAAATTCTTCAAGAAAAGGTGTATGCAGGAAGTAACCCACAGTTAGAGAACGAATTACTGATTCTGATTGCTGAATATGACAAAAAATCAGCAAATAGAGCTGCCTTGAGTCTTCTAAGATTGAAGCAATCTTTTTATGAACAAGGTGAAAAATCAGGAAAATTATTGGCATGGCAGATTAAACAATTAGAATTTAAAACACCAATTACCAGTATTATAAGTAATGGACAGGTAGTTATAGATCCTTTAGAAATTAATAGTGCCTTTAGAGATTATTATGAAAAACTGATAAATGTGAAAACATGAGACCAATAAGCCTATTAAATGCTGATCTTAAGATAATCTGTAAAATTTTAGCAAAACAACTACAAGAAATATTACCAGATATTATTAACCGAGATCAGAATGGCTTTATAATGGGAAGACAAGGCTTCCATAATGTAAGAAGACTATATAATATTATTTATTCTAATAAAGAAGCACCGGATACAGCTCTCCTATCATTGGACGCCAAAAAGGCCTCTGATAGGGTCGAATGGCCCTATCTTTTTGAAGTCCTACAAAGGTTTGGACTTGGAAATAATTTCATAAAATGGGTCCACATAATATACAATAATGCTACAGCAGAAATCCTAACAAACAGCAATATCTCAAAATCAATAAAAATCGATAGAGGATGTCGACAAGGCTGTCCACTTTCACCCTTATTGTTTACTATGGCAATTGAACCTTTAGCGATGGCAGTACATTTACATCCACAAATATATGGAATTAAAGTAGGACCAACAGAACATAAAATCTCCCTGTATGCCGATGACAATTTTGTTTATGCTGAATTTTAAAAAATCAATTCCGGCCTTGTTAAATTTAATAAAAGAACTTTGGGGAAATATCAGGATATAAAATAAATAAAACAAAATCTTCAATATTAATGCTAAATGAGACCCAGAGAAATCACCCAGCTCCTGAGGTAAATCAATTTAATGTTGTAAATCAATTTAAATATTTAGGGTGTCGGTGACCCTCACAGCCTACGGACAAGCAGAGCGCTCAGCTGGAGCAATTAGCAGAACAGTGAGATGTATGGACTGATATCAATAGGCAGCCTCTCTTTGTCTAATCCCGGTGCCAGTAATCTTGCTATTGATATGTGTGACTCTAATGCAAATGTCCATGCTTTACTGCTGTGCATGTATTGTCTGTAGCTGGGTATATAAGTCAACTGCATATCGCTTGCACTCTCTCTTATTGACGACGCATTGCCTGTTTGCTGACTAGAGACACAGGGCTCGCTCCAGCGCGCTCCCACAGCGCTGGGGTGAACCCTCGTGCTGGAGGATGAAATAAATACCCTTTTAAACTTTAGTTCGCCGTGTCTGCCTGCACTTATTCCGTGCCTCCACACTGGGTTCCCTTATTTTATCCGCCACACTGGTGACCCTGTCCGAAGACAAGAACACGCTGACGACGAACGAACGCAGCCCCCGGCGGTGACTCCGACGACGAGTGAACGCAGCTGCCTGACGCAAATGGACTGCCCTCCCTTCTGCCACGCGGGAGACTTCGACGCAGAGCCAACACCAAGCGAACTCTCCGGAGATCATCCACGACCGGGAAAGCTGCAGAAAGCGTCATGGTGCGGCCCTCGCCTGAGATCGGGACATCCACGCTGGACCGGCCGAGGGACACAGAACGTCTACTCCCTCTCACCGCTCCTCCGCATCCACATGAGCCCGAGGGACAAAGAACGTCTACTCCCTCTCACCGCTCCTCCGCATCCACACGAGCGCGCACGCACCTCGTCCTCTCTCCACGACGGCGACCTCCAGGGCCGGACGGAGAACGCAGCATGTGGACCAGAACGCACCATGAAACGGCACGAGCGAACGACAGCAACAGCCCGAACAGGGAAGACCATCGGCGCCGACGACGCTGATCTCCATCAAGCTCCCTGACCCTGACTCATCTCGCGACAGCGGACCTGCCATGCACCGAACCCCCGCGCACACATTGGGGGGTTACGAGGACAGCGCACCATGCACGGGACAATACCGGCTCCACAGACCGCCATCGTCCTCCGCCGCTGCACACGCCCGAGAAACACGGCCGACCGCCATCCTCGGAACCTTCAGGGCTGCTCGCACACCTGAAGCACACACGCAGCCCGCACACAGGATTTTGTATGGGTCTCAGCCACGGCGCACAATGGGAATCCAGCCGTCAGCTGTCCCCGAGGGCTTTAGTGCTGCGCGCGCACCTAAAGCCAACACGCCAAGTCCCTCACACAGCTTCAGCTCCTGTTTTTTCTTCATGGCTGCTACGCGTCCTCGCAGTACTGAACCGCGAGAGGAGTCGGAGACAAATTTTTCTTCTCACAGCCGCTGTGGATCTCCGCCACGTTCAACGGGACAGCCCCTCAGCATCGTGGATCCACATGCAATTTTTGCGCGGCACAGACAACTTTGCCGTCCCGGGCCGGCACTTGCTACCCCCACCCCCCCTCCCTCCACCTCCGCCTGCACAGAGCTTTTCCCACAGCTCGCTACCAAAGCCGGACGATCGAGGCCTCAACCCCCTGCTGAGCCCTCTGGGGGGGGAGTGGTGTGGGCGACCCCCACAGCCTATGGACAAGCAGAGCGCTCAGCTGGAGCAATTAGCAGAACAGTGAGATGTATGGACTGATATCAATAGGCAGCCTCTCTTTGTCTAATCCCGGAGCCAGTAATCTTGCTATTGATATGTGTGACTCTAATGCAAATGTCCATGCTTTACTGCTGTGCATGTACTGTCTGTAGCTGGGTATATAAGTCAACTGTATATCGCTTGCTCTCTCTCTTATTGACGACGCATTTCCTGTTTGCTGACTAGAGACACAGGGCTCGCTCCAGCGCGCTCCCACAGCGCTGGGGTGAACCCTCGTGCTGGAGGATGAAATAAACACCCTTTTAAACTTTAGTTCGCCGTGTCTGCCTGCACTTATTCCGTGCCTCCACACTGGGTTCCCTTATTTTATCCACTACAAGGAATTCAAATTTTGCCTAAGCTAGAATCAGTTGCCAGTGCCAACTATGAAGCCTTAATGACAGATATTAATGAGTTACTTAAGAGATGGATGTCACTACCAATGTCGATCAGGAGAATTAATATACTTAAAATCTTACCAAAAATACTTTATTTCAATACATTCCTTTACCACCACCTTCAGATCTATTCTCAAGAATTAAAAAAAGGTTAGTGGAATTTATATACAACAATAGGAAGGCTAAATTATGTTTGTCCTTACTATATTTACCATTTGATCGTGGAGGTCTGAAATGTCCAAACTTTATGTTTTATTACTGGTCAGCACAACTGAGATCTATGACATAATATTTTTCATCAAATGATCCTCCTCACTGGACTGAAATGGAATCATACAATTTACCTTTACCTCTTCCCTTATTCATATACTCAGACTCGGCAAAAAAAATTACAGAAACAAGTTAAAAATCCAATTGTAAAGCACATGATCAAAATATGGTGTGAAACCACAAAATATTTAAAAGAACCACACTTACCGTCACAATTTAGCCCAGTATGGGGTAATCAATATTTTACACCAGGGAAAGCGGATGCTGTATTTAAAGTACGGAATTTAAAAGGGATTCAAAAGATTCAAGACTTATATTTGTCACGTTCAGATAACAATGCCTTTTGAAGAACTGAGGATTAAATTCAATCTGAATAGAACACATTTTTTAAAAATATCTTCAGCTTAGAAATTTTATTTGATCAAATCAAAATAATGCTCTCACCCGACCTACTTATTCATCCTTGGAAAAAATTTTGATGACAGATAGTAAGAGAAAGGGTATTATTTCAGAGTTTTATAACTCATTGACACTATTCTCAAGTGAAAACTCACAGAAAAGGCTGAATTATTGGAAAGAAGACCTGCAAATTGAAATTTCAGAGGAACAATGGGAAATGGCTTGTGCAGAAGCTCAAACCAAATCAATAAATGTACGTCTTAAACTGATACATTTTAAATGGTTAATGCGGATGTATGTTACACCAGTGGAGTAAATAGATATAACAAAAACATACCAGATACATGCACAAAATGTATGGAAAGGAACCCTATTTCACTGTTTATGGGAATGTAGAAAAATCAGAATGTTTTGGGAAGAGGTGAGGGTAACAATTGAAAAAATAATTTCAAAACAATTTACATTGAACCCTAAACTGTTCTTGTTGGGTCTGTATCCAGAAAAACATAACTTTAACTAGAAGAGCACTCGGAGAGCGCAGACCTCCGCCAAGCGCCACAGTTCCCCCCATACAGTGTCTGTGTGTACGTTTTCAGATTCCTTGACCATGAAAACATATGACTAGCAATTGGATTCACAATGATAGTGTAACCCTTGCCTTATGTTAATTAGGTCAGGGAAATAATTAAGTGTAGACCAGTTGCTAGGTTCGTAAGGGTTACAATAGGGAATTAAAGTGAATGTGGAATGAAATAGCTGGAGGCAGGAAATGAGCAATAATGGTTGTTATTTATAGGGATAAAGTGAACAATATATACAGACAATTTACAACTATACAAATATAACAACGGCCGGTATGAAATAAAACCCCAAAGATGTCCTACTGAGCTCAGTGTTTGTTTGTCCGTTTGGTTTAGTCGTTTGACCAGTCAAGATATCTTGTATCTCAAGGCTCAGGTTTCTTTTCCTCTTTTAAAGCGGCGACTAGGGTTGTTACCACTTAGAATCTTGGGCACTGGAGAGAGGAAGGATGCTCTTCGATCGAGATCTTGGTTAGATCTCAGTTCAATCTCGGTTCAGTCTCAGGTCAGGCTCGCCATCTCCATTCGGAGAGAATCCAGGATCCAGAAGCTTCTTGATCGGCAACCAAAAAAACCTAGCCTGCACAACAATAATGGTATTACTGTTTACAGCTAGAGTAATTCGTTTTCCAGTCCCTTCTTATATAACACCATAGCTTAGTGTTTAAATTCTTCTCTCATATTAATATTATCACAATCCAGCAATATAGTAATATCTTACATTTCACATCTTACATCTTACACGCATGTGTTCTTTTTCTTTTCTCACAATCTCTCTGGTAGCACATGAAATACCCTTTTTTTTAATGTAACCAATTAAATGAATTCCTCTGTTTATCTCTACATCACTTGACCATGAAATTATAATTACAGTGATCCCTCGCTACTTCGCGCTTCACCTTTCGCGCCCTCAGTGCATCGCGGATTTTTCAAAAATATTCATCAAAAATTCAAAATTGAGAAAAAATGGGCGGGCGCTAGCAGAAGGCAGGGAGACTACATTAGAACATCAGGTATCAACACGGAGAGCCGCACAACTCAAAATCCACCTCTCTGACCACCGCTCCACTCCTCTCCGCCCACCTCTTCACTGCTCGGGAATCTCGCAAGCTGATTGGCCGAGACGTTTTACCCAGCTTCTCTCCCTGCCGAGCGCCTATACCCAGCGAAGGAAGACCGCATTCATTGTTCTTTATCGCTAGTCTCGCCGCATGGAACTTTTCGCTGTTCTCTTGTGCCTTTTTGTGCGAAATAGTCTTCCCGTCGAGCCACTACGCCGCCTCCTGCAGCTGCCCTCGACGATCCTGCGCCTCTAGCACCTGATGATGAGGCGTCACCTGAGGAGCAGTAAAGCTGTCATTAACCTGTGCAGTAAATCATCTTCATCTTGAGTTACGTATCTTGTTATAAAAATAAAAGAGTTCTAAAAACATTTATGTACACTTTATTTACATCTACGTATGTATGTACACTTACACACACACACACGTATCATGAGAGAGAGAGTGAGAGAATGAACGTACGTGTTATTTATGGGTGACGTCATTAGGGGTGATGCTACTTCGCGGTTTTTCACTTTTCGCGGTCAGTTCTGGAACCCATTAACCGCGATAAGTGAGGGATCACTGTAATCCTTTCTAACCTTGTCTTTGTAATTCATGAAATGAATTACAATTAATTGATCACATAACCAGGGAATATACTGTCCCATTACTTCCAATATCCCCTTTTTAAAATCAGTAAAACCCGGTCTGAGCTACTGGGTTTAGCATAACCTATGCTTTTACATAGGAGACCAAGACCATGTGCTTTTAGCATCAAACTACACATTTCATTTGACAGAAATAGTGCATAAGAACTACAAGTACTTCAACATACTGTTGGGAACTGAAATCACATTTAGGAAAATACAGACACAGCGAGCCTTTTCCATTGCTTTTAAACAGGAAAAAATCCACTCGCGATTAGCGTTAGCATAACACTAACATTAGCATGTATCTCACTCACCAAGATGAGGTCTCAGTGTGAACACAGCAAAAGTCACCGCTTCACGGCCTCTCAAGCTCATGCTCCCGTCAACTTAGGATAATAAAGGTTGCCAATTAGCGTTTGGAGAGTGTTTAGATCCATTTATAGCATCTTTCTGAATTAACTCACCAAGAAGAGGTATCAGTGTGAACCAGACCGCTCACAGCCTCTCTCGTCCACTCTCATATCGTGAAAGACCGAAACCCGAGTGCGCGCTTGCTGCCTCTACTCGGAAGGCGGGGCTAATATCGCTCTTAACGAATGGGAAGACCCAGATCACCCAACGTGACCATTAAACAGGAATTTAAAAGTTGGATAACGAAGATCACACTTCCTCTTCCCCAAAATAATCGGTTTTCAACATAAAATCACACAATTGTATTAATACAATTGACATCTGAGAAAAAAAAGGGTCATTTTCTCAGCTGGGTTACAATAAGATTAGTGGTTCAGTAGTTAATGACGAAAATGGCATTTTCCGTAATGGCGGTTTAGCACCACAGTTCCCCCCATACAGTGTTTGTGTGTACGTTTTCAGATTCCTTGACCATGAAAACATATGACTAGCAATTGGATTCACAATGATAGGATTAGTGGTTCAGTAGTTATTGATGAAAATGGCATTTTGCGTAATGGCGGTTTTCTTGTGGACGGTGATCCAGATCACCACCAAAACGTAATCATCTGTAGGATACCCCATTTCTGACGATCTGTGAAAATTTCATGAAAATCCGTCCATAACTTTTTGAGTTATCTTGCTAACAAACAGACAGACAAACCAACGTCCATGAAAACATAACCTCCTTGGCGGAGGTAATAAGAGTGAAAGAGCATTCATAGACCTCGGTTTGCTTAATGCCAAAAAATGTATTGCATTATTGTGGAAAAAGACTCATAGACCAGATGTGACTCAGTGGTTAAGACAGATGTTAACACACCTTCCACTAGAAAGAATAACATACATACTGAAATCAAAGGAAAATGTGTTGGAGAATATATGGAGACCTTTCATTGATTATGTAAAGAAATTAAACATAACTTCTGAAGAAGAAGGTGAATGATATGTGTGGACCTTGCAAATTCCAACTGGTGAATGTATATTATGTATTCTTATGTAATAGATTACCTAGCCTAAACAGAGGAGCATTGTTGTTGACTTGCCTTTGTTAATGGTTGTTGGTGTTTTTAGTACATTTTTTTGTTGTTGTTGTTGTAGTTAGTGTTTTTTTAATTTTTAAATTACTTTAGTGTTAGTGTTTGATTGTTTGTGCCATGTTTGGAAAAAAGGTTCAATAAAAAAATATTGTGGGAAAAAAAGTAAAAAAAACCAAAACAAATGACAAGTGCAATAAAGTAACAGTATACAGTGTTCGAAAGGGAGAAAGAAGAAGTGAATACTTATTAATTCCAACTCCTCTTTTCCATAAATACAACCCATGTGAAATATATACAAATTACCACATTTAAGACCCCAAGTAAACAATTAACTATATTTTGTACATACCAACATTAACACCCATCCATTCCAACATGCATACAGTCCATACATCAAAACCAGCCCCAAACAACACAGATATACACAGTGCTGTCCCACCCACCATTCCATAGTGTCCCAGAGTGAGCATAGTGAATCGTACATATAAATTCTACCCTTCGAACATATATTCTTTCAGCAAATAATGTTTATACCTCTTTTTGAATTGATTTCTGTTTGTACATAGTTTCAGTTCCGGCTCCAGACTGTTCCACAAATCCACCCCACAGACAGATATGCACACTTTTCTTAGTTGTTCATATCTTGGGTTTTGTAAAGTTTAAGTCTCCTCTGAAATAATAATCACCGTCTCTTTTTTTAAATATTTTTTGTATATTAGTTTGGAGTTGATTATTAATTGCCCTGTACATGACTTGTGCCGTCTTAAATTTAACTAAATCCATGAACTTTATGACATGTGACTTTAAAAACAACGAATTGGTTTGGTCTCTATATCCTACATTATTTATTATCCTTATAGCTCTTTTTTGTAATGTGCATATTGACTGTAGGTTGGTCTTGTAGGTGTTTCCCCCGACTTCTACACAGTAGTTAAGATAAGGTAGAAACAGTGAATTGTACAGTAAGAACAATGATTTATAGTCCAAGATGTGTCTTGTCTTCCCCAGTATCCCTATACATTTTGCCAACTTGGCCTGGATGTGACTTTTGTGAGGGTTCCAGCAGATTTTATTGTCTAGCGTCACCCCCAGAAACTTATTTTCCTGTACTATTTCTATTCTGGTATCATCTATCGTTACCATTATTTCATGATTTATTTTATAATTTCCAAACAACATAATCTTTGTTTTTTTTTCAGATTTAGAGATAATTTATTTTTGTTGAACCACTGCGTTAACCTTTTCATTTCAGTTGTGACCACCTCTAAAACCTGCTGCAAATTCTCACCAGTGGAAAGGATATCTGTGTCATCCGCAAACAAAATAAATTTCAGAATTTTTGATACTTGGCATATGTCATTTATATACAAGATAAAGAGTTTTGGTCCCAAAACCGACCCCTGGGGCACACCACAAGTGATGTCCATGAAAGGTGATTTGTGCTCACCAATTTGTACAAATTGTTGTCCGTTACTTAAATAACTTTCCACCCAACTCAGTCCGACCCCTCTTATCCCATACCTTTCCAGTTTCCTTAGTAGAATTCTGTGGTCAATGGTGTCAAAAGCTTTCTTTAAATCTATAAATACTCCTACAGCAAACTTTTTTTTAAATCTATACAACTAGTAATTTCTTCAATAAGTTCGATCAGTGACAAAGATGTAGATTTATCTGCTCTAAAACCATACTGGCTATCTGTAAGGAGGTTGTGTTTTTCAATGAAATCATCCAGTCTCTCAGTGAAGATTTTTTCAAGTATTTTGGAGAATTGTGAGAGTAAAGAGACTGGCCTGTAATTTGTGAAATAACAACTGTCTCCTGTTTTGTATAGTGGTATTACTTTTGCTATTTTCATTTTGTTTGGAAATTTACCAGTTTGAAATGACAGGTTACAGATGTGGGTGAGTGGTTTAACAATTCCTTCAATTACTTTTTTCTTCAGTTCTTATTCTTTTATATTTAATATTTTTGGTATACTTTTTCTTCCTATAATCACATTGATAGACGACAAATCGGCAGGTGGTCACTGATATCATTCAATAAAAGCCCACTCCTGATATTATTTTCCATAATGTTTGTGAATATGTTATCTATTAGTGTGGCACTGTGTAACGTGATTCTGCTAGGTCCGGTAATTGTTGGATGTAAGCCCATACTGTACATCGTGTTGATAAATTCTTCTGTCAAACTATGTTGTTTTGAATTCATAAGATCTATATTGAAATCCCCACAGATGAACACAACTTTATGAGTTAGTTTTGCATACATTTTTTCCATCCAGTCCTTAAATAAGTCAATATTTGATCCAGGTGTTCTATATACACAGCTCACTACTATATTCTTACCATTGTCCAGACAGATTTCTATTGTAATACATTCAAATATATCATCCACAGTTACTGACAGATTTTCAACAACCTTGTATTGCAAGCTCTTGTCAACATAAATTGCAACTCCTCCTCTTTTCACTTTTCTATTTATATAATTTAATTCATAGCCATCCATGGTAAAATCCACTCCTTTCTTCACTGAGCCACGTCTCTGATATTGCCACAATATTGAATGGCTCTTTAAACTGATGTAAATAATCTTTAATGTTATTAAAGTTGGCATAGAGACTTCTGCTGTTGAAGTGGATCATAGAAATATTGAAATCAGATGTGACCATTCAGGTTCAGGTTACTTTATTTGTACCCGTAGGTAGATTTGTTTTGCAGTCTGGTGATATCCATATTTACAAGCCACAAATTACATTCAACATAGACACAAACACAGGCACACATGAAACCGACTATGAACATGATAAAAATACTCAAGGCTCCATCAATCAGGGTATAAAAAGAAAGAGATGAGAGAAAAACCAGAGGTAAGACAGAAGAGTCATATTAAAAGTTAAAAACTAGTCAAAGAGGTTAAAAACTCAAAGGTCTAAAACTCAAAATATTTAGAACCCTTTGTTTTAACCCACTGTGTTAAACTGTTCATCTGTGTAGTAACTACAGTCATTATTGAAGGAGCTAAATAAATTATTATCAGGGTCTATGTTATATTCTATGTCCTGTGGGTTGTGATCCATATATTCAAAAACTTTCAGTTCCTGTTTGTTAATCTTTTGTTTCATGTTGTTAAATGTCCTGTTGCAGATGAGTATAATCCTTCAGTGTCCTACAGTTGTCTCTTGTTGCTGTCGACTCCAGTTCATAATATTCATTGATATTTGTCCAGTTCCAACTTTCACTGGGAATGACTCCGAATGACTCACCTATGGTCACGAGCTTTGGGTAATGACCGAAAGAACGAGATCGAGGATACAAGCGGCTGAAATGAGCTTTCTCCGTAGGATTGCTGGATTCACCCTCAGAGATAGGGTGAGGAGCTCAGTCATCCGGGAGAGGTTCAGAGTAGAACCGCTGCTCCTCCACATTGAAAGGAGTCAGTTGAGGTGGTTCGGGCATCTGATTAGGATGCCTCCTGGACGCCTCCCACTTGAGGTGTTTCAGGCACGTCCCACTGGGAGGAGACCCCGGGGCAGACCCAGGACTCGGTGGAGAGACTATGTCTCCCAGCTGGTCTGGGAACGTCTTGGTATCCCCTCTGAAGAGCTGGAGCAGGTGGCTGGGGAGAGGGAAGTCTGGGCTTCTCTGCTTGAACTGCTGCCTCCGCGACCCGGACCGCCGGAAAAGCGGTAGAAGATGGATGGATGGATTTGTCCAGTTCCATAATATTTCGGATGTTAATGACCTTGGCTTCTTCAGGTGATCCATTTGATGTATATTTTACAGTTTGATGTCCAGGTGTTTTGAATCTTTTTCTGCTTTCTCAGGTATCTTGCTTTTCTGGCTATTTCTGCGTTTTCTTTTGTGAGGTGCTCGTTTTTATAGATTTTCGTTCCTTTCAGCTTCCTACCTTGTTTTAGCAGCACAATCTTGTGTTTTTTTATTCACAAATCTCATGATCACAGCCAGTTTGTCGCTGTTTTTCCTGGCCAGAGGGTGGCAGGCCTCAATGGTGTTACAGTCCAGCTGGATTCCTTTGGACTGCAGAAAGGCCGCCACTTGTTGCTCTGTGGATTTGTCTTCCAGCGCGTCGAGCCTCACTCCGCTGTCCGCAGCCACCGCCCAAACATATGATCAGGGTTTAATGTGGAGCCCAGTGATGATCACATCGTTCACCCGGGTGTACTGCTCCAGGTCCGACACTCTGCTCTCCAGATACGCCAGCCTCTTGTCCTTCTCGGCGTTCTGGATCCGCAGCGCTTTCACCTCCTCGAGCAGGCCCAGGATGGTTTTTTGCTGCAGCTTAACAGCAGAAATCTCTTCAGCCAAGAAGTCGAGCGATCTTTTAATGTCGTCCACCTCCTCAGTCTGCTGAGCTTTCTTGGGACCCATGATCCCGGCCGATGTACGTTGATTCAGTAATTTTATTTAAGAAAAAAGACAAAAATTAACCATAAAATAATCCACAAATTTATAATAAAGTCTCAAATGTAGAAGTCAATTTTCATCTATCCATCCATCCATCTTCTTCCGCTTAATCCTTTTTGGGTCGCGGGGGGGGGGGGGGGCTGGAGCCTATCCCGGCATCTTTGGGTGTGAGGCAGGGTACACCCTGGACAGATCGCCAGTCCATCCCAGGGCCAACACAGAGACACAGACAAGCATTTTTCTCTCACAGTCATACCCAAGGACAATTTAGAATCCCCATTTGATGCCAATTAACCTAACTTGCATGTTTTTTTTTTGCAAGAGGGAGGAAACCGGAGAAATCCCAGAGTAAACCCACGCAGACACAGGGAGAACATGCAAACTCCACACAGACCACTGTTGGTCGTGGGCTGGGATTGAAACCAGGATCCCCCGGCCAAGGGTGAGTTGCTGTGCTGCTGCAGTGCTAAACACTCCTCCACTGCGCTGCCTGAAACAAGAGGAAATTACAAATTTGAGGAAAATGGTTTCAAATTTAGATAAATTTACAGAGAAAAGTAGAAAACTATGCGAAAATTGTTCTAAATTTTAGAGAAAAACCTCTAAACTTCAAGACTGAAGTTTTTTTTTTTTTGTTTGTTTTTTTTCTCCTCTCGGCGCCACACCAGTCGGCTGCCTTTTGCAACAGCGGCTCGATTCCGAGTTTTTTTCCCTTCCTCTCTCTTTTGATCACTTTTTTTTTTTTTCACCCCACTTATATCACGGACACACAGATCATCCCAAATGTCTCCTGAGCTGGTGGACGGAGCCACTGTTTATAGCAGGATACGATATAACAGGGAAGAGCTGCTAGCATTTAACCGCCACCCGGTCCCACTGGAAAAACTCGACATACCGAGAGAACTGAGGCGAAAACGCCGCGGCTGCCGGGCTGGAGTAAGGCGGAGGACAAAAAATATAAGGTACAGACCCTCCCTTCCATCTGTTGTCATGGGAAATGTACGGTCGATACTGGGAAAGTTAGATGAGCTAGCGGCTATCTCCCGTTATGATAGCACTTACCGGGAGTGCTCTCTCCTTTTGTTTACTGAGACGTGGCTAACTGAACTAGCAGCAGATGCTAACATTGAGCTGGAGGGTTTTCACACGATACGAGCTGACCGAACACCAGAGAGTGGCAAAACTAGGGGCGGTGGAGTGATCATGTATGTTAACAACAACTGGTGCAGACCGGGACATATCACTGTTAAACAACGACACTGCAGCAAAGACATTGAGTTGCTAGCTGTTAGCATGAGGCCTACATATCTCCCGAGAGAACACTCACACGTGATCTGCATTGTTGTTTATGCAAATCCGACGGCGAACGCTGGGACAGCGCGTGACGTCATCCATTCAGTAACCAGCAGGCTGCAGACAGAACACCCAGATGCTCTTCTCCTCATCTCAGGCGATTTCAACCACGTTTCACTGTCTCCCATTCTGCCCACTTTCACCCAGTATGTCACATGCCACACTAGAGACAATAAAACACTGGATTTGTTCTACGCAAACACTAAGGAGGCGTACACCTCATCACAACTCCCCCCACTTGGGAGATCGGATCACAACTTGGTTCATCTCCGACCGGTGTACAAACCCCTAGTGCACAGACAACCTCCGGCCATGCACACTGTGGAGTTATGGTCTGAGGAGACAATGGACACTCTAAAGGACTGTTTTGAAGCCACTGCCTGGAAGCAGCTCTGCGATCCACATGGTGAGGACATCGATGGCCTCATTCACACCTTCACGGGCTACCTCAGCTTCTGTGTGGACAAATCCGTTCCCACCAAGACCATACGGCGTCACTCAAACAACAAACCCTGGATCAACCCTGAGATAAAAACACTTCTGAGAGAGAAGAAGAGGATCTTCAGGTCGGGGAACAGGGAGATGCTGAAGTCCGTACAGAGGGAGCTGAGGAGAAAGATCAGAGAAGGCAAGGACAGCTTCAGGAAGAAGATGGAGGACAAGCTGCAACAGAGCGACATCAGCGGGGTCTGGAGAAACCTCAAAACCATCTCGGGGCTCCAGAATACCTCCCCCCAGGCCACGGGGGGCAGGGAGTGGGCGAACAACCTGAATCTGTTTTTCAATAGATTTGACCAACCGCCCTCCCCCCTGTCTGCACAACAACCACTGCTGCCTCTAAGAAATCAAGTCCTGCTACCCACTCCCCACTCCACCGACACCCCCCCCCACTCCCAACACACAGCCCCCCATCCTGACCCTGACCAAGACCCAGGTGAGGACAGAGCTGAGGAAGATCAAGGCGAGGAAGGCGTCGGGACCGGACGGCATCAGCGCAAAGCTCCTCAAGTCCTGTGCAGACCAGCTGTGTGGGATTGTGACGTATATCTTCAACATGAGCCTGAAACTGGGGAGGGTACCACAGCTGTGGAAAACATCTTGTGTGGTACCTGTACCAAAAACTTCCCACCCCAAAGACCTGAACAGCTTCAGACCGATGGCCTTGACGTCCCACTTGATGAAGACCCTGGAGAGACTGCTCCTTGCTCATCTCCGCCCCCTGGTGGAACCAGCGATGGATCCACTCCAGTTCGCCTACCAGCATGGCATTGGGGTGGAGGATGCGGTGATCTTCCTCCTTCACCGTTCTCTGTCCCACCTGGAGAAGCCCGGGAATATGGTGAGGATCATGTTCTTTGACTTCTCCAGTGCTTTCAACACCATCCAACCGATGATCCTGAAGGACAAGCTGCTGCGCGCAGGGGTGGACCAGCACCTGTCATCATGGATCCTGGACTACCTCACGAACCGGCCTCAGTTTGTGAGAACCCGGGACTGTGTTTCCGACACGATCATCAGTAGCACGGGGGCCCCCCAGGGAACGGTGCTGGCTCCCTTCTTGTTCACTCTTTATACTGCGGACTTCTCACACAACACAACACATTGCCATCTACAGAAGTTCTCTGATGACTCTGCGATCGTTGGTCTCATCTCCAGCGGAGATGAAGCTGAGTACAGAGGGCTTATCCAGGACTTTGTGGACTGGTGCCATCGGAACTGCCTCCAGATCAACGCGAGGAAAACTAAGGAGCTGGTGGTGGACTGCCGCAGGCATGGGCAGCCCCTCACAGCACCAGTAAATATACAGGGAACAGACATCGAGATGGTGACATCCTACAAGTACCTGGGTATTCATCTGAACAATAAACTAGACTGGTCACACAATACTGACGCACTCTACAAGAAGGGACAGCGCAGGCTGTTCCTGCTGAGGAGACTCAGGTCTTTTGGTGTACAAGGGGCGCTGCTGAAGTCATTCTATGACACGGTGGTGGCATCAGCCATCACTTTTGGAGTGGTCTGCTGGGGCAGTGGCATTACTGCAGCCGATAGGAAGAGACTGAACAAACTGATTAAGAAAGCTAGCTCTGTCCTGGGGCAACGCCTTGATCCGATGGAGGAGATAGGAGAGAGAAGGACGGTGGCTAAACTGTCATCTCTGCTGGCGTCCGAGTTCCACCCTATGCAGGACATACTGGATGCACTGAGGAGCTCATTTAGCAGCAGACTACATCATCCCAGGTGCACAACCGAGAGGTTTTGTAGGTCCTTCCTACCAACGGCTGTCAGACTGTACAACCTAAGCAGGGCTGCTCGCAGAGATAGCAAAAAGACGTAACAAACTAATAGTTTTTTTTTTTTTTTTGAATGCACAAGATGCAATAGACTTACACAATGGTCCTCTCCGGCATACAACTAGGAACATACCGGTCGCTATGGAGGGTGAGAATATGTATGGGCACATAATCATACCATGTAGGATAACTAAATAGACGGTTATGCTGTTTCATCCCACCTAGAAACAATGCTCTGCACTGTGTGTGTTTATATATTTACATATTTATTCCATCTAGCTACAATGCTCTGCACTGGGTGTGTTTATATTTATATATCTATATATTTATTCCATCTAGCTACAATGCTCTGCACTGTGTTTTTATATATCTACATATTATTCCATCTAGCTACATTGCTCCGCACTGTGTGTGTTTATATACTTGCATATTTATTCCACCTAGCTGCAATGCTCCATACTGTGGGTGTTTATATATTTACATATTTATTCCATCTAGCTACAATGCTCTGCACTGTGTGTTCATATATTCATATATTTATTCCATCCAGCTACAATGCTCTGCACTGTGTGTCTGTGTGTGTGTGTGTGTATATATATATTTTATAGTAATATGTACATATGTATATTAGCTGCTCTTGCTTGCTTGTTTTTTCTTGCCTTCTGATTGTTGCTCTGAGTGTTGCTATCCCTGTGCTGTTGCAATCCTGGAATTTCCCCGTTGTGGGACTAATAAAGGCTTATCTTATCTTATCTTATTACTCAAGTTTTTAAGTGGGTGCTCTTTGTACTCTTAACTCTACGAGAAATTTTTGGTCATCTACTTTTCATTATTAATTTCAAAGCACTGCTTTTACATGAGTAGACACACTTGTGGCAATCCCCCCAAAAACAAAAGAAAAATTCCGTCTCCCGATATAGCCATCGACCGTTCCACACCCACGAGGATCAGCCAAAGCCACTCCTCCTTCATCCTCCCAATCACCCTAACTCTACTGCTTTTAATAACGTAACATTAACTCTCTTCTGTAATTTTCCAATTTAACTCCAAAATTTATAGCGATTTTATACTTTTTTTTTTTAATATGTAATACAATCTATATTTTGTAATCTTGTTATATGCTTCTAATCAGTTAAATGCTCAAATATTCTACCCTATATTCTGTTCATGCTTAGCTCCCACCAGTCTCTTCCTGGATCTTCTTGATGAGCTCCTGCGCCTCCTCGGGGGTCTTGAAGATGTGTGTTCTGCCCTCATATGTGACCAGAAGTCTTGCAGGGTGAATCACTCCATGACGAATCTCAAGGTTGCGCAGTTCTTTACTGATGGGGTCAAACTGCTTCCTTAATTGTTGGATTCCTGAGGCCAAATCTGGGTAGAACCGCACCTGCTGATCTTGGTATTTAATTTCTCCTTTGGCCCGCACCGCGTTGGAGATCGTCATCCTGTCTCTGTAGCTGAGAAACTTCATAATTAACGTCCTCTGTGCTGCCTTGTTACCTCTCGGTGGGCCAATTCGGTGGGAGCTTTCCAAGACGACTGATGATTTTAGCTCCGCGTTGTTCAGCGCCTCCGGGATCCACCCCTCCAAAAAGGAGCATGAATCACGACCTTCGGCTCTCTCCGGTAAACCCACCAGCCTCAGGTTGTTCCGTCTGGACCGGGACTCCAAGTCCAGAACGTTATTTTCCAGATCTTTATTTTTTTTTTTCCAAAGTGCGCACCTTTATTTGAAGTCCGCTGATTTCATCCTCCACACTGGAAACACGAAGCTCCGCCTGCGTCACTCGCTCCACGCAGTCACCCAATTCCTTTCTCATTGCATCCAACGCTGCCATAATCCCATCAAGTTTAGCGGAAAAGTCTGCTCTCATTGAGCTAATGGCAGCCAGCACTGCACCTGTGCCGCCATCACCAGCAGTTACCGCACCGCTAGTTTCATCCGCCATATCCGCAGCTTTTTCTACTGCGCCACAAACTTTAAAGTCCGTTAATTTGGACTGCTTCGGCGATTCAATTTTTCACCCGCTTGATTTCCCAGCTTTAGTCTTCCCCGGCATATCCTCACCCAAACGCTGGGGAAAGTTCTGTTCCAAATGAGAGAGTTATTTGCCGAATCTTTATTTCCAGGAGCAGAGCAGAGTGATACGTGTCCTTCTAGCGGCCGCCATAACCGGAAGTCCGAGTCACTCATTAGTTTAATTGTCTGGGCGGGCTGATCGCTCAGCGTGAGCTATTCGCACTACCATGAGAAGTGTGGAGTCACTCATTAGTTTAATTGTCTGGGCGGGCTTATCGCTCAGCTTGAGCTGTTCTCACTACAATGAGAAGTCATTAGGACAACGGTTTAACACGTTCAGCTGTGCAGCGGTTGCGGAACAGACAGAGATCCCAGAGAGGTGTCCCTTGTTGCTCCGCCGTTCCTTATAGCCGCTTTTTATGGTGTTGAAGTACGGCGAAAACGTCTCACTTGACAGGTATGAAAACATTTCCCAGAGAAGTGTCCCTTATTACCCAGCTGTCCCTGATAGTCCCGTTTTAAGGTATGGGTGAAATATCCAATTTTTTTTCTTTCTTGTTGCTCACTTCAACCTTCCAGTCTCCATATAAACAATCAATTGAAATACCCCAAGCATCAAACTAGGGTACAATCGATTTCGTCACTTCCGCCTTCTTCCCCAGGCGATTCCAGGAGCCGTGTCAGGCCAAGCGCGGCAGTTTTAAATTAACGAATATTCCGTTGTTACTGAAGCATATGCACCAAGACCCGAACGGATCGGTTCCCTTTTATATCTAGTTTCAAGATATTTAAAGTACCCTGTTACGTGACATTTGGCCTTTAAGTTTTGTCTTGAGCTATTGAAATGCATGCTCGATTGGGTTGAGAGCTGGTGATTGACTCGGCCATTGCAGAATATTCCACTTCGTTGCTTTAAAAAACTCCTGGGTTGCTTTTGCAGTATGTTTTGGACCACTGTCCATCTGTACTGTGAAGCGCCGTCCAATCAACTTTGCTGCATTTGGCTGAATCTGAGCAGAAAGTATATCCCTATACACTTCAGAATTCATCCGGCTGCTTCTGTCTTTTGTCACATCATCAATAAACAAGTAACCCAGTGCCATTGGAAGCCATGCATGCCCATGCCATCACACTGCCTCCACCATGTTTTACAGAAGATGTAGTGCTTTGGATCATGAGCTGTTCCAATTCTTCTCCAAACTTTCTTCTTCCCATCATTCTGGTACAGGTTGATCTTAGTCTCATCTGTCCAAAGAATGCTGTTCCAGAACTGGGCTGGCTTCTTCAGGTGTTTTTTGGCAATGTCAATTCTGGCCTTTCTATTTTTGAGGCTGATTCATGGTTTGCACCTTGTGGTGAATCCTTTCTCATGAAGTCTTCTCTTTATGGTAGACTTAGATACTGCTACAACTACTTCCTGGAGAGTGTTCTTCACTTGAGTGGATGTTGTGAAGGGATTCTGCAATCATCCACCATTGTTGTCTTCCGTGGACGTCCAGGCCTTTTTGAGTTCCTAAGCTCACCAGTGCACTCTTTTCTCAGAATGTACCAAACTGCTGAGTTGGCCACTCCTAACATTTCTGCTCTCTCTCTGATGGATTTCTTCTTTTTTTTCAGCTTCAGGATGGTCCGTTTCACCTCCATTAAGAGCTCCTTTGACCACATGTGTGTTCACAGCAACAGCTTCAAAATGCAAACGCCACACCTGGAATCAACTCCAGACCTTTTAACTGTTTAATTGATGACAGGTTAACGAAGGAAGAGCCCATGCAGCCTTATTTTTTTTTTGCAGCCTTCTGAGTCAATTGTCCAATTACTTTTGGTCCCTTGAAAAAGAGGCGGCTACGTATTAAAGAGCTGTAATTCCTAAACCCTTGCTCCAATTTGGATGTGAATACTCTCAAATTACAGCTGAGAGTCTGCACTTTAAGCCCATATTGATTATATAATTGTATCCTGAATATGTTTTCGTAAACAGCTAAACTAACAAAACTTGTGTCACTGTCCAAATATTTCTGGGCCTAACTGTATATGCACCTCCAATACATAAAAATGTATTTGACCTAATGATAACTAAAGGCCAAGGTTTAGTGATATGTGGTGGAGACTTCAATCTAAGACTGAATCCATATTGGGATGCATCAGGTAATTCTCCACATCAAAATAACACTCAAAGTAGAAAAACTCGGATGCTACTAAAAGAAATGGGAATCTGTGACATGTGGAGGGAATTCAACCCCAGTGTAAAAGATTATACATTTTACTCAGCACCACATTCATCATACTCAAGGATTGACTATTTTTTATGTTTAATAGAGACTATGGAAGAGTAAAAACATGTAAAATAGGACTGATGGATCTCTCTGACCACAGATGGATAGATCTTTAATTGTCATTGTCACAGGTACAACAAAATTCAAAGTGCTCTCCAGTCAGTGCCCCATTTATAAAAACATTGCCCCATTATAAAAAACACAGACCTAAAATTACTAAAAAATCAATTAAAAAGAATAATTAAAAAGAATAAATAACAAGCCACATTCACACAGACATCAACACAGGACATCATGCACACACAGTCATTGCAAGGAGCATTCAACAACATATAATCATGTCCATTTAGCACATTACTTCCTCATTTTATTCAGAATGGTTATTGCTGTTGGATAGAAGCTGTGTTTGAGTCTGTTTATCCTTGTGTTCATTTGTCTATATCGTTTCCCAGATGGCAGTAGTTCAAACAATGAACACAGTCCGATCTATATGGACTTAAATATCCAAACATACACAAATAATACATTTTCTTGGAGGTTAAATTCAAATGTGCTGAAAGGACCACTGAAAGATGAATTGGAATCAGATATTCTCAGATATTTGGAAGAAAATGATAATGGAGAAGTATCCCCTTTAATACTGTGGGACGCATGCAAAGCTGTAATACGGGGAAAGATTATCGCAAAACTGGCAATCCAAAAGAAACGGACAAGAAAAACTAATCACACTAGAGTCAGAACTTAAGAAACTAGAAAAAGAGCACAAAGACAACACTCATTCTAATGACTCGCTCAAAATTAAGGAAATTAAAAAACAAATGAGATCTACACAATAGAAATCCAGAAGAAACTTACATTTCTGAAACAAAAATACTATGAAACAGGTAGCAAATCAGCAAAATTACTAGCCTATAAATTGAGGAAACAACAAACGGAGAGAGCAATCTACAAAATCAGAGACCCAGTATCAAAGGAAATAAAATTTAGAATTCAGGAAATTCTTAAAAGCTTCGAGAATTACTACAAGAACTTGTACTCCCTCAAAAAAACACAAAAACACATCCGAAGCCTTCCTAAATACATTAAATCTTCCCCAACTTACTGAGTCACAAAATAAAACACTACTGTCAGAAATACAACTTAAAGAATTAGAAAAAGCAATTATGAAACTTAAAGCTAACAAATCCCCAGGAGCAGATGGCTATACAGCAGAGTGGTACAAAACCTTTAAACAGCAACTATCTCCGCTCCTTCTGAAAACATTTAACTATGTCCTCCACACAGGAGAAATCCCCCCCCCCTCCTGGAGAGAAGAGGTCATTGTAGTCATACCTAAACCTGAAAAGGATAAACTAGACTGCTCCAACTACAGACCAATCAGTGTGTTAAATCAGGACTATAAACTTTTTACTGCTATCCTTGCCAAAAGGTTAGAAAATATACCGACAGACTTAATTCATTTAGACCAAACAGGTTTTATAAGACAAAGACAGACACAAGATAACATTACACGCCCTTTACACATAATTCATCATATAAAAAAAATATAATTTAAATGCAGCCATATTGGGATTAGATGCTGAAAAAGCATTTGATTCGGTTGACTGGTCTTTCCTATATAGAATCTTATCCAGTTTCAATTTTCATAACAACTTCATCAGAACTATCCAGGCATTATATAAAAAACCAACAGCTAAAATGAGGATTAACGGTAAATTATCATCTTTTGAACTGGAAAGAGGATGTTGTCAGGGCTGCCCCTTGTCTCCACTGCTCTTTGCAATCTTCATAGAACCTCTGAGCCAATGGATAAGACAGAATCAAAAAATTCAAGGTATTACACTTGGTCAGAAGGAACATAAAATAGCACTCTTTGCTGATGACATTTTAATATACCTGGGGCAGCCGGACACCTCTTTTCCAGAACTAATCTCAGTTTTTTCAGAGTATGGAGAGTTATCGGGGTACAAATTAAACATGCATAAAACCCAAGTTTTAACATTCAACTATGACCCAAATCAATATTTACTAAGCAAACTCAAAACTAACTGGGAGATGGAATCTTTGAAATATCTGGGGGTCAATATCCCGAAACAACTCAACAAAATTATAACACTAAACTATGATCCACTGATGGCAAAAATAAAATCTGACCTAGCAAGATGGAATATGATACCCTTCTTGGGTACTGCACAAAGAATTGAAGCAGTCAAAATGAATATACTTCCACGTCTTCTATACCTTTTCCAAACAATACCGGTAGATCCTCCCAAAAAAACATGGCAAGAACTGGACAGAAGGATCTCAAGATTCATATGGCACGGCAAGAGACCTAGAATCAGATATAGAACCCTACAGCTAAACAAAGACAAAGGTGGGCTCGCGCTGCCAAATATCAGGGACTATTTTAAAGCCGCACAAATTAAAACTTCAGTAGAAATATGTAACCCAGTCTACACTGCACAAGGGAAGGAGATGGAATGCCAAATAAGTGACATTCCCCTACAGGCGATAATAGGGAACAATGCCTTACCTAAACTTTTGAATAACACTAACACGTGGATAGAGACCCCGCTAAAAATTTGGTTTAAGATAGTCAGAGAGAACCAAACTAAAGAACCCTATCGATTATTGCAATGGATTTCCTATGATCAAGACTTTACTTCTAATAAAACAGACACTAGATTTAAAAAGTGGAAAGAGAACGGACTGATAAAATATTACCTTTTTTTAAAGGGCAAACTTTAAGAAGTTTTGAAAACACAAGGTCTAGTAAATCAAGACCTTTACAGGTTCTTTCAGCTTAGACACCACATAAACAATATACTTAAAAAGGAGGATTTGGAAAGGGCCCAGTCAGGTGTTCTGAAGGTTTTCTTAATGGCATATAAAGGGATCCCAGGGATCAGATACATTTCTAAAATATACCATGGTCTTCAAGACTTAAAAGGAGACAACACATCATGTATAAAAGAGAGATGGGAAAAAGAGGGGAATTTCACTTTACAACTGGAAATATGGGAAAAGCTAAATAAACAGCAATGGAAAAGTACCTCATCCCTGCTGTGGAGAGAATTTGGATGGAAAAATTTGGTAAGATTTTTCAGAACACCTGCACAAAACAAATTTACTCGTAAAGGGTTGAATTGTTGGCGCTTGTGTGGTGAAAAGACTGCAAATCATTTTCATGTGTTTTGGTCATGCCCAGTTATCCACCAATATTGGACCAATGTACAGACAATATTGGGGAAAATATTCAAAGTAACAGTTCCCTTTTCTTTTCTAACTTTGTATTTGGGTTTACTACCGGAATCACTGGAAAGACGAGGAGAAAAATACTTATTCACTGTTTTAATATTGGCAAGTAAAAAAGCTCTTGCGGCGGCATGAAATAAAGCGGCTTGTTGGAGGTTTTAGGTAGAGTTTTATTATCATACCGCCGTCACAAGCTCCGCTCCCGGCGCCATGCATGCGCGCCGAGAGCGAGCCCACGGCTCTCAGAGAAGGAGAGGAGGCGGACACGAAGTCTGTGTCCTGCAGCAGAGGTTGAGAGAGTGGTTACAATGCAGTATATATACACCCAACAACAACAATACATCAAAGCATTCACAGCAGTTGGTCTGATCAAAGAGATAACAGGACAGGCATGAGACATTTGCATGAAAGGCAACATTAGCATTACAGAGGTGAGCCAGACGAAACGGGGCTGCCTGTAGACATTAATACACATTTCCTGTTCTGTTATTTGCTCTAGCCGAGCGCTGTGTTTGACCAGTCTGTTTGTGGAGATTTACACCAAAGCACATCTACATATGTAAGATGCTCAGAAGAAGCACAGTAAGGACAAGATGCATGAAAACTAACTTCACGGCTGTAAACGCAGCACGCAGCGGAAAAAACCCAGGAGTGACAGCTGACTGTCTCTGTGTTCTGTCTGTGTGTTGTGGGGGTTTAATCAAACTGCTACACTAACAAAAAAATGGATGTTGAAAGACTGTCCTACACCTGAAGATTGGATTAACGCGATTCAGGACATTTATTTGATGGAAAAGTTGACATTTGCACTGAGACAGGACATGGATGGGTTCTTGAACTTTTGGCAACCCTGGAACGCATATGTGTCTTCCATCAAATCTAATCTTTGACAAATACCATTTCAATAATGGCACCTCTCTTTGTTCCAACGCTACTCAGATGATCTTTTATTTTTCTGCTCTTTTTTTTTTGTTCTTTTTTAATTTCCCTTTTTCTTTCACTTAACCACTTGCACTCCGGGCAATTTTCCTAAAAATGCCCAAAAATAGCGTGCCCAAAGTAAATCGAAAGCTGTTATTCAACCCTTTGCAGCATCTTCATGGGGTTGGTCTCATTTAAAAGAAAACACTTTGAATTTTTTGGCAAAAAAAACAATCTCTCTACGTGCTCCGGCCACTGAGTTACAGTCATCTAAACATACTGAACTTGAAGAAAAAAAAATTGGACACAGTGTTTTTTTGGATACAAATGCTTGTAAATAACACACATCTGTCCGATCCGGCTGGAAAATGCAACAGAAACGTAGAACCAAGTGTTATCCAGCTGAGATCCAAATTTGGTAACAATACCACAAAAAATGAATATTTTACACAGCTTTGTTCTCAGGCTGTTCCCAGGCGTTATGGAACTGTGCCAAATTGTGCCAAATGGCACAGTTTGGAAAAATGTCTGTAACTTTTGAATAATTCAATGTAGAATCTTCATTTTAGGCTCTAATGAAAGGTCACACTCAGGGCTGCGTCTGTGTGTGTGGGCGGGGAGGTCATCCCCCCCCCCCCCGCTACCAAGGACCAAATTCGGCCCTCGCTACTTGACGGAATACACTCTTTTTTTTTTCCTTGCATGTTTTCACAGCGGCCCCCCCCTCGCTACTGTGTGTGTGGGGGGGGGGGACCGTGAACGCCCCCCCACCCCGCTGCAGAAGAGGAGCGGGGGCGGGGGGCACGGTCCGAACGCTCCCCGGTCCGCGGGGGGGAAGCCTATCAGTCTATTCCATCATGTAGCGATGGCCCTCTTCTGTAGCGAGGGGGGGGGGGGCGTTCACGGTCCGAACACGGCAAATGAACCGTTTATCGCGGCGCACGCACTTCGTATTTCGTGCGCAGTACAGTTGTAATTTACCGATCGGTCAAAAGTCATTTTTGGATTACAGTTTTCAGGGATAAATAATAATTTAGCTTATAACACCTTACCTCTTCAAAGCAGCAGAGTCGTGGCGAACAGCTCTTCCCACGCGTCAGACGAACGCGACGCTGCTCCGCTCGTGGATCCCGATCAATATAATTCCATTATTGCCGTTTTGGTGAATGATTTACGACTTGTCGTCGGCCTCCGTCTATTCTGCTGGAATGAGTGCAGGTCCCACTTGTGGGTGTTCTCCATGCTGCTGGGTGAGCCTGGGTCTGTAGGAGATTCGTACAGAGTCCTTCTGCAGCAGTAAATATCGCTTCACCCAGCCAGAATTTCTGTGCTTCAATTGGCTCCTGCGTTCACAGTAGGCGGGTCCTCCTTCCTAGATTTTCATTCATTGGTTCTTCAAGGTTTCAGAAACCCAATTCAAGGCTCTTATTAGTCGAATGAGAGGTCAATCAGATGAACTAATCTGTTCGCGGCTGTCTCTGCAGTTTTTTTTTGAGTGGCGCTTGGACGCTACTACATCACCATCACCACCATCATGCGTCATGCGCACGAGGGCGCACGAGCGCGCTCTCGCGCGCCCTCGTGCGTCATAGGACGCAGAGACTTGCCCGCCCGCGGAACAACAGAGCGCAAGTGGTTAAAAAAAAGGGTGTTGTAATAATTTTTTTTTCCAATGTTGTCAAAAAACAAAGGGGGAATATGTGATGAAAACGTAAACAATGCAATGCTGTAACGACATGTATACCCTTTACAAAAACTTAAATTTAAAAAAAAAAAAAAACTTGAATAATGACTTCAGTCTTGATGGTTTGTGGTTTTTCCCCAAAATTGATAGCAATTTTCTTACAGTTTTCTACTTTTCCTCTATAAATTTATCTAAATTTGAAACCATTTTCCTTAAATTTGTAATTTCCTCTTGTAAAATTGACTTTTCTTGTACATTTGAGACTTTATTATAAATTTTTGGATTATTTTATGGCTAATTTTTTGTCTATTTTTTAAATAAAACTAGTTTTTTTTAATAAATTTAAAAGAGACTGGTAAAAATTTTTTTTTACTGTTTCCTTATAAACAATTTAAATTTTTGACCATAATTTTGCAGAGCCAGAACAGAAAAATAATTTAACTGATTTAAAAAAAAATTACTAAAACTGTATTTCAATAAATTAACTTAAACGACCAAAGATGCAGTTATTTCTGTTATAATACTTCTATGTATTTATAGTTTTGTTTTTTAGAAATCTCACCACCCAGACAGCAGGAAAAACCTCACTTATTTTGAAATCTAAATGTTGGCACGTTTAGTTTTTCTGAAGGCTGCTGACGGATTAAAGTCATTGACTTCGTGAATTTTGGTCATCTTAATTTGCCGGGTACATAATAATGAACATAAATTAGTTAATATTAACTAAGGTAAATGTTAAAAACAGCTCCTTTTCATTCTTGTCTGGAATAAGAAAAACAAAATGAACCAACTCGAGCTCCTAACCACACCTGTTAGCTAAGCTACTCTTCCATTATTGCTCCCATTACCAGTGGGTTAAAACCATGATAAATGCATTCACTGCTTACATACCTCTTTTGCCTTTTTCTCGCATTTAAAGTACTTTTATAAGCTCATGCTTCTCTCAGACAGTCATGCAAATAGCGAGACACCCTGCCTGGCAACTGGAACACGCGGATGGGGCACTTATGAACTCTGCGTTTGATGGTCACGCATGTTGTTCATGTGCACGCTTGTGGGATCGCCATTCCTTCATAGATTTTTCTTAAATTTATATTTCCTGATAGAGTGGTAGAAATGTTTCAGGCATGGCGGGCCGCCACCGGGAAATGTTACCAGAGGAAACCCTGATCAGAGAACAGCACTGATGCCCCCTGGCCCATGCAAGACAATGATGCCTGTGTCTGGCGTGGTCAGGTACCCTTGCAAGTCGTCTAGCACACAGACCACGCTGATGTAAATGTTTTGAATGGTCTGATGTGACACTTGGGTGCCTCTCACTTCCCTTAAATGTGCCTGGAGTTGAGTGCCATTCATCATCCTCAGCTTAGCCCCTGTCTTCCCCATCAGAGAATCGTTGTCTGCTCCCTCCAAAGTAAATAAAAATATCATGCATAAGCATCCCAAAGTGATAAAGCAAAACATTGGTAAAACTCAAATTAAACATAAAGCCTCTAAATTGAATGATTTGGCCTCTGTTCCTCCTCATAATTTAAAAATTAAATGTGGTTTACTAAATATTAGGTCTCTAACTCCCAAGTCTCTGTTAGTCCATGATCTGTTAATTGATCATCAGATTGATTTAATTTCCCTTACAGAGACTTGGTTAGGGCAAGAGGATTATGTTGGTTTAAATGAATCAACTGCCTCTGGTTATTTAAACTGTCAAAATCCCAGAAGTTCTGGTCGTGGAGGAGGAGAAGCAACAATTTACCATTCCAAATTACTAGTTAATGTAAAGCAAAAAACATGTTATAATTCCTTTGAGGGCCTGGTCCTCAGTATTGGGCACTTTAGCAATTTTAGGTTAAACCCAATTTTATTTGCCATAGTTTATTGTCGTAACCTACTCAGAATTTTTATCCGAATTTGCTGATTTCTTAGCTGATTTAGTGCTGAAATCTGAGAATAATTATAGTAGGGGACTTTAATATACATGTGGATGTAGATAGTGACTGCCTTAATGTGGCTTTTAATTCAATATTAGACTCGATTGGGTTTTCTCAGAAAGTAGGAAATTCTACTCATTACCTCCACCATACATTGGACCTTGTTCTGACATATGGCATAGAAATAGAAAATCTTGTAGTGTCTCCTCATAACCCTGTACTGTCAGACCATTGTCTGTTAACCTTTGATTTTACCATTTCTGACTATTTGGCTCCTAAAGAAAAATATTATTACAGTAGATGCCTCTCAGATGATGCTGTTTCCAAATTTATGCAGATTGTTTCCTCTATGCCATGTGTCAACACAACGGAAATAAGCTATAGACAGCTTGCTCCTTCTGTAATTGATAACATGGTGGATAGTGTTTCAGCTTCTCTGCATCAGGCTCTAGACTTGGTGGCCCCCTTAAAAAAGAAAAAGTCTAATCAGAGATTTCTAACTCCTTGGTTCAACACAGAAACTCGTAGCTTAAAACAGAAGACTCGTCAATTAGAAAGAAAATGGCGCTCTACTAATTTAGATGAAATCTATTTAGCTTGGAGAAATCATCTTTTAATTTATAAAAAATCTCTTAGAAAAGCTAGAACAAGTTATTACTCTGCATTGTCGAGATCGTCACTTCCTTGTGGTAACGTATCGTCACTTCCTGTTTTGCTGTCTGCCTGTGTGGTTTGCTCTCCAGCTCTCGAGCCACTAGCTATGGCTACTAGCTCTCTTTCCTCTCCTCCTCTGGTGTGCTCTCTCTGTCAGATGTTTAGCTACACCTCTGCCTCTTTTAGTGATAACGGTAAATGTAATAAATGTTGTCTTTTTGAGGCGCTCGAGGCGAGGTTGTCTGATTTGGAATCCCGGCTCCACTGCATTGAAACACCGTCTGCGCCAGTTAATCTCGACGGACGCCCCTTAGCTGCAGCGGAGCTAGCTAGCTTAGGTCCCCCTGTCACCGGTTCCCCGGCTCTCCTCTGCAGCGAGGAGACTGGGTGGGTGATGGTGAGAAGGAAGCCTAGTCGCAAAGCCCCGGTTCACCACCAACCTGTTCACGTTTCTAATCGTTTTTCCCCGCTCAGCGACACACCCGCTGAGGAAAAAACTCTGATCATTGGCGACTCTGTAGTCAGAAACGTGAACCTAGAGACTCCAGCGGCCATAGTCACATGCATTCCTGGGGCCAGAGCAGGCGACATCGAGTCAAATTTGAAAATGCTGGCTAAAAGTAACTGTAAATATTCCACAATTGTTATTCACGCCGGCATTAATGACATCCGTCTCCGGCAGTCGGAAGTCACGAAACTTAATGTAGAATCGGTGTGTGACTTTGCAAAAACGATGTCTGCCACTGTAGTATTCTCTGGACCCCTCCCCAATCTGACCAGTGATGACATGTTTAGTCGCTCGTCATCCTTGAACCGCTGGCTGTCTGTGTGGTGTCCTAAAAATGACGTGGGCTACATTGACAATTGGAGCTCTTTTTGGGGAAAACCTGGTCTTATGAGACGAGACAGCATTCATCCCACTTTGGATGGTGCTTCTCATTTATCTAACAATCTGGCATCTTTTTTATCCAAATTTCCAAAACCGTGACTACTCAGAGTTGGGACCAGGAAGCAGAGTCGCAGTCTTACACGCCTCTCTGCAGCTCCTCTTCATCCGCCACCCCTCAGCTTAGCCCCTGTCTTCCCCATCAGAGAATCGTTGTCTGCTCCCTCCAAAGTAAATAAAAATATAATGTATAAGCATCCCAAAGTGATAAAGCAAAATATTGGTAAAACTCAAATTAAACATAAAGCCTCTAAATTGAATGATTTGGCCTCTGTTCCTCCTCATAATTTAAAAATTAAATGTGGTTTATTAAATATTAGGTCTCTAACTCCCAAGTCTCTGTTAGTCCATGATCTGTTAATTGATCATCAGATTGATTTAATTTCCCTTACAGAGACTTGGTTAGGACAAGAGGATTATGTTGGTTTAAATGAATCAACTCCCTCTGGTTATTTAAACTGTCAAAATCCCAGAAGTTCTGGTCGTGGAGGAGGAGTAGCAGCAATTTACCATTCCAAATTACTAGTTAATGTAAAGCAAAAAACATGTTATAATTCCTTTGAGGGCCTGGTCCTCAGTATTGGGCACTTTAGCAATTCCAGGTTAAACCCAATTTTATTTGCCATAGTTTATCGTCCCCCATCAACCTATTCAGAATTTTTATCCGAATTTCCTGATTTCTTAGCTGATTTAGTGCTGAAATCTGATAGAATAATTATAGTAGGGGACTTTAATATACATGTGGATGTAGATAGTGACTGCCTTAATGTGGCTTTTAATTCAATATTAGACTCGATTGGGTTTTCTCAGAAAGTAGGAAATTCTACTCATTACCTCCACCATACATTGGACCTTGTTCTGACATATGGCATAGAAATAGAAAATCTGGTAGTGTCTCCTCATAACCCTGTACTGTCAGACCATTGTCTGTTAACCTTTGATTTTACTATTTCTGACTATTTGGCTCCTAAAGAAAAATATTATCACAGTAGATGCCTCTCAGATGATGCTGTTTCCAAATTTATGCAGATTGTTTCCTCTATGCCATGTGTCAACACAACGGAAATAAGCTATAGACAGCTTGCTCCTTCTGTAATTGATAACATGGTGGATAGTGTTTCAGCTTCTCTACATCAGGCTCTAGACTTGGTGGCCCCCTTAAAAAAGAAAAAGTCTAATCAGAGATCAAATACAGAAACTCGTAGCTTAAAACAGAAGACTCGTCAATTAGAAAGAAAATGGCGCTCTACTAATTTAGATGAAATCTATTTAGCTTGGAGAAATCATCTTTTAATTTATAAAAAATCTCTTAGAAAAGCTAGAACGAGTTATTACTCTGCATTAATAGAAGAGAACAAGAATAATCCCAGGTTTCTTTTCAGTACTGTAGCCAGGTTGACAAAGAGTCAGGACTCTGTCAATCCTAGCATCCCCTTAGAGCTTACTAGTCAGGACTTTATGAACTTTTTCAATAATAAAATTTCATCCATCAGAGATAAAATCAATCAGATTCTTCCCACAGTTAACTTAAATACTGTAACTACTACAACTCCTTCTATTGATGTCTGTCTTGATGAGTTTACTCCAATCGACCTTTGTGAGTTAGACAAAATAGTTTCCTCATCCAAACCTTCAACTTGTCTTTTAGACCCTATTCCTACCAGGTTATTTAAAGAAGTCTTCCCACTTATTGGTAGCTTTATTCTTCATATAATCAATTCTTCATTAACTTTAGGCCATGTACCGCAGGCTTTTAAAACGGCTGTAATTAAACCCTTACTCAAAAAGCCAACGCTAGATCCAGGAGCTTTAGCTAACTATAGACCAATCTCTAATCTCCCTTTCATTTCAAAAATCTTAGAAAGAGTTGTTGCTATGCAATTATTTGACCACCTGCAGGGAAATGGTTTATTTGAGGAGTTTCAATCTGGGTTTAGAATCCATCATAGCACTGAAACAGCCTTGGTGAAGGTCACTAACGACCTCCTCATTGCATCTGATAATGGACTAGTTTCTGTACTTGTCCTTTTAGATCTTAGTGCAGCTTTTGATACTATTGATCATAATATTCTACTTGATAGATTAGAACACTATGTTGGACTTAATGGAACTTCGTTGCAGTGGTTTAGATCTTATTTATCTGATAGGTTCCAGTTTGTTCATGTAAATGATGAGTTTTCTCTCAGCTCAAAGCTTAGTCATGGAGTTCCACAGGGATCTGTGCTTGGCCCTACTCTTTTTAGTTTATATATGCTTCCGTTAGGCAACATTATTAGAAAGCACTGTATACATTTTCACTGTTATGCAGATGACACACAATTATACCTGTCAATGAAGCCAGATGATACTAATCAATTAGCCAAGTTAGAAGCCTGTCTTAAGGAAATCAAAGTTTGGATGACTTGTAATTTCCTGCTATTAAATTCAGATAAGACTGAAGTCATTCTTGTTGGTCCAAAAAACCTTAGAAATTCCTTTCCAAATCAAACTTTCAGTTTGGATGCAGTCACTCTTTCTCTTAATAGCTCTGTGAGGAACCTTGGAGTTATTTTTGATCAGAATTTGTCCTTCAATTCACATATTAAATTTGTTTCTAAGACTGCCTTCTATCATTTGTGTAATATTGCCAAGATTAGGAGCATCTTGTCTCAGAGTGATGCTGAGAAGCTGATCCACGCTTTTGTTAGCTCGAGATTAGATTATTGTAATTCTTTATTATCAGGTTGTCCTAAAACATCTTTAAAAAGTCTTCAGCTGATCCAAAATGCTGCAGCAAGAGTTTTAACAGGTACTAGAAAGAGAGATCATATCTCTCCGGTTCTGGCCTCCCTTCATTGGCTTCCCATAGAGTTTAGAATTAAGTTTAAAATCCTTCTTACTTACAAAGCTCTAAACAATCAGGCTCCTTTTTATTTAAAAGATCTGATACTACCGTATCATCCTAACAGAGCACTACGCTCCCAAAATGCAGGTTTACTTGTAATACCTAGAATCTCCAAAAGTACAATGGGAGGCAGAGCCTTCAGTTATCAAGCTCCTCTCCTGTGGAATCAGCTGCCAATCTGGATTCGGGAGTCAGACTCGATCTCTGTTTTTAAGATTAGGGTTAAAACCTACCTTTTTGATATAGCCTACAATTAGGGAGGGATCATGTGTTTCTGAACCCTCCCTTAGTTATGCTGCTAATAGGTTTAGTCAGCCGGGGGACCTCCAGTAATGCACTGGGCCTCACTCCTTTCCTCACTATGAAATATTTTTTTTTGCTGGTCATTAACATTTGTTTGTTCTCTCCCATAGATTGAGTCCCCATCGTGCTGTTTGCTCTCTACATGTCTGTTCTTTTCATCTTCTCTGTCCCCTCACCCCCCATCCAGTCGCAGCAGATGACTGCCCCTCCCTGAGCCTGGTTCTGCTGGAGGTTTCTTCCTGTTAAAAGGGAGTTTTTCCTCTCCACCGTCGCCAAGTGCTTGCTCACAGGGGATCACCTGATTGCTAGGGTCTTTCTGCAACTGTGGGGGTTCCCCCCTACAGTTGATAGTGCTATGAGATGACTGTTGTTGTGAAATGGCGCTATATAAATAAAGTTGAATTGAATTGAATCCAGTTCTGCAGGGCACTGTTCACAGTGAAACGGTCATCAGCGTGGGATGTGGCCAAAGGACGTCCACTTCTATGCCGTTCTGTGACTCTTCCAGTCTCTCTGTATCTCTGTTGCAACCTGCTGATGACACTGACACTAAGCTCAGTGCCTACTTCCCTCTGAGAACGTCCTGTTTGAAGCCTTGCAATGGTGAAGTACTGTTGATCAATTGTTAGGCGCCGTCTTGGTCTCGTCAAAATGTAAATGTGAACAGCATGATGAAGAGGACTGTTTGAATACCAATTCTAATTGAACCAGAAAATGTATTGGTCAGTTCATGGCTCAAACACCTGTTGTGAATTGTTCTGTTAAAACCCCTTATACTTCCAGCCCATTTCCGTTTGAAGCGCTTGAAAAAAAACATACCCAGACTAAATTCAGAGCTGCTCTTCAGCCCCTTACACTATCTTCATGGGGTTGGTCTCTTTCAAAAGCAAACTCTTAATTTTTTTTTTAGCAAAACAGTCAGAATCTCTCTTAAGTGCTTCAGCCACTGAGAAACACCCATCTAAACATACTAAATTTGAAGAAAATAAAGTTTGTCTGGGTGTTTTTTTTCAGATACAAATGCCTGAAAATAACATACAACTGTTATATATTGGGAGGAAAACAATAGGAATGTAGAACAAAGTGTTACGAAGTTCAGGTAAAAATTTGGTAACAACAGGACAAGAAATGAATATATTAAGATAAGATAAGCCTTTATTAGTCCCACAATGGGGAAATTCCAGGATTGCAACAGCACAGGGATAGCAACACTCAGAGCAATAATTAAGAAGATACAAAAAATATAAATAACAGCAATGGATATACATGCGTACACATAAATATATATACAAAGTGCAGAGCATTGTAGCAAGATGGAATAAACAGCATAACCGTCTACTTAGTTATCCTACATAGTATGAATATGTACCCATACATATTGTCACCCTCCGTAGCGACTGATATTGTCCTAGTTGTATACTGGAGGGGACCATTTGTCTAAGTCTGTTGCGTCTTTTGCATTCAATACTACTAGGTCGTCACGTTTTTTTACCGTCTCTGTGAGCAGCCCTGCTTAGGTTATACAGTCTGACAGCAGTAGGTAGGAAGGACCTGCGAAACCTCTCGGTTGCGCGCCTAGGATGATGTAGTCTACTGCTAAATGAGCTCCTCAGTGCGTTCAGTATGTCCTGCATAGGGTGGGACTCAGACTCCAGTAGAGATGACAGTTTAGCCACCATCCTTCTCTCTCCTATCTCCTCCACTGGGTCAAGGCGTGCCCCAGGACAGCGCTAGCTTTCTTGATCAGTTTGTTCAGTCTCTTCCTATCGGTTGCTGTAATGCTGTAATGTGTAATGAATGTATTACACACCTTTTTTCTCAGGCATCTTCACACGACTTCAAACTGGCAAATGGAATCTTGCCCCCCGTGATTCTTCAGCTAACGACAGAGTCAAGTAATGAATAATTTCTTCGATGTTCTTTTTGACAAACTGCTAAAATTAACACAGGTCAGTAATGTTACAACGCTTCCGTCTTGGATTCATACTGATTTATGCTAGTTTTACGCATCTGCATTACACATGTGCTGTCGCAGGGGCAACAAAGCTGAATGGGCCCCTTGAGAGGTATCCCTGAATTCAGAAATTAGTTGGCTAAGCCACACTTCCATCATTTGCTTACTCTGACATAATTGGCTCGTTATGTTACCGTTAGCTATGAGGCTGGACCTTCATGGACCTTTATCACTCATTGGGTTTCCACAGCTGTCAATCACAAAATGGAGGCTCTCTTGGGTCAAATGAGCCGTCAATCTCTCCTGAGCCCATCCCCCAGATGGTGGGGTTTCTATTTCCAGTTCAACCTCCTGAAAGTGATGTGTTTTTTGCAAAAAAAAGCTAAAGGTTTTCAGATGATTTTCAAACAAATGCTCCTATTTTATGGGCAGTTTTCCCCGTCGTCATCATGGGCAATAAATCTTACTCAAATGGATCTATTGGACCTTTTGCAATACAAACGGACCGTATTTGTTGAACGACCATTCATTCAGGGATGTCAAGGACGCTACTTTGGTGAGTCACTTGTTACCCTTGTGCAATCTTAACATTCTGTTTACTCCCCTTGTCCTACGGGTCAAAAATGACCCACCCTACCAAAGCCCCAAAATAAAGCAGCTTAATTGAATTTTAAATCCAAAATCTATTTTGCATGATGAAACAACCTGTTATTTATCAATTCAACTCAATTTAATTGATTTTTTATCATGTATTTTTTGTTACACAATACAAAAAGACTTTCACCAGTAACCATTATTACACTTTTTTTTAAACCACAAACCAACTTTTTTTTTTTTTTTTTTTTTTTTTTTTTTTTTTACACAGTAAAATTATATTATCTCTAACGGAGATGAAGCTGAGTACAGAGGACTTATCCAGGACTTCGTGGACTGGTGCCATCGGAACTGCCTCCAGATCAACGTGAGGAAAACTAAGGAGGTGGTGGTGGACTGCCGCAGGCAAGGACAACCCCTCACAGCACCAGTAAACATACAGGGAACAGACATTGAGATGGTGACATCCTACAAGTACCTGGGTGTTCATCTGAACAACAAACTAGACTGGTCACACAATACTGACGCACTCTACAAGAAGGGCCAGCGCAGGCTGTTCCTACTGAGGAGACTCAGGTCTTTTGGTGTACAAGGGGCGCTGCTGAAGACATTCTACGACACGGTGGTGGCATCAGCCATCACTTTTGGAGTGGTCTGCTGGGGCAGTGGCATTACAGCAGCCGATAGGAAGAGACTGAACAAACTAATCAAGAAAGCTATCTCTGTTCTGGGGCAGCGCCTTGACCCAGTGGAGGAAACAGGAGAGAGAAGGATGGTGGCTAAACTGTCATCTCTGCTGGAGTCTGAGTCCCACCCTATGCAGGACATACTGAACGCACTGAGGAGCTCATTTAGCAGTGGACTACATCATCCTAGATGCGTGACCGAGAGGTTTCGCAGGTCCTTCCTACCTACGGCTGTCAGACTGTATAACCTAAGCAGGGCTGGTCGCAGAGATAACAAAAAAACATGACGACCTAATAGTACTGAATGCAAAAGACGCAACAGACTTGCACAAATGGTCCCCTCCAGTATACAACTAGGACAATATCAGTCGCTATGGAGGGTGACAATATGTATGGGTACATATTCATACCATGTAGGGTAACTAGACGGTTATGCTGTTTAGTCCATCCAGCTACAATGCTCTGCACTGTGTATATATATTTATGTGTTCATATGTATATTCACTGCTCTTTTCTTATCTTCTAAATCATTGCTCTGAGTGTTGCTATCCCTGTGCTGTTGCAATCCTGGAATTTCCCCGTTGTGAGACTAATAAAGGCTCATCTTATCTCCAAAAGTACAATGAGAGGCAGAGCCTTCAGTTATCAAGCTTCTCTCTTGTGGAACCAGCTGCCAATCTGGATTTGGGAGTCAGACTCGATCTCTGTTTTTAAGAATAGGGTTAAAACCTTCCTTTTTGATATAGCCTACAGTTAGGGAGGGATCATGTGTTTCTGAACCCTCCCTTAGTTATGCTGCTAATAGGTTTAGACAGCTGGGGGACCTCCAATAATGCACTGGGCTTCACTCCTTTCTTCACTCTCAATGAAGTATTTTTTTTGCTGGTCATTAACATCTGTTTGTTCTCTCCCATAGACTGAGTCCCCATCAAGCCGATTGCTCTCTACATGTCTGTTCTTTTCATCTTCTCTATCCCCTCACCCCCCAGCCAGTCGCAGCAGATGACTGCCCCTCCCTCAGCCTGGTTCTGAAGGAGGTTTCTTCCTGTTAAAAGGGTTTTTTTCCTCTCTACCGTCGCCAAGCGCTTGCTCACAGGGGATCGCCTGATTGCTGGGGGTTTTCTGCAACTGTGGGGGTTTCCCCTACAGTTGAAAGCGCTATGAGATGACTGTTGTGAGATGGCGCTATATAAATAAAGCTGAATTGAATTGGTGAAGTAAATCCTCAGCGATTCATCAGTCACTCTTGCCTTTCCCTGCAATGAAGCCTAACCAGACCTGTTAGTTAAGTGACTCCTCATTGTTGTTCCAGTTACCAGCAGGTTAAAACCACCATAAATGCCTCCACTGCTTATCTCTTGTACTTCTTTCCACATTTAAAGTACTTTAATAAGCTCATGCTTCTCGCGAACAGCAACGTGAGAGAGAGACACTGCCTGCAGAAACCATCACGCAGCCGCTGGGGCGCTTTCACGCGGATGGCGGTCACGCACGTTGTGCGCGCTTGCGGAGCGTTTCATATTTAATTGTTCTTAAATTAATATATCAGGCATAGCGGCATACTTCCTTAAGGAGGCGGGCCGCCACAGAGAAATGTTACCAGAGGAAACCCTGGAAGTACCATCGTAGATGAACCCACGGAAGGGTCGCTGCCTGGCCCGGCATGGAGGCTGGAAGGCTCCCCGCCCGTTTCTGGTTACCCACTGACCGTGGATCGCCTCGCTGGGGACCGGTGAGCAGTTCGCCTTGGTCCGGTGTGCCCGCCAGCTGGCTCGTCTCAGAGGCGCTCCCTGGCCAACTTCCTTCGGAGCTCACCTCGTTTCGAGGTGCTCTGTGGTGAACTGCTCGCCGGCTCTTTGCGAGGCGATCCACAGTGAGTGGGTAACCACAGACCGCTTCTTCGGGGAAAGGGGGAAGAGCTGAGGAGCGCTCAGTTCCTTTGGAACATGTGAGGCGGCTGGCGGGGCGCACCGGCGGGTGCTTCCAGCAAGCCAAGGGAAGCCCTCCAGTTGGGAAGCAACTGCCTTTCCGTTCCACTGAGAATAATCCTTTCGCAGGTTCACCAATGACAATAATCGCCCAGCTGTTGCCGCGCACACCAGGACTGTCTCCCCCAGCATGCAGGCTGCAAACCCATGTCCTTTCTGGTATTTTAGCAGGGACACAGATTTTTTTCCAAATAAAATTAATCATTGCTGTTGTGTTTTCATGTCTGTGGGTAAGACATAATTTGAAAGAGGATTTCTTGCTCACACAGCCAAAAACTGAACATGTATGCGGGACTGAAAAGTACATAGGCTGAAAAGGTTAGTCGTCAAATTTGACCAAATGTGGTTGATTTTTCAAGTCTCCCCTTCAGTCCACACACTTCTTCCATCAGTGCTGCAGCGCTTGGATCCCTGCCTGCGATTGAAAAAAAAAAAAAAAAAAAAAACATCTGGTCAAATTTGACCTCTATGAACTTTTCAGCCCCCCGGTATAATCTGCCATCTTTCCCAACTTGTAAAAAGCTGAGCTCCTGCTTGCTCCTTGGCTGCTCCCTCTTCCTCCCCAGAGTCAAGTAGGGGTCTCAGTGCTTAGCCTGATGGGTTAATAATATAACCCATCAGGCTAAGTCGGAATACTGATGTAGCTAGAAATTCTCTGTCCAAATCTTTTTTTTTTTTTTTTTGGGGGGGGGGGGGGTGAGCTTAAGCAGACATTCACACCAGAAAAACACATACTTGGGACTTTGGAATGATTTTGCTTTTGATATGGTTTGTAAATCACAAGAAACATGTTAGACATGTTAACAGAAAAAAAAAAAAAAAATTCATTTCTGCCAGGGAAAGACTAAGAATATTCTCTAATGTAGAAGGTTCTGAGAAGAATTTGTAAATAGTTTCCAAATGTGCTAATTCTCCTTTTTATTTCCAAGAGACACTTGTTTACTACTCACAAAAAGTTAGGGATATTTTGCTTTCGGGTGAAATTTATGGAAAATGTGAAAAGGTCACACGACAGTGATATATCATAAAAGTAGGGCATTTAAGAGGAAGCATGCAATGGTGATTTCCTCATCTCAAACAATTTATTGAAACAAAAGCCAACAACAGTGGTCGGTATACCACAACAAAAAATGCCCATGTCTCAACTTGTCATGTGCCCTTGAGCATCAATTACAGCTAGACAATGACATCTCATGCAGTTCACAAGTCGACTTATTGTCTGCTGAGGCATGGCATTCCACTCTTCTTGAAGGGAGCCCCTCGGGTCATTGAGGTTGTGGGGTGCAGAGTTATGAGCCTCTCCAGGGCGACTCAGCTGATCCCATAGGTTTTCTATGGGATTAAGGTCTGGAGAAAGTGCAGGCCACTCCATCTGAGGTACCCCAGCCTCCAGCAGCCATTCCCCAATGATGAGACTTCGATGAGCTTCAGCACCGTCATCCATAAAGATGAAATTAGGTCTGTTGTTCATGCAGGGGAACAATGACTGGATTAATGATGTTATTCAGGTAGTATTGGCTTATCACTGTACCATTCACCATGTGTAGGTCAGTTCTGTATTGACTAGACACATGCCCAGACATTAACACCACCACCATCACCAAAGGCTTGTCTGGTGACAACAGTGGCTGATGCATAGTGCTCTCCTTGACGTCTCCAACATCGATGGCGACCATCATTTCTGCTCAATGTGAATCAACTTTCATCAGAGAACAACACTGAGGACCACTGGTCCCTTGTCCAGCGTAAATGCTCCCTGGCCCATGCAAGACAATTATGCCTGTGCCTGGTGTGGTCAGGTACCCTTGCAGGTCGTCAAGCACGCAGACCATGCTGATGTAAATGGTTTCGAATGGTCTGTTGTGACACTTGGGTGCCTCTCACCTCCCTTAAATGTGCCTGGATTTGTGTGGCATTCACCAACCAGTTCCGCAGGGCACTGTACACAATGAAGTGGTCGTCAGCATGTGATGTAGCCAAAGGATATCCACTTCGATGCCTTTCTGTGACTCTTCCAGTCTCTATCTGTTTCAACCTGCTGATGACACTGACACTAAGCTCAGTGGCCACTTCCCTCTGAGAACACCCTGTTTGAAGACTCGCAATGACTAGGTGCTGTTGATCAATTGTTAGGTGTCGTCTTGGTCTCATGATGTCAAAATATGAACAGCATGATGAAGAGGACTGTTTAAATACCAATTCTAAATGAACCCGAAAATTTATTGGTTGATTCATGGATCAAACACCTGTTGTGATTTTTTTCTGTTCAGCACCTTGTTAGAGAACAGCAAGTTATGCCAAAAGTACTGAAACATTGAACAGTTGGACATGTCCATTCCAAAGATTAGAGAAGGTCAAATTAATTGCACCTGTAAAAGGTTATAGTGCATTTTAGACGCACCCTGACGCACCCTGAAATTTCACCCGAAAGCCGAATAGCCCTAACTTTTTGTGAGTAGTGTGTGTCCTCTGATTACAGCCTTAAAGGCCTCCCATAAAGTGGAGTCTGTAACCTCCAAGTTATTGTTTTCCAAAAATTTTAAAATTTTAGAGGGAATTAACTGGTTAAATGTTGAGTCAGAGAGCAGCGAGGGACGAAAACACCAGTTATACTGCTGCTTCTTATGCTTAAGATCAAGGACCAAAGACGAAGAATGATCTGAAATTAGAATGTTATAATACAGTGGTGTGAGAAAGTGTTTGCTTCCTTCCTAATTTCTCATTTTTTTGTATGTTTGTCACACTTAAATGTTTCAGATCAAACAAATTTAAATATTAGACAAAGATAACAAGTAAACACAAAATGCAGTTTTTATGAAGGTGTTTAAGGGTAAAAAAAAAAAAAAAAATCCCAACCTACATGGCGTTGTGTGAAAAAGTGATTCCACCCATTAAAACAAATTAACTATGGTTTATCACATCTTTGGAAAGCTCAGTTCAATTTCTCTAGCCACACCCACGCCTGATTACTGTCAGACCTGTTCTCAGTCAAGAAATCTCTTAAATAGGACCTGCCTGACAAAGTGAAGTAGACCAAAAGATCCTCAAAAGCTAGACATCATGCTGCAATTCAGAGAAATTCAGGCACAAATGAGAAAAAGTGTTACAGCCTGCTCCTTTTTTGGAGTCGGACCCGTTTTCTTTCCTGTGCTGTAGGTGGAACTGCGAAGGACCACCCTGGCTGAGAGGTGCGCTATTCAAGCCATCTCTGCATACCCGTCAGTCGTGTTCTGCTCCCATGGAGGCCAGTCACCTCTCTGCTGTGCCGGCAGTCGCCTTCCTGTGTTTGTGCTCTGCCTACTGCTCCTATTGTCTGTCACCTGATTGGGGCAGTGCTGGCGGTTTTGTCTGATGTTTACACCCTGTGGGTTTTCTGGTTTTGGGTTGGCCGCTGGGTATGGTTGCAGCCCCCGACAGAGGCGTATGTGGTCACTGGATTGGCTAGTAACCATTTTTGTCTTGTATCACACATCCAACACACACACACCACTGATTACTACAGACACCTTTTTTATTGCTTTCCTTTAATCAATAAACTTATGTTTAAATTGGCACCTTCGTGTGGTCTCCCTTCGTCAAAGCCTGGAACCAGGCTTGTGACAGATGGGGGCTCGTCCGCTTGTCTGAACCCAGCTGGTTTTGCTTGAGCACGAGAACCATTTGTGGTGTGACAGAGGGGGGCTCATCCTGTTTTGGGCCAGGAACTGTCCGTTTCTGTTTTGGCCCTTATTTGACAGATGGGGGGGGGGTTTGTCCGCTTGTCTGAATCCAGTAGGTTTGAGCTTGAAAACTATTTAAGATGTGACAATTGAGGGCTCGTTCGCTTGTTTGAATCAGTCCGTCTGTCTGAACTTGGTCTGTTTACTCTTTTTAAAATCATTTGTAATAAGACAAATGAGGGCTTATCGGTTTGTCTGAACCTGGTCTGTTGAGCTTTTGGCCAATTTCAGAGAGAACAGGGGGTTCGTCCATCTGGTTGTCTGGGTTGAATCCAGTCTGGTTCAGCTCTGGACCCTTGTGATAGAAGGGAGGCTCATTTGTGTGTTTCAACCTGGTTTGATTGTTGAGCCGTACAACCGTTTGTCAAAGGACAAAGTGGGGAACTCGCCTGGTTATCTGTTTGAGTTTGAATCCATTTGTGAGAGAAATGGAAGCTTATCTGTTTGACGGATTTGTCTGGGGGGGGTTTTGTGTGTGTGTCTCACTGGGTTAATATGGGTAAGTGTTTTCCATTCTTTTAGTTTGATATCACTGGTAATTTCTCCATGTAGGCTTAATGGTGAGTTCCAATAGGGGATCACTGTCTGCTTGTGGTTTAGGGTGGCGTGAACATAGTCCTGGAGTCACATCCACCGGAGTTCCTGGCAAGTCGCCGCGTAGCGGTTGCTTGTCAGCCCAGTGGGCTTGTGATTAAAGAACCTCCTGCAAGTAGCTGCCCGAAGACTAGGGTCCAGATTAGTTAGTTTTGTGACCAGTTAGTCAGGGAGGAGAGTTGCCAGTGTGTCAGTTTTGTGGAGAGACACTTTCTTCTGTTTAACCCAGTCAGTTTGGTTTGTTCCGTTTGTGCTATCTGCTCCCGTGTGTTAGAGGCATAACCTTTTTTTTGTGAATGAGTGAGCAGCTGTGGTGTCCGGGTGACATCAGCACTCAGTGTGCAGCGTTTGCTGAGAAGTACACCTGTTGGGGAGACACAGAGGTGAGTGTTAATTTATCAATTTGTTTGTGGTGTTTTTGGGAGCATGAGTGAATTATCTTGAGATACTAGGCAGAGCGCTGCACCTGTGTGGATTTGATGCATCAGTCTGATCTGTTTGTGCGTGCTGTTGGGCGCAACATCAGTTATAATGGCTGGAACGAGTTTGACTCGGAATGCTGCCACGCTGTTGTTTGAGCAGTGGGAGGCGTTTTTGCTACGGGAGTTAGCATTGGCACAGGGACGATTGGAGAGATGTAGACTGAGTGTTTTGGCTGCCGGTGGCACTGATTTAAGTCTGAACAGTGGTCCTGGCGGTGCGCGCTCAGTTAATGTTTCTCCTGATTTGTGCCCAGTTCCTTCGGCATCAGAACTGGTTCCAGCATGCACAATGACACCTGTGGTGTTGGCTGCACCAATTAATTATATTAATCCTGAAAACCTGTGTGTGGAGCCTCCTCTTGTGCTTTCTGACTATAGCTCAGGAGTAACATCAGTTTCTGTGTCAGAGGATGCAGATTCTGTGGCAAATGGTCAGCTGGAACAATTAAGTTGTCCTGTTATCGCTGACAGTCACGTGGCTCTCAATGACAATGTACGAGAGCCTGCCAATTTGGCTCCTGATGAAGGATGTTTATGTACAACTGAGCAGGAGTTTGTGTCAAACTGTCAGCAGGAGCAATTAGTTTGCCCTGTTGGTACTTCTGACGGTCAGCTGTCTCTGGGTGACACTGCTGAAGTACCTGTCAATCTGGTTCCAGATGCAGTCTGTGGAATTACCCCTGAGAAGAAGGAAGAAATGCAGCTTGGCAAGATTAATCTGTTGCAATCAGATTACTCCCGGGAAAAGCTGGGTTTGAACTTGGGGGTGGGGGTCTCAACAGTCTGCTGCAGGGTCTGTGAATGCACGTGTGTCAGATGATGACATCATGGTGGCTCCTGATCAGTGTAGGTTGCAGGGCAAGCTGAAAAAGTTTGAGTCACTGCCGAACCTGCATGGACTGTGGTTTGCGCCTGAGCTGTGTTATTTTGCTCCTAGGTTGAGATCTCTGGTTGTCTTATGGAGTTTTAAGGGGATAAGGGATAAGGACCTGTACTCAAATAGTTGATAGTGGTCATCCTCCTGATGTACACTTATTTTTTTCTGGCTGGCTATAGACTTGCATCAGCGTCCTGACAGGGTTTCCCTTCCTGTCCAGTTGACCCTGGATTTTGGTTGTCCTCCTGAGGGACATCTATTTCCCATTAGTCTATGGACTATAGGTTGTCTGACTGATGCATTTTGTTTTTGCAGATCTACTGTCTGGATGTCCATCACACATTGGGGCTCGGAATGTTGTGATGGAGGCCCTGTCAAGAGTACAGAGTTCCTAGGTGTTAGACTGAGAAAGTCTTATCTAAGGTTACCTGTGCCATCTGTTTGGTTTGTCGGCCCTCTTAAATTGCTTCTCCAGGCGCCGGGAGTTGCTGGGTAGCTGACAGGTGTGGATGGGTTAGCTGGGTGCTTACACCAGGATCAGGTTAAGGAAAAAAAAATATATAGTTGCTCTGTAGTGGTTGTATTTTTAATGGACATAGAAAACTGTAAATAATGACTTGAGATTATTTATTATGGAATGTTAAGTTATTTGGTTGGCTGTTTGTAGATCAGTCTGTAGGCCTTCCCAAGTGGGAAGCCCCTTTGTTGTGTGGGGGGTGTTACAGCCCGCTCCTTTTTGGAGTTGGACCTTTCTACGTTTTCTTTCCTGTGTTGTAGGGGGAGCTGCGAAGGACCATCCCTGGCTGAGGGGTGCGCTATTTAAGCCATCTCTGCATACCAGTCAGTAGCATTTTGCTCCCGTGGAGGCCAGGCACCTCTCTGCTGTGTCAGCATTCTGCTCCTATTGGAGGCCGGTCGCCTTCCTGCATTTGTGCTCTGCTTACTGCTCCTGTTGTCTGTCACCTGGTTGGGGCTGTGCTGGCAGTCTTGTCTGCTGTTTGCACCGTGCGTTTTCTGGTTTTGGGTTGGCTGCTGGGCATGGTTGCAACCCCTGACAGAGGTGGATGTGGTCGCTGGACTGGCCAGTGACCGTTTTTGGCTCGTTTCACGCATTCAACACACACACCCCGATTACTACAGACACCTTTTTTATTGCTTTGCTTTAATTAACCCTTTAACTGCCCAGATTCAACGGACAGGTCACGCGCCCCCAGTGGCACAGCGCAGCAACTGCACATGTCAACTTATTGACGTTCCCCGGCTATACTGAGAATTTGCACTAATCTCTATTGATCTGACAGTTTAGAAGGTGGCAGACACGTGCCGCAGCAATCATGGCTGACATGGAATATAGCAAAGAAGGGGAAATCGTCATTATTCTTTTCCGCTTTGAGCTCACACACCAATGTGGATGCCACTGTGCTTGGTAATCACGATAGCGATGATGGAAACTGCATGAAACGGGAAAAATAGCCACGCTATACAAACAAAATTCACATGGGATAATCATTAGAGTGAGTAGATGTGGTACACGGGTGTAAATTACTAAATCAACGTGTTACATTGAGGTCGATGTAACAAAAAACTGAGCTCCCTGTACCAAGATGGCGGTGCCCACGAGCGGCATAGATCCCCACAGGAATAATGTACCAAACAGAAAAAATAGCCACGTAATACAAACGAAATTCACGTGGGGTAATCATAAGAGTTTGTAGATGTGGTACACAGTGTAAGTGGCTGAGCAAACACAAACATCGGCTACGAAAGACGAAAACGGACCGTCATGTGGGCGGGCGAGCCCCCCCTCCCGGTAACAGAGAAATATGGCTTTTTGACATTTTTATTGATTTTCTGGTTCATATACTTTGAAGATTAGATAAAAACATATTCCTGCAGACAAATCAGCGTCCAAAAAGAAAAACAAAACAAAAAAAGGACCATTCTTTATGTAAATGTGTCCAAAGTCCACTTTTGACTGAGTTATGAAATTTATATAGCTGCCGTGACATTATGCAAATTAGATGCGTAAATTTATTCATATCTGAAACTTTGGATCATATTCTACATCTTTCTAATTGACAGTAAGCCATTATCTCTTGTAACTTTCAAGTTATAGCCTTGGAAATCTGAACTATGTTATTAAAGATTTTTAACACTTGACCACTGGGGGGGGGGGGCTTGAGTGGCCTTGCGTTGCCCCAGGTGCCATATGGCAAATTTGGCAGTTAAAGGATTAAACTTCTTTTAAATTGACACCTCCGTATGGTTTCCCTTCTTTGTCAAAGCCTGGAGCTGAGTTTGTGACCGATGTAGTGGCAGTGGTGGGATTTTTGTGGGATTAATTGAGATCCATCAGTCTAGAAAGGGTTATAAAGCCATTTCTAAAGTTTTGGGACTCCAGCGAACCACAGTGAGAGCAATTATCCACAAATGGCGAAAATATGGAACAGTGGTAAACCTTCCTAGAAGTGGCCGGCCGACCAAAATTACCCCAAGAGTGCAGCGACGACTCATCAAGAGGTCACAAAAGACCCCACAACAACATCCAAAGAACTGTAGGCCTCACTTGCCTCAGTTAAGGTCAGTCTTCATGACTCCACCACAAGAAAGAGACTGGGCAGAAATGGCCTATATGGCAGAGTTCCAAGATGAAAACCACTGAGCAAAAAGAACAAAGGCTCGTTTCAGTTTTGCCAGCAAACATCTTGATGATCCCCATGACTTTTCGGAAAACACTCCGTGGACTGACTAGACAAAAGTTGAACTTTTTGGAAGGCGTGTGTCCCATTACATCAAACGTAAAAGTAACAGCTGTAGCATCAATCCCTTTGGCTCTAATCTATAAAATCACTCTTCACCTTAAAGAAATTATTTCACCCAAAAGTCTGGTCAAGAATTGTTTCCTTCACCTAAGGACCACCATTTGAAAACACATTCCATGGTAAAAAGGACAATAAGGCTCCCATTTCGCCCCAGGAACGGATTCAGTTTGCCATCATAAATCCCTGAAACTTCCTCCCAACAAGGCAGTTTTATGCTTCAAGTATGGGTTGACATATCCCAGATCCCTTGAGTGCATTCCACGGTCTCTTGGAATTATCCACAGCTCAACATTACCCCCTGGTGGACAACTCGAATATGTTTGCTTTTGCCTCTACAAGCCAAACTGAGATTAACAAAAAACTCAATTCTCAGATTATTTTCTTTTTCAGGACACCCTGGAAAAAATCAAGTGGTACTCTAACATACCATTCTGGTTTGAAATGTTTCATTCATCATTGATTTTAAATGTGTTTCATGTTTGAAAATGCTTAAGTGATACTTATTCTAATGCATGTTAATTATAGAAGGACAAGTTTATAAAAGTGCATGCTCACTGAAAGTTAGTCATGAATCATTTAAGTTTGTTTAGATTTTATATATAAGCATAAAGTGAAGTTTTATATTAATGAAGATGTTTTATCCTGTTAGAAAAGCTTACTCAAGTCATCTGACTGGCTCAGCCAATCATCAGCCAGTCTCTGTTGGACAACAGCCCCTTTCATTTTATTGGTCGGTTACAGAAAGGACTGTTTTCTTATTGGACCCGAGGTCATTCGATTCTCCCGCGAGGGGTGACAATTGGTTCCCTTTCATATCAGTCAAGTTTTTCCCCCCAGGAAACTTACTCAGTTTAAGGGCGGAACGCCGGGGGGGGGGGGGATTCTGTGTGAAAGTTTGTCCTGCCTTAAATTCTTTTTCCTTTAAAAGTCTGGGAAAATTACTTTCTTCTTTTTGAGCTCAAACTTCTCTTTTGTATGGAGTGAAATTCCATGTTCAGACATTTTTCTGTTTTATTCTGTTAAACTTTTTCTATTAACTCACCGTGTTTTAAAGTGGAATGATTGTTTCTCTCACACTGGAAGGCATTTTTGCCAACTGCCATGACTCGTGCAGAACTTGGATTTCGTGGCTTGAATTATTTTTTTTTTTAATCTCGTCTCTCTAATTCTGTGACTGATTACACTTTGAACTATATCCAATTTATTTGGACCCAAGAACGCCGCTGAAAGATTCTCGTGTTGTTCCACATGGTATGCTCCGTGGCCAACAGCCTCATCAGCATCACCAGACCTCAGCTCCTGACTACTGCCCTAGGAAGAAATATCTGCTGGCAGGTATTCTCCAGTATAATCTTCAAATAAAGCTTCAGCTCCCGGATCCAGCGAGAAGCCAACGCACCAAGATCACGTGAGCAAGATTCCTTTGTTTCATCTGCTGAATAATGCGATGTCCATCGCCTTAAGCATGTCATAATTTGTCTCAGATTTAAAACTAGTTCATAACTCTGATCAGAGCTGTGGAATTAAAGAAATAATATTCCTCTTTTCATTATATTCCATTTTTATTTTTTAGAGCAACTCAATTTCTTTTCCATACAATTAGCTTTTATAATTTTCTTCATAAAATTTGCAGCCAATTTTCTTCATCTTTTGGTTATAGTTATTTCAGTCTCCATTTTCCTCAGTTACAAATTCACACTAAGGTTTCCTTGGTTCCACAAATGTGATAACACTCTCTTGCTCAATAATCTGTTACCAGTTAATATGATATTTGACACTCGATCATTTCACCTGCTTACACATCAATTGAATGTAATGTCATTTAATCTGAGCCTGATCATTAAAACTGTTAACGGTATATGGAAGTTTCTGTGATTTCTTTATCCTATGTCTGTTCATAAAGTCATACAGTAGAATTCGCAAATATTTGAGACTGACTGATTGAAGGTATAAAGATTAGTTATTAATAAATTGTCCAAGCTGTTGGACTGGTGCCCCAAAAACAAGTTTTTCCAGTGTGTGTGTGTGGACCCGAAGTAAACCTCCGCTTCCACATACACCTCTAGGTATAAATTACATAATCTTTGTACCTTATAACCAATTAAATGCTCCTACACAGCATCTCAGAAAAGGAACATCATACAAACAGTAAAATATGGTGGTGGTAGTGTGATGGTCTGGGGCCGTTTTGCTGCTTCGGGACCTGGAAGACTTGCTGTGGTTTATTTATTTATTTATTTAGCGAATGCAAAGTCCTCAAGCCAAGCAGTTGCCTCCTGGTTTGCTGTATGGAGGGTGTGTAATCCTCCTTCCAGTCTCTGGAGCGGGCAAGCCTCTATGATGTGTTCCATTGTTTGCTCCTCTCCACATGCGCACAGTGGGCTAGGGCTACTACCCCATCTGTGAAGGCTGGCCAAGCAGGGGCCATGTCCAGTCCTGAAGCGATTGAGTGAAGACCACTGTCTCCTTGGGAGGCTGATGCCCGGTACCTGTTGGTTGGGGTTTGTCACCAGGTGTTTGTTTGGGACCTCCTTGGTTTCCCATTCCTCTTGCCAAGCTGTCTGGATGGTGAAATCAGCTGGGGGAGGGTTTTTCCCAAATCGGCCATCTGGATGGAAGTCGGGCAGTGGGTGGGGTTTAGATATCTGCATGGATTGGTAAGCGAGGAGAGTCTTTGGCTTTTTGAAGCATCCTTTGAGTTAGTGCTGCTCGCCGGATGTGGTGGGGGGGCTATGTTTGACAGTACAGGGAGCCAGGGGAGTGGTGTTTAGCGGATTGTCCCAGTTATGGTTCTCATGGTTGTGTTGAGCCGGGTGTCTACGTGGTGTGGGTAGGATGACCTGGACCAGACAGGGGCACAATATTCTGCTACAGAGTATGAAACGGCCAGTGCTGAGGTGTGCAGGGTGGAGGCTGCCGCCCCCCATTTTGCACCAGCGAGCTTGCAGAGCAGGTTGTTTCGTGCCTTCAGGAGGGCAATGGATCAGCGTTCTCGTCGCGCCCTCCGCCAGTACCCAGGCTTGCCCAGGGAAGCTAATTCAAGATTCAATTCAAGATTCAAAGGTTTTACTGTCAATACTACCATACATGCAAGACATACAGGAGAATTGAAATTTGACTTGGCATTGGGCGCGCTCTATAAGCGCATCCCAGAGCCGCGGCAGCCTTGAAGGCGCCAATCATGATCCTACCGGCAAACTAAATTCGAAGAGACGACGCATCAGTGCCAAATCAAAGAAGAATCACAGTCCCAAAGCTGAAAGCAAACAGCCCCGAGAGCACCTTGCGGAAGGACCTGCCCTTCGCATACTACAACTAAACGTTGAAGGCCTATCTGGAGCCAAGAGAAGCCTTATTGAAGTCCTTGCCTTTCAACACTCGATTGATGTAATCTGCCTCCAAGAGACTCATATTGGCACAGAGGAAGCTGGCCGCTACACCATCAATGGCTTTGACCTCCTGTGCTATGTTCCACATGCCAAACATGGACGTGCCACCTATGTGCGTTCTGACATAGTTGAAGTAAACCACCTGACAACACCACATTTCTCAGACACCATAACCATTGGTGGCTTCCATACTGTCAATGTGTACAAGCCCCCTAGTGCCAACTGGGATCTGCAGGTCTTACCCACCCCACGCCACCCTGCCATCTATGTGGGGGACTTTAACAGCCATCACCCTGACTGGGGATACCCAGCAGTGGATAGTGACTGGGAGGTACTTTCAGACTGGGCATCTAGAAATGATCTCGCTCTGATACACGACCCCAAACAAAGAGGAACCTTCCACTCTGCTAGGTGGAAGAGGGACTATTCTCCTGACCTGTGCTGGTTCAGCTCTTTGAATGGGACGCCATATCCTACACAGATCCTCATTCTTGACGATTTTCCACACAGCCAACACCGGCCCCTGCTTGTACACATTGGCCTACAACTTCCAGTCATAAACAGCCCAAGGAAAATGCGCTGGAACTTCCGTAAAGCCAATTGGAAGAAATTCAGTAAAACCCTGGATCGGAGTGCTGTTACCATCCCACTCCACGCCATCACTGTAGATGAAGCATACAACCGCTTCTGCAGCGCAATCTTCAAGGCTGCTCACACTGCAATCCCACGAGGCTACCGACCCCTCTATGTCCCATGCCCGGACGGAGAAAGCACTGCTCTCCTACAATCCTATCAAACATCAGGGGACCCAGAGATAGCAGACCATCTCATTGAATCGCTAAGTACAGCCCGGCGAAAGAAATGGGAGGAGACAGTTGCTGACGCTTTATCCACTCTAGCAGGAAATGTTGGAGCCTCATCCGTCGCTTAGGAGCTGCACAGAAGCCCCCTAGCCAAAGCCGAGCATCTGTCACACCCAACCAAGTTGCATCCCACCTACTGACCATCGCCAAAGCACCCCAAGACAAAGACACCAGAAGAGCAGTTACAACTGAGCTAAAATAAAAAACCACCAAAAAATGCCCATAGAGGAAACGAACCCTGAACCCTTCGAGGCTGCTGAACTGGAGAAAGTCCTATAGGGCCTGAAATGTGGAAAGGCAGCAGGATACGACATCTTCCCAGAATTCATGAAAAATCTTGGCCCCCGAGCCCTAACCTGGTTGACACAACTCTACACAAGGATCATACAAACAAACTCGATCCCAAAGAAATAGCGAACAGCAAAGGTCATTGCCATACCAAAACCTGGCAAAGACCACAAACTACCAGCAAGCTACCGCCCAATCTCCCTACTCAGTGTTCCTTATAAAATCATGGAGCGCCTAATACTGCAACGTATTTCCCCAGGAATAGAGGAAATTCTAAGTGTGGATCAAGCGGGTTTCTGCAAGGACCGCAGCACAGGAGAACAAGTACTGGCCCTAACCACCTTCATCGAAAATGGCTTCGAGAGCAGACTGAAGACAGGGGCTGTGTTTCTCGATCTTACAGCCGCCTATGATACGGTCTGGCACAAAGGCCTCCTCCTGAAACTTAAAAAGGCGATCCCTGCCTGGGCAACAGCAATTATAAAAACCCTGCTGACCAACCGAAGGATCAGAGTCCACCTCGGTCAGAACACAAGCGCATGGAGAACGCAGAAAAACGGACTCCCACAAGGCTCAGTTCTAGCTCCAACTTGCTGTGGTAAATTTAACCATGAATTCTGCTGTCTACCAAAAAAAATCCTGAAGTAGAATGTCCGGCCATCTGTTCGTGACCTCAAGCTGAAGCGCACTTGGGCTCTGCAGCAGGACCATGATCCAAAACACACCAGCAAGTCCACCTCTGAATGGCTTAACCCTAGAACACTAACGTTGGTGTCCCAATAGTGTTACTAACTTTAACGTTAGTGTTCTAGGGTAAAGAAAAACAAAATGAAGACTTCCGAGTGGCCTAGTCAAAGTCCTGACCTGAATCCGATTGAGATGTTGTGGCATGACCTAAAAATAGGTGGTTCATGCTTGAAAACCCTCCAGTGTGGCTGAATTAAGATAAGCCTTTATTAGTCCCACAATGGGGAAATTCCAGGATTGCAACAGCACAGGGATAGCAACACTCAGAGCAACAATCAGAAGGCAAGAAAAAACAAGACCAGCGAGTATACATATGTACATATAAACATAAATATATATAGACACGATGCGGAGCATTGCAGCTAGATGGAATAAATATATAGATATATAAACACAGGGCGGCGCATTGTAGCTAGATGGAATAAATATATGAATATATAAACAGTGCGGAGCATTGTAGCTAGATGGAATAAATATATGAATATATAAACACAGTGCGGCGCATTGTAGCTAGATGGAATAAATATGTAAATATATAAACAGTGCGGAGCATTGCAGCTAGATGGAATAAATATATAAATATATAAACAGTGCGGAGCATTGTAGCTAGATGGAATAAATATGTAAATATATAAACACACAGTGTGGAGCATTGTCGCTAGATGGAATAAATATATAAACACACATAGTGCGGAGCATTGTAGCTAGATGGAATGAAACAGCATAACCGTCTACTTAGTTATCCTACATGGTATGATTATGTACCCATACATATTGTCACCCTCCGTAGCTACCGGTATTTTCCTAGTTGTATAGGGGACCATTGTGTAAGTCTATTGCGTCTTTTGCGTTCAATACTATTAGGTTGTCACGTCTTTTTGCCATCTCTGCAAGCAGCCCTACTTAGGTTATACAGTCTGACAGCCGTTGGTAGGAAGGACCTGCGAAACCTCTCGGTTGTGCACCTAGGATGATGTAGTCTGCTGCTAAATGAGCTCCTTAGTGCATTCAGTGTGTCCTGCATAGGGTGGAACTCGGACTCCAGCAGAGATGACAGTTTAGCCACCATCCTTCTCTCTCCCATCTCCTCCACTGGGTCAAGGCGCTGCCCCAGGACAGAGATAGCTTTCTTGATCAGTTTGTTCAGTTTCTTCCCATCGGCTGCTGTAATACCACTGCCCCAGCAGACCACTCCAAAAGTGATGGCTGATGCCACCACCGTGTCGTAGAATGTCTTCAGCAGCGCCCCTTGTACACCAAAAGACCTGAGTCTCCTCAGTAGGAACAGCCTGCGCTGTCCCTTCTTGTAGAGTGCGTCAGTATTGTGTGACCAGTCTAGTTTATTGTTCAGATGAACACCCAGGTACTTGTAGGATGTCACCATCTCAATGTCTGTTCCCTGGATGTTTACTGGTGCTGTGAGGGGTTGTCCTTGACTGCGGCAGTCCACCACCAGCTCCTTAGTTTTCCTCACGTTGATCTGGAGGCAGTTCCGATGGCACCAGTCCACGAAGTCCTGGATAAGTCCTCTGTACTCAGCTTCATCTCCGTTGGAGATGAGGCCGACGATCGCAGAGTCATTAGAGAACTTCTGTAGATGGCAGTGTGTTGTGTGAGAAGTCCGCAGTATAAAGGGTGAACAAGAAGGGAGCCAAAACCATTCCCTGGGGGGCTCCCGTGCTACTGATGATCGTGTCGGGGACACAGTCCCGGGTTCTCACAAACTGTGGCTGGTTTGTGAGGTAGTCCTGGATTCATGATGACAGGTGCTGGTCCACCCCTGCGCGCAGCAGCTTGTCCTTCAGGATCATCGGTTGGATGGTGTTGAAAGCATTGGAAAAGTCAAAGAACATGATCCTCACTGCATTCCCGGGCTTCTCCAGGTGGAACAGAGAACGGTGAAGGAGGAAGATGACCGCATCCTCCACCCCAATACCATGCTGGTAGGCGAACTGGAGTGGATCCATCGCTGGTCCCACCAGGGGGCGGAGGTGAGCAAGGAGCAGTCTCTCCAGGGTCTTCATCATGTGGGACGTCAGGGCCACTGGTCTGTAGCTGTTCAGATCTTTGGGGTGGGAAGTCTTTGGTACAGGTACCACACAAGATGTTTTCCACAACTGTGGTACCCTCCCCAGCTTCAGGCTCAGGTTAAAGATGTACTCCACAATCCCACACAGCTGGTCTGCACAGGACTGGAGGAGCTTTGCACTGATGCCGTCCGGTCCCGACGTCTTCCTCGCCTTGATCTTCCTCAGCTCCGTCCTCACCTGGGTCTTAGTGAGGGTCAGGTTGGGGGGCTGTGTGTTGGGAGCGGGGGGGTGATGGTGGAGTGGGGAGTGGGCAGAAGGACTTGATGTCTTCAGTGGCAGCAGTGGTTGTTGTGCAGTTGGGGGGGAGGGCGGTTGGTCAAACCTATTAAAAAACAGATTCAGATTGTTCGCCCACTCCCTGCCCCCCGTGGCCTGGGGGGAGGTATTCTGGAGCCCAGAGATGGTTTTAAGGTTTCTCCAGCCCCGCTGATGTCGCTCTGTTGCAGCTTGTCCTCCATCTTCTTCCTGAAGCTGTCCTTGCCTTCTCTGATCCTTCTCCTCAGCTCCCTCTGTACGGACTTCAGCATCTCCCTGTTCCCCCACCTGAAGATCCTCTTCCTCTCTCTCAGAAGTGTTTTTATCTCAGGGTTGATCCAGGGTTTGATGTTTGAGCAACACCGTATGGTCTTGGTGGGAACGGTGTTGTCCACACAGAAGCTGATGTAGTCCATGATGGTGTGAGTGAGGCCATCGATGTCCTCACCATGTGGATCGCAGCGCTGCTCCCAGGCGGTGGTTTCAAAACAGCCCTTTAGAGTGTCCATTGCCTCCTCAGACCATAACTTCACTGTGCGCATGGCTGGAGGTTGTCTGTGCACTAGGGGTTTGTACACCGGCCGGAGATGAACCAAGTTGTGATCCGATCTCCCGAGTTGGGGGGGGGGGGGGGGGAGTTGTGATGAGGTGTACGCCTCCTTAGTGTTTGCGTAGAATAACTCCAGTGTTTTATTGTCTCTAGTGTGGCATGTGACATACTGGGTAAGCATGGGTAGAATGGGAGACAGTGAAACATGGTTGAAATCGCCTGAGATGAGGAGAAGAGCATCTGGGTGTTCTGTCTGCAGCCTGTTGGTTACTGACTGGATGACGTCACGCGCTGTCCCAGCGTTTGCCGTCGGATTTGCATAAATAATGCAGATCACGTGTGAGTATTCCCTCGGGAGATATGTAGGCCGCATGCTAACAGCTAGCAACTCGATGTCTTTGCTGCAGTGCTGTTTAACAGTGATGTGTCCCGGTCTGCACCAGTTGTTATTAACATAGATCAACACTCCACCGCCCCTTGCTTTGCCACTGTCTGGTGTTCAGTCTGCCCGTATCGCGTGGAAACCATCCAGCTCAATGTTAGCATCTGCTACTAGTTCAGTTAGCCACGTCTCGGTAAACAAAAGGAGGGAGCATTCCCGGTATACGCTGTCGTAGCGGGAGATAGCCGCTAGCTCATCTACCTTTCCCAATATAGAACGTACATTCCCCATAACAACGGATGGGAGGGTGGGTCTGTACCTTGTACTCCTTGTCCGCCGTCTAACACCATCCCGACAACCACGTCGTTTTCGCCTCATTTCTCCCGGTACGTCGAATTTTTCCGTTAGCACCGAGTGGCGATTAAGTGCAAGCAGCTGTTCCCTGCTGTACCGTCTCCTGCTGTAAACAGTGGCTCCGTCCGCCGGCTCGGGAGACATTTGGGGCGATCTGTGTGTCCGTGATGCATAAAGTGCGTAAGGTGTCGCTGGATCAGAAAGTTGTCACCGGATTGGAAAGATAGAGGAAGAAAAAACTCAGAATTCAGCCGCTGCTGCAAAAAGGCAGCAGAATCGTGTGGCGCTGGAAGTAGGCGCCATACGAGTTACACATTACACACATTACAACAATTCTGCAAAGATGAGGGGGCCAAAATTCCTCCACAGCGCTGTCAAAGACTCACTGCCAGTTATAAAGCTTGATTGCAGTTGTTGCTGCTAAGGGTGGCACAACCAGTTATAAGGTTTAGGGGGCAACCACTTATTCCACACAGGGCCATGTAGGTTTGGATTTTTTTCCCCTTAATAATAAACACCTTCATTTAAAAACTGCATTTTGTGTTTACTTGTGTTATCCTTGTCTAATATTTAAATTTGTTTGATGATCTGAAACATTTAATTGTCTTTTTTCATCTTCTTCCACTTAATCCTTTTCGGGTCACGGGGGGGCTGGAGCCTATCCCAGCATCTTTGGGCGAGAGGCAGGGTACACCCTGGACAGATCGCCAGTCCATCTCAGGGCCAACACAGAGAGACAGACAACCATTCACTCTCACAGTCATACCTAAGGACAATTTAGAATCCCCAGTTTGATGCCAATTAACCTAACTTGCATGTTTTTGGCATTAAATCACCCTTTATTGTCATTCAACTGTACAAGCAATCATTTACAGTAGAACGAGATTGTGTTTTACCTATCTACTGTGTTAATCACACACACCCCAAGTGTAGAATAAGAGGGCCGCTGCCATGCAAGGCGCCACCACAAATTTCCCTCCTCCATTCCATTATTGCTGAGCACCAAGCTGGACGGCAGGAAGTTCCACTTTTTTATATGGTCTTCGGCATGACCCGGCCGGGATTTGAGCCCCTGCCTCCCGGGTGTGGGGTGGATGCTCTACCAACTGAGCCACCACTCCGGTCACATTTAAGTGTGACAAACACAAAAAAAAAAAAGAAAAGAAAAAGAAAGAAAGAAATAAGGAAGTGGGCAAACACTTTTTCACACCACTGTATGTGGCAGAAATTACATTTGGAATCAGGTCAGAATCTAACAAGTAATTAATCCTTGAATAAGATTTATGTCACTATGAGAAAAATAAGTAACCTCTATTTGTAGGATGTTGAAGTCGTCAGATGTCAACTAGATTCATGGAGGATGGACTTCCGGTTATGGCTGCCACGTAAGACGGACGCGTCTCACTCTGCTCTGCTTTTGGAGAAAAAAAATCGGCAAATAACTCTCTCATTTGGGACAGAACGTATCCCAGCGTTTGGGCGAGGATATGTCGACGAAGCCTAAGGCTGGAAAACCAGGTAGAGGAAAAAGCGAGCCGCAGAAAAAGTCCAAATTAACGGACTTTCAGGTCTGTGATGCAGTAGTTAATGCACCAAATATGGCGGAGGAAGCGAACAGTGGTGCGGTATCTGCGGAAAGCGACACAGGTGCGTTGCTGGCGGCTATAAGTTCAATGAGAGCGGAAATTTCCTCTAGATTTGATGGGATTATGGCAGCGTTGGAAGGAATGAGAAAGGAATTGGGTGACTGTGTAGAACGAATGGCGCAAATGGAGCTTCGTGTCTCCAGTGCTGAAGATGACGTCACCTGTCTCCAATTAAAGGTGCGCACTTTGGAAAAAAAAATAAATGTCTGGAAGAAAATATCCTGGATTTGGAATCCCGGTCGAGACGGAACAACTTGAGGCTGGTGGGTCTACCGGACGAATCCGAAGGTCAGGACTCGTGTTCCTTTCTGGAAAAGTGGATTCCGGAGGCGCTGGGCAGCGCTGGGCAGCGCGGAGCTGCGGTCGGCGGTGATTCTGGAGGGCGCGCACCGTATTGGCCCACGGAGAGATAAGGGACCACCGAGGACCTTAATTATGAAGTTTATCAGCAACAGAGACAGGATGAAGATCTTCAACGCAGCACGAGCTAAAGGAGAGATTAAACACCAGGACCAGCAGGTGCGGTTCTACCCAGATTTGGCCACAGGAATCCAACAATTGAGGAAGCAGTTTGATCCCATACGTAAGGAGCTGCGCAACCCTGGGATTCGTCATGGTGTAATCTATCCTGCGAGACTGTTGACCACGTATGAGGGCAGAACACACATCTTCAAGACCCCAGAGGAGGCGGAGGAGTTCATCAAGAAGATCAAAGAAGAAGAAGAGACTGGTGGGAGCTAAGCATAAACAAAATATAAGGTAGAATAATTAAGCATTTGCACAGGCATCTGACTGACTTGAAGCAAATAGCAAGTTTACAAAATATAGATTGTATTATATATTAAAAAAAAAAAAACTATGATGTACAAAGTTGATAAAAATTTTGGAGTTAAGTTGGAAAACTACAGAGAAGAGTTAATGTTACGTCATTAAAAGCAGTAGAGTTAGGGTGATTGGGAGGATGAAGGAGGAGTGGCTTAGGCTGTTCCCCGTGGGTGTGGAGCGGTCGATGGCTATATTGGGAGACGGAATTTTTCTTTTGATTTTGGGGGGTTTGACACAAGTGTGGGAAGGGGGAATTTGTTTGTGTGTAGTTTGTAGGATGAATGTTCAACCACTCATTTTTTTGCCTCTCTGTTTGAGCATGTTTACACTGCAAGGTAATCCCAAACTCTCTATTGATCATAAACCAAAGCGTTAATCTTAATTTAACTTCATGGAATTGCAGAGGTCTACAAAATTTAAAAAAACTTAAACAAGTTATGAATAAAATAAAAGACATGGGTTCAAAAATTGTGTTTTTACAAGAAACTCATCTAACAGAGGAGGATGTTAAAAGAATTAGGAGTAGATGGCAAGGAAGTGTTTTCACCTCATTTTCATCCCGGGCCAGGGGAGTTATGACTCTCATACATAAATCAGTCCCTTTTCAAGTGAAAAATGTAATTGGAGAAAAATTTGGAAGATATGTAATCATTCAAGGTTCTTTGCTATTAGAAAATATAAATTTGGTGAACTTATATGGTCCCAATATAGATGATCAAAAGTTCTTTGCTAATTTATTTCTTATCTTATCATCACTTACAGGGCAACATATAATAGCAGGGGATTTTAATTGTACATTGAATCCCGGTATAGATAGATCAACAGGACTGGATTGTACGCACAATGGAAGTAGGATGACCATTAATCATTTTATGAAAGAATTGAGATTGTTAGATATATGGAGAGAAATGAAACCACAAGTTAAAGCCTACTCTTGTTATTCCAGTACCTACAAGACATTCTCACGTATTGATTATTTTTTGATTTCCACAGAATTAAGGTCCAAGATTCAAAACTGCTTTTATGATAACATCGTGATCTCTGATCATGCACCCTGCTGTCTAATATATGTAGATAAAAAATTGACAAAGGAATCGGGTAGATGGCAATTTCAGCATAAATGGCTTCAGGATGAGGAATTTGTCAAGTATATAGAATAACAGATGAGTTCTTTGACATCAATACTACACAAACATCAGCATGTGTAAAGTGGGAGGCTTTCAAAGCTTTTATTAGGGGACATATTATTAGCTATACAGGTTCAAAATCTAAGAAGACTCGAGAGGAGAGAGCCCAATTGGAACATAAAATAAAAAGCCTTCAGGAAAAAGTGTATGCAGGAAGTGATCCAAGGTTGGAGAAAGAATTACTGATTTTGAGAGCTGAATACGACAAAAAAATCAGCGAATAGAGCTGCCTCGAGTCTTCTAAGATTGAAACAATCTTTTTATGAACAAGGTGAAAAATCAGGAATATTATTGGCATGGCAGATTAAACAATTAGAATTTAAAACGCCAATTACCAGTATTATAAGTAACGGACAGGTAGTTATAGATCCTTTAGAAATTAACAGAGCCTTTAGAGATTACTATGAAAAATTATATGATACCAAAAATGAATCTGATTTAACAAAACTAAATGGGTTTTTGAACGAACTATCTATACCGTGTATTCCAAATGAAAACAGGGAGATATTGGAGTCTAAAATTAGTCAAGAAGAAGTTGGGCTAGCCATTGATAATATGAAATCAGGAAAAAGTGCAGGACCAGATGGTCTTCCAATTGACCTTTATAAAAAATTTAAGAATAAATTAATAAAACCTTTTTTGGAAATGGTTTTATAAGCATTTCAAAATAATAATTTACCATCATACATGAATAATGCCTTAATTATACTGCTGCCAAAACCAGGTAAGCCCTCTAATAAATGTGAAAATATGAGACCAATAAGCTTATTAAATGCTGACCTTAAGATAATCTGTAAAATTTTAGCAAGACGAATACAAGAAATTTTACCAAATATTAATCGAGATCAGAATGGCTTTATAAAGGGAAGACAAGGCTTCCATAATGTAAGAAGACTATTTAATATTATTTATTTTAATAAAGAAGCCCCGGACTTCCGGTTATGGCTGCCACGTAGGACGGACGTGTCTCGCTCTGCTCTGCTCCTGGAAAAAAAAAAAATCGGCAAATAACTCTCTCATTTGGGACAGAACGTATCCCAGCATTTGGGCGAGGATATGTCGGCGAAGCCTAAGGCTGGAAAACCAGGAAAAGGAAAAAGCGAGCCGCCGAAACAGTCCAAATTAACGGACTTTCAGGTCTGTGACGCAGCAAACAAGGCTCCATATATGGCGGAGGAGGCTGGCGGCGGTGCGATTTCTGCGGGGAATGGCGCAGATGCGCTGATGGCTGCCATGAGTTCAATGAGAGCGGACTTTTCCTCTAGATTTGATGGGATTATGACAGCGCTGGAAGGAATAAGAAAGGAATTGGGTGACTGTGTAGAACGAACGGCGCAGATGGAGCTCCGTCTCGCTAGTGCTGAAGATGACGTCACCCGTCTTCAATTAAAGGTGCGCACTTTGGAAAAAATAAATAAATCTCTGGAAGATAATATTTTGGATTTGGAATCTCGGTCGAGACAGAATAACTTGAGGCTGGTGGGTCTTCCAGAGGAATCAGAAGGTCGGGACGTATGTTCCTTTCTGGAAAAGTGGATTCCGGAGGTGCTGGGCAGCGAGGAGTTGCAATCAGCAGTGGTTCTGGAAAAAGCACATCGTATTGGCCCACGGAGAGATAAGGGACCGCCGAGGACCTTAATTATGAAGTTTCTAAGCAACAGAGACAGGATGAAGATCTTCAACGCTGCACGTGCTAAAGGAGAGATTAAACACCAGGACCAGCAGGTGCGGTTCTACCCAGATTTGGCCACAGGAATCCAGCAATTGAGGAAGCAGTTTGATCCCGTACGTAAGGAGCTGCGCAACCTTGGGATTCGTCATGGTGTAATCTATCCTGCGAGACTGCTGACCACGTATGAGGGCAGAACCCATATCTTCAAGACCCCAGAGGAGGCGCAGGAGTTCATCAAGAAGATCAAAGAAGAAGAAGAGACTGGTGGGAGCTAAGCATGAACAAAATATAAGGTAGAATAACTAAGCATTTGCACAGGCATCTGACTGACTTGAAGTAAATAGTAAGTTTACAAAATATAGATTGTATTATATATTAAAAAAAACAAAACAAAAACAAAACAAACAAAAAAAAAAAAAACTATGATGTACAAAGTTGTTAAAAATTTTGGAGTTAAGTTGGAAAACTACAGAGGAGAGTTAATGTTACGTCATTAAAAGCAGTAGAGTTAGGGTGATTGGGAGGATGAAGAAGGAGTGGCTTAGGCTGTTCCCCGTGGGTGAGGAACAGTCGATGGCTATATCGGGAGACAGAATTTTTCTTTTGATTTTGGGGGGTTTGCCACAAGTGTGGGAAGGGGGAATTTGTTTGTGTGTAGTTTGTAGGATGAATGTTCAACCACTCATGTTTTTGCTTCTCTGTATGAGCATGTTTACACTGCAAGGTAATCCCAAACTCTCTATTGATCATGGACCAAAGTGTTAATCTTAATTTAACTTCATGGAATTGCAGAGGTCTACAAAATTTAAAAAAACTTAAACAAGTTATGAATAAAATAAAGGACATGGGTTCAAGAATTGTGTTTTTACAAGAAACTCATCTGATAGAGGAGGATGTTAAAAGAATTAGGAGTAGATGGCAGGGAAGTGTATTCACCTCTTCATTTTCATCCCGAGCCAGGGGAGTTATGACTCTCATACATAAATCAGTTCCTTTTCAAGTGAAAAATGTAATTGGAGACAAATTTGGAAGATATGTAATCATTCAAGGTTCTTTGCTATTAGAAAATAAAAATCTTGTGAACTTATATGGTCCCAATATAGATGACCAGAAGTTCTTTGCTAATTTATTTCTCATCTTATCATCACTTACAGGGCAACATATAATAGCAGGGGATTTTAATTGTACATTGAATCCAGGTGTGGATAGATCAACAGGACTGGATTGTACGCACATTGGATGTAGGATGACTATTAATCATTTTATGAAAGAATTGAGATTGTTAGATATATGGAGAGAAATGAAACCACAAGTTAAAGCCTATTCTTGTTATTCCAGTACCTACAAGACATTCTCACGTATTGATTATTTTTTGATTTCCACAGAATTAAGGTCCAAGATTCAAAACTGCTTTTATGATAACATCGTGATCTCTGATCATGCACCCTGTTGTCTAATATATGTAGATAAAAAATTGATAAAGGAATCAGGTAGATGGCAATTTCAGCATAAATGGCTTCAGGATGAGGAATTTGTCAAGTATATAGAAAAACAGATAGACGAGTTCTTTGACATCAATACTACACAAACATCAGCATGTGTAAAGTGGGAGGCTTTCAAAGCTTTTATTAGGGGACATATTATTAGTTATACAGGATCAAAATCTAAGAAGACTCGAGAGGAGAGAGCTAAATTGGAACATAAAATAAAAAATCTTCAGGAAAAAGTGTATGCAGGAAGTGACCCAAGGTTGGAGAATGAATTACTGATTTTGAGAGCTGAATACGACAAAAAATCAGCGAATAGAGCTGCCTCGAGTCTTCTAAGATTGAAACAATCTTTTTATGAACAAGGTGAAAAATCAGGAAAATTATTAGCATGGCAGATTAAACAATTGGAAATTAAAACACCAATTACCAGTATTATAAGTAATGGACAGGTAGTTATAGATCCTTTAGAAATTAATAGAGCCTTTAGAGATTACTATGAAAAATTATATGATACCAAAAATGAACCTGATTTAACAAAACTAAATGGGTTTTTGAACGAACTATCTATACCGTGTATTCCAAATGAAAACAGGGAGATATTGGAGTCTAAAATTAGTCAAGAAGAAGTTGGGCTAGCCATTGATAATATGAAATCAGGAAAAAGTGCAGGACCAGATGGTCTTCCAGTTGACCTTTATAAAAAATTTAAGAATAAATTAATAAAACCTTTTTTGGAAATGGTTTTAGAAGCATTTCAAAATAATAATTTACCATCATACATAAATAATGCCTTAATTATACTGCTGCCAAAACCAGGTAAGCCCTCTAATAAATGTGAAAATATGAGACCAATAAGCCTATTAAACGCCGACCTTAAGATAATCTGTAAAATTTTAGCAAGACGAATACAAGAAATTTTACCAAATATTATTAATCGAGATCAGAATGGCTTTATAAAGGGTAGACAAGGCTTCCATAATGTAAGAAGACTATTTAATATTATTTATTTTAATAAAGAAGCACCGGATACAGCTCTCCTATCATTGGACGCCGAAAAGGCCTTTGATAGAGTTGAATGGCCCTTTCTTTTTGAAGTACTACAAAGGTTTGGACTTGGAAATAATTTCATAAAATGGGTTCAAATAATATACAATAATGCTACAGCAGAAATCCTAACAAATAACAATATTTCAAAACCAATAAAAATCAATAGAGGATGTCGACAAGGCTGTCCACTTTCACCTTTACTGTTTACTATGGCAATTGAACCTTTAGCGATAGCGATACGTTTACATTCACAAATATATGGAATTAAAGTTGGACCAACAGAACATAAAATCTCCCTGTACGCCGATGACATAATTTTGTTTATGTCGAATCTAAAAAAATCAATTCCAACCTTGTTGAATTTAATAAAGAATTTTGGGGAAATATCAGGATATAAAATAAATAAAACTAAATCTTCAATATTAATGCTAAATGAGACCCAGAGAAATTACCCAGCCCCTGAGGTAAATCAATTCAATGTTGTAAATCAGTTTAAATATTTAGGAATCCAAATTATGCCTAAGCTAGAATCAGTCGCCAGTGTCAACTATGAAGCCTTAATGTCAGATATCAATGAGTTACTTCAGAGATGGATGTCACTACCAATGTCGATGATCGGGAGAATCAATATACTTAAAAGTAATATTTTACCTAAAATACTTTATTTATTTCAATACATTCCCTTATCACCACCTTTAGATCTATTCTCAAGAATAAAAAAAAAGTTAGTGGAATTTATATGGAACAACAGGAGGGCTAGATTACGTTTGTCTTTATTATATTTACCATTTGATCGTGGAGGTCTGAAATGTCCAAATTTTATGTTGTATTATTGGTCGGCACAACTGAGGTCTATGACATATTATTTTTCATCAAATGATCTCCCTCACTGGACTGAAATGGAATCATACAATTTACCTTTACCTCTTCCCATATTCATATACTCAGATTCGGCAAAAAAATTACAAAAACAAGTTAAAAATCCATTTGTAAAGCATATGATCAAAATATGGTGTGAAGCTAAAAACTATTTAAAAGAACCACAGTTATTGTCACAATTTAGTCCAATATGGGGTAATCAATATTTTAAACCAGGGAGAGCGGACGCTGTATTTAAAGTATGGAATTTAAAAGGGATACAAAAGATTCAGGATTTATATTTGCCATGTGCAGACAACATAATGTCTTTTGAAGAGCTGAGGATCAAATTTAATCTCAATAGAACACATTTTTTTAAATATCTTCAACTTAGAAACTTTATTCGATCAAATCAAAATAAAGCTCTCACTCGACCTATTTATTCATCCTTGGAAAAAATGATGATGAAAGATAGTAAAAGAAAGGGTATTATTTCAGAGTTTTATAACTCACTGACACTATCTTCAAGTGAAAATTCACTGAAAAGATTAAACTACTGGAAAGAAGATCTGCAAATTGAAATTTCAGAGGAACAATGGGAATTGGCTTGTACAGAAGCTCAAACCAAATCAATAAATGCACGCCTTAAATTGATACATTTCAAATGGTTAATGCGGATGTATGTTACACCGGAGGAGTTAAATAGATATAACAAAAATATACCAGATACATGCACAAAATGCATGGAAAGTAAAGGAACCCTATTTCATTGTTTATGGGAATGTAGATTAATAAGAATGTTTTGGGAAGAGGTGAGGGTAACAATTGAAAAAATAATCTCAAAACAAATCATATTGAATCCTAAACTGTTTTTGTTGGGTCTGTACCCAGAAAAGCATAATTTTAATAAAAGTGAAAGAACATTCATAGACCTCAGTTTGCTTAATGCCAAAAAATGTATTGCACTATTATGGAAAAAGACTCATAGACCAGATGTGACTCAGTGGTTAAGACAGATGTTAACAAACCTTCCATTAGAAAGAATAACATATATACTGAAATCAAAGGAAATTGTGTTTGAGAATATATGGAGACCTTTTATTGATTATGTAAAAAATTTAAACATAACTCTTGAAGAAGAAGGTGAATGATGTGTGTGGACCTTGTAAATTCCAAACTGGTGAACATAATATGTATACTTATGTATTGGATTGTCTAGACTAAACAGAGGAGCATTGTTGAAGACTTGATTTTGTTGGTGGTTGTTGGTGTTTTTAGTGCATTTTTTTTTTGTAGTACTTTAGTGTTAGTGTTTGATTGTTTGTATCATGTTTGTTAAAAAAAAAAAAAGAAAAGGTTCAATAAAGATATTGTGGAAAAAAAAATAAAGAAGCCCCGGATACAGCTCTCCTATCACTGGACGCCGAAAAGGCCTTTGATAGAGTCGAATGGCCCTTTCTTTTTGAAGTCTTACAAAGGTTTGGACTTGGAAATAATTTCATAAAATGGGTTCAGATAATATACAATAATGCTACAGCAGAAATCCTAACAAATAATATTTCAAAATCAATAAATATCAATAGAGGATGTCGACAAGGCTGTCCACTTTCACCTTTACTGTTTACTATGGCAATTGAACCTTTAGCGATGGCGATACGTTTACATTCACAAATATATGGAATTAAAGTTGGACCAACACAACATAAAATCTCCCTGTACGCCGATGACATAATTTTGTTTATGTCGAATCTAAAAAAATCAATTCCGACCTTGTTGAATTTAATAAAGAATTTTGGGGAAATATCAGGATATAAAATAAATAAAACTAAATCTTCAATATTAATGCTAAATGAGACCCAGAGAAATTACCCAGACCCTGAGGTAAATCAATTCAATGTTGTAAATCAGTTTAAATATTTAGGAATCCAAATTGTGCCTAAGCTAGAATCAGTCGCCAGTGTCAACTATGAAGCCTTAATGACAGATATCAATGAGTTAATTCAGAGATGGATGTCACTACCAATGTCGATGATAGGGAGAATCAATATACTTAAAAGTAATATTTTACCTAAAATACTTGATTTATTTCAATACATTCCCTTACCGCCACCTTTAGATTTATTCTCAAGAATTAAAAAAAAGTTAGTGGAATTTATATGGAACAACAGGAGGGCTAGATTACGTCTGTCTTTATTATATTTACCATTTGATCGTGGAGGTCTGAAATGTCCAAATTTTATGTTGTATTATTGGTCGGCACAACTGAGGTCTATGACATATTTTTCATTAAATGATCTCCCTCACTGGACTGAAATGGAATCATACAATTTACCTTTACCTCTTCCCATATTCATATACTCAGATTCGGCAAAAAAATTACAAAAACAAGTTAAAAATCCATTTGTAAAGCATATGATCAAAATATGGTGTGAAGCTAAAAACTATTTAAAAGAACCACAGTTATTGTCACAATTTAGCCCAATATGGGGTAATCAATATTTTAAACCAGGGAGAGCGGACGCTGTATTTATAGTATGGAATATAAAAGGGATACAAAAGATTCAGGATTTATATTTGCCATGTGCAGATAACATAATGTCTTTTGAAGAGCTGAGGATCAAATTTAATCTTAATAGAACACATTTTTTTAAATATCTTCAACTTAGAAACTTTATTCGATCAAATCAAAATAAAGCTCTCACTCGATTTATTTATTCATCCTTGGAAAAAATGTTGATGAAAGATAGTAAAAGAAAGGGTATTATTTCAGAGTTTTATAACTCATTGACACCATCTTCAAGTGAAAATTCACAGAAAAGATTAAACTACTGGAAAGAAGATCTGCAAACTGAAATTTCAGAGGAACAATGGGAATTGGCTTGTACAGAAGCACAAACCAAATCAATAAATGTACGTCTTAAATTGATACATTTCAAATGGTTAATGCGGATGTATGTTACACCGGAGGAGTTAAATAGATATAACAAAAATATACCAGATACGTGCACAAAATGCATGGAAAGTAAAGGAACACTATTTCATTGTGTATGGGAATGTAGAATAATAATAATGTTTTGGGAAGAGGTGAGGGTAACAATTGAAAAAATAATCTCAAAACTAATCATATTGAATCCTAAACTGTTTTTGTTGGGTCTGTACCCAGAAAAGCATAACTTTAATAAAAGTGAAAGAACATTCATAGACCTCAGTTTGCTTAATGCCAAAAAATGTATTGCACTATTATGGAAAAAGACTCATAGACCAGATGTGACTCAGTGGTTAAGACAGATGTTAACAAACCTTCCATTAGAAAGAATAACATACATACTGAAATCAAAGGAAATTGTGTTTGAGAATATATGGAGACCTTTTATTGATTATGTAAAAAATTTAAACATAACTCTTGAAGAAGAAGGTGAATGATGTGTGTGGACCTTGTAAATTCCAAACTGGTGAACATGATATGTATACTTATGTAATGGATTGTCTAGACTAAACAGAGGAGCATTGTTGAAGACTTGATTTTGTTGGTGGTTGTTGGTGTTTTTAGTGCATTTTTTTTGTAGTACTTTAGTGTTAGTGTATGTTTGTTAAAAAAAAAAAAAGGTTCAATAAAGATATTGTGGAAAGATTCATGGAGGATATCAGGTTATTTAGGATCGTGGAGGCGGCTAAAGACAGCTGGCGAGCATGAGCTGACCTATCCAAAAAAATTATCAAGTACACAGTTAAAGTCACCACTGATGATCTTATCAGAGGAACTGGCCAGTAAATTAAACACCTCACTGTAGAAATTTCGGTCATCAAAGTTTGGACCATCAACATTCAAAAGAGTGACATGGAATGAGTAATTGTAGCCAGTTACCAGGAGATATGTCCTTTGAGTCACTCACAGTGGAAATATGTCAAAATGGGATGGTTTGGTGAATCAAAATTGCCACACCATGAGCTTTACTGGAGAATATGGATTGGAAGATCTTATTGGCCCAGCTACATCTAAGCAGCTTGGCCCTAATGGGCTCAACGGGATATTGTATTTCTCCTGGAGAAATACATTATCAGATAGGGACTTTAAAGCCTTATTCATGCTGCATTTCCCCACTAGTCTGCTTTGGTCCACGTGCACTTTAGACGAGCCCAGCACGCACGCGGCGTTGTACATGCTCCCTTCTTTCATCTACCCAGGCGAATTGGTTGATACATGCGCACAACCATCATTTGTAGTTTCACTCCCGCCCTATAGGTAACGCCAATGCGCTTACACACCAGGATTTTCACCAACGAAGTAATGCTGCTTGCTTTCTGCTGCTTGACTTCCCAGTTTTCACCCCTTTCCCACAAAGATGCTGCTGCTGAAGTATGTATGTATGATTCATGTATGTTTATTCTCGTCTTCCGCTTCCTCGTCTTCTTCGCCTACTTTGTCTTGGTATGCTGTGTCGATATCACCACCTCGTGAATGGGACATTCAGTCTTGCGCATGCGCTTTTCAATGCATTCAGGTTTTGGGCAGGTGGCGCAGTCACAAAATTTGGGCTGCACGTGGTTGTCCACGGTCGAGCACTGCGGACACTAGCAGAGTGGAGAGGACGTAAATTTCGTCACAGGAGGTTTCCGGTTACACGTACGCGGACAACAGAGGTGCAGCATAAATCCAGCTTAAGGGCGCATTCAGACGGCCACCGTTTGGTCCAGACTAAAGGACCAAACAATGACTTCTGTGGATAGTTCAGATCGTTTGGTGCCATCTGAATGCACACTGGAGCTCTGGTGCACACCAAACAAGTGAAGTCTGGTCGCCCTGAAAACAGGGGTCTCGATTCTCTTGCAAACAAAGTCTGGTGCACTCTGCTTGCAGTGTGAATCCAAACGGACCATCTAGCAGACTAAAGGGTGGAAGTGCCCCTAGGAGTTTGTGTAACCACAGCAACATGTAGTCTGAGAAAAGGAAGTAGCGTTTACCATAGTACATTTTGGGTAAACAAAGACAACCGCACAAATCTGAGAAATCCTTTTACCGGTGGAAACTAAGGAGAAAAGTTAAATGTCTTTTTTGTGGCGGACAAACAACCCGGCTGAAGGGAATGGATTTCTGTTTTTGGTCCTGGCCAATCGATGAGCCAGATTTTTCTTCTTCACCAAGATTTTTTCTTCCTGGTCAGTGGTGGTTTCAGCTACAGTGCCCCAAACGAGCAGTTGTTGCAACTACATGACATTTCCCAGGCAGTTTGGTCCGCTGCAATGTGAATGCAAACCAAGCGAAGGTGTGAAAATTCTTGCCATTCCCCGCCCAGTCAAATGGAGACCCCCCGGACTATCCTGGTCTGAATGCAGCCTGATTGCCCACCCCTGACACAGAGGCTGCCAGACGACAGGAAAAACTGAGTTATAATGTGACTAACCTTACACTGTCATTGGGTCCCTTCGCTCCCTCTCCATGTCAGGAAAAAAAAGAAAAAATTTAAACAATGGTCATAACACTGACCCTGTTTACATGGTCACGAGTAAACTGATTACTGGAGTAAACCGATAAATGTAATAAACAGCTTATGGTGTTTACATGCACGGAGTAAACGGTTTATTGGGCAAATAAACTAGGTGTGTTAATCTGTTTTCTCATAAACTGATAATGGACTTTATCTAATAAAGGTAATCCAATTATTCTGTCTATATGACACTTTGAATAATCAGGTAACTCCAGAAAGCTGAATGTAATCGGTTTACTCATGACCACGTAAACACGGTCATTGTCAGCGCAGACACACAGTTCTGTGTCACATACCATCATCCACCAGGCCTGCAGTATTTAGGACAATGCATCTGCAAAAGCCTCAGCTTCATATGGGGATAGTACCTTATCCGATTCATCCAGAGTAACCTGGAGCCATGCTGGGAAAAGGAAATCAATCCTCGCGCCAGCATCAGTCAGCTTTTTTTTTTTTTTTTTTTTTTTTTTTTTTTTTTTGTTACTTATTTGTACCCGTAGGTAGACTTGGTTTGCAGTCTGGTGACAAGCCACCGGCTGCTGGTCGCTGCGTGCGCGAACGCCCTAAACCTACATGTTTTTGGTGTGCGGGAGGAAACCGGAGAAATCCCGGAGTAAACCCGCGCAACACGGGGAGAACATGCAAACTCCACACAGCTCACTGTTGGTCGGGGGCAGGGATCGAACCCACGATCTCATGATCCCCGCGATCCCCCGGCCGAGGGTAAAACTGTGCTGCCACAGTGCTAAACCACTGCGCCACCGTGCAGCCCACGGCTGCACGGTGGCATACTTACGGGCATAATCATAGGCCTGCCGTTGCTTCATTACCTCCGCCGGATAATCAGGGAAGAAGTGAACCGACTTGCCCCTGTAGTTTAGAGGAGACTCCTGGCGAGACAACTGTAGTATCTTCTCCTTAACTTCGGAGTGATGAATCTGGGCTATCATTATGCGCAGCCGTGCGTTCTCACCAGCCGGTTGCTTACCAAGACAATGCGCCCGGTCTACCACCACTGGCTTAAGAAAGTTGCTAGCACCAAGCAGCTTAGAGATAAACTTCAGTCAGGAACTCAACGGGGCGTCCATCCTCGATCTTCTCAGGTAGGCCAACAATTTTAATGTTCTGTCATCTAGAACATGCCTCAAGTTCACTTTCGAGCAGAGTGCTTCATTCTTGGCATGCAATTTCATGCATGCCTGCTTGACGTGCGAGAGGCAATGGTCGTTGTCAGAGTTAGCTTTTTCAATTTCTGTCAGACGATTCCCCAGACTCAAAGATGCTTCAGTGGATGCTAGAGTTGCCTCCAACGTGTCAAATCTCTCAGTCATCGTTTTATTCACATTCCATATCGGCAGCAGAATGTTTGTGGCCTCTGTATCAGACTCGTCGCCTGATGCTAGTGCTGATGTATCATGGTCTGCTAGCTCACATGGTGGTTGGACGTCTGTCTCATTAAGTCCTTTGTCCAGCTTCTTTCCACAGTCTGTCTTTTTTTTTTTTTTTTTTTTTTTTTTTGTTACTTATTTGTACCCGTAGGTAGACTTGGTTTGCAGTCTGATGACAAGCCACCGGCTGCTGGTCGCTGCGTGCGCGAGCGCCCTAAACCTACATGTTTTTGGTGTGCGGGAGGAAACCGGAGAAATCCCGGAGTAAACCCGCGCAACACGGGGAGAACATGCAAACTCCACACAGCTCACTGTTGGTCAGGGGCTGGGATCGAACCCACGATCTCATGATCCCCGCAATCCCCCGGCCGAGGGTAAAACTGTGCTGTCACAGTGCTAAACCACTGCGCCACCGTGCAGCCCATGTCCCGTGTCTTTGGTTTTATCAGTCTTTGTAAAGTATGAGAGCATGAGATGAAGGCTGCTAACCCAGCAAATATTAAGCAAATGTCCAAATAATTTATACTATGGAGAGGAGCTCAGGAAAAACACATCTACTCCATCTGATACTAGCACCCTCCAACCTTTGACCTTTTAATCCCAGAGTCAGAGATCAGGATCCCATGGTGAGCCTGTAGACCAGGTTTGGTGGCCCGAGCTTTACTCCCCAGCCATCACCCCTGACTCAGAACCCACTTTTTCTCCACCCATAGATAAACAGCTCTCCCTTTTCTCACCCATAACCACTGATGAACTTTCCAAAATACTCTCCAGCATGAAATCATCTACATGCCCCCTGGACCCCATCCCCTCCCCCCTTATCAAAGCCTGTCTCACCCCTCTTGCCCCCCTTATCGACACCATCAACTCCTCCCTCACCACTGGCACTGTCCCCCCATCACTTAAGATTGCTGCCATCACCCCCCTCCTTAAGAAACCTGGCCTGGACTCTGACGACCCAAACAATTTCAAACCTAACTCCAACCTCCCATTTCTGGCTAAAATATTGGAAAAAGCTGTCGCCACCCAACTCAAGAAACACCTCCTCTCCAACAAACTCTACGAAACATTTCAATCTGGATTCCGTTCTCACCACAGCACTGAAACCGCCCTCCTCAGGGTCACCAATGACCTCCTGCTCGCCTCTGACTCTGGCTCCCTCACCATTCTTCTCCTCCTCGATCTCAGCGCTGCTTTCAATACCATCAATCATTCCATCCTGCTCCGTCGTCTGCTTTCTACTGGCATTACTGACTCCGCCCTCTCTTGGTTCACCTCCTACCTGTCAGAGATTCCAGTATATCTCCATCAACAATCAAATCACGCACCACCCCTGTCTCACATGGTGTCCCTCAAGGCTCTGTGCTCGGTCCAACCCTTTTCACTCTCTACATGCTTCCGCTTGGTCACATCGTCCGTCAACATGGTCTTCACTTTCACTGCTACGCTGACGACACCCAGCTGTACATCTCCTCTAAATCCATCACCCCCGCCATTCTCTCCACCATCACCAACTGCCTTACAGACATAAAAACCTGGATGACTAACAACTTTCTCAAGCTAAACCGCAATAAAACAGAAATCATCATTTTTGGACCAAAATCTCTTTTACCCTCTTCCCAGAACTTTTCATTCCAAATCGATGGTCACTCAGTCACCCCCTCCCCCCTGGCCAGAAACCTCGGCATTATCATGGACCCCACCCTCTCCTTCAAATCTCACATCAACCATATCACCAAAACATTTTTTCATCTTCGTAATATTGCACGCCTCCATCCCACCCTCTGCTGCTGAAATACTCATCCACGCCTTCATCATCTCCAGAATTGATTACTATAACAGCATTCTGTATGGACTTCCACCATCCTCCAAAAACTACAGTATGTCCAAAACTCAGCAGCCCGCCTACTTACTCACTCCCGCTCTAGAGACCACATCACTCCTCTCCTCCGTCAGCTCCACTGGCTCCCCATTCAACAGCGCATCAACTTCAAGATCCTCCTCATCACCTATAAAGCTCTTCATAACCTCGCCCCCTCATACCTAACTGACCTTCTGTCTCATCATTCTCCCACTCGTCTCCTCTGCTCTGCTGACGCTCACCTTCTTACCCCCATCACCAAGACAAAATTCCGCACCCTGGGTGATAGATCATTCGCCATCGCCGCACCAACCCTCTGGAATTCCTTGCCCCTTCACATCCGGTCTGCCAACACACTTGCTTCTTTCAAAAGTCAACTCAAAACCCATCTTTTCAAATCTACCTATAAAAACTGACTGCCTCTTCTACTTATGTGTACCTACCTTGTCTGTTTACCCGTTCTCTGTATGTTTGTCCCTATGCTGCTTTGTAAAGCATCTTTGAGTATTTAGAAAAGCGCTATATAAGACTGATGTATTATTATTACTCGTTTTATAGCAATAGTAAACGCAGCATTTACCATAGTGCAACTTCAACGTTAACTTTGACCCCTTGACCCCAAACCCATAGTTGGGTCAGGATGTAAGTCATCCAAGATGTGTATTAGATACAACTCCTGCATCGATTTGAAAAGCCTACATCATTTCTTTCAATAGTTATTGTGTTTTAAAGATTTTAGGGAAAAATCTGACCTCTGACCTCAAGGTCATCCGATGACAGTGAAACTTCAATATGCACATCATCAGAGTATCTCAAACCATGGAACCAAGTTTCAAAACAATCGGAACAAAACTGTAGGAGGAGTTGATTTCACAAAACAGTCACCGTCTATGAAATTGCCATTCAACTCCAGGCACATTTAAGGGAGGTGAGACGCCCAAGGGTCACATCAGACCATTCGAAACCGTTTACATCAGCGTGGTCGGCATGGTAGACGAGCTGCAAGAGTAACTGACCACACCATCAGGCACAGGCGTCAATGTCTTGCACGGGCCAGGGAACATTTACGCAGGACAAGGGACCAGTGGGCCTCAGTGCTGTTCTCTGATCAAAGTCAATTCACGCTGAGCAGAAATGATTGCTACCAACGATGTTGGAGACGTCAAGAGCGTTATGCATCAGCCACTGTCGTCACCAGACGAGCCATTGGTGGTGATGTTACAGTCTGGGCAGGTGAGTCTAGTCAATACAGAACCGCCCTACACCTTCTGAATGGTACAGTGACAAGCTGATACTACCTGAATAATATCATTAATCCAATCATTGTGCCCCTACATGAACAACACAGGCCTAGTTTCATCTTCATGGAGGACAATGCTCCAGCTCATTAAGGTCACATCATTAGGGAATGGCTGCTGCAGGCTGAGATACCTCAAATGGAGTGGTCTGCACTTTCTCCAGACCTGAATCCCATAGAAAACCTATGGGATCAACTGAGTTGCTATATAGAGGCTCGTAACTCTGCACCTCATAACCTCAATGACCTGAGGGCCTCCCTTCAAGAAGAGTGCAATGCCATGCCTCAGCAGACAATAAGTCAAGGTGAACAGCATAAGATGTCGTTGTCAAGCTGTAATTGATGCTCAAAGGCACGACAGGTTACTGAGACAATGACATTTTTTGTTGTGGTATACCCACCATGGTTGTTGGCTTCTGTTTCAATAAATTGTCTGAGATGAGGAAATCACCATTGCATGCTTCGACTTAAATGCCCTACTTTCATGATATATCATCACTGGAGCGTGCACTTTACATTTTCCATAAATTTTACCCCAAAGCCAAATATCCCTAACTTTTTGTGAGTAGTGTATGATGGGGGGGGGGGGGATGCATTGTAATTGGCTCGAATCACGAGGTGCCTAAACATTCCCACCCCTAGTGGGTAATAATGTCAATCCCTGATGGCAGCTCACCTTTCAACAGGTTGTGCAGGTACAGCGTGGCGGAGCAGTCCCAGCGACATGACGGCCTGCAGGACGACCAAAACAACTTTAAAGTGACAAATACATTTTGCATTTCAGAGGATTTGCTTTTTTTGTTCCTCATCTTACACCAGCTGTGCCTTTTCCTCCAACACCGATACTCTTAGGGTCATCGGTTTGATTCTGGCCAGGTGGAACCGCCTCACCCAGAAAGGCAGCCGGAGGAAGTTCGGCACAGCCACACGGATCCTTGGAGGAAGAAGCAGCAGAGAGACAAGATCGTCACAGATGTATAAATACCTAAAGGCTTTTCTATGAATTTCATTTGTAATCTGATTAACAGGGCACCTCCGGGATTTTTTCAGGGGAAATAAAGACAATTTTGATATGACTTACAATAAAATCTAATCCCAATGTGGTGACACTGGCAGCATAATGAATGATGAAAAGATTCCATTTCATTTCAATACTCAAATTAAAAAACACCAAATGTGTGCATTGTTTGAGAGTGAGTGTTCTTGTTAAGTGCCATGTCAGCATCTATGGCCATTTCATGGCAAAAATAGAACTAGTAAGAAAAGTGAGTTAAAAATTATATAGCGATAGAATGATAAATGAAAGAATAAATAAACAGAGCGAGATAGATATGTAGATACAATAAAATACTTAAATAAGATGCTTCAGATGTACATGTGCTAAAAACCCTAAACTTTTCTTTGGTGGTGCCTTATTAAAAATATCCTTCAGTGACTTGAGTATAAAAACGTTGTCTTGCTGTCATGACAGCAGGACAGTCAAGTAAAATGTGCTTTACTGATTAAAAAAAACTCTGCAAAACTGACAAGATGGTGGGGCTTCACCTTTTAATAAAAAGCTGTGCGTAAGCCTTGAGTGGCCAATACGGCATCTAGTGTACACTACCTCATCATGTCGGCTTTGAAAGTGATGCTTGTCTGTGGTTTATGGCAGGTTTAATATCATGCAGTTTATTTGCAATACATGTGTCCCATCCAGTCTGCCACTTCTTTAAAATCTAAGAGGTTATTAGAGGCCTGAGGTCTGAGGCTGGGATCTGGCATTGAGTGACTTCTTGGTTCAGGGCTCTCTTGGCAGCACTGTCTGCCTGCTCGTTTCCTGACAGGCAAACATGGCTGGGGATCCAACAGAAGATGATACTAAAATTATGTTTCTGTAAAAAAAACCTAATTTCTCTAAAATCCGGATTATAATGAGGTGATCAGTGTTTAAAAACCCAAGCACCTGAAGACAGGATCTGGAGTCAAAAATTAAGGAGCTCTGTTGTTTGGTTCTTTCAATGTGTTCCAATGCGAGAAGCAAAGCACAAGCCTCTGCTGTAAAAATTGAACATTGTTTGGAAATCCGCAAACCATGCTCATTGTGCCCGGTGGCAACTGCAGCCGAGACTGAGCCATCTACTTTAGATCCATCCGAGTATATGGAAATATGGTGACGAAAATGGCATTTTATGTCTGAGATCTGCTGCTGGTACACATGAGTGTCTTTTTGTTTTGGCTCAGATCCAGAATGATACTGGGTTTCCTTAAACTCCATGAAGGAATGGGACAAAACTGTGTCATGTTGCTCATATCAGGGTTTAATTCAACCAGGTGGTGTTCTATACAGAGTCCAAAAGGAATGATGTTCTTAGGTCTGACCTTATACATCTGCAAAAATCGAGGGTGAAAAACTGCAGAGTAGGCTGCATTTCTATGGTCTGCTTTAAGTTTAATCATACAGTGGGGTAAAAAAGTATTTAGTCAGCCACCAATTGTGCAAGTTCTCCCACTTAAAAGATGAGAGGTCTCCAATTTTTATCATAGGTATACCTCAACTATGAGAGACAAAATGAGAAAAAAAAAAAATCCAGAAAAACACATTGAAGGATTTTTAATGAATTAATTGGTAAATTCCTCGGTAAAATAAGTATTTGGTCAATAACAAAAGTTCATCTCAATACTTTGTTACATACCCTTTGTTGGCAATGATAGAGGTCAAACGTTTTCTCTAAGTTTTCACAAGGTTTTCACACACTGTTGCTGGTATTTTGGCCCATTCCTCCATGCAGATCTCCTCTAGAGCAGTGATGTTTTGGAGCTGTCGCTGGGCAACACAGACTTTCAACTCCCTCCAAAGATTTTCTATGGGGTTGAGATCTGGAGACTGGCTAGGCCACTCCAGGACCTTGAAATGCTTCTTACGAAGCCACTCCTTCGTTGCCCGGGCGGTGTGTTTGGGATCATTGTCATGCTGAAAGACCAAGCCATGTTTCATCTTCAATGCCCTTGCTGATGGAAGGAGGTTTTCACTCAAAATCTCACGATACATGGCCCCATTCATTCTTTCCTTTACACGGATCAGTCGTCCTGGTCCCTTTGCAGAAAAACAGCCCCAAAGTATAATGTTTCCACCCCCATGCTTCACAGTAGGTATGGTGTTCTTTCTCCTCCAAACACGACAAGTTGAGTTTTTACTAAAAAGTTCTATTTTGGTTTCATCTGACCATATGACATTCTCCCAATCCTCTTCTGGATCATCCAAATGCTCTCTAGCAAACTTCAGACGGGCCTGGACATGTACTGGCTTAAGCAGGGGGACACGTCTGGCACTGCAGGATTTGAGTCCCTGGCGGCGTAGTGTGTTTCTGATGTAGCCTTTGTTACTTTGGTCCCAGCTCTCTGCAGGTCATTCACTAGGTCCCCCCATGTGGTTCTGGGATTTTTGCTCACAGTTCTCATGATAATTTTGACCCCACGGGGTGAGATCTTGCGTGGAGCCCCAGATCAAGGGAGATTATCAGTGGTCTTGTATGTCTTCCATTTTCTAATAATTGCTCCCACAGTTGATTTGTTCACACCAAGCCGCTTACCTATTGCAGATTCAGTCTTCCCAGCCTGGTGCAGGTCTACAATTTTGTTTCTGGTGTCCTTTGACAGCTCTTTGGTCTTGGCCATAGTGGAGTTTGGAGTCTGACTGTTTGAGGTTGTGGACAGGTGTCTTTTATACTGATAACTAGTTCAAACAGGTGCCATTAATACAGGTAACGAGTGGAGGACAGAGGAGCCTCTTAAAGAAGAAGTTACAGGTCTGTGACAGCCAGAAATCTTGCTTGTTTGTAGGTGACCAAATACTTATTTTCCACCATAATTTGCAAATTCTTTAAACATCAGACAATGTGATTTTCTGGATTTTTTTTCCCCCCTCATTTTGTCTCTCATAGTTGAGGTATACCTATGATGAAAATTGGAGACCTCTCTCATCTTTTAAGTGGGAGAACTTGCACAATTGGTGGCTGACTAAATACTTTTTTGCCCCACTGTATGTGTAAGACCCATCACTCCCAAGACATCATTTTCCACAATATTTTTTATTGAACCTTTTTTACAAACAACACAAACACTAAAGTAATTTTAAAAAAAATAAAAAAAAATAAAAAATAAAAATTGTACTAAAAAACACCAACAACCACTAACAAAGACAGGTCTTCAACAATGCTCCTCTGTTCAGTCTAGGCAATCCATTACATAAGTATACATATTATACATTCACCAGTTTGGAATTTTCAAGGTCCACACACATCATTCACCTTCTTCTTCAAAAGTTATGTTTAAATTCTTTACATAATCAATGAAAGGTCTCCATATATTCTCAAACACAATTTCTTTTGATTTCAGTATGTATGTTATTCTTTCTAGTGGAAGGTTTGTTAACATCTGTCTTAACCACTGAGTCACATCTGGTCTATGAGTCTTTTTCCACAGTAGTGCAATACATTTTTTGGCGTTAAGCAAACTGAGGTCTATGAATGCTCTTTCACTCTTATTAAAGCTATGCTTTTCTGGATACAGACCCAACAAACACAATTTAGGATTCAATATGATTTGTTTTGAAATTATTTTTTCAATTGTTACCCTCACCTCTTCCCAAAACATTCTAATTTTTCTACATTCCCATAAACAATGAAAGAGGGTTCCTTTACTTTCCATACATTTTGTGCACGTATCTGGTATGTTTTTGTTATATCTATTTAACTCCACCGGTATAACATACATCCGCATTAACCATTTAAAATGTATCAATTTAAGACGTACATTTATTGATTTGGTTTGAGCTTCTGTACAAGCCAATTCCCATTGTTCCTCTGAAATTTCAATTTGCAGGTCTTCTTTCCAATAATTCAATCTTTTCTGTGAGTTTTCACTTGAGAATAGTGTCAATGAGTTATAAAACTCTGAAATAATACCCTTTCTCTTACTATCTTTCGTCAAAATTTTTTCCAAGGATGAATAAGTAGGTCGGATGAGAGCATTATTTTGATTTGATCGAATAAAGTTCCTAAGCTGAAGATATTTAAAAAAAATGTCTTCTATTAAGATTAAATTTGATCCTCAGTTCTTCAAAAGACATTATGTTATCTGAACATGACAGATATAAGTCTTGAATCTTCTGAATCCCTTTTAAATTCCATACTTTAAATACAGCATCCGCTCTCCCTGGTTTAAAATACTGATTACCCCATATTGGGCTAAATTGTGACAGTAAGTGTGGTTCTTTTAAATATTTTGTGGTTTCACACCATATTTTGATCATATGCTTTACAAATGGATTTTTAACTTGTTTCTGTAATTTTTTTGCCGAGTCTGAGTATATGAATATGGGAAGAGGTAAAGGTAAATTGTATGATTCCATTTCAGTCCAGTGAGGGAGATCATTTGATGAAAAATATGTCATAGACCTCAGTTGTGCTGACCAGTAATACAACAAAGTTTAGACATTTCAGACCTCCATGATCAAATGGTAAATATAGTAAGGACAGACGTAATCTAGCCTTCCTATTGTTCCATAAAAATTCCACTAACTTTTTTTAATTCTTGAGAATAGATCTGAAGGTGGTGGTAAAGGAATGTATTGAAATAAATAAAGTATTTTGGGTAAAATATTACTTTTAAGTATATTGATTCTCCCGATCATCGACATTGGTAGTGACATCCATCTCTGAAGTAACTCAATGTCTGTCATTAAGGCTTCATAGTTGGTACTGGCGACTAATTCTAGCTTAGGCACAATTTGGATTCCTAAATATTTAAACTGATTTACAACATTGAATTGATTTACCTCAGGAGCTGGGTGATTTCTCTGGGTCTCATTTAGCATTAATATTGAAGATTTAGTTTTATTTATTTTACATCCTGACATTTCCCCCAAATTCTTTATTAAATTCAACAAGGTCGGAATTGATTTTTTAAGATTCGACATAAACAAAATTATGTCATCGGCATACAGGGAAATTTTATGTTCTGTTGGTCCTACTTTAATTCCATATATTTGTGGATGTAAACGTACTGCCATCGCTAAAGGTTCAGTTGCCATAGTAAACAGTAAAGGTGAAAGTGGGTGGCCTTGTCGACATCCTCTATTGATATTTATTGATTTTGAAATATTGCTGTTTGTTAGGATTTCTGCTGTAGCATTATTGTATATTATCTGAAGCCATTTTATGAAATTATTTCCAATTCCAAACCTTTGTAAAACTTCAAAAAGAAAGGGCCATTCGACCCTATCAAAGGACTTTTCGGCGTCCAATGATAGGAGAGCTGTATCCGGCGCTTCTTTATTAGAATAGATATTGAATAGTCTTCTTACATTATGGAAGCCTTGTCTTCCCATTATAAAGCCATTCTGATCTCGGTTAATAATATTTGGTAATATTTCTTGTAGTCGTCTTGCTAAAATTTTACAGATTATCTTAAGGTCAGCATTTAATAGGCTTATTGATCTCATATTTTCACATTTATTAGAGGGTTTACCTGGTTTTGTCAACAGTATAATTAAGGCATTATTCATGTATGGTGGTAAATTACTATTTTGAAATGCTTCTAAAACCTTTTCCAAAAATAGTTTTATTAATTTATTCTTAAATTTTTTATAGAGGTCAACTGGAAGATCATCTGGTCCCGCACTTTTTCCTGATTTCATATTATCAATGGCGAGCCCAACTTCTTCTTGACTAATTTTAGACTCCAGTATCTCCCTGTTTTCATTTGGAATACACGGTATAGATAATCCATCCAAAAACCCATTTAGTTTTGTTAAGTCAGTTTCATTTTTTGTATTATATAATTTTTCATAATAATCTCTAAAGGCACTATTAATTTCTAAAGGATCTACAACTGGCTGTCCGTTACTTATAATACTGGTAACTGGTGTTTTCAATTCTAATTGTTTAATCTGCCATGCCAATAATTTTCCTGATTTTTCACCTTGTTCATAAAAAGATTGCTTCAATCTTAGAAGACTCGAGGCAGCTCTATTCGCTGATTTTTTCTCATATTCAGCTCTCAGAATCAGTAATTCGTTCTCTAACTTTCGGTCACTTCCTGCATACACTTTTTCGTGAAGAATTTTTATTTTATGTTCCAATTGGACTCTCTCCTCTCGAGTCTTCTTAGATTTTGAGCCTGTATAACTAATAATATGCCCCCTAATAAAAGCTTTGAAAGCCTCCCACTTTATACATGCTGATGTTTGTGTAGTATTGATATCAAAGAACTCATCTGTTTTTCTATGTACTTAAATTCCTCATCCTGAAGCCATTTATGCTGAAATTGCCACCTACCTGGTTCCTTTGTCAATTTCTTATCTACATATATTAGACAACAGGGTGCATGATCTGAGATCACAATATTATCATAGAAGCAGTTGTGAATCTTGGACCTTAATTCTGTGGAGATCAAAAAATAGTCAATACGTGAGAATGTCTTGTAGATATTAGAACAACAAGAATAGGCTTTAACTTGTGGTTTCATTTCTCTCCATATATCTAGCAATCTCAATTCTTTCATAAAATGCTTAATGATCATCCTGCATCCATTGTGCGTACAGTCTAGTCCTGTTGATCTATCTATTCCGGGATTCAATGTACAATTAAAATCCCCTGCTATTATATGTTGCCCTGTAAGTGAAGATAAAATAAGGAATAAATTAGTAAAGAAATTTTGATCATCTATATTGGGACCATATAAGTTCACCAAATTTATATTTTCTAATAACAAAGATCCTTGAATGATTAGATATCTTCCAAATTTGTCTCCGATTACATTTTTCACTTGAAATGGGACTGATTTATGTATGAGAGTCATAACTCCCCTGGCTCGGGATGAAAATGATGAGGTGAATACACTTCCTTGCCATCTTATCCTAATTCTTTTTATATCCTCCTCTATTAGATGAGTTTCTTGTAAAAACCATTTTTAAACCCATGTCTTATTTTATTCGTAACTTGTTTAAGTTTTTTTAAATTTTGTTGACCTCTGCAATTCCATGAGGTTAAATTGAGATTAACGCTTTGGTCTATGATCAATAAGGAGTTTGAGATTACCTTGCAATGTAAACATGCTCATACAGAGAAGCAAAAACATGAGTGGTTGAACATTCATCCTACAAACTACACACAAACAAATTCCCCCTTCCCACATTCGTGGCAATCCCCCCAAAATCAAAAAAAAAAAATTCTGTCTCCCGCTATAGCCATTGACTGCTCCACACCCGCGAGGATCAGTCAAAACCACTCTCTTTCTCCTCTCAATCACCCTAACTCTGCTGCTTTTAATGACATAACATTAACTCTCTTCTGTAGTTTTCCAACTTAACTCCTCAGAATCAGAATCAGGTTTCTTGCCATTGTTCATGTAGTACACAAACTAGGAATTTGTCTCGGTACAATGCTGCAACATTAAACATGATAAGATAAGAAATAAACTATACATGTAATAAAGTGTAGGATAAGATTAAGTGATACTGGTCAACAGTTAAAATATATATTAGCCAGCAGCAGATACTGTGGAGAACTATATAGTGCAGTCGGTAATGCAGGAAGAAAACAGTGATGATTGACATGAGTCTGGTTGAGCTGCTGTACATGGTGCACGAGAGTCAATAAGTCACTTAGTGTTCAGCAGTCTGATGGCAGAGGGGAAGAAGCTGTTCATGTGACGGGAGGTTTTAGTCTGGATGGACCGAAGTCTTCTACCAGAGGGGAGGGGGGCAAACAGTACGTGATCAGGGTGTGAGGGATCGGCTATGATCTGGCCAGCACGCCTCCGGGTCCTGGAGATGTACAGATCCTGGAGAGATGGGAGCTTGCAGCCGATCACCTTCTCAGCAGTGCGCACGACGCGCTGCAGCCTTAGTCTGTCCCTGGCAGTGGCTCCTGCGTACCACACGGTTATGGAGGTGGTGAGGATGGACTCGATGATGGCTGTGTAGAACTGCACTAACATCTTGGTGGGTAGCTTGAGCTTCCTCAGCTGCCGCAGGAAGAACATCCTCTGCTGGGCTTTTTTGATGAGTGAGCTGATGGTCAGCTCCCATTTGAGGTCCCTGGTGATGGTAGTGCCTAGGAAGCGGAAGGAATCAGCAGTGGTGATGGGAGAGCCTGAGAGGGTGAGGGGGGGCAGAGGAGTAGTGACTTTCCTGAAGTCTACAATCATCTCCACTGTCTTCAGAGCGTTCAGCTGCAGGTTGTTATTGCTGCACCTGGACGCCAGCTGGGCCACCTCTCTCCTGTAGGCGGACTCGTCGCCGTTGGAGATGAGCCCGATGAGGGTGGTGTCATCCGCAAACTTGATCAACTTGACAGACTGGTGGCTGGAGGTGCAGGAGTTGGTGTAAAGGGAGAAGAGTAGGGGGGAAAGTACACAGCCCTGGGGTGATCCGGTGCTGATGCTGGTATAGTCTGAGACAGTCTTTCCCAGCCGCACATGCTGCCTCCGGTCCGTCAGGAAGTCGATGATCCACCTGCAGAGGGAGTCAGGCACGTTGAGCAGGGACAGCTTGTCCCGGAGCAGAGCGGGGCGGATGGTGTTGAATGCGGAGCTGAAGTCCACAAACAGGATCCTGGCGTAGGTTCCCGGGGAGTCCAGGTGCTGCAGGATGGAGTGGAGGGCCAGGTTGACTGCGTCGTCTACAGACCTGTTGGCTCGGTAGGCAAACTGCAGCGGGTCCAGGAGAGGGGTGGTGATGGACTTGAGGTGGGACAGGACCAGGCGCTCAAAGGACTTCATGACTACAGAGGTGAGCACTACAGGTCTGTAGTCATTAAGTCCAGTGATCCGAGGCTTCTTGGGGACAGGGATGATAGTGGAGGATTTGAGGCAGGACGGCACGTGGCATAACTTAAGGGAGGTGTTAAAAATGTCTGTGAAGACAGGAGCCAGCTGTTTCGCACAGAGTCTCAGGGTGGAGGGAGACACGCCGTCTGGGCCGGGGGCCTTGCGCGGGTTCAGTCTCGACAACTGTTTGAGCACATCCTGCTCACTGATGATAAGGGGAGGGGGGGAGGAGGGGGGGTGCCTTAAATGAAGTAGGGAATGTGGAGGCTGTGGAGCTGGAGGGAGGGGGGGAGTTGGACACAGATGACGAGGTGTCAAAACGGGCATAGTGTTGGGACAGTCTTTGACAAAGGGCTTTGTCATCCTGACCTTTAGGAGCCTTAGGTCGATAGTTGGTGATTTGCCTCAGTCCTCTCCACACGGAAGCCGAATCATTAGCAGTGAACTGCTGCTGGAGTCTCTCTGAGTATAGAGATTTAGCCCTCTTCAGCTCTCTGTTAAACCGGTATTTAACCTCCCTGTAGCAGTCCCTGTCTCCACTTTTCAGCGCTGCTTCCTTCTCCTTCCTGATCTGTCTGAGCTTAGCTGTGAACCAGGGTTTGTCATTAGAGTAACTCACCCTGGTGCGTGATGGAAGAATGTTCTCTTCACAAAAGTGGATATATGAGTTCACAGTGTCCGTGTACTCATCCAGATCATGCGTGGCTCCTTTAAACATGCCCCAGTCAGATATTTCCATGCACGTTTCCAGCTTCTCCTCAGCATCACTGGTCCATATCTTCGTAGTGCTCACAACAGGTTTAGTGAGCTTCAATCTCTGTCTGTATGTGGGAATGAGGTGAACCATCACGTGATCAGATAATCCCAGCGCAGCTCGAGGGACAGCGCGATATGCGTCTTTCACTGTGGTGTAACAGTGATCCAGTGTGTTTAATCCTCTGGTGGGGCATTTAATAAACTGTTTGTAGCGGGGGAGATCGTGGCTCAGATTGCACTGATTAAAGTCGCCAGCCACAATAATCAGTGAGTCTGGAAAAATCCGCTCTGTGTGTTGAATGTGATCCGCGAGCACGCGCTGAGCTTCGCGCGTGCCCGCGTCGGGAGGGGCGTACACAGCGATCATTATGAAAGAAGCAAACTCCCGCGGGGAATAGAAAGGCTTGCAATTGATGACAAGAAATTCCAAGGCAGGAGAACAGTGTTTGGAAATTACCGTTACATCAGAGCACCAGCTGCAGTTGATGTAGAAGCAGACTCCGCCTCCTGTGGTCTTGCCGGAAAGCTCTGTGTCACGATCAGCACGGAAGAGCTGAAAGCCGTCGAGGCGCAGCGCGCTGTCCGATATATTTTCCCGGAGCCAGGTCTCAGTAAAGCAGAGGACAGCTGAGGAGGCGAGGTCCTTAAAACGCATCAGCAGTCTCAGTTCATCTACCTTGTTAGAGAAAGAGTTGGTATTGGACAGAAATATGCCAGGCAGCGCCGTTCGCGAGCCTCTCCTGCGAAGCCGTACGAGAGCGCCCGCTCGTCTACCTCTCTTCCGCCGTCTCACTTTCCGAGCCAACCAATAAACCAGATCGGCGGCAGGGGCGAGAAAAACTGGGAGGAGGTCCGTGGGGGTGAAAGTCCTGATATTTAGAAGTTCTTCACGGGTATAAGTGCAAGCAGACACACAATTGACAAACAAAAACAAACAAAGAGCGCAGCGAAGCACCATGTCGACCGCTGTGGGCGCCATCTTAAGTCTAAATTTTATAACAACTTTGTACATCATAGGTTTTTTTTTAATATATAATACAATCTATGGTTCCTATTCTACAATCTATCTATGGTTCCAAGGTTGTCATAGCCAGGAGCGGCACTGGGGTTAAGCTCCCAGGGCTCATAAAATGCTCCTTATGGCGTGCGTCTCGAAAAGCCTCTGACAACTAAGTCCAACTCCTAGCCTGCCCGTGTGGTTTAGTCTCTAAGCCCGGCGGAACTGCTTTTACTAACAGGAGAAGGGGCGAGGGCGGATCTCTGGCGCCTTAAAACCAGATACTTCGGGTAGATGGTGGCTCGTCAACGTGGGAAGGTAGCCCATCTAGGGGAAGGTCAACCCTGATTTCAAACCTCTGCTGCCTTGCGGCATACCCGGTCACGGGAAAGGCTTCGGGAGTCAACCCTGAGGAAAAATCCGGAGTCGGAGCCCCTAAGGCAGTTCTATGTTGTGCTCAACATCATTCTGGCAGCTCCTGCAACGGCGCTGGTGCCAAACTCGAGTCCATCCTCACCACCTCCATAACCGTGTGGTACGCAGGAGCCACTGCCAGGGACAGACTAAGGCTGCAGCGCGTCGTGCGCACTGCTGAGAAGGTGATCGGCTGCAAGCTCCCATCTCTCCAGGATCTGTACATCTCCAGGACCCGGAGGCGTGCTGGCCGGATCATAGCCGATCCCTCACACCCTGGTCATGTACTGTTTGCCCCCCTCCCCTCTGGTAGAAGACTTCGGTCCATCCAGACTAAAACCTCCCGTCACATGAACAGCTTCTTCCCCTCTGCCATTAGACTGCTGAACACTAAGTGACTCTCGTGCACCATGTACAGCAGCTCAACCAGACTCATGTCAATCATCACGGTTTTCTTCCTGCATTACCGACTGCACTATATAGTTCTCCACAGTATCTGCTGCTGGCTAATATATATTTTAACTGTTGACCAGTATCACTTAATCTTATCCTACACTTTATTACATGTATAGTTTATTTCTCTTATCTTATCATGTTTAATGTTGCAGCATTGTACCGAGACAAATTCCTAGTTTGTGTACTACATGAACAATGGCAATAAACCTGATTCTGATTCTGATTCTGAAACTGTAGCAGCCCTGCTGTTCCTTTGGATTCATCAGTGACGTGGAGAGGGGGGACATGCTGCATGGGCAACATCTTGTCCTCCATATCTTCCTGCCCAGGCTTGAATCCTACCAACGCCCAACGCTGGAAGGTAGAACACCGGATCACTGGAGAGGACACTCCAGCTTCGCCTTTGGCGTAGACAAAACACGGGGAATGACAGTTACCGGTTATAAGCCACCGCTCAATTGGCGTAGAGCACGGCGCCAGGGGTTGTTCCCGACGGTGGGAGGGATCATCAGATCTCACTGGACAGCTACTGCCCGCCTCAAGCTGGGCAGCCCCCAGCCAATAAGGTGTTGTCCCGCCACAGCTTGCTTTCCTCATTGGGTGCATGAGGATAAGGAGAAATCCAAACAGCAGGCTGAGAACCTTCGCACCAGGCAAGACAATAAAACAAAAGAGACCAACTCTAAAACTGGGAACTTGGAACGTCCGCACTATGATGACAGGACTCGCTGCTAACCTCAAGGACATCAACGACACCAGGAAGACTGCCATCATCAATAATGAGCTGAAGAGACTGGGAGTGGATATCGCCACTCTCCAGGAAACACGGTTAGCTGATGCAGGCACACTGAGAGAGAAGGACTACACGTTCTACTGGCAGGGAAAGGGCAGTGACGAACACAGGGAACACGGAGTGGGCTTCGCAGTGAAGAACACTTTGCTGAAGATGGTGGAACCGGGCAGCACTGGCTCTGCACGACTCCTCACCCTCCGCGTGAACACCACTGAAGGCCCAGTCACCCTCGTCAGTGTGTATGCCCCAACACAGACAGCCACACCAGAGGCAAAAGACGAGTTCTACGAGAATCTCGCAACAACTGTCAGGATCATCCCCAACTCTGAACAACTCATTCTCCTTGGAGACTTCAATGCCAGAGTGGGTGCTGACCACGACTCCTGGCCCTCCTGTCTTGGACCTTTTGGCGTGGGCAGAATGAACGACAATGGACAGCGGCTGCTCGAGTTCTGCACATATCACGATCTGTGCATCACAAACTCGTTCTTCAAGACCAAGCCCCAACACAAGGTTTCCTGGCAACATCCGCGCTCAAAGCACTGGCACCAGCTAGACTTGATCCTGACCAGGCGCACCTCACTGAAGAACGTGCTAATCACCCGTTCGTTCCAGAGTGCAGATTGCAACACAGACCATTCATTGGTGCGTTGCAAGGTCAAGCTGCGGCTGAAGAAATTCCATCGTGCTAGACAACCTGGAAAGGCACGGATTGACACCAGCAAGATGGCCCAAACTTGTTGAGCAGTTTGCCTCCACCTTTGAGAAGGAACTTGGTGTACCACAAGGAGGAGAATCTGCAAAGCAGAAGTGGGAAGAGCTGCGAAACACCATCTACCGCACAGCCTTGGCTACCTTTGGGAGGAAGACCTCGAAGTCACAGGACTGGTTTGATGCCAAGTTGACCGAGATGACCCCCGTCATTGAAGCCAAGCGCTCAGCACTTGCTGAGTACAAGAAGTACCCAAACGAGAAGAATCTCCAGATTCTCAGGGCTGCGAGAAGCAAAGTTCAGCAGACTGCTCGGCGCTGTGCCAACGAGTACTGGACTCAGCTCAGCCAAGACATTCAAACCGCTGCCATAACAGGGAACATCCGTGGTATGTACGATGGCATCAAGAAAGCACTTGGTCCGGCTCAGAGCAAGACGGCCCCCCTCAAATCTTCCACTGGGCAGATGATCACAGAGAAGAACAAGCAGATGGAGAGATGGGTGGAACACTACTCCGACCTCTACTCCAGACAGAACACCGTGACACCGTCAGCCCTTGATGCCATTGACTGCCTGCCATCCATGGATGAACTTGATGCCGAGCCAACCATCGACGAACTCAGTAAGGCCATTGATAGCTTGGCCCCTGGCAAGGCACCCGGCAACGACGGCATACCCCCTGACCTGATCAAGCACTGCAAGACCGCCCTACTGCTGCCATTGCATGACGTCCTCTGCCAGTGCTGGAAGGAAGGTGCCGTACCACAGGACATGAGGGACACCAAGATCATCACCCTCTACAAAAACAAAGGGGAGAGAAGCAACTGCAACAACTACAGGGGCATTTCCCTCCTCAGCGTTGTTGGCAAAGTCTACGCACGAGTTGTTCTCGTTCGTCTACAGAAGCTTGCCGAACGTGTCTACCCCGAGTCTCAGTGTGGCTTCCGCGCTGAGCGATCGACGGTAGACATGATATTCTCCATCCGCCAACTCCAGGAGAAATGCAGAGAACAGAACATGCCTCTGTACGTCGCCTTCATCGACCTCACCAAAGCGTTCGATCTGGTCAGCAGAGAGGGCCTTTTCAAGATCCTGCCAAAGATAGGATGCCCACCAAAGTTGCAAAGCCTCATCGAATCGTTTCACACCAACATGCAGGGGATAGTGCAGCACGATGGCAACGTCTCAGAGCCATTCAACATACGCAGCGGAGTGAAACAGGGCTGTGTACTAGCGCCAACCCTCTTTGGGATTTTCTTTGCTATGCTCCTGAGGCATGCCTTCAGCACAGCAACAGAGGGAATCTACCTGCACACAAGATCTGACGGCAGGCTTTTCAACCTCGCCCGCCTGAAAGCCAGAACCAAAGTACGCGAGGCTCTAATCAGAGACATGCTGTTCGCAGACTACGCTGCAGTCGCAACCCACACACAGCAGGAGCTTCAGATCCTGATGGACCGCTTCTCCCAGGCATGCAAGGACTTCGGGCTTACCATCAGCCTGAAGAAGACTAACGTCTTGGCACAAGGCACGGAAGCACCACCAACCATCACCATTGATGACTACAAGCTGGAGGTCGTGAATCAGTTCACGTGCCTGGGGTCCACGATCAGCAACAACCTCTCCCTTGATACAGAGATCAACAAGAGGATTGGAAAATCAGCCTTCACACTCGCTCGCCTCACCACACGAGTGTGGGAGAATCCCAAACTCTGTCAAGACGAAGATGGCAGTGTACAACGCCTGCGTCATCAGCATACTGCTCTATGGGAGTGAGACGTGGACAACATACGCCCGGCAGGAAAAGAGACTGAACTCCTTCCACTTGCGCTGCATTCGCCACATCCTGGACATATCCTGGCAGGACAAAGTGCCCAACACAGAAGTTCTGTCCCGCGCCGGCCTTCCCTCCATGTTCACTCTACTCGGGCAGCGCAGGCTCCGCTGGCTAGGCCACGTTCACCGTATGGAGGATGGCAGAATCCCCAAAGACGTCCTCTATGGAGAACTGGCAACTGGCAGGAGAGACGTTGGCCGCCCACAGCTGCGCTTTAGAGACATCTGCAAGAGAGACATGGAGGCCCTGGATATCAACACAGAGCGCTGGGAGGACCTTGCAACGGACCGCTCCAAATGGAGAGGCACCCTGACCAGACAGCTCAAGGCGGGTGAAGAGAGACTGACTGCTGCAGCAGATGAAAAAAGGACCCGCAGGAAGAACCGCCACAGACCCAGCAGCACGGAGACCACCCACAAGTGTGACCTGTGTGACAGGGACTGTCATTCGCGCATCGGCCTGTTCAGCCACAGGCGGTGCTGTTCCAGCAGAGTAGACGTTTAGGATTCTCTTCCATGGTCATCATAGACCGACGGAGGCCGACGAGACGAATACAATCTATATTTTGTAAACTTGCTATATGCTTCAGATCAGTCAGATGCCTGTGCAAATGCTTAAATATTCTACCTTATATTTTGTTCATGCTTAGCTCCCACCAGTCTCTTCTTGGATCTTCTTGATGAACTCCTGCGCCTCCTCAGGGGTCTTGAAGATGTAGGTTCCGCTCTTATACGTGACCAGCAGTCTTGCAGGATAAATCACTCCATGACGAATCCCAAGGTTGCGCAGCTCTTTACGGGCGGGGTCGAAATGTTTCGTTAATTGTTCGATTCCTGTGGCCAAATCTGGGTAGAACCGCACCTGTTGATCCTGTTATTTAATTTCTCCTTTGGCTCGCGCTGCGTTGGAGATCGTCATCCTGTCTCTGTAGCTGAGGAACTTCATAATCAGCGTCCTCAGTGATGCCTTGTTATCTCTCGGTGGGCCAATTCGGTGGGCGCTTTCTAAGACGACTGATGACTGCAGCTCCGCGTTGTTCAGCGCTTCTGGGATCCACTTTTTCAAAAAGGAACATGGATCCAGACCCTCCGTTCTCTCCGGGAGACCCACCAGCCTCAGGTTGTTCCGTCTCGACCGGGATTCTAAATCCAGAACATTATCTTCCAGATGTTTATTTTTTAATTCCAATGTGCGCACCTTTAATTGTAGGCCGGTGACGTCATCCTCAGCACTGGAAATTCGGAGCTCCACCTGCGAAACTCGTTCCATACAGTCGTTTAACTCCTTTTTCATTCCTTCTATCGCTGCAATAATCCCGTCAAGTTTAGAGGAAAAGTCTGCTCTCATTGAACTAATGGCAGCGAGCACCGCACCTGTGCCATCGCCAGTAGTCACCGCTCCTCCGCTAGCTTCCTCCGCCATATTTGGGGATTTTTCTGCTTCGTCACGGACATGAAAGCCCATTAACTTGGACTGTTTCGGCGATTCAGTTTTTCCTCCACCTGATTTCCCAGCCTTAGGCTTTACCGGCATGTCCTCGCCCAAACGTTGGGATAGGTTTTGTTCCAATTGATAGAGTTATTTGCCGATTTTTTTAAATTTTTTTTTTTTAGGAGCAGAGTAGAGTGAAGCACGTCCTCCTACGCAGCGGCCATAACCCGAAGTCCAAAAACATCATTTTTAGCAATAAAATCCCCCAGTATCTTGCCTTTTGCCTTTCAACAAATTCTTCCCCGCAGAGGATTATAACCATTAAAATCACCCATAAGGATGTATGGGGATGGCAACTGATTACGAAGGTCATCAAGATTTTCCGGTGTCACAATCATATCTGGTGGTACATAGACAGAGCATAAGATTATTGCTTTATGAAAAGTTAGATGAACTGCCACTGCTTCCAAGTTGGAGACTAATGCCAAGTGGCTGTGAATTGGGTCATTCCTTACTAAAATTGTTGAACCACCAGATGGACGATGCACATTTGGACCATATGTATTATACATAGCATAATGTTTCAGAGACATGGGGTTGGTTGATAGTTTCTTGAAGGCAAAAAGCAAGAGGATTAAAACTAGCAGCTAAACGCTGCACTTCAGAGAAATTGGCCTTAAAGCCACGACAGTTCCACTGGATAATGTTGCTACCCACCATCAGGTAGGTAAAACGAAAGCACACTCCTTATGCTTGCTTTTGGGGGAGGGGCTGCGACTACGTCAAGTCATGACCAGACATTGCTGCATCTACTGGAGTCCAATTCTTTTGCAATTTATTTTCTTGACTTGATTTTGCCTGAGTAGAGGAGCTGGATGTTTTCTTCTTTTCTTCTGATGATTGGTTTTGTTCTGCGGACTTGCTTAGACTTTGAAGTGTTGGCTTATTGTAGTCAGGCTTTGAGTCCTCGTTTTACTTTTAACTGGGACTCTGGAGTTTTTAATACTACTTAATAATGAGGGCTTATCTTTAGTTAACCAAGTCAGCTCTGTCTGGCACTCAGCAGGCTGCATCTTAGGTTTCACAACAGAGGAGAAAGTCTACTGGAATTTGTACTTTGGGAAACTGAGAAAAATTCCATATTATCCACATTATTATTGTTATTAATAAAGTATTATTATTCTTAAGTATCATGCCTTTCCTATGCCATGTTTAATGTTTATATGTGCATTCCATGTAGGCCAAGTTCATATATTCCTTTATATTAATTCTTTCATATTATATTTCATATATATTCTTGGCATGTTTGTGAGCAATTATTGGCCTTCAGAGGATTCAGAGACTGAGGGTCAGTACAAGCGTAAAGGATGATCTAAGCTACATTGATAATCTCTTTGACATGCCCGGCTTTACTTTGTGTCCCAGGAACGCAATGAAACTCCTAGTGCGTGTAGATTAGGCACCCTGTCTCCAGGATGTCTGACGTTTCTTCATTTGCTCATCACCCAGGATAAGCTCTCATGTCATACTGACTTGCTTATCAGGACTGTGATATACACTTAGACTGTCTGTCTCTCCCCCTTTCTCCTCTTACCCCTCCCTCCCTTCTCTGTTACCCATAAATACCAAGATTAGAGAATGAATGCTCCAGAGATTCGGTGTGTGCTGAAGGCCATGCTTTGTAAGCTCTCCCTCAAAAACGACCATTTGAGGTTTATTTGAACTAGAACTTTTCTTTTCATCTCTTATTTTATAATAAATGTACCTAAATCCAATATTCTGCCTGATTTTTTGACTTTGAATAATTTATGCTCAAAATTATTCTAACAGAAACCTACCAGTTTACATACCTCAGGGTAGCAAATTTTCTTCGTACATTTGACAATTTGAATTTCTTTTTCCTTGATCCAACAAGGACATTCCTTCGATGACACTGCATGATTGCCTCAACAGCTACTACCTTAGGGAGGTGTTGTGCAGGCCAAGTCATGCCTTTCTTCTCCACATGTGCAGCAAACTGGTTTATTCTTAAATCCTGCGGAGCCATGGCCCAACTTTTGGCAGTTAAAACATCTCAATGGGTTTGGAATAAAGGTAGCAACAGTTACACTCCGGTATCCTATTTGGATTCTTTCTGGGAGTTGATGCCAGTTGAACGTCAGAATGTCAGTGCCAGTTTTTACTGTTTGCCCATCGTTTTTGATGGTTCTTCTCTTCACATGTGTTACTCCTTGTTGTTGCAGTTCTGAGGCCATTTCATCCTCTTCCACACCATGGAGTTCTCTAGTATGAATTATTCCTTTGCAGCTGTTTAGAGAAGGGTGAGGAAAACCCCTCAGTGGAACACCAGCCAGCGCATCACACCCTAACAAATTTTCAACATGGGATTTCTTAAAGCATTCCACCAAAATATGGCCAGACCTCAACTTTTTAACATCCTTAACTGACCCTGCAATACCTGAAATTCCTTTCAGTATAGCAAAAGGGGACAGCTTACAAAGTGGCATATCTGACGACAGTGACTCAAACAGTAAGCCTCGGCCAATTATCACCATTTGAAAGAGCCATCCTGCTAATTCTTGGGTCATCCACATCATCTTCCAACATTCATTTTTTTTTTTTTTTTGGGGGGGGGGGGGTTGTTTTGTAGTCATATTGTATCATGTATGATTCATCATCCCTGCTCCCCACCCTTCTCGGAGCCCTACAAGGGGATGCACAGAGCTGCAGACTTCCTGCAGGTAATGCACCAGGGGTACAGGGATGGTATACTCGAGCAATGAAGCACAAAAGTGCAAATTACTCAACTGACCCTCCGCCATAGGCTTCTGGGATTAGGAGCCGTTACAATGACAAAAGATATCCCAGAGTAAACCTTGACAAGCCGACTGATTGGACCGGGTCCTTCCAACCTCCTGTCTAAGTGCAGTAGGAGCCAAAGCACTGTGTTGGAACTGTTAGAGCCACAGCAAGACACATTCTTCAAGAACCAGGACCTCTTCCTCCACTGACACAGGTCACAACTCACGGCAAACAAGTTGCCCCATTTGTTACCTCATATGATCAGCAAGGGGGTGCTAGGAACCACTTTAACCCTGGGTCCCCTTAGGAGATTATAACACAAAGTTGATAGAGAGTTTTACCATGACCCTGGTAAGGGAGGCTAACAGGTACGAGTCCTTGCCTAAGGAACACCTGGCAGTATCAGCAAGGGTTAAGAGGCACTCCATCATCCTCCTAGTCCAACAGACCCCCTCACCAGGATATCATTTAACGTACCCAGGACGGTGCATTGATTGAGAACATGAAATAAAAAAAGAAGATTAAGTGAAATCATATACTTCCATTTAATCACTAAAACTTCTATTAGAACACGTGACAAACTTAAGCTCATCTGAAGGAATTAACAGACACAGCATGACAAATTACAAAGTGCAGCAACCCACTTTGATCGAGTAAATTACTGAAAAATTGACAAATCTAGTATTTTTTTAGAAAACCAAATGATTCATATTTTGTCAGGTTTTTCAATTAAATTTGGATCATCTTAGAAAACTGCAATTTTTTTTGTAAAACGTTACTTTTTTCCTCCCGAAGTGTTCCCGTCAGTTCTGGTCTTACTGGTCTGTAGGGACGGCGAGTTTTTCTCCATGATCGACCAGAAGGCAATGAGCATAAAGAGACACGGACTCCACCACGGCCCGACACCACAGTTTTAACGCCACCGAGTACACCACACACACCTGACAGGAAACACAGCTCGTCACCTCAGAGCATCTCCCATATGTCAGCAGCAACAAAAATGCGACGACCACCATACCTGTCCTTCCTGTAACGAGGGGGGCTTCAGTTTGTTCCGGTCCTGGGCGGGATTGTTATAGAAGACGTTCATCTGAGAGAACAGACTGTTGTAATGCAGAATCATTTCTGCATCGCGGCTGACTCGACCCCAGAGGCATGACGGGTTCTCCACCTGCAGAACCAGAACAGAGGGTTCACTCTGAGTTATTATCTGCATTCCCATTTCAAAATACTGCAACCTTTTTAGCTAAACTTTCAGCAATGGAACACTTTTAGGAACTACGTTCTTTTGGAGCCATTTTTTTTCCCTCTCATTTCAACTGATAGGAAGAACTGATCACATAATGACAGCAGCACACCAAAGTGACAGTCACAGATCTTTTGCTTGAGGATGCTCCAAAGGTTCTCAAAAGGGTTGAGGTCAGGGGAGGATGGGGGCGACACCATGAATTTCTCTCCTTTTATGCCCATAGCAGCCAATGACAGAGGTATTCTTTGCAGAGTGGATGTGCCAGAATTTTCTTCAGTTAAAGGTCCAATATAAAGGATTCTGACTTCCTGGCCAGCAGGTGTCGCATGCACTGTTGACTCACTATAATCTTGTACCAGTTGCCAGACAGAGATAAGCAGCACTTCCTGGAGGCTAACACTACAGACTGCTAACATGTCAGACTTTTGGTTATTACCCAACATAAAAATAATTTTTTTGTAAGTTGTCTGTGTTTTTTCAACTGATTTATGACAATTTTGCACCGCGGAATCCAAAAATGACATCCGTTTCTCTCGATCAGGTTCTTATGTTAAGTTGTAAGCAGTTGTACACTTGTACTGTAAATTAAATAGACACTGATCAAGGTAAGTACATGTAAATTGAATGTTAGGTCATCATTGTTCAAAATTCAGAGAATTTCACGAAAAAGAATTTTGCATCATATAAAGCGAAAATACCCGCACATGTAAACAAAAATGTAAAAAAAAACATGTGGCCATAGTTCAAAAAGTTGACCTGACTGAACAAAACCAATGTGATTTTTGGATTCAGTACATCAAAATTGTCCTAAACGAGCTAAAAAATAAATAAATAAATTTGGTATTGACCAGTGTTATGAGCCAGGCAGCGTGTCAAGCTAGGACTCTTGTGGTATAGAATCCATCCATCTTCTTCCGCTTAATCCTTTTCGGGTCGCGGGGGGGGCTGGAACCTATCCCAACGTCTATGGGCGAGAGGCAGGGTACACCCTGGACAGATCGCCAGTCCATCGCAGGGCAAACAGAGAGAACCATTCACTCTCACAGTCATACAGTACCTAAGGACAATTTAGAATCCCCAGTTTGAGGCCAATTAACCTAACTTGCATGTTTTTGGCATGTGGGAGGAAGCTGGAGAAATCCAGGAGTAAACTCACGCAGACATGGGGAGAACATGCAAACTCCACACAGATCCCTGTTGGTCGGGGGCTGGGATCGAACCCAGGATCCCCAGGCCAAGGATGAGTTGCTGTGCTGCCGCAGTGCTAACCACTCCCCCACCGCGCTGCCTATAGAATCATTTAACATAATCCTCTGATGCACATCTCCAGTAAACCTTTTTTAAAAAACTATATGGTACAGTGTTATTGACAGTAATGCTAATGCAGCATAGCTGTGATCAAACCAGATACTCTAGTTTTGACAGCACGATTATGACAACACTTTAGATCAGATTGTAAGGACTTTGACTGCTGTTAGTTCTGCGGTTTTTGTAAATACGCTCAGCCACTTTTGTGGTCTGTTTAAGTTCATCCGCTTTAGCTATGCATGCTTAAAAAATGGCTGTTATTAAGCTCAAACAGTTATGTCAATTCCAGTTAATTTTAGGTTGTAAATGTTTTGTTTTTATCATTTTAAAAAATATAAATAAATGTTGTGAACCATTGGATGCCTGAAATCATTTGTGCCCTTTCAGTTACTGTAGAAGATGAAATCTTATTTATTCAGTGTGACAGATTCACAAAGTAATGGTTTACCTTGCCTCTGCAAAACTATAGTATTTAACCTTTTTATAACGTAGTGATAAACAACAACCTAAAATACACTGTACATATTAGATATATACATGACATTGTAATCAATCCCGAGTGAAGTTGAAAATCATTTATGGTGGAACAATAATCTTTTCAAATATTGTGTAAAAACAGAACTGCATCTCCAAAAATGAACACATCACCATTCAGATCTATATCAAACAGTTCAGACATATTCATCCAAATTTTAAACAAAAAAAAAATCTTAAAATGGCTAAATTTATATGGGATCATTGTACAAGATGAAAGTTTTACTTTTTAGAGCAGAGTTATTTCTAAAAATAAACTCACCAGAATATTCAACTTTGAGGTGTATGAGTAGAATAAAAGAAAATCAACCTCAAATCAAGTCAGTCAACATATAACAGGAATTTATTTTGGGGAAAATATTTATTAAAAAAAATAAGCAGTTCAGATGCAGGGTCCATGGGGCAGACCTGGGAGAGCAAGAGAGAAATTAATTAAATCAGGATTAGGACTCTAATCCCGTGGCTAATGCAGTGCAGTAACATTAGTAAGAAAATAAATTCAGACCCGTTTATTCTACTATTAGAACAAACTAACCTCAATTTCCACCATGGTCATCAACCAACATTTACATTATCTTAATTTGTAACAACAAACTAACTTTTCACTGTACACCAAATTATTAGACTGAGCAGTTGCACATCAAAGGTGATAATTTAAAAAAAAAATATGTAAAACATGACTGTTGCACAGTATGTGCTGTTACATTCATAGATGCAAATGTTGATCATATCATGAACCTGTCATACATGTCAGATTGGTAAGGAGCAGTTAGTGGGGTCTATTCCAAGCCATATATTGGCTTGGAATAGACATCACATCACATCTTCAACCTAAGCCTGAAGCTGGGGAGGGTACCACAGTTGTGGAAAACATCTTGTGTGGTACCTGTACCCAAGACTTACCACCCCAAAGACCTGAACAGCTACAGACCAGTGGCCCCGACGTCTCACATGATGAAGACCCTGGACAGACTGCTCCTTGCTCACCTCCGCACCCTGGTGGGACCAGCGATGGATCCACTCCAGTTCACCTACCAGCATGGCATTGGGGTGGAGGATGCAGTAATCTTCCTCCTTCACTGTTCCCTGTCCCACCTGGAGAAGCCCGGGAACGCGGTAAGGATCATGTTCTTTGACTTCTCCAGTGCTTTCAACACCATCCAGCCGATGATCCTGAAGGACAAGCTGCTGTGCGCAGGGGTGGACCAGCACCTGTCATCATGGATCCTGGACTACCTCACTAACCGGCCACAGTTTGTGAGAACCCGGGATTGTGTGTCCGACACGATTATCGGCAGCATGGGGGCCCCCCAGGGAACGGTTTTGGCTCCCTTCCTGTTCACCCTTTATACTGCAGACTTCTCACACAACACAACACACTGCCATCTACAGAAATTCTCCGTCGACTCTGCGATCGTCGGCCTCATCTCCAACGGAGATGAAGCTGAGTACAGAGGACTTATCCAGGACTTCATGGACTGGTGCCATCGGAACTGCCTCCACATCAACGCGAGGAAAACTAAGGAGCTGGTGGTGGACTGCCGCAGGCAAGGACAACCCCTCACAGCACCAGTAAACATCCAGGGAACAGACATTGAGATGGTGACATCCTACAAGTACCTGGGTGTTCATCTGAACAATAAACTAGACTGGTCACACAATACCGACACTCTACAAGAAGGAACAGCGCAGGCTGTTCCTACTGAGAAGGCTCAGGTCTTTTGGTGTACAAGGGGTGCTCTTGTAGACATTCTACGACACGGTGGTGGCATCAGCCATCACTTTTGGAGTGGTCTGCTGGGGCAACGACATTACAGCAGCAGATAGGAAGAGACTGAACAAACTAATCAAGAAAGCTAGCTCTGTCCTGGGGCAACGCCTTGACCCAACAGACTTACACAAATGGTCCCCTCCAGTATACAACTAGGACAATATCAGTCGCTATGGAGGGTGACAATATTTATGGGTACATATTCATACTATGTAGGATAACTAAATAGACGGTTATGCTGTTTATTCCATCTAGCTACAATGCTCCGCACTGTGTGGATATATATTTACAGTGGGGCAAAAAAGTATTTAGTCAGCCACCAATTGTGCAAGTTCTCCCACTTAAAAGATGAGGTCTCCAATTTTCATCATAGGTAAACCTCAACTATGAGAGACAAAATGAGGGGGAAAAAAAAAATCCAGAAAATCACATTGAAGGATTTTTAATGAATTAATTGGTAAATTCCTTGGTAAAATAAGTATTTGGTCACCTACAAACAAGCAAGATTTCTGGCTCACAGACCTGTAACAACTTCTTTAAGAGGCTCCTCTGTCCTCCACTCGTTACCTGTATAAATGGCACCTGTTTGAACTCGTTATCAGTATAAAACACACCTGTCCACAACCTTAAACAGACTCCAAACTCCACTATGGCCAAGACCAAAGAGCTGTCAAAGGACACCAGAAACAAAATTGTAGACCTGCACCAGGCTGGGAAGACTGAATCTGCAATAGGTAAGCGGCTTGGTGTGAACAAATCAACTGTGGGAGCAATTATTAGAAAATGGAAGACATACAAGACCACTGATAATCTCCCTTGATCTGGGGCTCCACGCAAGATCTCACCCCGTGGGGTCAAAATTATCACGAGAACAGTGAGCAAAAATCCCAGAACCACATGGGGGGACCTAGTCAATGACCTGCAGAGAGCTGGGACTAAAGTAACAAAGGCTACATCAGAAACACACTACGCTGCCAGGGACTCAAATCCTGCAGTGCCAGACGTGTCCCCCTGCTTAAGCCAGTACATGTCCAGGCCCGTCTGAAGTTTGCTAGAGAGCATTTGGATGATCCAGAAGAGGATTGGGAGAATGTCATATGGTCAGATGAAACCAAAATAGAACTTTTTAGTAAAAACTCAACTTGTCGTGTTTGGAGGAGAAAGAACACCATACCTACTGTGAAGCATGGGGGTGGAAACATACTTTGGGGCTGTTTTTCTGCAAAGGGACCAGGACGACTGAGCCGTGTAAAGGAAAGAATGAATGGGGTCATGTATCGTGAGATTTTGAGTGAAAACCTCCTTCCACCAGCAAGGGCATTGAAGATGAAATGTGGCTGGGTCTTTCAGCATGACAATGATCCCAAACACACCGCCGGGGCAACGAAGGAGTGGCTTCGTTAGAAGCATTTCAAGGTCCTGGAGTGACCTAGCCAGTCTCCAGATCTCAACCCCATAGAAAATCTTTGGAGGGAGTTGAAAGTCTGTGTTGCCCAGCGACAGCCCCAAAGCATCACTGCTCTAGAGGAGATCTGCATGGAGGAATGGGCCAAAATACCAGCAACAGTGTGTGAAAACCTTGTGAAAACTTACAGAAAACGTTTGACCTCTGTCACTGCCAACAAAGGGTATATAACAAAGTATTGAGATGAACTTTTGTTATTGACCAAATACTTATTTTACCGAGGAATTTACCAATTAATTCATTAAAAATCCTTCAATGTGATTTTCTGGATTTTTTTTTTTTTTCTTATTTTGTCTCTCATAGTTGAGGTATACCTATGATGAAAATTGGAGACCTCTCTCATCTTTTAAGTGGGAGAACTTGCACAATTGGTGGCTGACTAAATACTTTTTTACCCCACTGTATATATTTATGTGTACATATGCATCGTCACTGCTCTTATTTTCTTATCTTCTAAATTATTGCTGTGAGTGTTGCTATCCCTGTGCTGTTGTAATCCTGGAATTTTCCCATTGTGGGACTAATAAAGGCTTATCTCATCATGTGAACATGTCAGAAATAAAATGTAGTTGGTTACATAGACTTTAGACTGCCCCCCCCCCCGCAACCCAATTACCAAATTAGCAGCAAAAGATGAATGAGCTAGTTAGCATCATAGCTAGCACTGGTTAGCTTACCTGTCGGAAGAAAAAAGGTCACCTCTGCGTGACTTTTCAGCCCTTTGAGACTCTTAAGCAGACACTAGCCATCAAAAGCAGAACCCATATTTATCCTGCCCCTTTGTCATGCCATACTTAAGAACAACTGGGAAACTGACATTTGCCTTGAGACTCAGGTATTTAGATGAATAATTCACTACCTGGCAACCCAACAACCCAAAACGAGATGTGGCACATAACGTCAAGCTAGCTATGCTACTGGCTGTGACATCCTCACTGAACTTCCGTGTTTGTCTTACTCCAGCTGCTGGATGTAAATATTTCTATTGTTGTCGGTCCGCCAAAAAATATATTTTTTTTTTCATCAATATCCATCTTATTCCTGGGGGTGCCGTTGTAGGAACAATTATGGGCGGAGCTTCCCGTTTCAGCTGACCTAGTGTTAAATCAGTAAGAGTGGAGTAGCAGGGGCCTTTAAAATAGGGTTTTTAAAAGTTTTTCAAATTCATTTTAATGTATAGTCCACATACGTGTTTTGCACTCAAGTGGCAGCCAATTTCAGCTCTTCTAGTTTTTGTATATTTTTTTAATGTTTTGGCGTAGTTCTGGCACTTGCTGGTGTTTGTGGTTGTGCCAATAGACTGGACAAATAAAGGCTTCTCACCACACGGTGACAGACATTCAAGCACGGTGTTGTGGCGTACGTCTGCTCTAAGGTAAATTTGATTATGTCCAACATATTTTAACAAAATGCAGCCGACTTTATTGCGATGGAGATGTGCTGGTCTGAATGCGCACCACATCATTACGAGTACAGGCAACAAGGAGTCATAAATCATGACTGTTAGGTAGTGGAAAGTTCTCGGGGAAACCCCATGAGCGCCTGGTATCATTGGAAAGCTTTGAAATCGTACTTTCTAAAAATACATACGTTTTTGCCGAAGACGTAGCACAGCAACTCAACCTTGGCCGGGGGATCCTGAGTTCGATCCCAGCCCCCGACCAACAGTGATCTGTGTGGAGTTTGCATGTTCTCCCTGTGTCTGCGTGGGTTTACTCCGGGATTTCTCCGGTTTCCTCCCACATGCCAAAAACATGCAAGTTAGGTTAATTGGCATCAAAACTTGGGATTCTAAATTGTCCTTATGTATGTCTCTCTGTGTTGGCCCTGCGATGGACTGGCGATCTGTCCAGGGTGTACCCTGCCTCTCACCCAAAGACGCTGGGATAGGCTCCAGCACCCCCGTGACCCGAAAAGGATTAAGCGTAAGAAGATGAATGAATGTAACTCTCGACCAATCAAACGAACGCCAGTTTTCAACCTTGCTAAAATATCAACAAATAGTCCTTTTCTGGGTCAGTTTTCACGCACTACCTGCAAATTAAATATAATTTTGAAGGTCTTTCAATACAGAATATGGAAGTAACGTTGCATCAGTTTTGAAAATGTCCTCAAAGTGACTCATTTTGCCAGCGCAGGTCATTTGTTTACAGTGTTAGCATCTTAGCAGCGGCACTAACGGAGCTACTATCTACAAGGCCACTTTTTTTTTTTCCCCACAATATCTTTATTGAACCTTTTTTTTTTTTTTAACAAACATGATACAAACAAACACGAACACTAAAGTACTACAAAAAAAAAAAAAAATGCACTAAAAACACCAACAACCACCAACAAAATCAAGTCTTCAACAATGCTCCTCTGTTTAGTCTAGACAATCCAATACATAAGTATACATATTATGTTCACCAGTTTGGAATTTACAAGGTCCACACACATCATTCACCTTCTTCTTCAAGAGTTATGTTTAAATTTTTTACATAATCAATAAAAGGTCTCCATATATTCTCAAACACAATTTCCTTTGATTTCAGTATATATGTTATTCTTTCTAATGGAAGGTTTGTTAACATCTGTCTTAACCACTGAGTCACATCTGGTCTATGAGTCTTTTTCCATAATAGTGCAATACATTTTTTGGCATTAAGCAAACTGAGGTCTATGAATGTTCTTTCACTTTTATTAAAATTATGCTTTTCTGGGTACAGACCCAACAAAAACAGTTTAGGATTCAATATGATTTGTTTTGAGATTATTTTTTCAATTGTTACCCTCACCTCTTCCCAAAACATTCTTATTAATCTACATTCCCATAAACAATGAAATAGGGTTCCTTTACTTTCCATGCATTTTGTGCATGTATCTGGTATATTTTTGTTATATCTATTTAACTCCACCGGTGTAACATACATCCGCATTAACCATTTGAAATGTATCAATTTAAGGCGTGCATTTATTGATTTGGTTTGAGCTTCTGTACAAGCCAATTCCCATTGTTCCTCTGAAATTTCAGTTTGCAGATCTTCTTTCCAGTAGTTTAATCTTTTCAGTGAATTTTCACTTGAAGATAGTGTCAATGAGTTATAAAACTCTGAAATAATACCCTTTCTTTTACTATCTTTCATCATCATTTTTTCCAAGGATGAATAAATAGGTCGAGTGAGAGCTTTATTTTGATTTGATCGAATAAAGTTTCTAAGTTGAAGATATTTAAAAAAATGTGTTCTATTGAGATTAAATTTGATCCTCAGCTCTTCAAAATACATTATGTTATCTGCACATGGCAAATATAAATCCTGAATCTTTTGTATCCCTTTTAAATTCCATACTTTAAATACAGCGTCCGCTCTCCCTGGTTTAAAATATTGATTACCCCATATTGGACTAAATTGTGACAATAACTGTGGTTCTTTTAAATAGTTTTTAGCTTCACACCATATTTTGATCATATGCTTTACAAATGGATTTTTAACTTGTTTTTGTAATTTTTTTGCCGAATCTGAGTATATGAATATGGGAAGAGGTAAAGGTAAATTGTATGATTCCATTTCAGTCCAGTGAGGGAGATCATTTGATGAAAAATAATATGTCATAGACCTCAGTTGTGCCGACCAATAATACAACATAAAATTTGGACATTTCAGACCTCCACGATCAAATGGTAAATATAATAAAGACAAACGTAATCTAGCCCTCCTGTTGTTCCATATAAATTCCACTAACTTTTTTTTTATTCTTGAGAATAGATCTAAAGGTGGTGATAAGGGAATGTATTGAAATAAATAAAGTATTTTAGGTAAAATATTACTTTTAAGTATATTGATTCTCCCGATCATCGACATTGGTAGTGACATCCATCTCTGAGTTAACTCATTGATATCTGACATTAAGGCTTCATAGTTGACACTGGCGACTGATTCTAGCTTAGGCACAATTTGGATTCCTAAATATTTAAACTGATTTACAACATTGAATTGATTTACCTCAGGGGCTGGGTAATTTCTCTGGGTCTCATTTAGCATTAATATTGAAGATTTAGTTTTATTTATTTTATATCCTGATATTTCCCCAAAATTCTTTATTAAATTCAACAAGGTTGGAATTGATTTTTTTAGATTCGACATAAACAAAATTATGTCATCGGCGTACAGGGAGATTTTATGTTCTGTTGGTCCAACTTTAATTCCATGTATTTGTGAATGTAAACGTATCGCTATCGCTAAAGGTTCAATTGCCATAGTAAACAGTAAAGGTGAAAGTGGACAGCCTTGTCGACATCCTCTATTGATTTTTATTGGTTTTGAAATATTGTTATTTGTTAGGATTTCTGCTGTAGCATTATTGTATATTATTTGAACCCATTTTATGAAATTATTTCCAAGTCCAAACCTTTGTAGGACTTCAAAAAGAAAGGGCCATTCAACTCTATCAAAGGCCTTTTCGGCGTCCAGTGATAGGAGAGCTGTATCCGGTGCTTCTTTATTAAAATAAATAATATTAAATAGTCTTCTTACATTATGGAAGCCTTGTCTACCCTTTATAAAGCCATTCTGATCTCGATTAATAATATTTGGTAAAATTTCTTGTATTCGTCTTGCTAAAATTTTACAGATTATCTTAAGGTCGGCGTTTAATAGGCTTATTGGTCTCATATTTTCACATTTATTAGAGGGCTTACCTGGTTTTGGCAGCAGTATAATTAAGGCATTATTTATGTATGATGGTAAATTATTATTTTGAAATGCTTCTAAAACCATTTCCAAAAAAGGTTTTATTAATTTATTCTTAAATTTTTTATAAAGGTCAACTGGAAGACCATCTGGTCCTGCACTTTTTCCTGATTTCATATTATCAATGGCTAGCCCAACTTCTTCTTGACTAATTTTAGACTCCAATATCTCCCTGTTTTCATTTGGAATACACGGTATAGATAGTTCGTTCAAAAACCCATTTAGTTTTGTTAAATCAGGTTCATTTTTGGTATCATATAATTTTTCATAGTAATCTCTAAAGGCTCTATTAATTTCTAAAGGATCTATAACTACCTGTCCGTTACTTATAATACTGGTAATTGGTGTTTTAATTTCTAATTGTTTAATCTGCCATGCTAATAATTTTCCTGATTTTTCACCTTGTTCATAAAAAGATTGTTTCAATCTTAGAAGACTCGAGGCAGCTCTATTCGCTGATTTTTTGTCGTATTCAGCTCTCAAAATCAGTAATTCATTCTCCAACCTTGGGTCACTTCCTGCATACACTTTTTCCTGAAGACTTTTTATTTTATGTTCCAATTTAGCTCTCTCCTCTCGAGTCTTCTTAGATTTTGATCCTGTATAACTAATAATATGTCCCCTAATAAAAGCTTTGAAAGCCTCCCACTTTACACATGCTGATGTTTGTGTAGTATTGATGTCAAAGAACTCGTCTGTTTTTCTATATACTTGACAAATTCCTCATCCTGAAGCCATTTATGCTGAAATTGCCATCTACCTGATTCCTTTGTCAATTTTTTATCTACATATATTAGATAACAGGGTGCATGATCAGAGATCACGATGTTATCATAAAAGCAGTTTTGAGTCTTGGACCTTAATTCTGTGGAAATCAAAAAATAATCAATACGTGAGAATGTCTTGTAGGTACTGGAATAAGAATAGGCTTTAACTTGTGGTTTCATTTCTCTCCATATATCTAACAATCTCAATTCTTTCATAAAATGATTAATAGTCATCCTACATCCAATGTGCGTACAATCCAGTCCTGTTGATCTATCTATACCTGGATTCAATGTACAATTAAAATCCCCTGCTATTATATGTTGCCCTGTAAGTGATAAGATAAGAAATAAATTAGCAAAGAACTTCTGATCATCTATATTGGGACCATATAAGTTCACAAGATTTATATTTTCTAATAGCAAAGAACCTTGAATGATTACCTATCTTCCAAATTTGTTTCCAATTACATTTTTCACTTGAAAAGGAACTGATTTATGTATGAGAGTCATAACTCCCCTGGCTCGGGATGAAAATGAAGAGGTGAATACACTTCCTTGCCATCTACTCCTAATTCTTTTAACATCCTCCTCTATTAGATGAGTTTCTTGTAAAAACACAATTTTTGAACCCATGTCTTATTTTATTCATAACTTGTTTAAGTTTTTTTAAATTTTGTAGACCTCTGCAATTCCATGAAGTTAAATTAAGATTAACACTTTGGTTTATGATCAATAGAGAGTTTGGGATTACCTTGCAGTGTAAACATGCTCATACAGAGAAGCAAAAACATGAGTGGTTGAACATTCATCCTACAAACTACACACAAACAAATTTCCCCTTCCCACACTTGTAGCAAACCCCCCAAAATCAAAAGAAAAATTCTGTCTCCCGATATAGCCATTGACCGTTCCACACCCACGGGGAACAGCCTAAGCCACTCCTTCTTCATCCTCCCAATCACCCTAACTCTACTGCTTTTAATGACGTAACATTAACTCTCCTCTGTAGTTTTCCAACTTAACTCCAAAATTTTTAACAACTTTGTACATCATAGTTTTTTTTGTTTGTTTTGTTTTTGTTTTGTTTTTTTAATATATAATACAATCTATATTTTGTAAACTTACTATTTACTTCAAGTCAGTCAGATGCCTGTGCAAATACTTAATTATTCTACCTTATATTTTGTTCATGCTTAGCTCCCACCAGTCTCTTCTTCTTCTTTGATCTTCTTGATGAACTCCTGCGCCTCCTCTGGGGTCTTGAAGATGTGGGTTCTGCCCTCATACGTGGTCAGCAGTCTCGCAGGATAGATTACACCATGACGAATCCCAAGGTTGCGCAGCTCCTTACGTATGGGATCAAACTGCTTCCTCAATTGCTGGATTCCTGTGGCCAAATCTGGGTAGAACCGCACCTGCTGGTCCTGGTGTTTAATCTCTCCTTTAGCTCGTGCAGCGTTGAAGATCTTCATCCTGTCTCTGTTGCTAAGAAACTTCATAATTAAGGTCCTCGGCGGTCCCTTATCTCTCCGTGGGCCAATACGATGTGCATTTTCCAGAACCACTGCTGATTGCAACTCCTCGCTGCCCAGCACCTCCGGAATCCACTTTTCCAGAAAGGAACATACGTCCCGACCTTCTGATTCCTCTGGAAGACCCACCAGCCTCAAGTTATTCTGTCTCGACCGAGATTCCAAATCCAAAATATTATTTTCCAGAGATTTATTTTTTTTTTCCAAAGTGCGCACCTTTAATTGAAGACGGGTGACGTCATCTTCAGCACTAGCGAGACGGAGCTCCATCTGCGCCGTTCGTTCTACACAGTCACCCAGTTCCTTTCTTATTCCTTCCAACGCTGTCATAATCCCATCAAATCTAGAGGAAAAGTCCGCTCTCATTGAACTCATGGCAGCCATCAGCGCATCTGCGCCTCCCCCCGCAGACATCGCACCGTTGCCAGCCTCCTCCACCATATATGGAGTTTTATTTGCTGCGTCACAGACCTGAAAGTCCGTTAATTTGGACTGTTTCGGCGGCTCGCCTTTTCCTTTACCTGGTTTTCCAGCCTTAGGCTTCGCCGACATATCCTCGCCCAAACGCTGGGATACGTTCTGTCCCAAATGAGAGAGTTATTTGCCGATTTTTTTTCTCCAAGAGCAGAGCAGAGTGAGACACGTCCGTCTTACGTGGCAGCCATAACCGGAAGTCATCTACAAGGCCACTTTTTAAGGTTATCTTCCCATCCCTAGATAGTTGTGGGAAATGGTATGATTATATTGTGGAGATTGTGTGGAAAGGATGAGGCTGAGTTATTTCTCAAGTTCCATTTTATTCTCAACACACTCTCCAACATTCAAAATGAGAAAAGAGGCAGAACCCCCAACATCTGCCAGTCTTATACCCCTGACATCAAAGCACAAAATCCCCATTGTCTTTAAATCCCAAACACAATGCATCCCCCCTGCAGTTCCTATCTCCTTCACCCAAACCTGGGTGGTCAGGAAATCCTTCATGTCCATCTCTTTGCATATCAAAAGGCCAACTCTCACATCCTCCTCATCTCCCTAGGAGGTCCAGACCTTTTGTTCCTCTTCAGACGTGAAGCCAAAAATAAGTACACAGGAATATACATGAGAGCATATGAACAGTCATATACATGTGAGCCCGTGAAACTACATATGTGCACCACATATAACCCCCCCCCCCAACCGTCTAAGAGAGAACAACCAAACACAGATTGCATGTCATAATAAAATCACCACACATCAGTCCACATGCTGTCTTGGTCTTAACCGTCTGCCATATCTGCTGCAGGCGGGCTTAACCTCTTCCGTGGCGGCGTCCTGCTGTGGAGCTGCTGTCTGGGGATTAGAACTGTTAGTCAATCTCTGTGGGTGTGCTGGGGAATGCTCCCTAGGGGGTCTACCCAGTCGCGGGGCTCTCGCCAACTGCACAGTTTCGTCAGCCATCACAAAAGCAGGTTTGAGTCTGTCTATGCCAATCACCTCCTTTCTGCCCCACAAATCTAGCAAAAAATGCTTATCACCTGTTTCCAGCACCCTGAATGGTCCTTCGTATGGCGGTCGCAGAGCTGTGCGGTGGGCATCATGCCTGACAAAAACAAACTCCGCATTTTTTAAAGCTTTAGGCACAAAAACACGCGGAAAATTGTGGTGAACGGGGCCGGGTAGGGCACTCGGGCCCATGCTATTCTGCAAACGCTGAGCCGAGGAGAACTCTGGCGCTGGGTTGTCAGGGAGAAATTCTCCGGGCAGCCCAAGTGGCTGTGCAAACACTAGCTCCGCTGGGGAGGCGTCTAAATCCTCTTTAGGTGCAGAACGCAACCCCAATAAAACCCATGGCAGTTTGTCAACCCAATTTGCATCCGTAAGCGACGCTCTGAGAGCCGCCTTCAGCGACCTGTGAAAACGTTCGCATAACCCGTTAGCCTGCGGGTGATACGCGGTCGTGCGGTGGATCGTTGCCCCCAGGCTGCGGGCCATCGCCGACCAAAGTTCGGAAACAAATTGTGGGCCTCTGTCAGACGTAATATCCGACGGAACTCCAAAACGCGCTACCCATGCAGTTAAAAAAGCGCGCGCCACCTCCTCGGCTGTAGTTGACGACAGGGGAACCACTTCCGGCCAGCGCGTGGTGTGGTCGACCATTGTCAGAAGATGTGTGCAGCCCTGCGAGGGAGGTAGGGGGCCTACGAGGTCCACGTGGACATGATCAAACCTTTTAGCTGGAATATGAAATGGCTCCAAAGGAGCTCTCGTGTGTCTATGCACTTTGGACCGCTGGCAAGCTATGCAGGCTGCCGCCCACTCTCTAACCTGCTTACGCAGGCCCGGCCATACAAGTTTCTCCCCCACCATTTTGATCGAAGCGCGCACCCCCGGGTGCGCCAGAGAATGAACCGAGTCGAAAACGCGGCGGCGCCACGAGGCCGGAACCACCGGACAGGGTCGCCCCGTGGAAACATCGCAGATTAGGGGGGGCATACCGTCTTGCAGCACCCTGTCCTCCAGCCTTAACCCTGTTGGTCCAGACTGGAGCGCGCGCACGTCCGCGTCGCCACCCTGCTCCGCGGCCATGGCTGCGTAATCTATGCCTACGCGGACTGGGGCCGCACGCGCTTCCGCGTCGCTACCCTGGTCCGTGGCAACAGTTGCGAAATCTACCTCTATGCAGGCTGGAGCAGCCACGGCACGCGAAAGGCAGTCTGCCACCACATTAAATTTGCCCGCTACATGCTGGATATCGGTAGTGAACGCCGAAATTGCGGCCAGCTGTCTCTGCTGCCGGCCCGACCAAGGTTCTGAAATCTTGGCCATCGCAAAAGTCAGCGGCTTGTGGTCAACCAACACGGTGAAACGGCGCCCCTCCAGCCAAAACTGGAAGTGACGAACAGCCAAATGGAGGGCTAACAACTCCCTGTCAAATGCGCTGTATTTCCGCTCACTATCGCGCAAAGTCCTGCTGAAAAACGCGAGCGGCTGCCAGGCTCCAGCCACATACTGTTCGACCACCGCCCCTATGGCCACCTCTGATGCGTCAGTAGTGAGCGCTATGCAGGCCGTTGGGACTGGATGCACTAACAACGCAGCGTTTGCCAAGGCTGTTTTGACTTCAGAGAATGCGCGCTCCCGCTCGGGGGACCATTCGATTTTATTTGCGGGTTTTTGTTTTTTAAGCGCAGCGTACAATGGTTGCATGAGCTGCACCGCGCGGGGAAGGAAACTGTTATAAAAATTCACCATTCCCAAAAACTCCTGTAACGCTTTGACCGTTTGTGGCTGGGGAAAATTTGCCACCGCGCGCACCTCATCAGGCAGAGGAACTGCACCCTCGGGAGAGACGCGATGCCCCCCCCCCCAAAAAAAATAATAATCTGCGCCACCCCGAACTAACACTTCGCTGGGTTAATTATTAGACCGTGCTCTGCCAACCTCCGGAAAACTGCCATGAGGTGGTTTTCATGTTCGTCTTCGGACGCACTGGCTACTAAAATGTCGTCCAGGTAGACTAACACCAAAGGAAGATCGCGCAACACCGCGTCCATCAGGTGTTGGAAAGTCTGCGCTGCGCCTTTAAGCCCAAACGGCATGCGTAAAAACTCAAAAAGCCCGAAAGGAGTTATTACCGCTGTTTTGGGTATGTCCTCAGTGCGTACTGGGACCTGATGATAACCGCGCACCAAGTCCATCTTAGAAAAAACGTGCGTCCCCGCCAAATGAACTGAAAAATCCTGGATATGTGGGATTGGGTAGTGGTCATGTGCTGTAGCATTATTCAGCCTGCGAAAATCGCTGCACAGCCACCACGAGCCATCAGTTTTAGGGACCATGTGAAGCAGTGAAGCCCAAGGGCTCTTTGAACGTCGGATGATGCCCAATTTTTCCAGGTTGGCGAATTCCTCGCGCGCTATGGCCAGTTTAGCTGAATCCAAGCGCCGAGCTTTTGCAAAAACGGGCGGCCCGGTGGTAGTAATAAAATACTCCACCCCATGTTTAGCCACGGTCGCCGAAAACGTTGGCACCGTGAGTGCTGGAAACCGATTGAGGAGTGTGTGAAACTTACCACCTGCAGCTGTGACGTTGGCTTGTGCTGTTGGCGGAGTCACCCGCGCTGTACAGGGGATAGAAGAAAAAGAGTGCATTAACCAGGCGTCTGTTAACAAGATCGACCAACAAACCATGTGAGCACAAAAAAATCAGCACCTAACATGTTGAAATTGACTGCCGCTATGACGAAGGTCCACTCGAATGTACGGCCGTGGAAAGAGAGAGACAGGGTCCTCTCCCCGAAGGTCTTAATCGCCGAGCCGTTCGCTGCTGACGCCACAGGGCCACTGGAAGGCGCCAGCCGGTCAGCGTAGGAAGGTGTGATGAAACTCAGCTGGGAGCCTGTGTCCACGAGCAAGTGCCTCCCCGATCGCGCGTCCCTCAGGTAGAGCAGCTTGTTCTCTTCACCGAGGGCCGCAGCTGCTACCGACTCCCAGTCTTGGCGTTTCCCGAGCGCTTGAACTGACACGGTGGAATGCACTTGCGTGCCCTCTCGGCGAAACAGCGATGGTAAAAGCAAAGGACGTCGTCCGCTCCGCGTCTCCTGGCTCCCGCCGCTGCTGTCATCAGCGAGTCTGGTGCTGCAGCCTCTGGCCCCCTGCCATCTCCGGATGTTGCGCCCAGCTCCGCTGCTGCGGTCGTAGCCATGTGTCGTCTATGGGCGTCGACGAGCCGCTGCGCCTCCTGGCCCAGCTCGTGGTAGTCTCGGTGGGCCAGCAGCTGTGAACTGGCCAGGGTAACTCTCACCGCTGACGGTAGCGTCCTGAGGAAAAGGTGGGCGAAGATAAAACCATCATCTTCGGAGTCTCTCAAACTCAGCATCTTCGCCATCAGGTCTGCAGGTCTGTCGACCTCGCACTCAGTCAACGCCAGGAGCTTCTCTGCTCGCTCTCCCAGCGAGGGGGTGAAAAAGCGGATGAGAGCAGCCTTCAATGTGCCATACTTGTCGTCGTCTGGCGGGTGGTTCATCAGGCTCTCCATTCGCTGGGCTGTGTAGCTGTCCAGCTTTGCAACCACATGGAAGAATTTCGTGGCGTCTGCCAAAACCTTCCGAAGATGGAACTGTGCCTCGACTGCGTTAAACCAGGAGCGCGGGCTATGCTGCCAGAAATCCTGTAGCTGTACTGTGGTAGCTGCATTAGCCTGCCTGGCTCCTGATGAGTCTGGTGCAGGAGAATTGTCACCGGCCATAATACGTCTTAAGGTCACCAGTGTGGAGATTGTGTGGAAAGGATGAGGCTGAGTTATTTCTCAAGTTCCAATTTATTCTCAACACACTCTCCAACATTCAAAATCAGAAAAGAGGCAGAACCCCCAACATCTGCCAGTCTTATACCCCTGACATCAAAACACAAAATCCCCATTGTCTTTAAATCCCAAACACAATGCATCCCCCCTGCAGTTCCTATCTCCTTCACCCAAACCTGGGTGGTCAGGAAATCCTTCATGTCCATCTCTTTGCATATCAAAAGGCCAACTCTCACATCCTCCTCATCTCCCTAGGAAGTCCAGACCTTTTGTTCCTCTTCAGACGTGAAGCCAAAAATAAGCACACAGGAATATACATGAGAGCATATGAACAGTCATATACATGTGAGCCCGTGAAACTACATATGTGCACCACAATATTACTGTTTTGAGGTGCAAGAGGCCATGCTCCCGCATTTCTGATGCTGAAGTCATTTGCTGTGTTCAAAATGCTCACTCCTTCCCCATATAGTGTACTATACAGTGAATCAGCCATCTTGTAGTACTGTTCGAAATCTTAACTGAAAATTTAATTAACTATATAGTACTTTCAAAATATCCCACAATGCATTTTGAAAATTAGTGAACAATGGATTGTCACTACATTAGCCAATATATCCCATAATGCAATGCGCAGCCAACAGCAGTGAGAGGAGAGCTTCACAACATAAACTACCTTTATATGGCGCATATATGGCATTCATATTCACCCACATATACCTAGTAGGCATGACGGTGCATATTCTGGAAGCTTCACGTCTCAATGGCCAAAGAGGACCTGACCCTGCAGAGACCTAGAGAGGTGTGAAGTTGGTCTTTTAGGAGACGGGAAGTGGGAGAGAATGTCCCAGCAGGAGCCCCGGAGGCTAGAAGGATGAGAGAGACAATGGAGACGCCAAGGAGCCTCGGGGGCTGTATGTTTACTCAAGGACTGTGGGTTGGGGGTGTGTTATTTGATGCTAGGGTATAAGAACTGTGAAGGATGATTGTTCTACCTCTTTTCTGAGATTCTGTTCTTGTTGGAGGATGTGACCTTTCAATAAACCAACCCTGAGAAATAAACTCAGTCTCGTTTGTGAAAGGCATCCTCTACACTGGTGACCTACGACAAACTATGGCCGGTGGCGACGATCTTCCCCGCACCGGACTCTTCAGGAGCCAACCGGGTTAACGCAGCTACCACACTACAGCTGCCCGATTTCTGGCAACATAACCCGCGCTCCTCGTTTACCACTGTGGAGGTGCAGTTCCACCTTCGGGGAATCTCAGCGGACGCAACGAGGTTCTACCATGTCGTCGTGAAGCTGGACAGCCTCACAGTGCAGCGGGTGGAGAGCCTGACCAACCACCCGCCCCAGGATGACAAGCATGGCGCACTGAAAGCCGCCCTCATTCGAGCTTTCACTCCCTCAAAGGGAGAGCAAACAGAGAGACTTCTGGCGCTGACAGAAGGGGAAGCAGACAGGCCGGCAGATCTGATGGCGAGGATGATGAACCTGAGAGGCGAAGATGATGACAGTTTTATCTTCGCCCACCTCTTTCTCAGAACACTACCGCCAGCAGTGAGAGTCACCCTGGCCAGCTCACAGCTGCTCAACGACCGCGACTACCACGGGCTGGGCCAGGTGGCGCAGCGGCTCGTCGACGCCCATAGACGACACGCAGCCACGACGGCGGCAACGGAGCTGAACGCACCCCCGCGAGATGAGGGGAGACCAGAGGCCGCAGCACCGGACCCACTGACGTCAGCAGCGGCAGAGACCAGGAGAAGCGGAGCGGACGGCACCCTCTGCTTTTACCATCGACGTTTCGCCGAGAGGGCGCGCAGATGCATCCCACCGTGCCGATACAAGCGCCAGGGAAATGCCAAGACCGAGAGTCGGTAGCAGCTGCTGCTCTTGGCGCGAAGAACAAGCTGCTTTTCGTGACAGACGCGAATTCTGGGAAGGATTTCCTGGTGGACACAGGCTCCCAGCTGAGTTTTGTCAAGCCTTCCTGGCGCCTTCCAGCGGACCCCTGGTGCTAGCGGCAAATGGTTCGACGATCAAAACCTATGGGGAGAAAACGCTCCTACTATCCTTCCACGGGCGCACCTTCGAGTGGACTTTCGTCGTAGCTCCAGTTAGCAACAACATGTTAGGTGCTTATTTTTTATGCTCAAACAGTTATTTAGTTGATCTTACTAATAGACATATGGTAAATGCACTGTCTTTCCCCTCTCTCTCCTGTACAGCTCGGGTGGCCCCGCCTTCTGCACATCCTAATGTCACAGCTGCGGGTGGTAAGTTTCATGCACTACTCAATCAGTTCCCAGCACTCACGGTCCCAACATTTTCAGCGTCAATAGCTAAACACGGGGTCGAGCACTTCATAACTACCTCCGGCCCCCCTGTTTTTGCAAAAGCTCGGCGCTTGGACCCAGCTAAACTGGCCATTGCACGCGAGGAATTCACCAACTTGGAAAAACTGGGCATTGTCAACCCTGCATATGGTCCCCAAGGCTGACGGCCTGTGGCGGCCTTGCAGTGATTTCCGCAGGTTAAATGATGCTTCAGCACACGACCGCTACCCGATTCCGCACATCCAGGATTTTTCGGCGCATTTGGCGGGGGCGCGCATCTTTTCCAAAATAGATTTGGTCCGCGGTTATCACTAAGTCCCAGTCCGCACTCAAGACATACCCAAAACGGCAATAATAACCCCCTTTGGGCTTTTCGAGTTTTTGCGCATGCCTTTTGGCCTCAAAGGCGCCGCACAGACGTTCCAACGCATGATGGATGCGGTGTTGCGTGGCCTCCCTTTCGTGTTCGCCTATTTGGATGATATTTTGGTAGCCAGTGCATCCGAAGTCGAACACGAACACCACCTCACAGCGGTTTTCCAGAGGCTGACAGAGCATGGGCTGATAATTAACCCAGCGAAATGTCAATTCGGGGTAGCGCAAATCGATTTTTTGGGCCACCGCGTTTCTCCAGAAGGAGCGGTCCCGCTGCCTGATAAAGTACGCGCGATAACGGAGTTTCCCCACATATACCTAGTAGGCATGACGGTGCATATTCTGGAAGCTTCACGTCTCAATGGCCAAAGAGGACCTGACCCTGCAGAGACCTACGAGAGGTGTGAAGTTGGTCTTTTAGGAGACGGGAAGTGGGAGAGAATGTCCCAGCAGGAGCCCTGGAGGCTAGAAGGATGAGAGAGACAATGGAGACAAAGGAGCCTGGGGGGGGGGGGGGGGGGGCTGTATGTTTACTCAAGGACTGTGGGTTGGGGGTGTGTTATTTGATGTTGGGGTATAAGAACTGTGAAGGATGATTGTTCTACCTCTTTTCTGAGATTCTGTTCTTGTTGGAGGATGTGACCTCTCAAACCAACCCTGAGAAATAAACTCAGTCTCGTTTCTGAAAGGCATCCTCTACATTGTTATTTATACATTCATTAATTTGGGGAAAACGATTTGATTTAATACATATTTACTACAAATTACATGCACTTTTTTTTTTTACCGCCGTTTGTTAGGTTTTACTGTCTCATGTGATGACGTCATTAACCGTGCCATGAAAACAAGCCAGTCGTGTCCGAAAGCTGTTAATTTTATTGTTATATTGAGTTTACTATATAGTCCACTATATCTAAATTCACTATATAGCGAGTAGGGAGGGAGGGAGGGAGGGAGTGAACATTCCGAACACAGCCATTGTTTTTGAGCAAGGGAAAGTGTCCCGTTTCAGTGACAACCATATGTTCTAAACTAGTACCGGAAGTTGCTACCATAACTCACACAAGGCAACATGGGGCCTCGGAATAAGGTGGATACTAATTTTTAGAAGAACATTAAGACTTACATTGTGCACGTTTCTGAACACTGTGTTGATGTACCATTTTAAACAAAATCTTTGTTTTCATGAAAATCTTCTATATTTCACCTTTAAATGAAGACAAAACCAAAATATTAGTTTTTGGAGCCAAAAAAGTAAGACTCAAAGTTAGCACTCAGCTTCAATCAATGATGCTAAAAACCAACAGCCAAGCCAGAAATCTGGGTGTGGTTCTAGACTCGGACCTGAATTTTAACAGCCACATTAAGACAATAGTGAAGTCAGCCTATTATCACTCAAAGAACATACCGAGGATTAGAGGTCTGATGTCTCAGCAGGATCTAGAAAAACTTCTCCAAACATTCATCTTCAGTAAACTGAACTACTGTCACGCTGTCCTCACAGGTCTCCCTAAAAAGTCCATCAAACAGCTGCAGTTGGATCAGAACGCTGCAGCTCGAGTCCTCACCAACACCAAGAAAGTAGATCATATAACTCCAGTTCTCAAATCTAAACTGGCTTCCTGTCTGTCAAAGAATAGATTTTACAATACTGCTGTTGGTTTATAAAGCTCTGAATGGTTTAGGGCCAAAATACATTTCAGATCTGGTAGTCCATTATGAACCACCTGGAGCCCTCGAATCATCAGGGTCAGGCCTACTATCTGTGCCCAGAGTTAGAACCAAACATGGTGTGAGGCAGCGTTTAGTTTTTATGTCCCCCACATATAGAACAAACTCCCAGAAATCAGGGCTGCTGAAACTCTCAGCTGCTTTAAATCCAGGTTAAAAACTATTTTCCGTGACCTTTCAGTAGAACAATTGTTAATCTCCTACAATGCACTGCAAATTTTTGTCATTCTATTTTAGCTTGTTTTTGTTTCTCTTTACTTTTTAGTTTGCTTTTAAATTCTTATGTATTCCTTTTGTAACTTGCTGTAATGCTTTAATGTTTTTATGTAAAAGCACTTTGAATTGTCTTGTGCTATACAAATAAACTTGCCTTGCCGCACAAGATGGTGCACCGTCATGCACGAAGATAATTTTGCTTCAGAAGACATGGTTCTTCTTTTTGTACCATGGAACAAAGTGGTCAGTCAGAAACTCTACATACTTTGCTGAGGTCACTGTCACACCTTCAGGGATCCGAAAGGGGCCTACCAGCTCTCTCCCCATGATTCCGGTCCAAAACATGACTCCGCCACCTCCTTGCTGACGCTGCAGCTTTGTTGGGACACGGTGGCCATCCACCAACCATTCACTACTCCATCCATCTGGACCGTCCAGGGTTGCATGGCACTCATCAGTAAACAAAACTGTCAAAATTCATGCATTTCTGGGCCCACTGCAACCGTTTGCTTGTGAGCATTTGTTCATGGTGGCCAAACAGTAGATTTATGCACAACTGCAAGCCTCTGGAGGATCCTACACCTTGAGGTTCGTGGGACTCCAGAGGTACCGGCAGCTTCAAATACCCGTTTGCTGCTTTGTAATGGGATATTAGCAGACGCTCTCTTAATCCGATGAATTTGTCTGACAGAAATCTTCCTCATTATGCCTTTATCTGCACAAACCCATCTGTGCTCTGAATGAGTCACAAATTTCTTCATATTACGATGATCACACTTGAGTTTTTGTGAAATATCTAATGTTTTCATACCCTGTCCAAGGCATTGTGTTATTTGATGCTTTTCGGAAGCAGAGAGATCCTTTTTCTTTCCCATATTGCTTGATATGGGAAAGTGTGTTGATAGACCAGTGTTCTTTGCCAGACCCGGGTCCCCACTGATGTTCCGTCCAGTCTGCTCACCTGCCTCATGTTCTCCACATATTATCCTTTAGACCTACATAGTCACGGCAACTTCATGGTATAATTTAAGCATTAAATCTTCAGTATTATCTTTTTCTAGTCAAATTTATCACTTTTCGTTTCCTTGTTTTGTTCACGGTGTGCTCTGGTTATTGATGCCACGATGTTGCACATTATCCAATCAGTACGGAGCCAACACAAAACCCCGCCCATACCTCTAGAAGCCAGAGCATAAGGAACAAGTGATGACTAAACTTTTATTGATAAAAATTACCTATTTTGACTGAACAACTCCATACTTGGGGATACACACCCTTGTAACCTTAGTAAAACACATAAAATCTTAGGTCAGTCTGACTAACAGTTCAAGAGATATGCCTGGAACAGACACACTGACACAGATTCCACGCATTTATAGATGGATAATTTTATTAATTACATTTCTTTGAAATCAGAGTTAAATTATTGTTCTGTTCTGCAAAATTATGGTCAAAAGTTTAAACTGCATGAGGAAACAAAACTGTAAACCCTTTTATTCACTGCGAGAGTTCTCCTCGTTTATTCTGGTCGGAATTTATATCCCACCTGCTGCTTGTACAATGGAGGCACTGCAGCACCTCGCTGACCAGATAGCAGATGTGGAGGAAAAACATCCAGACTCTCTGCTTATCATTCTGGGTGATTTCAATAGAGCTCATCTCACAAATGAGCTTCCTAAATACAGACAGCATATTAAATGTCCCACCAGGGACACAAATACACTTGACCACCGTTACACAGTTTTAAGAAACACCCATCATGCCGTCCCCCGTGCAGCTCTGGATTTTTCTGACCACTGTCTGCTCCATCTTATTCCAACATGCAGACAGAAACTAAAAACTTCCAAGTCTGTTTTTAGGACTGTGAAGAAATGGACTGAGGAATCAAAGCTGGAGTTACAAGCCTGCTTTGACTGCACAGACTGGAGTGTTTTTGAAGATGCAGCCATTAACCTAAATGAACTCACTGATACTGTGACATCATACATCAGTTTTTGTGAGGACATGTGTGTGCAGACCAAGACCTTCTGCACATACAACAATAAACCCTGGTTCACTCCTAAACTGAAGCAGCTACATCAGACCAAGGAGGAGGCCTACAGGACTGGTGACTGGACTCTGTACAAGCGGGCCAGAAACATGCTGACGAAGGAGACCAGGCTTGCTAAGAGGAGCTACAGTGAGAAGTTACAACAAAACTTCTCAGCCAACAACTCTGCTTCTGTTTGGAGAGGCCTGCAGAATATCACCAACTACAGGAGACCATCCCCCCACCCTGTGGAAAACCTCCAGCTGGCTAACGACCTTAACAGCTTTTACTGTAGGTTTGAAAAGAACCTACAGTTCTCACCTCCCACCCACACAAAAGGATTATCTGCAGCCCCAGGAACTCCATCCCTCCTCCACTCTGACCTCCCACTAGCACTAACGATCTGTGAAGAGGAGGTGCGCTGGGTCTTTCAGAGACAAAAGATCAAGAAGGCTGCAGGACCTGATGGTGTGTCTCCGTCCTGCCTGAGAGTCTGCTCCAACGAGTTGGCCCCCCATCTTCACCCGGATCTTTAATAGATCACTGGAGCTGTGTGAAGTGCCTTCCTGCTTCAAACGCTCCATCATCATTCCAGTTCCCAAGAAACCCTCTGTTAGAGGATTAAATGACTACAGACCTGTTGCCTTGACCTCTGTGGTCATGAAATCCTTGGAGATTGGTGCTGAACTCCAACTCAGCTCATCTCCAACGGCGACAAGTCCGCCTACAGGGAAGAGGTGGCCCAGCTGGTGTCCTGGTGCAGCCACAACAACCTGCAGCTGAATGCTCTGAAGACAGCGGAGATGACTGGACTTCAGGAAAGTCACAACCCCCCTGCCCCCCCTCACCATCACAGGCTCTCCCATCACCATTGCAGATTCCTTCCGCTTCTTGGGCACCACCATCACCCGAGACCTCAAATGGGAGCCAACCATCAGCTCCCTCATCAAAAAGGCCCAGCAGATGATGTTCTTTCTGCGGCAGCTGAGGAAGCTCAAGCTACCCACCAAGATGTTAGTGCAGTTCTACACGGCCATCATCGAGTCCATCCTCACCTCCTCCATAACTGTGTGGTACGCAGGAGCCACTGCCAGGGACAGACTAAGGCTGCAGCGCGTCGTGCGCACTGCTGAGAAGGTGATAGGCTGCGAGCTCCCATCTCTCCAGGACCTGTACATCTCCAGGACCTGGAGGCGTGCTGGCCGGATCATAGCCGATCCTTCACATCCTGGTCACGTACTGTTTGCTCCCCTCCCCTCAGGTAGAAGACTTCGGTCCATTCGGACTAAAACCTCCCGGCACATGAACAGCTTTTTCCCCTCTGCCATCAGACTGCTGAACATTAAATGACTTTTTGACTCTCGTGCACTATGTACAGCAGCTCAACCAGACTCACGTCATTCATCACTGTTTTCTGTTGCATTATCGACTGCACTATGTGGTACTTCACATTATCTGCTACTTGCTAATTTTTTAAAACTGCCTTGACTAGTACTACTCATTATTACTAGTATTGTTATTATTATTATCATTATTACTTATTATTACTTATTTTTCTACACTTATTGCACGTTTTCAGTCCTTTAGTTTTTTAGTTTCTCTTTTTCTCATCATGTTTTTAATGTTGCAGCATGGCATCGAGACAAATTCCTAGTTTGTGTACTACATGAACAATGGCAATAAATCTGATTCTGATTCTGAACCACCTGAAGGTCGTCACAGGCCCCCTGATGGACCCACTGCAGTTTGCCTACCGGTCAAACAGGTCAGTGGATGATGCAGTGAATATGGGACTACACTACATCCTGCAACACCTCGACTCCCCAGGGACGTATGCCAGGATCCTGTTTGTCGACTTCAGCTCAGCGTTCAACACCATCATTCCAGGCATTCTTCATCAGAAACTCCTCCAGCTCAAGGTGCCCCCCTCCACCTGCCAGTGGATCTCCAGCTTTCTGACTGACAGGTGGCAACAGGTGAAGCTAGGGAGATTTACATCCAGCTCCCGAAAAATTAGTACTGGCGCCCCCCCAAGAATGTGTCCTTTCCCCACTGCTCTTCTCCCTCTACTCCAACGACTGCACCTCAGAGGACCCTTCGGTGAAGCTCCTGAAGTTTGCGGACAACACCACAGTCATCGGTTTGATCCGGGATGGTGATGAGTCTGCATACAGGCGGGAGGTGGAGCAGCTGATCCTCTGGTGCGGCCAGAACCATCTTGAACTTAACCCAGCCAAAACGGTGGAGATGACTGTGGATTTCAGGCGACACCCTCCTTCATTCCCCCCACTCACCATCCTCAACAGCACAGTGTCCACTGTGGACTCCTTCAAGTTTCTGGGTACCACAATCTCCCGGAACCTGAAGTGGTCCTCCCATATAGACACTGTCCGGAAAAAGGCCCAGCAGAGGTTGTTTTTTTCTGCGTCAGCTCAAGAAGTTTGATTTGCCTCAGGAGCTGCTGGTTGTCTTCTACACCGCCATCATCCGATCTGTCCTCTGCTTTTCCATCAGTGTCTGGTTTGGATCTGCCACTAAACAGGACAAGACCAGACTGCAGCGGATCATTAAGTCTGCGGAGAGGATCATTGGTACCGACCTACCCTCCATTGAGAACTTACATCAGTCCATAACCAGGAAACGGGCGGGAAACATCTGTGCTGACCCGTCACACCCCGGCCACAAACTGTTTGAACTTCTGTCTTCTGGTCGTCGTTACAGATCACTGAAGGTCAAAACCACCTGTCACAGGAACAGTTTCTTTCCTCAAGCCATCACTCTGATGAACTAACATTCACCTAGTCCTACCTGTTGCTGTACTCATGACTTTTCATCCATTCTTACATTGCACATAACTCTCACACTGCTTTTTACTTGATTCACATTATATCACTGAATCTGAGTTCACACTGAAATACTGTGTGACTGTATATTTTTTCATATATTTCTGCAAAGTGTGGATAGTCTGAGTAAATAAGCTGCATATATTCCTGTATATATTTGCATCCTTTTATAGAAACGTGGACAGACTAATTTACTGTACATACTCTGTTGTCATTGAATCCTTATTTAAATCTTATTTAAATCCTCCACCTGAACAACGAGAGCAAGTTTAGCCAAAGTCAAATTCCTTGTATGTGTTGTGCATACTTGGCCAATAAAACTGATTCTGAAAACGCAATTTTACCACAATCCATTTCAAATTTTTAAACAAAACAACGTATTTTTTTAAAGTCAAAAATTAGCCATAAAATAATCCACAAATTTATAATAAAGTCTCAAATATACAATTCATAATTTTACAAGAGGAAATTACAAATTTGAAGAAAATGGTTTCAAATTTAGATAAGTTTGATTTTGATTTTGTTTACTTTATTGATCTCCAGAGGGGAAATTGAGGGCATCCACCTGGATGGATGAAGCAGCCACGGCACGGCGCTATCCCTTAACCATTCACACACACATTCACACCTAGGGCCACTTTAGAGTCTCCAATTAACCTAACCTGCATGTTTTTGGCCTGTGGGAGTAAACCCATGCAGATACGGGAAGAACATGCAAACTCCACACAGATCACTGTTGGTCAGGGGCTGGGATCAAACCAGGGGTCCCATGGCCAAGGGTGAGTTGCTGTGCTGGTGCAGTGCTAACCACTGCACCACCACACCGCCCAAATTTACAGAGAAAAGCAGAAAACCATCAGAAAATTGTTATAAATTTTGGGGGAAAAGAAACCTCAAACCTTCAAGAAGTCAAGTGGGTGGCTCTTTGTACCCTTAACTCAACTAGAATTTTTTGGATGTCTACTTTATTAATTTCAAAGCACTGCTTTTACCCGAGTAGAATTTCTGGTTACTATACCCACCTGATGACATAATTTAAGTATGCATGAGTACATTACTGTTATGTTTCTTTCCCTTCCCTACTCTCAATGGAAAAAAATAAACACTAGAATAAAAATACAAAAAATACACATTTTTGTCATTTATGTAAACCATGACAAAAAAAAAATCCTGCAGGACAAAACATGACACTTGATATTTTCTAACCTGTTTGTATACCACCATAGACAGAGAGAACCTGAATTAGACAGAGCTCAGAGAGGGCAAGATGAAACAGAAGAGAGGAGCCAAGGAGAGCGAAGTGTTCAGGCAGAGGAAGGAGAGAAGGTTAACACCACTAAAAAGTCTAAACACAGGATGTCTGGGTGGGACCCGAACTGGCCCAGTATTCAAGCCTCGGTTGTACAATACTTCAAAATGGTAAGATCTATATGCAATGTTACTGTGTAAAATTTTAAAAAGAAATAAATAGTATAAAATTAACACATTCCAATATGTTTAACCCCCCCCCGGGGAAAAATATGTTGCTACTAGGGATGGGCATTCGGTGAAATTTTCTTCACCGATCGTCGGAGAATTAATGATTAATAATCGGTTAATCATTAACATCTTTAGGTAGGTAACAAGGCAGGTAGACTACATTAGAACATCAGGTATCAGCACGGAGAGCCGCACAACTCAAATCCACCTCTCTCTCTCAAATCCTTCTCTCTCTGTTCGCTGTTCTCGTGTTGGCTCGGCTCGGGAATCTCGCAAGCTGATTGGCCGAGACGTTTCACCCCGCAAGCTGATTGGCCGAGACGTTTTACCCAGCTTCTCTCCCTGCCGAGCGGCCACCCAACAAACGAAGACCGCATTCATTGCTCTATCGCTCGTGTTGCTTAGTCTAGCTGCGTGGAACTTTTTGCTGTTCTCTTGTGCCATTTTGTGCGAAATAGTCTTCCCGTCGAGCCACTACGCCGCCTCCTGCAGCTTCCCTCGACGATCCTGCGCCTCTAGCACCTGAGGAGCAGTAAAGCTCTCATTAACCTGTGCAGTAAATCATTTTCATCTTGAGTTACGTATCTTGTTATAAGAATAAAAGAGTTCTAAAAACATATTTATGTACACTTTATTTACATCTACGTATGTATGTACGTACACTTACGCACACACACGTGTGTGTGTCTTCTACCAAATCTTCATGACCTTCTCAATAAAGTTTCTGAAAAAAAAAAAAAAAAAATCTTCACGACAGCCATTACTCAGCGCGCAACCACTGTTGGCGGTTTCTTTTCAGTGTATTGCTGTGCTATTTTCATTTATTCTCTATCAAAAATGGCTTCGCGTAATAAGGGTGTTCCATGGACCAATAAGGAGGTGCAGTGTCTTTTATCAGGCTTGGATGAGTGGTGTTCAAATGATACATCATTTGTGTTGTCGATGAGGTATATTTGTATGCTGCATTGCAGTGACTGCAGTACACCTGGTCATTTTTTAAATTGAAATGGTCCCACGCAACACTTCGCCGTAACCGCTTCATGATTTGGCGATTGCCCTACGGAAGCTCGCATGTATCAAATGAGGCACGCCAGGGTACGGCGATGGTGTAATGTTGCCCCCTGGTGCCCAAATTTTGCCAGTGGCACAGTTAAATGCATTGCATTGTTTGAGGACGGCCATGCACTAGGCCTAATAACCTACATTCGGATTGTTTTAAAAAAAAAAAAAAACGGTTTGTTGACGAAAATGAACTTCCTCGGTGAAATTCTTAATGATCAATTATCGGTTAATCGGTAAATTATGCCCATCCCTAGTTGCTACCACACCAAGGTCTTTAAGCCAGAGGAAACGCTGCACTGCTGATCCCAACCACCTCAATTGGCTCCTTTCAATGTGTGAGAACAGCAGCTCTACCCTGAGCCGAATGACTGATCTCCTCCCCCCATCTCTTACGCTGAGTCCAGCAATCCTATGGAGAAAGCTCATTTCAGCAACTTGTATCCACAATCTCATTCTTTTAGTCGTTACCCAAAGTTCATGGTCATAGGTGAGGGTAGGAACGTAGACTGACCAATAAATTGATAGCTTTGCCTTGGAGCTCAGCTACCTCTTCACCACAACAGACTGGTACAATCTCCGCATCATTGCACATGCTGCTCCAATCCATCTGTTCACCTCCCACTCGTGAATCAGACCCTGAGATACTTCAACTCCTCCACTTGGGGCAGGACTTTGTCCCCAACCCAGAGAGGACAGTCCACCCTTTTCCAGCTCAGGACCATAGACTCAGACTTGGAGATGCTGATTGTAAAAATTCATCCTTCATTATTTTTCTCCTTTTATTTAAAAATGTAATAATATCCGGTGACTTCCGGTTATGGCTGCCACGTGAGAAGGACACGTCTCACTCTGCTCTGCTCCTGGAGAAAAAAAAAAAAATCGGCAAATAACTCATGTGGGACAGAACGTATCCCAGCGTTTGGGCGAGGATATGTCGGTGAAGCCTAAGGCTGGAAAACCAGGTAGAGGAAAAAGCGAGCCGCCGAAACAGTCCAAATTAACGGACTTTCACGTCTGTGACGCAGCAGATAAAGCTCCATATATGGCGGAGTAAGCTAACAGCGGTGCGGTATCTGCGGGAAACGGCACAGGTGCGGTGCTAGCTGCCATAAGTTCAATGAGAGCAGACTTTTCCTCTAAATTTGATGGGATTATGGCAGCGTTGGAAGGAATGAGAAAGGAATTGGGTGACTGTGTAGAACGAATGGCGCAGGTGGAGCTTCGTGTCTCTAGTGCTGAAGATGACGTCACCTGTCTTCAATTAAAGGTGCGCACTTTAGAAAAAAAAAAATAAATAAATGTCTGGAAGATAATGTCCTGGATTTGGAGTCCCGGTCGAGACGGAACAACTTGAGGCTGGTGGGTCTACCGGAGGAATCCGAAAGTCGGGACTCATGTTCCTTTCTGGAAAAGTGGATTCCGGAGGCGCTGGGCAGCGCGGAGCTGCAATCAGCAGTGGTTCTGGAAAGCGCACACCGTATTGGCCCACGGAGAGATAAGGGACCACCGAGGACCCTAATTATGAAGTTTCTCAGCAACAGAGACAGGATGAAGATCTTCAACGCTGCACGAGCTAAAGGAGAGATTAACCAGGACCAGCTGGTGCGGTTCTACCCAGATTTGGCCACAGGAATCCAGCAATTGAGGAAGCAGTTTGATCCCGTACGTAAAGAGCTGCGCAACCTTGGGATTCGTCATGGTGTAATCTATCCTGCGAGACTGTTGACCACGTATGGGGGCAGAACCCACATCTTCAAGACCCCAGAGGAGGCGCAGGAGTTCATCAAGAAGATCCAAGAAGAGACTGGTGGGAGCTAAGCATGAACAAAATATAAGGTAGAATATTTAAGCATTTGCACAGGCATCTGACTGACTTGAAGCAAATAGCAAGTTTACAAAATATAGATTGTATTATATATTAAAAAAAAAAAACTATGATGTACAAAGTTGCTAAAAATTTTGGAGTTAAGTTGGAAAACTACAGAGGAGAGTTAATGTTACGTCATTAAAAGCAGTAGAGTTAGGGTGATTGGGAGGATGAAGAAGGAGTGGCTTTGGCTGTTCCTCGTGGGTGTGGAGCGGTCGATGGCTATATCGGGAGATGGAATTTTTCTTTTGATTTTGGGGGGGATCGCCACAAATGTGGGAAGGGGGAATTTGTGTGTAGTTTGTAGGATGAATGTTCAACCACTCATTTTTTTGCTTCTCTGTATGAGCATGTTTACACTGCAAGGTAATCCCAAACTCTCTATTGATCATAAACCAAAGCGTTAATCTTAATTTAACTTCATGGAATTGCAGAGGTCTACAAAATTTAAAAAAACTTAAACAAGTTATGAATAAAATAAAAGACATGGGTTCAAAAATTGTGTTTTTACAAGAAACTCACCTAATAGAGGAGGATGTAAAAAGAATTAGGAGTAGATGGCAAGGAAGTGTTTTCACCTCATCATTTTCATCCCGAGCCAGGGGAGTTATGACTCTCATACATAAATCAGTCCCATTTCAAGTGAAAAATGTAATTGGAGACAAATTTGGAAGATATGTAATCATTCAAGGATCTTTGCTATTAGAAAATATAAATTTGGTGAACTTATATGGTCCCAATATACAGTAGATGATCAAAAGTTCTTTGCTAATTTATTTCTTATCTTATCATCACTTACAGGGCAACATATAATAGCAGGGGATTTTAATTGTACATTGAATCCCGGTATAGATGGATCAACAGGACTGGACTGTACGCACAATGGATGTAGGATGACCATTAATCATTTTATGAAAGAATTGAGATTGCTAGATATATGGAGAGAGATGAAACCACAAGTTAAAGCCTACTCTTGTTATTCCAGTACCTACAAGACATTCTCACGTATTGATTATTTTTTGATCTCCACAGAATTAAGGTCCAAGATTCAAAACTGCTTTTATGATAACATCGTGATCTCAGATCATGCACCCTGCTGTCTAATATATGTAGATAAGAAATTGACAAAGGAATCAGGTAGATGGCAATTTCAACATAAATGGCTTCAGGATGAGGAATTTGTCAAGTACATAGAAAAACAGATGAGTTCTTTGACATCAATACTACACAAACATCAGCATGTGTAAAGTGGGAGGCTTTCAAAGCTTTTATTAGGGGGCATATTATTAGTTATACAGGTTCAAAATCTAAGAAGACTCGAGAGGAGAGAGTCCAATTGGAACATAAAATAAAAAGTCTTCAGGAAAAAGTGTATGCAGGAAGTGATCAAGGTTGGAGAACGAATTACTGATTTTGAGAGCTGAATATGACAAAAAAATCAGCGAATAGAGCTGCCTCGAGTCTTCTAAGATTGAAGCAATCTTTTTATGAACAAGGTGAAAAATCAGGAATATTATTGGCATGGCAGATTAAACAATTAGAATTTAAAACACCAATTACCAGTATTATAAGTAACGGACAGGTAGTTATAGATCCTTTAGAAATTAATAGAGCCTTTAGAGATTACTATGAAAAATTATATGATACCAAAAATGAATCTGATTTAACAAAACTAAATGGGTTTTTGAACGAACTATCTATACCATGTATTCCAAATGAAAACAGGGAGATATTGGAGTCTAAAATTAGTCAAGAAGAAGTTGGGCTAGCTATTGATAATATGAAATGAGGAAAAAGTGCAGGACCAGATGGTCTTCCAGTTGACCTTTATAAAAAAAAATTTAAGAATAAATTAATAAAACCTTTTTTGGAAATGGTTTTAGAAGCATTTCAAAATAGTAATTTACCATCATACATGAATAATGCCTTAATTATACTGTTGCCAAAACCAGGTAAGCCCTCTAATAAATGTGAAAATATGAGACCAATAAGCCTATTAAATGCCGACCTTAAGATAATCTGTAAAATTTTAGCAAGACGAATACAAGAAATTTTACCAATTATTAATCGAGATCAGAATGGCTTTATAAAGGGAAGACAAGGCTTCCATAATGTAAGAAGACTATTTAATATTATTTATTCTAATGAAGCACCGGATACAGCTCTCCTATCACTAGACGCCGAAAAGGCCTTTGATAGAGTCGAATGGCCCTTTCTTTTTGAAGTCTTACAAAGGTTTGGACTTGGAAATAATTTCATAAAATGGGTTCAGATAATATACAATAATGCTACAGCAGAAATCCTAACAATATTTCAAAATCAATAATCAATAGAGGATGTCGACAAGGCTGTCCACTTTCACCTTTACTGTTTACTATGGCAATTGAACCTTTAGCGATGGCGATACGTTTACATTCACAAATATATGGAATTAAAGTTGGACCAACAGAACATAAAATCTCCCTGTACGCCCATGACAATTTTGTTTATGTCGAATCTTAAAAAATCAATTCCGACCTTGTTGAATTTAATAAAGAATTTGGTGGAAATATCAGGATATAAAATAAATAAAACTAAATCTTCAATATTAATGCTAAATGAGACCCAGAGAAATTACCCAGCCCCTGAGGTAAATCAATTCAACGTTGTAAATCAGTTTAAATATTTAGGAATCCAAATTGTGCCTAAGCTAGAATCAGTCGCCAGTGTCAACTATGAAGCCTTAATGACAGATATCAATGAGTTAATTCAGAGATGGATGTCACTACCAATGTCGATGATCGGGAGAATCAATATACTTAAAAGTAATATTTTACCTAAAATACTTGAATATTTCAATACATTCCCTTACCACCACCTTTAGATTTATTCTCAAGAATTAAAAAAAAGTTAGTGGAATTTATATGGAACAACAGGAGGGCTAGATTACGTCTGTCTTTATTATATTTACCATTTGATCGTGGAGGTCTGAAATGTCCAAATTTTATGTTGTATTATTGGTCAGCACAACTGAGGTCTATGACATATTATTTTTCATTAAATGATCTCCCTCACTGGACTGAAATGGAATCATACAATTTACCTTTACCTCTTCCCATATTTATAAACTCAGATTCGGCAAAAAAATTACAAAAACAAGTTAAAAATCCATTTGTAAAGCATATGATCAAAATATGGTGTGAAGCTAAAAACTATTTAAAAGAACCACACTTATTGTCACAATTTAGCCCAATATGGGGTAATCAATATTTTAAACCAGGGAGAGCGGATGCTTTATTTAAAGTATGGAATTTAAAAGGGATTCAAAAGATTCAAGATTTATATTTGCCATGTGCAGATAATGTCTTTTCAAGAGCTGAGGATCAAATTTAATCTTAATAGAACATTTTTTTAAATATTTTCAACTTAGAAACTTTATTCGATCAAATCAAAATAAAGCTCTCACTCGACCCATTTATTCATCCTTGGAAAAAATGTTGATGAAAGATAGTAAAAGAAAGGGTATTATTTCAGAGTTTTATAACTCATTGACACTATCCTCAAGAGAAAACTCACAGAAAAGATTAAACTACTGGAAAGAAGATCTGCAAACTGAAATTTCAGAGGAACAATGGGAATTGGCTTGTACAGAAGCTCAAACCAAATCAATAAATGTACGTCTTAAATTGATATATTTTAAATGGTTAATGCGGATGTATGTTACACCGGAGGAGTTAAATAGATATAACAAAAATATACCAGATACATGCACAAAATGCATGGAAAGTAAAGGAACCCTATTTCATTGTGTATGGGAATGTAGAATAATTAGAATGTTTTGGGAAGAGGTGAGGGTAACAATTGAAAAAATAATCTCAAAACAAATCATATTGAATCCTAAACTGTTTTTGTTGGGTCTGTACCCAGAAAAGCACAACTTTAATAAAAGTGAAAGAACATTCATAGACCTCAGTTTGCTTAATGCCAAAAAATGTATTGCACTACTGTGGAAAAAGACTCACAGACCAGATGTGACTCAGTGGTTAAGACAGATGTTAAACCTTCCACTAGAAAGAATAACATATATACTGAAATCAAAGGAAATTGTGTTTGAGAATATATGGAGACCTTTTATTGATTATGTAAAAAATTTAAACATAACTCTTTAAGAAGAAGAAGAATGATGTGTGTGGACCTTGTAAATTCCAAACTGGTGAACATAATATGTATACTTATGTAATGGATTGTCTAGACTAAACAGAGGAGCATTGCTGAAGACTTGATTTTGTTGGTGGTTGTGGGTGTTTTTAGTGCATTTTTTTTGTAGTACTTTAGTGTTAGTGTTTGATTGTTTGTGTCATGTTTGTTAAAAAAAAAAAAAAAAAGGTTCAATAAAGATATTGTGGGAAAAAAAATGTAATAATATCCAATTAATATTCCTCTAATTTTTCCTCCTCTTACCCTAATGTCTGGGTGGAAAACAAATATTGAGTTTTCGATCACATGACTTCCGGCTGTTCTGGGGGGGATAATCACAGAGTAAAATGGAACAAAAAAGGGGACTTCCGGTTATGGCTGCCACGTAGGACGGACGTGTCTCGCTCTGCTCTGCTCCTGGAGAAAAAAATCGGCAAATAACTCTCTCATTTGGGACAGAACGTATCCCAGCATTTGAGCGAGGATATGTCGGCGAAGCCTAAGGCTGGAAAACCAGGAAAAGGAAAAAGCGAGCCGCCGAAACAGTCCAAATTAACGGACTTTCAGGTCTGTGACGCAGCAAACAAGGCTCCATATATGGCGGAGGAGGCTGGCGGCGGTGCGATTTCTGCGGGGAATGGCGCAGATGCGCTGATGGCAGCCATGAGTTCAATGAGAGCGGACTTTTCCTCTAGATTTGATGGGATTATGACAGCGTTGGAAGGAATAAGAAAGGAATTGGGTGACTGTGTAGAACGAACGGCGCAGATGGAGCTCCGTCTCGCTAGTGCTGAAGATGACGTCACCCGTCTTCAATTAAAGGTGCGCACTTTGGGAAAAAAAAAATAAATCTCTGGAAGATAATATTTTGGATTTGGAATCTCGGTCGAGACAGAATAATTTGAGGCTGGTGGGTCTTCCAGAGGAATCAGAAGGTCGGGACGTATGTTCCTTTCTGGAAAAGTGGATTCCGGAGGTGCTGGGCAGCGAGGAGTTGCAATCAGCAGTGGTTCTGGAAAAAGCACATCGTATTGGCCCACGGAGAGATAAGGGACCGCCGAGGACCTTAATTATGAAGTTTCTTAGCAACAGAGACAGGATGAAGATCTTCAACGCTGCACGTGCTAAAGGAGAGATTAAACACCAGGACCAGCAGGTGCGGTTCTACCCAGATTTGGCCACAGGAATCCAACAATTGAGGAAGCAGTTTGATCCCGTACGTAAGGAGCTGCGCAACCTTGGGATTCGTCATGGTGTAATCTATCCTGCGAGACTGCTGACCACGTATGAGGGCAGAACCCACATCTTCAAGACCCCAGAGGAGGTGCAGGAGTTCATCAAGAAGATCAAAGAAGAAGAAGAGACTGGTGGGAGCTAAGCATGAACAAAATATAAGGTAGAATAATTAAGCATTTGCACAGGCATCTGACTGACTTGAAGTAAACAGCAAGTTTACAAAATATAGATTGTATTATATATTAAAAAAACAAAACAAAAACAAAACAAAAAAAAAACTAAAAAACTATGATGTACAAAGTTGTTAAAAATTTTGGAGTTAAGTTGGAAAACTACAGAGGAGAGTTAATGTTACGTCATTAAAAGCAGTAGAGTTAGGGTGATTGGGAGGATGAAGAAGGAGTGGCTTAGGCTGTTCCCCGTGGGTGTGGAACGGTCGATGGCTATATCGGGAGACAGAATTTTTCTTTTGATTTTGGGGGGTTTGCCACAAGTGTGGGAAGGGGAAATTTGTTTGTGTGTAGTTTGTAGGATGAATGTTCAACCACTCATGTTTTTGCTTCTCTGTATGAGCATGTTTACACTGCAAGGTAATCCCAAACTCTCTATTGATCATGGACCAAAGTGTTCATCTTAATTTAACTTCATGGAATTGCAGAGGTCTACAAAATTTTAAAAAACTTAAACAAGTTATGAATAAAATAAAGGACATGGGTTCAAGAATTGTGTTTTTACAAGAAACTCATCTGATAGAGGAGGATGTTAAAAGAATTAGGAGTAGATGGCAGGGAAGTGTATTCACCTCTTCATTTTCATCCCGAGCCAGGGGAGTTATGACTCTCATACATAAATCAGTTCCTTTTCAAGTGAAAAATGTAATTGGAGACAAATTTGGAAGATATGTAATCATTCAAGGTTCTTTGCTATTAGAAAATATAAATCTTGTGAACTTATATGGTCCCAATATAGATGATCAGAAGTTCTTTGCTAATTTATTTCTCATCTTATCATCACTTACAGGGCAACATATAATAGCAGGGGATTTTAATTGTACATTGAATCCAGGTGTGGATAGATCAACAGGACTGGATTGTACGCACATTGGATGTAGGATGACTATTAATCATTTTATGAAAGAATTGAGATTGTTAGATATATGGAGAGAAATGAAACCACAAGTTAAAGCCTATTCTTGTTATTCCAGTACCTACAAGACATTCTCACGTATTGATTATTTTTTGATTTCCACAGAATTAAGGTCCAAGATTCAAAACTGCTTTTATGATAACATCGTGATCTCTGATCATGCACCCTGTTGTCTAATATATGTAGATAAAAAATTGACAAAGGAATCAGGTAGATGGCAATTTCAGCATAAATGGCTTCAGGATGAGGAATTTGTCAAGTATATAGAAAAACAGATAGACGAGTTCTTTGACATCAATACTACACAAACATCAGCATGTGTAAAGTGGGAGGCTTTCAAAGCTTTTATTAGGGGACATATTATTAGTTATACAGGATCAAAATCTAAGAAGACTCGAGAGGAGAGAGCTAAATTGGAACATAAAATAAAAAATCTTCAGGAAAAAGTGTATGCAGGAAGTGACCCAAGGTTGGAGAATGAATTACTGATTTTGAGAGCTGAATACGACAAAAAATCAGCGAATAGAGCTGCCTCGAGTCTTCTAAGATTGAAACAATCTTTTTATGAACAAGGTGAAAAATCAGGAAAATTATTAGCATGGCAGATTAAACAATTGGAAATTAAAACACCAATTACCAGTATTATAAGTAATGGACAGGTAGTTATAGATCCTTTAGAAATTAATAGAGCCTTTAGAGATTACTATGAAAAATTATATGATACCAAAAATGAACCTGATTTAACAAAACTAAATGGGTTTTTGAACGAACTATCTATACCGTGTATTCCAAATGAAAACAGGGAGATATTGGAGTCTAAAATTAGTCAAGAAGAAGTTGGGCTAGCCATTGATAATATGAAATCAGGAAAAAGTGCAGGACCAGATGGTCTTCCAGTTGACCTTTATAAAAAATTTAAGAATAAATTAAAACCTTTTTTGGAAATGGTTTTAGAAGCATTTCAAAATAATAATTTACCATCATACATAAATAATGCCTTAATTATACTGCTGCCAAAACCAGGTAAGCCCTCTAATAAATGTGAAAATATGAGACCAATAAGCCTATTAAACGCCGACCTTAAGATAATCTGTAAAATTTTAGCAAGACGAATACAAGAAATTTTACCAAATATTATTAATCGAGATCAGAATGGCTTTATAAAGGGTAGACAAGGCTTCCATAATGTAAGAAGACTATTTAATATTATTTATTTTAATAAAGAAGCACCGGATACAGCTCTCCTATCATTGGACGCCGAAAAGGCCTTTGATAGAGTTGAATGGCCCTTTCTTTTTGAAGTCCTACAAAGGTTTGGACTTGGAAATAATTTCATAAAATGGGTTCAAATAATATACAATAATGCTACAGCAGAAATCCTAACAAATAACAATATTTCAAAACCAATAAAAATCAATAGAGGATGTCGACAAGGCTGTCCACTTTCACCTTTACTGTTTACTATGGCAATTGAACCTTTAGCGATAGCGATACGTTTACATTCACAAATATATGGAATTAAAGTTGGACCAACAGAACATAAAATCTCCCTGTACGCCGATGATATAATTTTGTTTATGTCGAATCTAAAAAAAATCAATTCCAACCTTGTTGAATTTAATAAAGAATTTTGGGGAAATATCAGGATATAAAATAAATAAAACTAAATCTTCAATATTAATGCTAAATGAGACCCAGAGAAATTACTCAGCCCCTGAGGTAAATCAATTCAATGTTGTAAATCAGTTTAAATATTTAGGAATCCAAATTATGCCTAAGCTAGAATCAGTCGCCAGTGTCAACTATGAAGCCTTAATGTCAGATATCAGTGAGTTAACTCAGAGATGGATGTCACTACCAATGTCGATGATCGGGAGAATCAATATACTTAAAAGTAATATTTTACCTAAAATACTTTATTTCAATACATTCCCTTATCACCACCTTTAGATCTATTCTCAAGAATAAAAAAAAAGTTAGTGGAATTTATATGGAACAACAGGAGGGCTAGATTACGTTTGTCTTTATTATATTTACCATTTGATCGTGGAGGTCTGAAATGTCCAAATTTTATGTTGTATTATTGGTCGGCACAACTGAGGTCTATGACATATTATTTTTCATCAAATGATCTCCCTCACTGGACTGAAATGGAATCATACAATTTACCTTTACCTCTTCCCATATTCATATACTCAGATTCGGCAAAAAAATTACAAAAACAAGTTAAAAATCCATTTGTAAAGCATATGATCAAAATATGGTGTGAAGCTAAAAACTATTTAAAAGAACCACAGTTATTGTCACAATTTAGTCCAATATGGGGTAATCAATATTTTAAACCAGGGAGAGCGGACGCTGTATTTCAAGTATGGAATTTAAAAGGGATACAAAAGATTCAGGATTTATATTTGCCAGGTGCAGACAACATAATGTCTTTTGAAGAGCTGAGGATCAAATTTAATCTCAATAGAACACATTTTTTTAAATATCTTCAACTTAGAAACTTTATTCGATCAAATCAAAATAAAGCTCTCACTCGACCTATTTATTCATCCTTGGAAAAAATGATGATGAAAGATAGTAAAAGAAAGGGTATTATTTCAGAGTTTTATAACTCATTGACACTATCTTCAAGTGAAAATTCACTGAAAAGATTAAACTACTGGAAAGAAGATCTGCAAATTGAAATTTCAGAGGAACAATGGGAATTGGCTTGTACAGAAGCTCAAACCAAATCAATAAATGCACGCCTTAAATTGATGCATTTCAAATGGTTAATGCGGATGTATGTTACACCGGAGGAGTTAAATAGATATAACAAAAATATACCAGATACGTGCACAAAATGCATGGAAAGTAAAGGAACCCTATTTCATTGTTTATGGGAATGTAGATTAATAAGAATGTTTTGGGAAGAGGTGAGGGTAACAATTGAAAAAATAATCTCAAAACAAATCATATTGAATCCTAAACTGTTTTTGTTGGGTCTGTACCCAGAAAAGCATAATTTTAATAAAAGTGAAAGAACATTCATAGACCTCAGTTTGCTTAATGCCAAAAAATGTATTGCACTATTATGGAAAAAGACTCATAGACCAGATGTGACTCAGTGGTTAAGACAGATGTTAACAAACCTTCCATTAGAAAGAATAACATATATACTAAAATCAAAGGAAATTGTGTTTGAGAATATATGGAGACCTTTTATTGATTATGTAAAAAATTTAAACATAACTCTTGAAGAAGAAGGTGAATGATGTGTGTGGACCTTGTAAATTCCAAACTGGTGAACATAATATGTATACTTATGTATTGGATTGTCTAGACTAAACAGAGGAGCATTGTTGAAGACTTGATTTTGTTGGTGGTTGTTGGTGTTTTTAGTGCATTTTTTTTTTTTTTTTGTAGTACTTTAGTGTTAGTGTTTGATTGTTTGTATCATGTTTGTTAAAAAAAAAAAAAGGTTCAATAAAGATATTGTGGAAAAAAAATGGAACAAAAAAAAAAGTGTGAAAACATCCAAAATTTATTATGAAACTCTTGATAGTGACAGTGGTATGACCACAAATTAGTCTTAATTGAGAAGCAGCCCCCTCTCTCATTCCAAAGCAAAACTGGCCAAAAGACAAGTGGGCTAGCATCACCTATCCAGACATGCACAAAGCTAAATATTTCTTGATCTTCACAACACTTATGCATGTTTATCCACATCAGCCCATAAATTATTCAGAGCCCCCAACTTAATTTCTCCCGTTTGTTTTTCTGTTTTTGCTCCGTTTTTTGTTTTGTTTTTTTTAATATGTGATCAAATTTGATTGAGCATTAGCTAACTAACTAACCTGCACTTATATAGCGCTTTTCTAATCACAAAGACCACTCAAAGCGCTTTCACTAATACTAACCCTCTATTCTAAGGGCCTATAGGAAACCGATATCTAGGGACAATTTAGAACAGCCAATTAACCTAAGCTAAAGGCTGGCTTCATTCAACACACTCACCTGTCCAGGTGCTTGAGATGAAATTAAACATTGTTGTCTTGGTGTCTAATAGTTATCCCTCACTGATCCCGGTTACATGGTCACAATAAACTAATTACTGAAAATAAACTGATGCTGGCAATAATCAGTTTGCTCGTGTTTACATGCACTGAATAAACTGATTATTGGAGGGTAAACCATTTGAGTTAATGACGACAGTTGCATGCCCTTTATTGGATTATTCTGTTTACATGGCCACTTGAATAATCAGATAATTCCAGAAATCCAATCATAACCGGTTTATCTGTGTACATGTAAACATGGTCATTGTTAACAATAAGCAGTTGATTTGTAGACTCCCCTAGCTACTTCTAATAATCCTCAAAGCCACAGGCTAATTAGCTGGTATTATTTTCTGCTTCAAAGCAGCCAACCTTGGGTTACTACTCCGTCATTTTCTGTAGTTGTTGTTCAGAAGAATAAGACTTCCCAAGCGAGCGACACTCTTGAACGTTGGTGAAGTCTGGATCTCAGCGTCGTTCTCGAAAAGCCTGAACTCCAGCTAAGGTTATCCTTAACAGCTAGCTTGTTCCGGCATGGAGTATCCCAGCTTTGCTGGTTTGTTTCCAGCAGCCTCAAGAATTGTGTTGTTTTTCATCTCTTTGGAGCCTTCTTTCATTGGAAAGGAAACAGGAGGTGAGCAGGATCCAGGTGTGGGCCGTACAGAGGTCTCATCAGCCGGAATAAGAAGCATCTGCATAGCTGAGTGGAAGGAGACATTTTCTGTCTCACCCGTGTGGACACAACTACTTCTTTTAGATTTTGATTGGCGGTTGGCAACCAGCTTAAAGGTGCATTACTGGCATGTACTTCACTCCACATCACTCCATCCGGTCAGGAGCTGCAGTCCTTCCACCATCTGATGGTACAGACTGCAGTCAAAGGTAAGAACTTGGCAAGGAGGGCTAAACAGTGATTTGGATCTTCATAATATCCTATAGCTTCAAAGTGTGACACTGTGGCACACATATTTGAGATGCTTAGACTACATATGTATAGCACATTGATTGAGATGCTTAGACTGCATATGTATATTGTAATACCTCACGTCTTAGAAGGAACAATAAGTCTGGACCTCCTGGGGATAACAGTAGGAGGTGGAGGTGCCTTTGGAAATGACTCTGAAAGGACTTCCTGACCTCCAGGGGTCAGGTGGAGGAAGAAGAGACCTGGGAGAGATGTATTGTCTGTGGGGGGTTGAATGACAATGTGATTCTGTACTTTGATGTCCCAGGTATAAAAGTGGGGGATTGGAGAAGTTGGTCCTTTTTTCTGTTTGAGAGGACATTGGAGATGTGAGATGATTAATAAACCTGAATTGAGAAATAAATTCAGCCTCTTCATTTCACGTTCTCCACATTGGTGACCTTAAGACGTACAATGACCAGAGACAATTCCCCCGAACCAGACTCGTCAGGGACCAGCCGAGCAAGCGCGGTCTCAGTCAAGCTACCAGAATTCTGGCAGGACAACCCAGACTCGTGGTTCCTCCTGGCCGAAGCCCAGTTCGCGCTCGGGGGAGTAACAGCAGATGACAAAATTCTACCACGTCATCGCCAAGCTCGACAGCCGCACAGCTCGACATGTGCGGAGCCTGGTGCAGCACCCGCCCGCTGGCGACAAATACAGCGGGTTGAAATCTGCCCTCATCCAGCGTTTCACGCCCTCAGCCCAGGAGAGAGCTAGGAGGCTCCTGGCTCTGCACGACTTGGGAGGAAGCACGCCTGTCGACCTGATGGAAGACATGCTGAAGCTGAGAGGCTCAGACAACGACGATTTCCTCTTCACGCACATTTTCCTGAGAACCCTACCATCGCAGACGAGGGCGACCCTGGCGGGCACTCACTTTGTGACCCAGCGGGACTTCCGCGTGCTGGCCCAGGAGGCGCAGCGGAACCTCAACGCCAGCGAAGAGGACATGGCCACCGCAGCAGCGGCAGACCTCGGCGCGGCGACCGGGAGCAGCGGTGGGCCAGAGGCGACGGAGGCGGTTCCACCAACAACGGCGGCAGCGAAGCCCCGACACCAGAGGAGACGACCTCTGTTTTTACCATCGTCGTTTTGCAGAGAGGGCACGCAAGTGTGTACCGCCGTGCCAGTTCAAGAGCTCGGGAAACGCCAGGACCGGGAGTCGCTAGCAGCTGCGGCCCTCGGCGAACGGAACAAGCTGCTCTACCTGACGGATGCGCGCTCTGGGAGACACTTCCTCGTGGACACGGGCTCCCAAATGAGTTTCATCACCCCAACCTACGCTGACTGGCTGGCAGGCCCCGGGGGTGACGGAGCAACAGCGGCGAACGGCTCGAGCATTAAGACCTTCGGTGAAAGGACTCTACTTCTGTCACTGCACGGCCGCACATATGAGTGGACTTTTTTTATAGCGGCGGTCAGTTTCAACATGTTAGGTGCTGATTTTCTGTGCTCACATGGGTTGTTAGTTGATTTTCCCAATAGACGCCTGGTTAATGCACTCTCGTTTTACTCTATCCCTTGTGCAGCTCGAGTGTCCCCGCCACCAGCACAGACCAACGTCGCCACAGCAGGCGGCAAGTTTCACACACTCCTCACTCAGTTTCCAGCACTCATAGTTCCCATCATCTATCATTATCAAGTCCCAGTGCGCGCTGAGGACATTCCCAAAACAGCGGTGATAACCCCGTTTGGACTTTTTACGCATGCCGTTTGGGCTCAAAGGCGCCGCGCAAACCTTCCAGCGCATGATGGATGCGGTGTTACACAATCTCCCTTTTGTGTTCGTCTACCTGGACGACATTTTGGTAGCCAGCGCGTCCGAAGAACACCACGAAAAGCACCTCACGGCAGTTTTCCGGAGGCTGGGAGAGCACGGGTTAATAATCAACCCAGCTAAGTGCCAGTTCTGGGTGGCGCAGATCGATTTTTTGGGGCACCGCGTCTCCCCAGAAGGGCCAGTTCCGCTACCGGACAAAGTGCGCGCAGTGGCAGATTTTCCCCAGCCACAAACAGTCAAAGCACTACAGGAGTTTTTAGGAATGGTGAATTTTTATAACCGTTTCCTCCCCCACGCAGCGCAGCTCATGCAACCATTATATGCCGCGCTTAAAAAACAAAAGCCGTCCAATGCAATCGAGTGGTCCCCGGAGCGGGAGCGCGCATTCGCGGAGGTAAAAAAAAGCCCTTGCAGACGCTGCGTTGTTGGCTCATCCAGACCCAACGGCCCGCATAGCGCTCACAACTGATGCGTTAGATTTGGCCATAGGGGCGGTAGTGGAGCAGCACGTTGCCGGGGTTTGGCAGCCGCTGGCCTTTTTCAGCAGGTCCTTGCGCGAGGCCGAGCGAAAATACAGCGCGTTTGACAGGGAGCCGTTAGCGCTCCACTTAGCCATTCACCACTTCCAATTCTGGCTAGAAGGTTGGCGTTTCACCGCGTTTGTCGACCACAAACCGCTCACTTTTGCGATGGCCAAAATTTCGGAACCATGGTCGGGCCAGCAGCAGAGGCAGCTGGCCGCAATTTCGGAGTTTACTACTGATATTCAACATGTAGCGGGTAAACTCAATGTGGTGGCAGACTGCCTCTCTCGCACGGTAACCGCGCCAGTCTGCGCAGAGGTAGATTATACTACCGCGACCGTGGAGCAAAATAACAGCACAGAAGCGCACACGGCCCCAGTTCACGTGGGGATAGGTTACGCAGCCATGGCAGCGGATCAGGGTAGCGATGCGGACGTGTGCGTGCTCCAGTCTGGACCAACAGGGTTAAGGCTGGAGAACAGGAGGCTGCAAAATGGTATGCCCCCCCTAATCTGCGATGTCTCTACTGGACAACCGCATCCAGTAGTGCTGGCCGCATGGCGCCGCCGCGTTTGTGACTCGATTCACTCCCTGGCGCACCCAGGGGTGCGCGCGTCGGTAAAAATGGTAGCAGAAAAGTTTGTTTGGCCGAGCCTGCGCAAGCACGTTAAAGAGTGGGCAAGATGCCTGTATGGCTTGCCAGCAGGCCAAAATACACAAGCACACAAAAGCCCCCTTAGAGCCATTTCACATCCCGGCCAAGAGGTTTGACCATGTGCATGTCGACCTCGGAGGCCCCCTACCGTCGTCGCAAGGGTGCACACATCTTTTGACAATGGTGGACCGAACCACACGCTGGCCGGAAGTGGTCCCACTGGCATCAACCACAGCTGCAGAGGTGGCCCGCGCGTTTTTAAACTGCTTGGATAGCGTGTTTCGGGGTCCCGTCGGATATTACGTCCGACAGGGGACCTCAATTTGTGTCCAAGCTTTGGTCAGCGATGACCCACAGCTTAGGTGTGACAATTTACCGCACTACCGCTTACCACCCCCAGGCTAATGGTTTATGCGAGCGTTTTCATTCATCATTAAAAGCAGCCCTCAGAGCGTCGCTTACGGATGCAAATTGGGTAAACAGACTACCATGGGTTTTATTAGGGTTGCGTTCTGCACCTAAAGAGGACTTAAAAGCCTCCCCAGCTGAGTTGGTCTTCACGCAACCACTCCGGCTGCCAGGAGAGTTTCTTCCAGATAATCCGGCGCCAGGGCGTCCCCCTGCTCAGCGGTCACTGAACGACACGGGAGCGGACATGCTTCCGGGCCCCGTTCATCACACTTTTCCGCGTGTTTTTGTGCCCAAATCTTTAAAAAATGCCGAGTTTGTTTTTGTCAGGCACGTGGCTCAACGCCCAGCCCTACGACCACCTTACGATGGCCCATATAGTGCTGGAAACAGGTGATAAGCATTTTTTGCTAGATTTGGGGGACAGGAGGGAAACAATTAGTATAGACAGACTGAAACCTGCTTTTGTTATGGCCGGTGAAACTGTGCAAGTGGCGAGGGCTCCTCGACACGGCAGACCCCCCAGGGAGCATGCCCCAGAGCCCCCGCAGGGATCAACTAACAGTTCTCATCCTGAGATAGCTGATTCACTGCAAGATGGCGCCGCAGGAGCGATGAAGCCCACTTACAGCAGGTTTGGAAGGCGGTTGAAGCCCAGACAGCATATGGACTGATGTTGTGGTTTTATCATGTTATGTGGACTATGTTGTATTGTTTCATCTTCGACGTTTGGGGGGGGGGGGGGGTTATGTGGCACACATATTTGAGATGCTTAGACTACATATGTATAGCACATTGATTGAGATGCTTAGACTGCATATGTATATTGTAATACCTCACGTCTTAGAAGGAACAATAAGTCTGGACCTCCTGGGGATAACAGTAGGAGGTGGAGGTGCCTTTGGAAATGACTCTGAAAGGACTTCCTGACCTCCAGGGGTCAGGTGGAGGAAGAAGAGACCTGGGAGAGATGTATTGTCTGTGGGGGGTTGAATGACAATGTGATTCTGTACTTTGATGTCCCAGGTATAAAAGTGGGGGATTGGAGAAGTTGGTCCTTTTTTCTGTTTGAGAGGACGCTGGAGATGTGAGATGATTAATAAACCTGAATTGAGAAATAAATTCAGCCTCTTCATTTCACGTTCTCCACAACACTTAAGTTGGCTCAGATAGATCCCCAATAGGTCTCGTTTGACGAACCAGTACGTTTGTTTAGCTCTGTGTGTGTGTGTGTGTCTGGCAGCAGCTGAGCTGATGAGAACGGGGAGCTCATGAATCTATAAAAATGTCCACAGCATCACAGACTCTTCAACAATATTATTAGTCAGTTATTTCTACAAACCTATTACAAAATGGTCACCGTACCCGCAAGCTGGGATACAAGGAAGGCACCACATCAGCTCCACTAATAGGAGAATGCAAAATTCTCCTTTTCTCTGATAGGTCTCGAGTTGACTCGCCTTCGTTGAAAATAATTGCAGATAATCTATTAAAAAAAAAAAAAAACACACTTTCTCCTTCCCACCAGTATTTGTCCATCTAATTATTCCACAGTAATGCATTATATTTAATCAACCTCTGCAGCTTCCTTCCCAATATGGCCGCCTGTATAGCAACTGGCAGCCATGTGGCGTCATTTTAAAACGATGAATAACGAGGGTTACTTTGACTCCACACCAACATTTATTCAAATGTTGCACATGCTTGTTTAATTAGTACATTAAATCCTACATGGCCTACTATGAGTTATTAACTGACAGGGCAGACAAAGACTGCAGAAAAAAAATGTGGATGGATGAGTGGAATAAGAAAAAAATTGCAACATGAAGCAAAAAAAAATATGAAAATGCTACAAATTTAACAAGATAACCTCATAAACATACAAGAAATTAAAAATGTCACAAATCAGCCTTTAAACTGTAAATTTTTTTTATAGAGAATCTTTTTACCACTGTGCAACCACCAGTTGTTTTGCCTGAATTTCCAGCCAATGTAAAATGCCCCATGGGTGGGACACCGAAATGGTAACAGGTTTATAAGTTTAGTTTAGCATCTTCACTAATGATTTACCATTTATTTTAGATAAGTCCAAAATGGTGACATGAGCAGATGATTCTACAATACACACACCTGCACCTGCAATAGATGAACTGCATTCTGTAGTCCAGTGGGTTAAACAAAGTCAACTCTTTGAATGTAACAAAAGCCAGTAGCATGGCAAATGGTTCAAATCACTCCATCAGTAAAAATCCAAGAGTGAACCTGAAAACTGATTGTGAGTTTATCAACCAAGTGCACAGAATCAAGCTGCTGGGCATCACCATTGGCAAACTATCCTGGTCCAAACATACAGACAAAATAATTACCAAAATGGGAAGTGCAATATTGGCTATTAAAAGAAGTGCATCTTTTTTTAGACCAAAGATAACAGAATAAATAACTCAGGCTTTAATATTACCCAACCTTGACTATTGCCCAGCAGTTTGGTCAAGTGCCACAGTAGAGTCAATTAAGAAATTACAATCGACACAGAATCAAGCAGCACCAATCATACTTTGATGTAATTACAGAACTAACATCTGTATACAGGTACATCTCAAAAAATTAGAATATCATGAAAAAGTTCAATATTTTTTGTCACTCATTTCAGAAAGTGAAGCCCATATATTAGAGTCATTACACAGAGAGTGATACATTTCAAGTGTTTATTTTAATTTTGATGACTATGGCTTACAGCCCATGAAAACCCCAAATTCAGTTTATCAAAAAAATTAGAATATTACATAAAATTAATTGGAAAAAAAAACAAAAACAGTTTAATAGAAATGTTGGCCGACTGAAAAGTATGTCCATGTACACACTCAATACTTGGTCTGGGCAAATTTTGGATTAATTACTGTATCAATGTGGCGTGGCATGGAGGTGATCAGCCTGTGGCACTGCTGAGGTGTTATGAAGGTCCAGGTTGTTTTGATAGTGACCTTCAGCTTGTCTGCATTGTTGGGTCTGGTGTCTCTTCTTCCTCTTGACAATCCTCCATAGATTCTCTATGGGGTTTAGGTCAGGAGAGTTTGCTGACCAATCAAGCACAGTGATGCCATGGTCATTAAACCAGGTTTTGATACTTCTGGCAGTGTGTGTGGGGTGCCAAGTCTTGCTGGAAAATGAAATCAGCTTCTCCATAAAGCTTGTCAGCAGAGGGATGCATGAAGTGCTCTAAAATTTCCTGGTAGACGACTGTGGTGATTTTGGTCTTGATAAAACACAGTGGACAAACACCAGTTGAGGACCTCTGTTCAGATGGAAGTAAATTTTGCATTTCATTTGGAAATCAAAGTCCCAGAGTCTGGAGAAAGAGTGGAGAGGCACAGACTCTAAGTTGCTTGAGGTCTAGTGTGAAGTTTCCACAGTCAGTGATGATTTGAGGAACCACGTCATCAGCTGGTATTTGTCCACTGTGTTTTATCAAGACCAAAGTCACCGCAGTCGTCTACCAGGAAATTTTAGAGCACTTCATGCTTCCCTCTGCTGACAAGCTTTATGGAGAAGCTGATTTCATTTTCCAGCAGGACTTGGTGCACCCCCCCACACACACACACTGCCAAAAATATCAAAACCTGGTTTAATGACCATGGCATCACTGTGTTTGATTGGCCAGCAAACTCTCCTGACCTAAACCCCATAGAGAATCTATGGAATATTGTCAAGAGGAAGCTGAGGGACACCAGACCCAACAATGCAGACGAGCTGAAGGTCACCATCAAAGCAACCTGTACCTTCATAACACCTCAGCAGTACCACAGGCTGATGACCTCCATGCCACGCCACAATGGCTACGTTTACATGGACACAAGTAACTGGATTAAAATCCTGATCGAAATAAAAATGCTTCATGTAAACACGGCAATCTGAATATTCTAACCCGATCACGCTCATTCGGATCAAAATTTCATTCCAATTGAGAGGGGTGGGTTATGCCGATTGTTAATCCGAATGGTGCGCATGAAAACACTTATTCCAAACGTAGGCCCGAAAATATGTTTACTGCGCATGTCTGTACACCAGTTGCACGTCGACGTGACGCATTTCCGCCTTAGCAGCAGCTAGCGGAAAACATAGCGGGAGTAAAACAAAACTGGTCTGTATCGTCCTGCTGTCGCCCTCTGTTCGTCATATGCAGAAGTATGTACTTGTAGCTTCATTACGGAGACCAGCAGAAGCCAAAGTACAGTCTGAACAACACAATACAGGTCCATTTCGACACGAAGCAGGGCTTGCCAACACCGGAAGTTGCTTCTTCTTCTACTATTTTCGGAATGTCGAAATGTCGACGTGCGCATGTCAAAATGATTTATTCCGTTCAAACGTGTGACACATGGAAATGCACGTCCTAATCAGATCAGCTTTTTCAGGATCCACATAAACAGTAAAATTCTGATCTGAATTGTAATCAATCCAAAAGGAGCCCCGACCAAGTATTGAGTATGTACATGGACATACTTTTCAGTCGGCCAACATTTCTATTAAACTATTTTTTTAATTTTATGTAATATTCTAATTTTTTGACAAGCTGAATTTGGGGTTTTCATGGGCTGTAAGCCATAATCATCAAAATTAACAAACACTTGAAATATTTCACTCTCCGTGTAATGAATCTATATATGGGTTTCACTTTCTGTAATTAGTGACAAAAAATATTTAACTTTTTCATGATATTCTAATTTTTTTAGATGTACCTGTGTATGTTATATGTATTGGCTGTGATCTGAATTTCGGACCCAAGGAAGAACAGCAGCAGTTATTAGCTGCAGATGATAGGGATCCCAATTAAAATAAATAAATAAATAAACAGATACAATTTATGGCTCCCTGCAGATTTTTTTTACCAAAAAATAGCACTTTGCTGTTATGGGGTCAGACTCCTTTTTTGATAATGTCCATTTAGCCTTGAAACAGGTAACAATCACACCTGAAGCTCCTGTTTAATTAACACACCCCTAATGAGCGCAAAGCTGAACTTGTGAATGTTTTTAGAAACACAAAAGTTTTACAGCAACAGCATTTGTTTTAAGTAGACACAGGCTTTTAACAATTAACCTCTTTACCCCTAATTAAGCTCCATCATTGCCAACTGCGTCACAATGGTGGCAATTAACATACTTCCAAACATAAAATCACTTCTCTTACCTTCAATATCGATATTTTCTGCATTTCTCTGGTCCCTTTCGTCAGTCCACGGCGCTAGAAGAAAAAATTTTAGCGACAGACGTAAAATTTTACATTGTTCAATGTTCAACCGGAGTAGACATTTTGGCGCTTTTAAACTAGCAGACTACCATTAGCCTAAAATCTCAGATTTTTTTCCCCTTTTTACTAATAAAAAATATTAAAAATGAAGTTACACTGGCTTATGTTTTTGGTGAACTATATAAATACACGTGGATTTTTCTGGTGTTTCTTTTGTCGTTTTACAGTCTACTTCACACGGTTTAAACATACCTGTTATAGAGTACACCGACAAAGCCTACGTTTGGCCGCTGGACGGAGAAGAAAAGGGGGGGTGGGGGGTGTTCTTCTTCTTCGTGCTTGTTTTACGGCGCTTGACAATAACCGCCACCTACAGGTGAGGAATGATCTCCTACGACTTACAGACTAATTAATAATAATAATAATAACAATAATAATAATAAAACATTTCCTTTTGTACAGGCCACTTTCCCTCAGACATTAAAATAAATACTTAAAACTTTTCCCCCTCAACAGTTTGCCTAATACTCCTCTTAGGTTAAAATCTTCCCCGTTTCCTCTACTTTCCTTTTTAGCACCTTCCTTTCCATATTTTTTATATTCTATAACATGTTCCACTAATTCAGTCACATTACAAAAGCTACAATTCCCATTTTCATGTTTCCCCAAAATAAACAGTGTCTTATTTAAACCAGTGTGCCCCACTCTATGTATATCTAGTGAAAGTAGTCTCTTGTCTTCGATATGTACTTTCTTTTCTTACTTTCTCTACAACTGCCTCAATGAAATATAGATCTCTTCCCTTATCACCATTATTCCAGAGCGCTTGCCAAATTTCTGTAATTCGCTTTTTAATTATTGATTTGACCTCTGACCTACCAAAGCTTGTCCTTACTAATATATATTCTGAATGAATGGTGTTTTTTGCATATTTGTCTGCTAATTCATTTCCAAGAGTCCCTGTATGAGCAGGGATCCAGACAAATCTGTCCACTATGCCTAACTTGCAAATTGCACTGAGGTATGTTAACAGCTCACAGACTAAGTCTTGTCTTTCACTTGTATTACCTGATTGAAGATTTTCAAGAATTGACAAAGAATCTGTACATATTAACACTGTCGCTGGATTGGTTTCCTCAGTCCAGTGCAACGTCATAATTATTGCTATTAATTCTGCAGAAAAGGTTGATACATATGGTCCGATATTTGAGCTGACTTTTTGACTTCAAGTTCTGGAACGACAAAAGCTGCTGCCGCTCTACCTGAAGCTGGATGTCTTGAACCATCAGTGAATATTTGCAAAAAAACATCAAATTGATTTATATATGCTGTGGCTGTTCTACAGTGACTATGCTTCCTATCATGCAGTGATATCACATCAGCCATGGGGGATGTGGAGGATACACAACTGATGGGCTTGTGATGTCCCGAAAACCAGAATGACCAATGAACTGCATTGGAACAAGAACTTTATTACAACAAACAACTGTTGGCAATGCATTACAGGGTGGTTATGGCTGTATGCTATATTGCCAAGGGCTGAGAGCCGAAAGAGGCCGAAGATGGCTGACCCTCTCCTTCTAACCGTCCGGTGTGATGACGTCACCACGCCAGTGCTCATTAACCCCTATAGTGCCACACTACATTCACACACCCCCCACCTCGGAAAAACACAGAACATTATACACAGTCAAATCAACCTCCCCAGTTTGGTATTACCTAAAACAAAGAACTAGCTAGGACTAGCGGGTAGACCACTGCATACCCCAGCGTCACTGAGTGGGTTATTCTGCCACTGTCTGTTGACAGCCGCGCCCCTAGCTAAACAGTCCCTTCTTTTTTCTTTTCTGCCATGGGAAAGGTAGTCCTGTTGGAGGGGCTTTGTAGTGAGCCCATGGTGGATGCGCCCCTGGCAGTGCGGGGCCCCCCAGAGCGGGACCATTCCCCACAAAACTCCAGTCCGAGTCCCACACTGTGCGAGCTGACTCCTGCAAAGCCTCGTCCTCCAGAGTTGTCACTCAAACTTGACGGAGACAGTTGGCATGCCACACCAAACCATCTGTCAGCTGGAAGGTCGCTGGTCCCACCTGCGTGGCAATCCTCATGTGTGTCAGTGGTGCTGGAGGCTGCACTGTACTTGACTATAGGTCTGGTCGCTTGGTTTTGTGGACCTGAACCCAATCCAACACCGCAAGTGGCATTCTGTTCGGCTGCATGTGTCACTGTGGTCACAGTGATGTAGTTTCCACGTCAGCAGTGGGGCATCAGTCAGGTTGTAACAGTTCTGCTGTTACCTGGTGGGTCACAGACTCTTCATCCAGCGGCTCAGCTGCGGCTCTTGTAGACTGGCGCTGTGCGAGGATTCGGAAGCAGTCCGGTCTCACCTGGGAAATCTGGTTGTTGTGATATGTCACTATCATCGTTGTTAGGATCTACGCTGGGTTGTTGTGTCCCGGGATACTCAGTAGGCATAGGCTCCCTTTCCTGCAACTCCACAGCGGCTCCCGTGGGCTCATGCTGGGCGAGGATCTGAGGCAAGTCTGGTCGCTGCCCCCCCCCCCCCCCGGGCAGTGGTCTTCCTGTGTGCACGGGACGGCTGTACTGTTGTCGTCATCATCCTGTTCTGTCTCTTCCCACTCATCGTCATCACCATCGGGGTATGTTGCGTCCCAACCATCGTAGTTGGTCAAACGGAGTCTGTTACTGTCGCAGATGGAGAAGTCCACTTGGTAGAAAAGGTCACATTCAAGAATGTTGTCTCCATGCGTGGTCACTTGAAACACGAAGTCAGTAACAACTCTTGACGCACAGCAAACCGTTAATGTGATGGTCCCGACGTTGCTAACTCTGTAGCCACCATACCCACACAGTGCCGTTGGGTTCTTGCCAATCGTGTGGTTGGGGAAAAATTTCTTCACCATGGCCCAATTCAATATTGACCTTACTGCAGCAGTGTCAAGCAGGAGCAGCAAGTTAATGTTGTCTATCTCCACCATGCAGAATGCATGCATTTCGTAGCAGTCCTCTGGTCCACGGTGTTTGCTTCAATCTCTTCTGCAGTGTCACCAGGTTCCTCCATGCTCAGGCTGTGAATTAACAGAGCTCGCTTCCGTGCCTTGTCCAGTTTGCCCATTTCCAACGCCAACACATACGTCTCGAAGGCATTGAGCCAGCGCAGCCAAGGAACGGGTGGCTCACTGGGGTACTCCAGAAATGGTCTTAGTGGCCTCAGGCACGCTTCCATGGTTTTCTCTCTTCGCCAAATGTTATGTCCGGGAACCTGGAATGACCAACGGAGAGTTGAGCTGCATTGGAACAAGAACTTTATTACAGCAAACAACTGTTGGTAATGCAATACAGGTTGGTTATGGCTGTATGCTATATTGCCAAGGGCCGAGAGAGGCCTAAGATGGTCGACCCTCTCCTTTTAACTGTCCAGCGTGATGACATCACCCTGACGGCTGCGTCACAACGCCAGTGCTCATTTACCCCTGTAGTGTCACACTACAGGATTGACTGACACATTAGCTACTCCCATTTTCCCTGCAATGCCACGTGCCGACCTGCCTCAAATCCTCCACCATCATCCCTGTCCCCAAGAACCCACGGATTACTGGACTTAACGACTACAGACCTGTAGCGCCTGGTCCTGTCTCACCTCAAGTCCATCACCACTCCCCTCCTGGACCCGCTGCAGTTTGCCTACCGTGCCAACAGGTCTGTGGACGACGCAGTCAACCTGGCCCTCCACTCCATCCTGCAGCACCTGGACTCCCTGGGAACCTACGCCAGGATCCTGTTTGTGGACTTCAGCTCTGCATTCAACACCATCCGCCCCGCTCTGCTCCAGGACAAGCTGTCCCTGCTCAGCGTGCCTGACTCCCTCTGCAGGTGGATCACCGACTTCCTGACGGACCGGAGGCAGCATGTGCGGCTGGGGAAGTCTGTCTCGGACTCTGTTAGTATCAGCATCGGATCACCCCAGGGCTGTGTACTTTCCCCCCTACTCTTCTCCCTTTATACCAACTCCTGCACCTCCTCCCACCAGTCTGTTAAGCTGATCAAGTTTGCGGACGACACCACCCTCATCGGGCTCATCTCCAACAGCGACGAGTCCGTCTACAGGAAAGAGGTGGCCCAGCTGGTGTCCTGGTGCAGCCACAACAACCTGCAGCTGAACGCTCTGAAGACAGCGGAGATGATTGTGGACTTCAGGAAAGTCACAACCCCCCTGCCCCCCCTCACCATCACAGGCTCTCCCATCACCATTGCAGATTCCTTCCGCTTCTTGGGCACCACCATCACCCGGGACCTCAAATGGGAGCCAACCATCAGCTCCCTCATCAAAAAGGCCCAGCAGAGGATGTTCTTTCTGCGGCAGCTGAGGAAGCTCAAGCTACCCACCAAGATGTTAGTGCAGTTCTACACGGCCATCATCGAGTCCATCCTCACCTCCTCCATAACCGTGTGGTACGCAGGAGCCACTGCCAGGGACAGACTAAGGCTGCAGCGCATCGTGCGCGCTGCTGAGAAGGTGATCGGCTGCAAGCTCCCATCTCTCCAGGACCTGTACATCTCCAGGACCCGGAGGCGTGCAGGCCGGATCATAGCCGATCCTTCACACCCTGGTCACGTACTGTTTGCCCCCCTCCCCTCAGGTAGAAGACTTCGGTCCATTCAGACTAAAACCTCCTGGCACATGAACAGCTTTTTCCCCTCTGCCATCAGACTGCTGAACATTAAGTGACTTATTGACTCTCGTGCACTATATACAGCAGCTCATGTCATTCATCACTGTTTTTCTGTTGCATTATCGACTGCACTGTGGTACCCCATATTATCTGCTACTTGCTAATTTATTTAAAACTGACTTGACTAGTATTACTCATTATTATTATTGTTTTTTTTCCACAATATCTTTATTGAACCTTTTTTTTTTTTTTTTTTAACAAACATGATACAAACAATCAAACACTAACACTAAAGTACTACAAAAAAAAAAAAATGCACTAAAAACACCAACAACCACCAACAAAATCAAGTCTTCAACAATGCTCCTCTGTTTAGTCTAGACAATCCAATACATAAGTATACATATTATGTTCACCAGTTTGGAATTTACAAGGTCCACACACATCATTCACCTTCTTCTTCAAGAGTTATGTTTAAATTTTTTACATAATCAATAAAAGGTCTCCATATATTCTCAAACACAATTTCCTTTGATTTTAGTATATATGTTATTCTTTCTAATGGAAGGTTTGTTAACATCTGTCTTAACCACTGAGTCACATCTGGTCTATGAGTCTTTTTCCATAATAGTGCAATACATTTTTTGGCATTAAGCAAACTGAGGTCTATGAATGTTCTTTCACTTTTATTAAAATTATGCTTTTCTGACTTCCGGTTATGGCTGCCACGTAGGACGGACGTGTCTCGCTCTGCTCTGCTCCTGGAGAAAAAAAATCGGCAAATAACTCTCTCATTTGGGACAGAACGTATCCCAGCGTTTGGGCGAGGATATGTCGGCGAAGCCTAAGGCTGGAAAACCAGGAAAAGGAAAAAGCGAGCCGCCGAAACAGTCCAAATTAACGGACTTTCAGGTCTGTGACGCAGCAAACAGGGCTCCATATATGGCGGAGGAGGCTGGCAACGCTGCGATTTCTGCGGGGAATGGCGCAGATGCGCTGATGGCTGCCATGAGTTCAATGAGAGCGGACTTTTCCTCTAGATTTGATGGGATTATGACAGCGTTGGAAGGAATAAGAAAGGAATTGGGTGACTGTGTAGAACGAACGGCGCAGATGGAGCTCCGTCTCGCTAGTGCTGAAGATGACGTCACCCGTCTTCAATTAAAGGTGCGCACTTTGGAAAAAAAAAATAAATCTCTGGAAGATAATATTTTGGATTTGGAATCTCGGTCGAGACAGAATAATTCGAGGCTGGTGGGTCTTCCAGAGGAATCAGAAGGTCGGGACGTATGTTCCTTTCTGGAAAAGTGGATTCCGGAGGTGCTGGGCAGCGAGGAGTTGCAATCAGCAGTGGTTCTGGAAAAAGCACATCGTATTGGCCCACGGAGAGATAAGGGACCGCCGAGGACCTTAATTATGAAGTTTCTTAACAACAGAGACAGGATGAAGATCTTCAACGCTGCACGAGCTAAAAAAGGAGAGATTAAACACCAGGACCAGCAGGTGCGGTTCTACCCAGATTTGGCCACAGGAATCCAGCAATTGAGGAAGCAGTTTGATCCCGTACGTAAGGAGCTGCGCAACCTTGGGATTCGTCATGGTGTAATCTATCCTGCGAGACTGTTGACCACGTATGAGGGCAGAACCCACATCTTCAAGACCCCAGAGGAGGCGCAGGAGTTCATCAAGAAGATCAAAGAAGAAGAAGAGACTGGTGGGAGCTAAGCATGAACAAAATATACGGTAGAATAATTAAGCATTTGCACAGGCATCTGACTGACTTGAAGTAAATAGTAAGTTTACAAAATATAGATTGTATTATATATTAAAAAAAAACAAAACAAAAACAAAACAAACAAAAAAAAAAAACCTATGATGTACAAAGTTGTTAAAAATTTTGGAGTTAAGTTGGAAAACTACAGAGGAGAGTTAATGTTACGTCATTAAAAGCAGTAGAGTTAGGGTGATTGGGAGGATGAAGAAGGAGTGGCTTAGGCTGTTCCCCGTGGGTGTGGAACGGTCGATGGCTATATCGGGAGACAGAATTTTTCTTTTGATTTTGGGGGGTTTGCCACAAGTGTGGGAAGGGGAAATTTGTTTGTGTGTAGTTTGTAGGATGAATGTTCAACCACTCATGTTTTTGCTTCTCTGTATGAGCATGTTTACACTGCAAGGTAATCCCAAACTCTCTATTGATCATGGACCAAAGTGTTCATCTTAATTTAACTTCATGGAATTGCAGAGGTCTACAAAATTTAAAAAAACTTAAACAAGTTATGAATAAAATAAAGGACATGGGTTCAAGAATTGTGTTTTTACAAGAAACTCATCTGATAGAGGAGGATGTTAAAAGAATTAGGAGTAGATGGCAGGGAAGTGTATTCACCTCTTCATTTTCATCCCGAGCCAGGGGAGTTATGACTCTCATACATAAATCAGTTCCTTTTCAAGTGAAAAATGTAATTGGAGACAAATTTGGAAGATATGTAATCATTCAAGGTTCTTTGCTATTAGAAAATATAAATCTTGTGAACTTATATGGTCCCAATATAGATGATCAGAAGTTCTTTGCTAATTTATTTCTCATCTTATCATCACTTACAGGGCAACATATAATAGCAGGGGATTTTAATTGTACATTGAATCCAGGTGTGGATAGATCAACAGGACTGGATTGTACGCACATTGGATGTAGGATGACTATTAATCATTTTATGAAAGAATTGAGATTGTTAGATATATGGAGAGAAATGAAACCACAAGTTAAAGCCTATTCTTGTTATTCCAGTACCTACAAGACATTCTCACGTATTGATTATTTTTTGATTTCCACAGAATTAAGGTCCAAGATTCAAAACTGCTTTTATGATAACATCGTGATCTCTGATCATGCACCCTGTTGTCTAATATATGTAGATAAAAAATTGACAAAGGAATCAGGTAGATGGCAATTTCAGCATAAATGGCTTCAGGATGAGGAATTTGTCAAGTATATAGAAAAACAGATAGACGAGTTCTTTGACATCAATACTACACAAACATCAGCATGTGTAAAGTGGGAGGCTTTCAAAGCTTTTATTAGGGGGCATATTATTAGTTATACAGGATCAAAATCTAAGAAGACTCGAGAGGAGAGAGCTAAATTGGAACATAAAATAAAAAATCTTCAGGAAAAAGTGTATGCAGGAAGTGACCCAAGGTTGGAGAATGAATTACTGATTTTGAGAGCTGAATACGACAAAAAATCAGCGAATAGAGCTGCCTCGAGTCTTCTAAGATTGAAACAATCTTTTTATGAACAAGGTGAAAAATCAGGAAAATTATTAGCATGGCAGATTAAACAATTGGAAATTAAAACACCAATTACCAGTATTATAAGTAAGGGACAGGTAGTTATAGATCCTTTAGAAATTAATAGAGCCTTTAGAGATTACTATGAAAAATTATATGATACCAAAAATGAACCTGATTTAACAAAACTAAATGGGTTTTTGAACGAACTATCTATACCGTGTATTCCAAATGAAAACAGGGAGATATTGGAGTCTAAAATTAGTCAAGAAGAAGTTGGGCTAGCCATTGATAATATGAAATCAGGAAAAAGTGCAGGACCAGATGGTCTTCCAGTTGACCTTTATAAAAAATTTAAGAATAAATTAATAAAACCTTTTTTGGAAATGGTTTTAGAAGCATTTCAAAATAATAATTTACCATCATACATAAATAATGCCTTAATTATACTGCTGCCAAAACCAGGTAAGCCCTCTAATAAATGTGAAAATATGAGACCAATAAGCCTATTAAACGCCGACCTTAAGATAATCTGTAAAATTTTAGCAAGACGAATACAAGAAATTTTACCAAATATTATTAATCGAGATCAGAATGGCTTTATAAAGGGTAGACAAGGCTTCCATAATGTAAGAAGACTATTTAATATTATCTATTTTAATAAAGAAGCACCGGATACAGCTCTCCTATCATTGGACGCCGAAAAGGCCTTTGATAGAGTTGAATGGCCCTTTCTTTTTGAAGTCCTACAAAGGTTTGGACTTGGAAATAATTTCATAAAATGGGTTCAAATAATATACAATAATGCTACAGCAGAAATCCTAACAAATAACAATATTTCAAAACCAATAAAAATCAATAGAGGATGTCGACAAGGCTGTCCACTCTCACCTTTACTGTTTACTATGGCAATTGAACCTTTAGCGATAGCGATACGTTTACATTCACAAATATATGGAATTAAAGTTGGACCAACAGAACATAAAATCTCCCTGTACGCCGATGATATAATTTTGTTTATGTCGAATCTAAAAAAATCAATTCCAACCTTGTTGAATTTAATAAAGAATTTTGGGGAAATATCAGGATATAAAATAAATAAAACTAAATCTTCAATATTAATGCTAAATGAGACCCAGAGAAATTACCCAGCCCCTGAGGTAAATCAATTCAATGTTGTAAATCAGTTTAAATATTTAGGAATCCAAATTATGCCTAAGCTAGAATCAGTCGCCAGTGTCAACTATGAAGCCTTAATGTCAGATATCAGTGAGTTAACTCAGAGATGGATGTCACTACCAATGTCGATGATCGGGAGAATCAATATACTTAAAAGTAATATTTTACCTAAAATACTTTATTTATTTCAATACATTCCCTTATCACCACCTTTAGATCTATTCTCAAGAATAAAAAAAAAGTTAGTGGAATTTATATGGAACAACAGGAGGGCTAGATTACGTCTGTCTTTATTATATTTACCATTTGATCGTGGAGGTCTGAAATGTCCAAATTTTATGTTGTATTATTGGTCGGCACAACTGAGGTCTATGACATATTATTTTTCATCAAATGATCTCCCTCACTGGACTGAAATGGAATCATACAATTTACCTTTACCTCTTCCCATATTCATATACTCAGATTCGGCAAAAAAATTACAAAAACAAGTTAAAAATCCATTTGTAAAGCATATGATCAAAATATGGTGTGAAGCTAAAAACTATTTAAAAGAACCACAGTTATTGTCACAATTTAGTCCAATATGGGGTAATCAATATTTTAAACCAGGGAGAGCGGACGCTGTATTTAAAGTATGGAATTTAAAAGGGATACAAAAGATTCAGGATTTATATTTGCCATGTGCAGACAACATAATGTCTTTTGAAGAGCTGAGGATCAAATTTAATCTCAATAGAACACATTTTTTTAAATATCTTCAACTTAGAAACTTTATTCGATCAAATCAAAATAAAGCTCTCACTCGACCTATTTATTCATCCTTGGAAAAAATGATGATGAAAGATAGTAAAAGAAAGGGTATTATTTCAGAGTTTTATAACTCATTGACACTATCTTCAAGTGAAAATTCACTGAAAAGATTAAACTACTGGAAAGAAGATCTGCAAATTGAAATTTCAGAGGAACAATGGGAATTGGCTTGTACAGAAGCTCAAACCAAATCAATAAATGCACGCCTTAAATTGATACATTTCAAATGGTTAATGCGGATGTATGTTACACCGGAGGAGTTAAATAGATATAACAAAAATATACCAGATACATGCACAAAATGCATGGAAAGTAAAGGAACCCTATTTCATTGTTTATGGGAATGTAGATTAATAAGAATGTTTTGGGAAGAGGTGAGGGTAACAATTGAAAAAATAATCTCAAAACAAATCATATTGAATCCTAAACTGGTTTTGTTGGGTCTGTACCCAGAAAAGCATAATTTCAATAAAAGTGAAAGAACATTCATAGACCTCAGTTTGCTTAATGCCAAAAAATGTATTGCACTATTATGGAAAAAGACTCATAGACCAGATGTGACTCAGTGGTTAAGACAGATGTTAACAAACCTTCCATTAGAAAGAATAACATATATACTGAAATCAAAGGAAATTGTGTTTGAGAATATATGGAGACCTTTTATTGATTATGTAAAAAATTTAAACATAACTCTTGAAGAAGAAGGTGAATGATGTGTGTGGACCTTGTAAATTCCAAACTGGTGAACATAATATGTATACTTATGTATTGGATTGTCTAGACTAAACAGAGGAGCATTGTTGAAGACTTGATTTTGTTGGTGGTTGTTGGTGTTTTTAGTGCATTTTTTTTTTGTAGTACTTTAGTGTTAGTGTTTGATTGTTTGTATCATGTTTGTTAAAAAAAAAAAAAAAAAGGTTCAATAAAGATATTGTGGAAAAAAAAAATTATGCTTTTCTGGGTACAGACCCAACAAAAACAGTTTAGGATTCAATATGATTTGTTTTGAGATTATTTTTTCAATTGTTACCCTCACCTCTTCCCAAAACATTCTTATTAATCTACATTCCCATAAACAATGAAATAGGGTTCCTTTACTTTCCATGCATTTTGTGCATGTATCTGGTATATTTTTGTTATATCTATTTAACTCCTCCGGTGTAACATACATCCGCATTAACCATTTGAAATGTATCAATTTAAGGCGTGCATTTATTGATTTGGTTTGAGCTTCTGTACAAGCCAATTCCCATTGTTCCTCTGAAATTTCAATTTGCAGATCTTCTTTCCAGTAGTTTAATCTTTTCAGTGAATTTTCACTTGAAGATAGTGTCAATGAGTTATAAAACTCTGAAATAATACCCTTTCTTTTACTATCTTTCATCATCATTTTTTCCAAGGATGAATAAATAGGTCGAGTGAGAGCTTTATTTTGATTTGATCGAATAAAGTTTCTAAGTTGAAGATATTTTAAAAAATGTGTTCTATTGAGATTAAATTTGATCCTCAGCTCTTCAAAAGACATTATGTTGTCTGCACATGGCAAATATAAATCCTGAATCTTTTGTATCCCTTTTAAATTTCATACTTTAAATACAGCGTCCGCTCTCCCTGGTTTAAAATATTGATTACCCCATATTGGACTAAATTGTGACAATAACTGTGGTTCTTTTAAATAGTTTTTAGCTTCACACCATATTTTGATCATATGCTTTACAAATGGATTTTTAACTTGTTTTTGTAATTTTTTTGCCGAATCTGAGTATATGAATATGGGAAGAGGTAAAGGTAAATTGTATGATTCCATTTCAGTCCAGTGAGGGAGATCATTTGATGAAAAATAATATGTCATAGACCTCAGTTGTGCCGACCAATAATACAACATAAAATTTGGACATTTCAGACCTCCACGATCAAATGGTAAATATAATAAAGACAAACGTAATCTAGCCCTCCTATTGTTCCATATAAATTCCACTAACTTTTTTTTTATTCTTGAGAATAGATCTAAAGGTGGTGATAAGGGAATGTATTGAAATAAATAAAGTATTTTAGGTAAAATATTACTTTTAAGTATATTGATTCTCCCGATCATCGACATTGGTAGTGACATCCATCTCTGAGTTAACTCACTGATATCTGACATTAAGGCTTCATAGTTGACACTGGCGACTGATTCTAGCTTAGGCATAATTTGGATTCCTAAATATTTAAACTGATTTACAACATTGAATTGATTTACCTCAGGGGCTGAGTAATTTCTCTGGGTCTCATTTAGCATTAATATTGAAGATTTACTTTTATTTATTTTATATCCTGATATTTCCCCAAAATTCTTTATTAAATTCAACAAGGTTGGAATTGATTTTTTTAGATTCGACATAAACAAAATTATATCATCGGCGTACAGGGAGATTTTATGTTCTGTTGGTCCAACTTTAATTCCATATATTTGTGAATGTAAACGTATCGCTATCGCTAAAGGTTCAATTGCCATAGTAAACAGTAAAGGTGAAAGTGGACAGCCTTGTCGACATCCTCTATTGATTTTTATTGGTTTTGAAATATTGTTATTTGTTAGGATTTCTGCTGTAGCATTATTGTATATTATTTGAACCCATTTTATGAAATTATTTCCAAGTCCAAACCTTTGTAGGACTTCAAAAAGAAAGGGCCATTCAACTCTATCAAAGGCCTTTTCGGCGTCCAATGATAGGAGAGCTGTATCCGGTGCTTCTTTATTAAAATAAATAATATTAAATAGTCTTCTTACATTATGGAAGCCTTGTCTACCCTTTATAAAGCCATTCTGATCTCGATTAATAATATTTGGTAAAATTTCTTGTATTCGTCTTGCTAAAATTTTACAGATTATCTTAAGGTCGGCGTTTAATAGGCTTATTGGTCTCATATTTTCACATTTATTAGAGGGCTTACCTGGTTTTGGCAGCAGTATAATTAAGGCATTATTTATGTATGATGGTAAATTATTATTTTGAAATGCTTCTAAAACCATTTCCAAAAAAGGTTTTATTAATTTATTCTTAAATTTTTTATAAAGGTCAACTGGAAGACCATCTGGTCCTGCACTTTTTCCTGATTTCATATTATCAATGGCTAGCCCAACTTCTTCTTGACTAATTTTAGACTCCAATATCTCCCTGTTTTCATTTGGAATACACGGTATAGATAGTTCGTTCAAAAACCCATTTAGTTTTGTTAAATCAGGTTCATTTTTGGTATCATATAATTTTTCATAGTAATCTCTAAAGGCTCTATTAATTTCTAAAGGATCTATAACTACCTGTCCATTACTTATAATACTGGTAATTGGTGTTTTAATTTCCAATTGTTTAATCTGCCATGCTAATAATTTTCCTGATTTTTCACCTTGTTCATAAAAAGATTGTTTCAATCTTAGAAGACTCGAGGCAGCTCTATTCGCTGATTTTTTGTCGTATTCAGCTCTCAAAATCAGTAATTCATTCTCCAACCTTGGGTCACTTCCTGCATACACTTTTTCCTGAAGATTTTTTATTTTATGTTCCAATTTAGCTCTCTCCTCTCGAGTCTTCTTAGATTTTGATCCTGTATAACTAATAATATGTCCCCTAATAAAAGCTTTGAAAGCCTCCCACTTTACACATGCTGATGTTTGTGTAGTATTGATGTCAAAGAACTCGTCTATCTGTTTTTCTATATACTTGACAAATTCCTCATCCTGAAGCCATTTATGCTGAAATTGCCATCTACCTGATTCCTTTGTCAATTTTTTATCTACATATATTAGACAACAGGGTGCATGATCAGAGATCACGATGTTATCGTAAAAGCAGTTTTGAATCTTGGACCTTAATTCTGTGGAAATCAAAAAATAATCAATACGTGAGAATGTCTTGTAGGTACTGGAATAACAAGAATAGGCTTTAACTTGTGGTTTCATTTCTCTCCATATATCTAACAATCTCAGTTCTTTCATAAAATGATTAATAGTCATCCTACATCCAATGTGCGTACAATCCAGTCCTGTTGATCTATCCACACCTGGATTCAATGTACAATTAAAATCCCCTGCTATTATATGTTGCCCTGTAAGTGATGATAAGATGAGAAATAAATTAGCAAAGAACTTCTGATCATCTATATTGGGACCATATAAGTTCACAAGATTTATATTTTCTAATAGCAAAGAACCTTGAATGATTACATATCTTCCAAATTTGTCTCCAATTACATTTTTCACTTGAAAAGGAACTGATTTATGTATGAGAGTCATAACTCCCCTGGCTCGGGATGAAAATGAAGAGGTGAATACACTTCCCTGCCATCTACTCCTAATTCTTTTAACATCCTCCTCTATCAGATGAGTTTCTTGTAAAAACACAATTCTTGAACCCATGTCCTTTATTTTATTCATAACTTGTTTAAGTTTTTTTAAATTTTGTAGACCTCTGCAATTCCATGAAGTTAAATTAAGATTAACACTTTGGTCCATGATCAATAGAGAGTTTGGGATTACCTTGCAGTGTAAACATGCTCATACAGAGAAGCAAAAACATGAGTGGTTGAACATTCATCCTACAAACTACACACAAACAAATTTCCCTTTCCCACACTTGTGGCAAACCCCCCAAAATCAAAAGAAAAATTCTGTCTCCCGATATAGCCATCGACCGTTCCACACCCACGGGGAACAGCCTAAGCCACTCCTTCTTCATCCTCCCAATCACCCTAACTCTACTGCTTTTAATGACGTAACATTAACTCTCCTCTGTAGTTTTCCAACTTAACTCCAAAATTTTTAACAACTTTGTACATCATAGTTTTTTTTTGTTGTTTGTTTTGTTTTTGTTTTGTTTTTTTAATATATAATACAATCTATATTTTGTAAACTTACTATTTACTTCAAGTCAGTCAGATGCCTGTGCAAATGCTTAATTATTCTACCTTATATTTTGTTCATGCTTAGCTCCCACCAGTCTCTTCTTCTTCTTTGATCTTCTTGATGAACTCCTGCGCCTCCTCTGGGGTCTTGAAGATGTGGGTTCTGCCCTCATACGTGGTCAGTAGTCTCGCAGGATAGATTACACCATGACGAATCCCAAGGTTGCGCAGCTCCTTACGTACAGGATCAAACTGCTTCCTCAATTGCTGGATTCCTGTGGCCAAATCTGGGTAGAACCGCACCTGCTGGTCCTGGTGTTTAATCTCTCCTTTAGCACGTGCAGCGTTGAAGATCTTCATCCTGTCTCTGTTGCTAAGAAACTTCATAATTAAGGTCCTCGGCGGTCCCTTATCTCTCCGTGGGCCAATACGATGTGCTTTTTCCAGAACCACTGCTGATTGCAACTCCTCGCTGCCCAGCACCTCCGGAATCCACTTTTCCAGAAAGGAACATACGTCCCGACCTTCTGATTCCTCTGGAAGACCCACCAGCCTCAAATTATTCTGTCTCGACCGAGATTCCAAATCCAAAATATTATCTTCCAGAGATTTTTTTTTTTTTTCCAAAGTGCGCACCTTTAATTGAAGACGGGTGACGTCATCTTCAGCACTAGCGAGACGGAGCTCCATCTGCGCCGTTCGTTCTACACAGTCACCCAATTCCTTTCTTATTCCTTCCAACGCTGTCATAATCCCATCAAATCTAGAGGAAAAGTCCGCTCTCATTGAACTCATGGCAGCCATCAGCGCATCTGCGCCATTCCCCGCAGAAATCGCATCGCCGCCAGCCTCCTCCGCCATATATGGAGCCTTGTTTGCTGCGTCACAGACCTGAAAGTCCGTTAATTTGGACTGTTTCGGCGGCTCGCTTTTTCCTTTTCCTGGTTTTCCAGCCTTAGGCTTCGCCGACATATCCTCGCTCAAATGCTGGGATACGTTCTGTCCCAAATGAGAGAGTTATTTGCCGATTTTTTTCTCCAGGAGCAGAGCAGAGCGAGACACGTCCGTCCTACGTGGCAGCCATAACCGGAAGTCCCATTATTATTATTGTTATTATTATTACTTATTATTCTACACTTATTGCATGTTTTTAGTCTTTTAATTTTTTAGTTTATCTCTTTATCTCATCATGTTTTTAATGTTGCAGCACGGCACCGAGACAAATTCCTAGTTTGTGTACTACATGAACAATGGCAATAAATCTGATTCTGATTCTGATTCTGAATCTATACTTCTCTCAATACAGCAGGAGCAAGCTCCATTTGTGGCTGCGAGCTGGAGCCACAGCAGCCTCACATTTTACTTGGATTTTCACAGCATGTACATGGTCATGGACAGTGCTGTTATCGCCTTTTGTTTGTGTGTGTGTGTGTGTGTGTGTGTGTATGTGTGCACATACATGCGTGCATGTGTGTGTGTTGCTGCAACAGAGAGGCAACTGTTTCACCTTCATCAGCATATCTGCTCACTGTCTGTGACTACTGCTGCTGTTCTCGGAAGACAGATCGTTATCAGATTGTGTTTAAATTTATTATTTGGGGTTTTTTTTCTTCCCCTTGTCCTGTCAAGCTGCTAGGTGAGCAGAACAGAAATCTGCTTCCCTTGTGCCAAACAGATTTCCACCACGATCCAAATTATTATGCAAATAGGATTTTAGTGTCATAAACATTCAATTTTTTGTTTTTCAATTAAACTCATGGATGGTATTGCCTGTCTTAAGGAAATCAAAGCTTGGATGACTTGTAATTTCCTGCTATTTAATTCAGATAAGACTGAAGTCATTCTTGTTGATCCAAAAAAACCTTAGAAATACCTTTCCAAATCAAACTTTTAGTTTGGGTGCAGTTGCTCTATCTCTTAATAGCTCTGTGAGGAACCTTGGAGTTATTTTTGATCAAGATCTGTTTTTCAATTCATATATTAAATTTGTTTCTAAGACTGCCTTCCATCATTTGCATAATATTGCCAAGATTAGGAGCATCTTGTCTCAGAGTGATGCTGAGAAACTGATCCACGCTTTTGTTAGCTCTGGATTAGATTATTGTAACTCTTTATTATCAGGTTGTCTGAAAACATCTCTAAAAAGTCTTCAGTTGATCCATAATGCTGCATTAAGAGTTTTAACAGGTACTAGAAAGAGAGATCATATCTCTCCAGTTCTGGCCTCCCTCCATTGGCTTCCCACAGAGTTTAGAATTAAGTTTAAAATCCTTCTTCTCACTTTCAAAGCTCTAAACAATGAGGCCCCTTTTTATTTAAAAGATCTGATATTACCCTTTCATCCTAACAGAGCACTACGCTCCCAAAGTGCAGGATTACTTGTAATACCTAGAACCTCCAAAAGTCCAATGGGGCAGAGCCTTCAGTTATCAAGCTCCTCTCTTGTGGAACCAGCTGCCAATCTGGATTCGGGAGTCAGACTCGATCTCTGTTTTTAAGAATAGGGTTAAAACCTTCCTTTTTGATATAGCTTACAATTAGGGAGGGATCATGTGTCTCTGAACCCTCCCTTAGTTATGCTGCTACTAGGTTTAGACAGCCGGGGGACCTCCAATAATTGCACTGGGCTTCACTCCTTTCTTCACTCTCAATGAATTTTTTTTTTTTTTTTTTTTTTGCTGGTCATTAACATCTGTTTGTTCTCTCCCATAGATAGAGTCCCCATCGTGCTGTTTGCTCTCTACATGTCTGTTCTTCTCATCTTCTCTATCCCCTCACCCCCCAGCCAGTCACAGCAGATGACTGCCCCTCCCTGAGCCTGGTTCTGATGGAGGTTTCTTCCTGTTAAAAAGGAGTTTTTCCTCTCTACCGTCTCCAAGCGCTTGCTCACAGGGGATCGCCTGATTGCTGGGGTTTTTCTGCAACTGTGGGGGTTTTCCCTACAGTTGAAAGTGCTATGAGGTGACTGTTGTTGTGAAATGGCGCTATATCAATAAAGTTGAATTGAATTGAATTGAATTGAATTATTGCGTCTCAGGGGTCTTTGGATTACTGATATCAATCTCAGACACCTGTCATAATTAGTTTGCCAGGTGAGCCCAATTAAAGTAAAACTACTTAAGAAGGATGTTCCACATTATTAAGCATGCCACAGGTTTCAAGCAATATGGGAAAGAAAAAGGATCTCTCTGTTGCCAAACAGTGCAATGCCTTGGACAAAGTATGAAAACATTAGATATTTCATGAAAACTTAAGTGTGATCATCGTACTGTGAAGAAATTGGTGGCTGTTTTAGACCACAGATAGGTTTGTGCAGATAAAGGCATAATGAGGAAGGTTTCTGCCAGACAGATTCATCGGATTAAGAAAGCAGCTACTAAAATGCCATTACAAAGCAGCAAACGGGTATTTCAAGCTGCTGGTGCCTCTGGAATCCCAAAAACCTCAAGGTGTAGGATCCTCCAGAGGCTTGCAGTTGTGCATAAACCTACTATTTGGCCACCCCTAACCAATGCTCACAAGCAGAAATGGTTGCAGTGGGCCCAGAAATACATGAAGACTAATTTTTAAACAGTCTTGTTTACTGATGAGTGCCGTGCAACCCTGGATGGTCCAGATGGATAGAGCAGTGGATGGTTGGTGGATGGCCACCATGTCCCAACAAGGTTGCAACGTCAACAAGGAGGTGGCGGAGTCATGTTTTGGGCTGGAATCATGGGGAGAGAGCTGGTAGGCCCCTTTAGGGTCCCTGAAGGTGTGAAAATGACCTCAGCAAAGTATGTAGAGTTTCTGACTGACCACTTCCTTTCATGGTACAAAAAGAAGAACCGTGCCTTCTGCAGCAAAATTATCTTCATGCATGACAGAACATCATCTCATGTTGCGAAGAATACCTCTGTGTCATTGGCTGCTATGGGCATAAAAGGAGTGAAACTCATGGTGTGGCCCCCATCCTCCCCTGACCTCAACCCTATTGAGAACCTTTGGCGCATCCTCAAACAAAAGATCTATGAGGGCGGGAGGCAGTTCACATCAAAACAGCAGCTGTGGGAGGCTATTCTGACATCTTGCAAAGAAATTCAAGCAGAAACTCTCCAAAAACTCACAAGTTCAATGGATGCAAGAATTGTGAAGGTTATATCAAAGAAGGGGTCCTATGTTAACATGTAACTTGGCCTGTTAAGACATTTTTGATTGAAATACTGTAGCTTTTGATTTCAGTAAATATGACTATAACTCTGCAAATTTAACAAATGACCATTTTCAGTTCTTTACAACCAATAAAATGTTTTGAAACTCTGTTGTGCATAATAATTTGGAACAATGCATTTTGAGGTTTTTTTTTTATTTTTGTAAAATAATAGTTTTCATTGGGAGGTTTGTTCAATAACATCTGAAGTATGCTCTAATGGTTGATGACTTGAAAATTATAAGATAAGATAAGATAAGATAAGATAAGCCTTTATTAGTCCCACAACGGGGAAATTCCAGGATTGCAACAGCACAGGGATAGCAACACTCAGAGCAACAATCAGAAGGCAAGAAAAAAAAAACAAAAAAAAACAAGCAAGCAAGAGCAGCTAATATACATATGTACATATTACTATAAAATATATATATACACACACACACACACACACACACACAGACACACAGTGCAGAGCATTGTAGCTGGATGGAATAAATATATGAATATATGAACACACAGTGCAGAGCATTGTAGCTAGATGGAATAAATATGTAAATATATAAACACCCACAGTACGGAGCATTGCAGCTAGGTGGAATAAATATGCAAGTATATAAACACACACAGTGCGGAGCAATGTAGCTAGATGGAATAATATGTAGATATATAAAAACACAGTGCGGAGCATTGTAGCTAGATGGAATAAATATATAGATATATAAATATAAACACACCCAGTGCAGAGCATTGTAGCTAGATGGAATAAATATGTAAATATATAAACACACACAGTGCAGAGCATTGTTGCTAGGTGGGATGAAACAGCATAACCGTCTATTTAGTTATCCTACATGGTATGATTATGTGCCCATACATATTCTCACCCTCCATAGTGACCGGTATGTTCCTAGTTGTATGCCGGAGAGGACCATTGTGTAAGTCTATTGCATCTTTTGCATTCAAAAAAAAAAAAAAAAAAACTATTAGTTTGTTACGTCTTTTTGCTATCTCTGCGAGCAGCCCTGCTTAGGTTGTACAGTCTGACAGCCGTTGGTAGGAAGGACCTACAAAACCTCTCGGTTGTGCACCTAGGATGATGTAGTCTGCTGCTAAATGAGCTCCTCAGTGCATCCAGTATGTCCTGCATAGGGTGGAACTCGGACTCCAGCAGAGATGACAGTTTAGCCACCGTCCTTCTCTCTCCTATCTCCTCCATCGGATCAAGGCGTTGCCCCAGGACAGAGCTAGCTTTCTTAATCAGTTTGTTCAGTCTCTTCCTATCGGCTGCAGTAATGCCACTGCCCCAGCAGACCACTCCAAAAGTGATGGCTGATGCCACCACCGTGTCATAGAATGACTTCAGCAGCGCCCCTTGTACACCAAAAGACCTGAGTCTCCTCAGCAGGAACAGCCTGCGCTGTCCCTTCTTGTAGAGTGCGTCAGTATTGTGTGACCAGTCTAGTTTATTGTTCAGATGAATACCCAGGTACTTGTAGGATGTCACCATCTCGATGTCTGTTCCCTGTATATTTACTGGTGCTGTGAGGGGCTGCCCATGCCTGCGGCAATCCACCACCAGCTCCTTAGTTTTCCTCGCGTTGATCTGGAGGCAGTTCCGATGGCACCAGTCCACAAAGTCCTGGATAAGCCCTCTGTACTCAGCTTCATCTCCGCTGGAGATGAGACCAACGATCGCAGAGTCATCAGAGAACTTCTGTAGATGGCAATGTGTTGTGTTGTGTGAGAAGTCCGCAGTATAAAGAGTGAACAGGAAGGGAGCCAGCACCGTTCCCTGGGGGGCCCCCGTGCTACTGATGATCGTGTCGGAAACACAGTCCCGGGTTCTCACAAACTGAGGCCGGTTCGTGAGGTAGTCCAGGATCCATGATGACAGGTGCTGGTCCACCCCTGCGCGCAGCAGCTTGTCCTTCAGGATCATCGGTTGGATGGTGTTGAAAGCACTGGAGAAGTCAAAGAACATGATCCTCACCATATTCCCGGGCTTCTCCAGGTGGGACAGAGAACGGTGAAGGAGGAAGATCACCGCATCCTCCACCCCAATGCCATGCTGGTAGGCGAACTGGAGTGGATCCATCGCTGGTTCCACCAGGGGGCGGAGATGAGCAAGGAGCAGTCTCTCCAGGGTCTTCATCAAGTGGGACGTCAAGGCCACCGGTCTGAAGCTGTTCAGGTCTTTGGGGTGGGAAGTTTTTGGTACAGGTACCACACAAGATGTTTTCCACAGCTGTGGTACCCTCCCCAGTTTCAGGCTCATGTTGAAGATATACGTCACAATCCCACACAGCTGGTCTGCACAGGACTTGAGGAGCTTTGCGCTGATGCCGTCCGGTCCCGACGCCTTCCTCGCCTTGATCTTCCTCAGCTCCGTCCTCACCTGGGTCTTGGTCAGGGTCAGGATGGGGGGCTGTGTGTTGGGAGTGGGGGGGGTGTCGGTGGAGTGGGGAGTGGGTAGCAGGACTTGATTTCTTAGAGGCAGCAGTGGTTGTTGTGCAGACAGGGGGGAGGGCGGTTGGTCAAATCTATTGAAAAACAGATTCAGGTTGTTCGCCCACTCCCTGCCCCCCGTGGCCTGGGGGAAGGTATTCTGGAGCCCCGAGATGGTTTTGAGGTTTCTCCAGACCCCGCTGATGTCGCTCTGTTTCAGCTTGTCCTCCATCTTCTTCCTGAAGCTGTCCTTGCCTTCTCTGATCTTTCTCCTCAGCTCCCTCTGTACGGACTTCAGCATCTCCCTGTTCCCCGACCTGAAGATCCTCTTCTTCTCTCTCAGAAGTGTTTTTATCTCAGGGTTGATCCAGGGTTTGTTGTTTGAGTGACGCCGTATGGTCTTGGTGGGAACGGATTTGTCCACACAGAAGCTGAGGTAGCCCGTGAAGGTGTGAATGAGGCCATCGATGTCCTCACCATGTGGATCGCAGAGCTGCTTCCAGGCAGTGGCTTCAAAACAGTCCTTTAGAGTGTCTATTGCCTCCTCAGACCATAACTCCACAGTGTGCATGGCCGGAGGTTGTCTGTGCACTAGGGGTTTGTACACCGGTCGGAGATGAACCAAGTTGTGATCCGATCCCCCAAGTGGGGGGAGTTGTGATGAGGTGTATGCCTCCTTAGTGTTTGCGTAGAACAAATCCAGTGTTTTATTGTCTCTAGTGTGGCATGTGACATACTGGGTGAAAGTGGGCAGAATGGGAGACAGTGAAACGTGGTTGAAGTCGCCTGAGATGAGGAGAAGAGCATCTGGGTGTTCTGTCTGCAGCCTGCTGGTTACTGAATGGATGACGTCACGCGCTGTCCCAGTGTTCGCCGTCGGATTTGCATAAACAACAATGCAGATCACGTGTGAGTGTTCTCTCGGGAGATATGTAGGCCTCATGCTAACAGCTAGCAACTCAATGTCTTTGCTGCAGTGTCGTTGTTTAACAGTGATATGTCCCGGTCTACACCAGTTGTTGTTAACATACATTATCACTCCACCGCCCCTAGTTTTGCCACTCTCTGGTGTTCGGTCAGCTCGTATCATGTGAAAACCCTCCAGCTCAATGTTAGCATCTGCTGCTAGTTCAGTTAGCCACGTCTCAGTAAACAAAAGGAGAGAGCACTCCCGGTAAGTGCTATCATAACGGGAGATAGCCGCTAGCTCATCTAACTTTCCCAGTATCGACCGTACATTTCCCATGACAACAGATGGAAGGGAGGGTCTGTACCTTATATTTTTTGTCCTCCGCCTTACTCCAGCCCGGCAGCCGCGGCGTTTTCGCCTCAGTTCTCTCGGTATGTCGAGTTTTTCCAGTGGGACCGGGTGGCGGTTAAATGCTAGCAGCTCTTCCCTATTGTATCGTATCCTGCTATAAACAGTGGCTCCGTCCACCGGCTCAGGAGACATTTGGGACGATCTGTGTGTCCGTGATATAAGTGGGGTGAAAAAAAAAAAGTGATCAAAAGAGAGAGGAAGGGAAAAAAAAAAAAAAAAAAAAACTCGGAATCGAGCTGCTGTTGCAAAAGGCAGCCGACTGGTGTGGCGCCGAGAGGGGGAAAAAGGAGAGGTGCCTGCGACCTGTGAGATTTTTTGATGCTTGTGATTCTGGTGGATGTGTGAGAGAGAGATTAATAAAGCCTGCTCTGACTTCCGGTTATGGCGGCCGCCTAGAAGGACACGTATCACTCTGCTCTGCTCCTGGAAATAAAAATTCGGCAAATAACTCTCTCATTTGGAACAGAACTTTTCCCAGCGTTTGGGTGAGGATATGCCGGTGAAGACTAAGGCTGGGAAATCAGGAGGGAGAAAAATTGAATCGCCGAAGCAGTCCAAATTAACGGACTTTAAAGTTTGTGGCGCAGTAGAAAAAGCTGCGGATATGGCGGATGAAACTAGCGGTGGTGCGGTAACTGCTGCTGCTGACGATGGCGGCACAGGTGCAGTGCTGGCTGCCATTAGCTCAATGAGAGCAGACTTTTCCGCTAAACTTGATGGGATTATGGCAGCGTTGGATGCAATGAGAAAGGAGTTGGGTGACTGCGTGGAGCGAGTGACGCAGGCGGAGCTTCGTGTTTCAAGTGCGGAGGATGAAATCAGCGGACTTCAAATAAAGGTGCGCACTTTGGAAAAAAAAAATAAAGATCTGGAAAATAGCGTTCTGGACTTGGAATCTCGGTCCAGACGGAACAACCTGAGGCTGGTGGGTTTACCGGAGGGAGCCGAAGGTCGTGATTCATGCTCCTTTTTGGAGGGGTGGATCCCGGAGGCGCTGAACAACGCAGAGCTAAAATCATCAGTCGTCTTGGAAAGCTCCCACCGAATTGGCCCACCGAGAGGTAACAAGGCAGCACCGAGGACGTTAATTATGAAGTTTCTCAGCTACAGAGACAGGATGACGATCTCCAACGCGGTGCGGGCCAAAGGAGAAATTAAATACCAAGATCAGCAGGTGCGGTTCTACCCAGATTTGGCCTCAGGAATCCAACAATTAAGGAAGCAGTTTGACCCCATCCGCAAAGAACTGCGCAACCTTGAGATTCGTCATGGAGTGATTCACCCTGCAAGACTTCTGGTCACATATGAGGGCAGAACACGCATCTTCAAGACCCCCGAGGAGGCGCAGGAGCTCATCAAGAAGATCCAGGAAGAGACTGGTGGGAGCTAAGCATGAACAGAATATAGGGTAGAATATTTGAGCATTTAACTGATTAGAAGCATATAACAAGATTACAAAATATAGAATGTATTACATATTAAAAAAAAAAAAGGTACAAAATTGCTAAAAAATTTTGGAGTTAAATTGGAAAATTACAGAAGAGAGTTAATGTTACGTTATTAAAAGCAGTAGAGTTAGGGTGATTGGGAGGATGAAGAAGGAGTGGCTTTGGCTGTTCCCCGTGGGTGTGGAACGGTCGATGGCTATATCGGGAGACGGAATTTTTCTTTTGTTTTTGGGGGGATTGCCACAAATGTGGGAAGGGGGAATTTGTTTGTGTGTAGTTTGTAGGGTGAATGTTCAACCACTCATTTTTTTGCTTTTCTGTTTGAGCATGTTTACACTGCAAGGTAATCCCAAACTCCCTATTGATTATAAATCAAAGCGTTAATCTTAATTTAACTTCATGGAATTGCAGAGGTCTACAAAATTTAAAAAAACTTAAACAAGTTATGAATAAAATAAAAGACATGGGTTCAAAAATTGTGTTTTTACAAGAAACTCATCTAATAGAGGAAGATGTAAAAAGAATTAGGAGTAGATGGCAAGGAAATGTTTTCACCTCATCATTTTCATCCCGAGCCAGGGGAGTTATGACTCTCATACATAAATCAGTCCCATTTCAAGTGAAAAATGTAATTGGAGACAAATTTGGAAGATATGTAATCATTCAAGGATCTTTGCTATTAGAAAACATAAACTTGGTGAACTTATATGGTCCCAATATAGATGATCAAAAGTTCTTTGCTAATTTATTTCTTATCTTATCATCACTTACAGGGCAACATATAATAGCAGGGGATTTTAATTGTACATTGAATCCCGGTATAGATAGATCAACAGGACTGGACTGTACGCACAATGGATGTAGGATGACCATTAATCATTTTATGAAAGAATTGAAATTGATAGATATATGGAGAGAAATGAAACCACAAGTTAAAGCATACTCTTGTTATTCCAATACCTACAAGACATTCTCACGTATAGATTATTTTTTGATCTCCACAGAATTAAGGTCCAAGATTCAAAACTGTTTTTATGATAACATCGTGATCTCTGATCATGCACCCTGCTGTCTAATGTATGTAGATAAGAAATTGACAAAGGAACCAGGTAGATGGCAATTTCAGCATAAATGGCTTCAGGATGAGGAATTTGTTAAGTATATAGAAAAACAGATAGATGAGTTCTTTGATATCAATACTACACAAACATCAGCATGTGAAAAGTGGGAGGCTTTCAAAGCTTTTATTAGGGGACATATTATTAGTTATACAGGTTCAAAATCTAAAAAGACTCGAGAGGAGAGAGTCCAATTGGAACATAAAATAAAAATTCTTCAAGAAAGAGTATATGCAGGAAGAGATCCAAGGTTGGAGAACGAATTACTGATTTTGAGAGCTGAATATGACAAAAAAATCAGCGAATAGAGCTGCCTCGAGTCTTCTAAGATTGAAACAATCTTTTTATGAACAAGGTGAAAAATCAGGAAAGTTATTGGCATGGCAGATTAAACAATTAGAATCTAAAACACCAATTACCAGTATTATAAGTAATGGACAGGTAGTTATAGATCCTTCAGAAATTAATAGAGCCTTTAGAGATTACTATGAAAAATTATATGATACCAAAAATGAATCTGACTTAACAAAACTACATGGGTTTTTGAATGAACTATTTATACCGTGTATTCCAAATGAAAACAGGGAGATACTGGAGTCTAAAATTAGTCAAGAAGAAGTTGGGCTAGCCATTGATAATATGAAATCAGGAAAAAGTGCAGGACCAGATGGTCTTCCAGTTGACCTTTATAAAAAATTTAAGAATAAATTAACAAAACCTTTTTTGGAAATGGTTTTAGAAGCATTTCAAAATAGTAATTTACCATCATATATGAATAATGCCTTAATTATACTGTTGCCAAAACCAGGTAAGCCCTCTAATAAATGTGAAAATATGAGACCAATAAGCCTATTAAATGCCGACCTTAAGATAATCTGTAAAATTTTAGCAAGACGAATACAAGAAATTTTACCAAATATTATTAATCGAGATCAGAATGGCTTTATAAAGGGAAGACAAGGCTTCCATAATGTAAGAAGACTTTTTAATATTATTTATTCTAATAAAGAAGCACCGGATACAGCTCTCTTGTCACTGGATGCCGAAAAAGCCTTTGATAGAGTTGAATGGCCCTTTCTTTTTGAAGTCTTACAAAGGTTTGGACTTGGAAATAATTTCATAAAATGGGTTCAGATAATATATAATAATGCTACTGCAGAAATTCTAACAAATAACAATATTTCAAAATCAATAAAAATCAATAGAGGATGTCGACAAGGCTGTCCACTTTCACCTTTACTGTTTACTATGGCAATTGAACCTTTAGCGATGGCGATACGTCTACAGTCACAAATATATGGAATTAAAGTTGGACCAACAGAACATAAAATCTCCCTGTATGCCGATGACATAATTTTGTTTATGTCGAATCTTAAAAAATCAATTCCGACCTTGTTGAATTTAATAAAGAATTTCGGGGAAATATCAGGATATAAAATAAATAAAACTAAATCTTCAATATTAATGCTAAATGAGACCCAGAGAAATTACCCAGCCCCTGAGGTAAATCAATTCAATGTTGTAAATCAGTTTAAATATTTAGGAATCCAAAGTGTGCCTAAGCTAGAATCAGTCGCCAGTGTCAATTATGAAGCCTTAATGACAGATATTGATGAGTTACTTCAGAGATGGATGTCACTACCAATGTCGATGATCGGGAGAATTAATATACTTAAAAGTAATATCTTACCTAAAATACTTTATTTATTTCAATACATTCCCTTACCACCACCTTTAGATTTATTCTCAAGAATTAAAAAAAAGTTAGTGGAATTTATATGGAACAACAGGAGGGCTAGATTACGTCTGTCTTTATTATATTTACCATTTGATCGTGGAGGTCTGAAATGTCCAAATTTTATGTTGTATTATTGGTCGGCACAACTGAGGTCTATGACATATTATTTTTCATCAAATAATCTCCCTCACTGGACTGAAATGGAATCATACAATTTACCTTTACCTCTTCCCATATTCATATACTCAGATTCGGCAAAAAAATTACAAAAACAAGTTAAAAATCCATTTGTAAAGCATATGATCAAAATATGGTGTGAAGCTAAAAACTATTTAAAAGAACCACAGTTATTGTCACAATTTAGTCCAATATGGGGTATTCAATATTTTAAACCAGGGAGAGCGGACGCTGTATTTAAAGTATGGAATTTAAAAGGGATACAAAAGATTCAGGATTTATATTTGCCATGTGCAGAAAACATAATGTCTTTTGAAGAGTTGAGGATCAAATTTAATCTCAATAGAACACATTTTTTTAAAATATCTTCAACTTAGAAACTTTATTCGATCAAATCAAAATAAAGCTCTCACTCGACCTATTTATTCATCCTTGGAAAAAATGTTGATGAAAGATAGTAAAAGAAAGGGTATTATTTCAGAGTTTTATAACTCATTGACACTATTTTCAAGTGAAAATTCACTGAAAAGATTAAACTACTGGAAAGAAGATCTGCAAACTGAAATTTCAGAGGAACAATGGGAATTGGCTTGTACAGAAGCTCAAACCAAATCAATAAATGTACGCCTTAAATTGATACATTTCAAATGGTTAATGCGGATGTATGTTACACCGGAGGAGTTAAATAGATATAACAAAAATATACCAGATACATGCACAAAGTGCATGGAAAGTAAAGGAACCCTATTTCATTGTTTATGGGAATGTAGATTAATAAGAATGTTTTGGGAAGAGGTGAGGGTAACAATTGAAAAAATAATCTCAAAACAAATCATATTGAATCCTAAACTGTTTTTGTTGGGTCTGTACCCAGAAAAGCATAATTTTAATAAAAGTGAAAGAACACAAATTTAATCTCAATAGAACACATTTTTTTAAATATCTTCAACTTAGAAACTTTATTCGATCAAATCAAAATAAAGCTCTCACTCGACCTATTTATTCATCCTTGGAAAAAATGATGATGAAAGATAGTAAAAGAAAGGGTATTATTTCAGAGTTTTATAACTCATTGACACTATCTTCAAGTGAAAATTCACTGAAAAGATTAAACTACTGGAAAGAATATCTGCAAATTGAAATTTCAGAGGAACAATGGGAATTGGCTTGTACAGAAGCTCAAACCAAATCAATAAATGCACGCCTTAAATTGATACATTTCAAATGGTTAATGCGGATGTATGTTACACCGGAGGAGTTAAATAGATATAACAAAAATATACCAGATACATGCACAAAATGCATGGAAAGTAAAGGAACCCTATTTCATTGTTTATGGGAATGTAGATTAATAAGAATGTTTTGGGAGGAGGTGAGGGTAACAATTGAAAAAATAATCTCAAAACAAATCATATTGAATCCTAAACTGTTTTTGTTGGGTCTGTACCCAGAAAAGCATAATTTCAATAAAAGTGAAAGAACATTCATAGACCTCAGTTTGCTTAATGCCAAAAAATGTATTGCACTATTATGGAAAAAGACTCATAGACCAGATGTGACTCAGTGGTTAAGACAGATGTTAACAAACCTTCCATTAGAAAGAATAACATATATACTGAAATCAAAGGAAATTGTGTTTGAGAATATATGGAGACCTTTTATTGATTATGTAAAAAATTTAAACATAACTCTTGAAGAAGAAGGTGAATGATGTGTGTGGACCTTGTAAATTCCAAACTGGTGAACATAATATGTATACTTATGTGTTGGATTGTCTAGACTAAACAGAGGAGCATTGTTGAAGATTTGATTTTGTTGGTGGTTGTTGGTGTTTTTTAGTGCATTTTTTTTTTTTTGTAGTACTTTAGTGTTAGTGTTTGATTGTTTGTATCATGTTTGTTTAAAAAAAAAAGGTTCAATAAAGATATTGTGGAAAAAAAAAAAAATAAAGCCTGCTCTGTTCTGGACCGCTCCGTCTGGTTATTTCTCACTCCACACTGGTGACCCTTGACGCACAATGGAACTCGAGGTGAACACCCCAGAGACGACCCGGACGGGAGGTGCCAGCAACGCGTGTGGCGTTTCGGTCAAACTCCCAGACTTTTGGCTACACGACCCAAAGTCTTGGTTCCTCCACACCGAGGCCCACTTCGCGCTCCGGGGAATAACGGCAGATGACACCAGATACTACTACGTGGTTGCAGCACTGAACGCACGCACAACTCAGCAGGTGGCGAGCCTGCTCCAACGGCCCTCAGACCACAAGTACGAGGCTCTCAAAACCATGCTGACCCGGCGCTATATGCTCTCAGACTGCGAGAGAGCGGAAAGGGTCCTGACGCGCTCCAAGTTGGGAGACGGGTTGGCGGTTGAGTTAATGGAGAAGATGTTGGCATTGATGGGCACAGATGACGGGCATTTCCTCTTTGGCCACCTTTTCCTCCGGAACCTCCCAACGGTGGCCAGGGCAGTCCTTGCCAATTTGCTACTGCTGGCCGCGTGCAACTACTGGGCGCTAGCACAAGAGGCAGATCAGATTATTCTCACCACCAGAGCCCTCGCAGTGAATGCAGCAGCGTTGGAACCCAGCAAGACGGTCAGCAGAGGCAAGGAGCCAACGACAGTGGCTGCAGCGGAGGCCAAGAAGCACTGGAGAGACACACCCTGCTTCTACCACTACGTTTTGGAGAGGACGCACGCCAATGCGTGCCACCGTGCCAATTCAAGTGCTCAGAAAACGCCAGGGCCGGCAGTCGGTAGCAGCTGTGACCGCCGGTGAAGCAAGCAACCTGCTCTATGTGACAGACTCACACTCGGGGAGACGGTTCCTCGTGGACTCCGGCTCCCAAAAGAGTCTCATTCTGCCATCCTACGCAGACCGGCTGGCGGGAACTAGTGGCCCCGAGCTGACGGCCGCAAACGGCTCAGACATTAAGACTTTTGGTGAGAGGACACTGACTGTATCCTTCCACGGCCGTACATACCAATGGACATTCGTCATAGCGGCATGTAGCTTCCCCATTTTGGGCACTGATTTTTTGTGTGTGCACGGTCTACTAGTCGATGTGGCTAACAGACGCCTGATTAACGCAATGTCTTTTGATTCTCTCCCCTGTACAGCTAGAGGAGACGGGTCCACAACGCTAGCCAACATCACAGCTCCAGAGGGTAAGTTTCACACACTACTCACCCAATTCCCAGCACTCACAGTCCCAATGTTTTTGGCGACCATCACTAAACACGGGGTGGAGCACTTCATTACCACCACGGGGCCGCCCGTTTTCGCACGACCTCGGCTTCTGGATGCAGCTATACTGGCCATAGCATGCGAGGAGTTTGCCAACTTGGAAAAGTTGGATCATCAGACGCTCAAACAGCCCATGGGCATCCCTGCTACATATGGTTCCTAAAGCCAAAGGATCGTGGCAAGCGTGCGGAAATTTCTGCAGATTAAACAACGCCACAGCGCACGACCGCTACCTGATCCCCCAAATTCAGGATTTTTCCATTCACCTCACCGGGGCACGCATTTTTTCCAAGATAGACCTGGTCCGCGGTTACCACCAGGTCCCAGTGCACGCTGAGGACATACCTAAGATGGCAGTAATAACCCTGTTTGGTCTTTTTGAGCTTTTACGCATGCCTTTCGGGTTAAAAGGCACAGCGCAGACATTCCAATGCATGATGGATGCGATGTTGCGCGATCTGCCGTTTGTGTTTGTCTACCTGGATGACATCCTGGTGGCCAGCGCATCCGAGGACAAACACGTAGCCCACCTCAGGACAGTTTTCCAGAGGTTGGAGGAGCACGGATTAATAATCAACCCAGCGAAGTGCCAGTTCGGGGTGACGGGAATCAATTTTTTGGGCCACTGCATCTCACCAGAGGGCGCGATACCCTTACCGGACAAAGTGCGCGCAGTGGCAGATTTTCCCCACCCTCAGACGGTCAGGGCGCTGCAGGAATTTTTGGGGATGGTTAACTTTTACAACCGTTTCCTCCCCCGCGCAGCACAGCTCATGCAGCCGTTGTACGCTGCGCTTAAGAAACGGAATCCAACAGACAGAGTCTACTGGACTCCTGAGCGAGAGCAGGCATTTTCCGAGGTTAAAAAAGCTCTGGCGAACGCCGCATTGCTGGCACACCCGGACCCGGCGGCTCGGATAGCACTCACTGCCGACGCATCAGACGTGGCCATAGGGGCCATCATGGAGCAGTGTGTTGCTGGTTCTTGCCAGCCGCTTGCTTTTTTTAGCAGGTCTTTGCACGACAGTGAGCGTAAATACAGCGCGTTCGACAGGGAGTTACTGGCTCTCCACCTGGCCATACGCCACTTCCAGTTCTGGCTGGAAGGGCGCACCTTCACTGCATTTGTGGACCACAAGCTGCTAACGTATGCGATGGCCAGGGCTTCGGAACCATGGTCGGGCCAACAGCAGAGACAGCTGGCCGCAATCTCGGAGTTTACGACCGACATTCAGCATGTGGCCGGTAAACTCAATGTGGTGGCGGACTGCCTCTCGCACGCATTAGTGGCCCCAGTCTACGTGGGGATAGATTACACGGCCATGGCCGCTGAGCAGATCGGCGATGTGGACGTTTGTGTGCTCCAGTCTGGACCAACAGGGTTAAGGCTGGAGAGCAGAGTACTGGAAGACTGGGGACCCCCCAATCTGTGATGTCTCCACAGGTTGCCCGTGCCTGGTGGTCCCACGCACTTAGGCGCCGCCGCGTTTTTGAGTCGGTTCACTCCCTGGTGCACCCAGGAGTGCATGTGTCAGTCGAAATCATGGGAGCAAAGTTCATCTGGCCAAGCCTGTGCAAACAGGTGAAAAAGTGAGCTGCAGCCTGCGTAGCGTGCCAACGAGCCAAAGTGCACAGGCACACAAAGGCCCCTTTGGAGCCGTTCCATATCCTGGCTAAGAGGTTCAACCACATTCACGTGGACCTCGTGGGCCCCCTCCCGCCATCGCAGGGGTTCACGCACCTCCTGACAGTAGTGGACCTCCGCAGAAGTTGCATGCGCTTTTTTGACGACATGGGTGGCACGTTTCGACGCCCCTTCAGGATATCACGTCCGATCGGAGCCTGCAGTTTGTTTCTGACCTCTGGTCCACGATGCCCCAGAGCCTGGGCATCACAATTCATTGCACGACTGCATACAACCCCCAGGCCAATGGGTTGTGCGAGTGTTTCCATAGGTCGCTTAAAGCAGCGCTCAGGGCTTCGCTTACGGATGCAAATTGGGTGGACCGGTTGCCGTGGGTTCTATTAGGGTTGCGTTCAGCACCGAAGGAGGATTTGGTAGCCTCTCCAGCAGAGCTGTTTTTTTCCCAGCCGCTGCAGCTCCCAGGGGAATTTTTGCCGGACAGCCCCGCACCGAACACCGATCCATCCCCGCTTTCACTGCATAGCGCAGAGGCAGGGATGGTACCCGGTCTGGTCCACCACTGTTTTCCACGCGCTTTTGTGCCAAACACCTTGGAGGACGCAGCGTTTGTATTTGTCAGGCACGATGCCCACCGGACCCCCTTGCGCCCGCCCTACAATGGCCCGTTCAGAGTGCTGGAACCCGGGGAGAAACATTTTATGTTAGACTTGGGGGGATGCAGGGAAACAGTATGTATTGACAGGCTTAAGCCCGCTTTCGTTTTAGCAGACGAGCAGGTTGTGTTGGCCCGAGCTCCTCGGCGCGGACGACCCCCACTGAGAACTCCCCAGGTACATGACTCGTCAGATCAGTCACAATGGCATGCTAAAGATGTTTCCCCTCCCCTCCCAATGTCCCCCCACAGACGGACGCACCCCCAAGAGCGCCCCACTGGCACAGCAGCGCCTCAGAGCCACAGACCCCCCCCATTGCAGCTGCTACGGATGTAGGCTGAAGCCCAAAGGACATGAGGGTTAAGGCTCAGTCTGAGTTTCTGGGTGGGGGGGGGGGGGGAATCCACTCAGTATGTTTCCACTCAGACGGAAGAACAAGGGGAATTGTCATGGGGGAGTTTGTGTGTTGATGCTGGGGTTGGTGTGTTGATGCGAACAGTGACAAAGAGAATGGGAATTGCAAAGGGTTTTATGTTAATACAGCACCACAAGTCGCAGGGCAAGTTGTATGCTATAAAAGGAGAGGTGCCTGCAATCTGTGAGGTTTTTTGATGCTTGTGATTCCGGTGAATGTGAGAGAAAGAGATTAAAGGGCCTTTTCCACTAGCCTCACTTAGCCCTACACCGCACCACTCATCTCGCGTTTGAGCATTTTCCATTAGCCCCAGCACCAGTTAGCAGGTGCTTTTTTAGTACCTGATCCAGGGCAGGGTCTAACCGAGCTGAGTAGGGCTGAGTATGGCTGTGATATGACTTTAAGAGACTGGTCGCCGCTGATTGGTCAGGTCGTAACGTCACGAAAGCGACTTTTTCTGCTGAATCTACTCCACGACCGCCATTTGTAGTTGTTCAGCCAGTGAACACAGTGCGCCCCTTTATATAGTTATATAATAATATACTCCTAATATTATATATTAGGAGGTGCGCAATTTTTGTTATGACCCGAGCGCCGGTTCTGATTGCGCTCGGGCTAAGTTATGTCTCACTGCCGGCCTTGACAGCTGCGGGCTGTATTTTGGCCTCACCGGGCTCTTATTGTGAAAGTGCTCGGTGGGGCTTCCGCCTGTCAACGGCCGGTCAGCTGAGTGTCATTACCGTCATTAGTGTTTCGCCCATTTAAGCCCAGCACTGACGACGGTAGGATGCAGCAGTGTCTGTTCACTTTTCTGTTCACTTCCTTGTTCACTCTCCGTCATGTTGCGGATGCCTGGACTATTTTCACACCTCGTCTGCTTTGGGTTTGACTGTCGTTCCCCGGAACCAGTAAGTGTGCTGTATTAGCCTTATTCCTCCCGGCGTGAATTGATCTGTAAGTCCCTGCCTTAGCAGCCTGTGTGTTGTTATTATTTTCAACTACCAAGTCTGCCTGTGTATGACCGTCTCCTGCTCTGGACCTATAGTGAGCTGTAAAGCCCTATGCCCCCTGTTATGTGAAGACTCTTGTCATTATCTCAGCAGCTTGTGTTATCACCTTTTCACCGTAATAAAACTCACTGAAAACTCACTGGTGACTCTGTGGTGTCTTATGGTGGCTCGCGAGAGCCACCACATGACAATTTTCTTTCTATATTAGCCGACGATCGCATCCAGCGCGAGTTGGACGGATCAATTCGAAATGAAAAAATATACCAGCAGGTGTCCGAGCAGATGGGTTCCCAAGGGCACATCCGTACTAACAAACAGTGTCGGGACTTCCGGTTATGGCTGCCACGTAGGACGGACGTGTCTCGCTCTGCTCTGCTCCTGGAGAAAAAAAATCGGCAAATAACTCTCTCATTTGGGACAGAACGTATCCCAGCATTTGGGCGAGGATATGTCGGCGAAGCCTAAGGCTGGAAAACCAGGAAAAGGAAAAAGCGAGCCGCCGAAACAGTCCAAATTAACGGACTTTCAGGTCTGTGACGCAGCAAACAAAACTCCATATATGGCGGAGGAAGCTGGCGGCGGTGCAATGTTTGCGGGGAATGGCGCAGATGCGCTGATGGCTGCCATGAGTTCAATGAGAGCGGACTTTTCCTCTAGATTTGTAGTAGTAGTAGATTAGTTTATTTGACAGGGACAGTGCAATAAACATAGACAATTAATCAAAGACAATCAATCTGATGTGTTGCACATAGAGTGTATAGCTATTAGCTAATTTGCAACTCTTGTCCCTGGATGGGCTTTAGAAAAAAGAATCAAGATAAAAAATATACACAATAACCACATACATCAATGCAGAAAAATTATAAATACACAATTATAAATATTATAAATATTATAAATACACAAATATAACAGCCTGACTCACATTTAACATAAATATTATAAATATTATAAATACACAAATATAACAGCCTGACTCACATTTAACACATATAACATAACTCACATTTGCCTATTTCAGGCCTTCCTCCCTCCGTCACTCACTATATAATCCCATCACAATTTGATGGGATTATGACAGCGTTGGAAGGAATAAGAAAGGAATTGGGTGACTGTGTAGAACGAACGGCGCAGATGGAGCTCCGTCTCGCTAGTGCTGAAGATGACGTCACCCGTCTTCAATTAAAGGTGCGCACTTTGGAAAAAAAAAATAAATCTCTGGAAGATAATATTTTGGATTTGGAATCTCGGTCGAGACAGAATAATTTGAGGCTGGTGGGTCTTCCAGAGGAATCAGAAGGTCGGGACGTATGTTCCTTTCTGGAAAAGTGGATTCCGGAGGTGCTGGGCAGCGAGGAGTTGCAATCAGCAGTGGTTCTGGAAAAAGCACATCGTATTGGCCCACGGAGAGATAAGGGACCGCCGAGGACCTTAATTATGAAGTTTCTTAGCAACAGAGACAGGATGAAGATCTTCAACGCTGCACGTGCTAAAGGAGAGATTAAACACCAGGACCAGCAGGTGCGGTTCTACCCAGATTTGGCTACAGGAATCCAGCAATTGAGGAAGCAGTTTGATCCCGTACGTAAGGAGCTGCGCAACCTTGGGATTCGTCATGGTGTAATCTATCCTGCGAGACTGCTGACCACGTATGAGGGCAGAACCCACATCTTCAAGACCCCAGAGGAGGCGCAGGAGTTCATCAAGAAGATCAAAGAAGAAGAAGAGACTGGTGGGAGCTAAGCATGAACAAAATATAAGGTAGAATAATTAAGCATTTGCACAGGCATCTGACTGACTTGAAGTAAATAGTAAGTTTACAAAATATAGATTGTATTATATATTAAAAAAACAAAACAAAAACAAAACAAACAAAAAAAAAAACTATGATGTACAAAGTTGTTAAAAATTTTGGAGTTAAGTTGGAAAACTACAGAGGAGAGTTAATGTTACGTCATTAAAAGCAGTAGAGTTGGGGTGATTGGGAGGATGAAGAAGGAGTGGCTTAGGCTGTTCCCCGTGGGTGTGGAACAGTCGATGGCTATATCGGGAGACAGAATTTTTCTTTTGATTTTGGGGGGTTTGCCACAAGTGTGGGAAGGGGAAATTTGTTTGTGTGTAGTTTGTAGGATGAATGTTCAACCACTCATGTTTTTGCTTCTCTGTATGAGCATGTTTACACTGCAAGGTAATCCCAAACTCTCTATTGATCATGGACCAAAGTGTTAATCTTAATTTAACTTCATGGAATTGCAGAGGTCTACAAAATTTAAAAAAAACTTAAACAAGTTATGAATAAAATAAAGGACATGGGTTCAAGAATTGTGTTTTTACAAGAAACTCATCTGATAGAGGAGGATGTTAAAAGAATTAGGAGTAGATGGCAGGGAAGTGTATTCACCTCTTCATTTTCATCCCGAGCCAGGGGAGTTATGACTCTCATACATAAATCAGTTCCTTTTCAGGTGAAAAATGTAATTGGAGACAAATTTGGAAGATATGTAATCATTCAAGGTTCTTTGCTATTAGAAAATATAAATCTTGTGAACTTATATGGTCCCAATATAGATGATCAGAAGTTCTTTGCTAATTTATTTCTCATCTTATCATCACTTACAGGGCAACATATAATAGCAGGGGATTTTAATTGTACATTGAATCCAGGTGTGGATAGATCAACAGGACTGGATTGTACGCACATTGGATGTAGGATGACTATTAATCATTTTATGAAAGAATTGAGATTGTTAGATATATGGAGAGAAATGAAACCACAAGTTAAAGCCTATTCTTGTTATTCCAGTACCTACAAGACATTCTCACGTATTGATTATTTTTTGATTTCCACAGAATTAAGGTCCAAGATTCAAAACTGCTTTTATGATAACATCGTGATTTCTGATCATGCACCCTGTTGTCTAATATATGTAGATAAAAAATTGACAAAGGAATCAGGTAGATGGCAATTTCAGCATAAATGGCTTCAGGATGAGGAATTTGTCAAGTATATAGAAAAACAGATAGACGAGTTCTTTGACATCAATACTACACAAACATCAGCATGTGTAAAGTGGGAGGCTTTCAAAGCTTTTATTAGGGGACATATTATTAGTTATACAGGATCAAAATCTAAGAAGACTCGAGAGGAGAGAGCTAAATTGGAACATAAAATAAAAAGTCTTCAGGAAAAAGTGTATGCAGGAAGTGACCCAAGGTTGGAGAATGAATTACTGATTTTGAGAGCTGAATACGACAAAAAATCAGCGAATAGAGCTGCCTCGAGTCTTCTAAGATTGAAACAATCTTTTTATGAACAAGGTGAAAAATCAGGAAAATTATTAGCATGGCAGATTAAACAATTGGAAATTAAAACACCAATTACCAGTATTATAAGTAAGGGACAGGTAGTTATAGATCCTTTAGAAATTAATAGAGCCTTTAGAGATTACTATGAAAAATTATATGATACCAAAAATGAACCTGATTTAACAAAACTAAATGGGTTTTTGAACGAACTATCTATACCGTGTATTCCAAATGAAAACAGGGAGATATTGGAGTCTAAAATTAGTCAAGAAGAAGTTGGGCTAGCCATTGATAATATGAAATCAGGAAAAAGTGCAGGACCAGATGGTCTTCCAGTTGACCTTTATAAAAAATTTAAGAATAAATTAATAAAACCTTTTTTGGAAATGGTTTTAGAAGCATTTCAAAATAATAATTTACCATCATACATAAATAATGCCTTAATTATACTGTTGCCAAAACCAGGTAAGCCCTCTAATAAATGTGAAAATATGAGACCAATAAGCCTATTAAACGCCGACCTTAAGATAATCTGTAAAATTTTAGCAAGACGAATACAAGAAATTTTACCAAATATTATTAATCGAGATCAGAATGGCTTTATAAAGGGTAGACAAGGCTTCCATAATGTAAGAAGACTATTTAATATTATTTATTTTAATAAAGAAGCACCGGATACAGCTCTCCTATCATTGGACGCCGAAAAGGCCTTTGATAGAGTTGAATGGCCCTTTCTTTTTGAAGTCCTACAAAGGTTTGGACTTGGAAATAATTTCATAAAATGGGTTCAAATAATATACAATAATGCTACAGCAGAAATCCTAACAAATAACAATATTTCAAAACCAATAAAAATCAATAGAGGATGTCGACAAGGCTGTCCACTTTCACCTTTACTGTTTACTATGGCAATTGAACCTTTAGCGATAGCGATACGTTTACATTCACAAATATATGGAATTAAAGTTGGACCAACAGAACATAAAATCTCCCTGTACGCCGATGATATAATTTTGTTTATGTCGAATCTAAAAAAATCAATTCCAACCTTGTTGAATTTAATAAAGAATTTTGGGGAAATATCAGGATATAAAATAAATAAAACTAAATCTTCAATATTAATGCTAAATGAGACCCAGAGAAATTACCCAGCCCCTGAGGTAAATCAATTCAGTGTTGTAAATCAGTTTAAATATTTAGGAATCCAAATTATGCCTAAGCTAGAATCAGTCGCCAGTGTCAACTATGAAGCCTTAATGTCAGATATCAATGAGTTAACTCAGAGATGGATGTCACTACCAATGTCGATGATCGGGAGAATCAATATACTTAAAAGTAATATTTTACCTAAAATACTTTATTTATTTCAATACATTCCCTTATCACCACCTTTAGATCTATTCTCAAGAATAAAAAAAAAGTTAGTGGAATTTATATGGAACAACAGGAGGGCTAGATTACGTTTGTCTTTATTATATTTACCATTTGATCGTGGAGGTCTGAAATGTCCAAATTTTATGTTGTACTATTGGTCGGCACAACTGAGGTCTATGACATATTATTTTTCATCAAATGATCTCCCTCACTGGACTGAAATGGAATCATACAATTTACCTTTACCTCTTCCCATATTCATATACTCAGATTCGGCAAAAAAATTACAAAAACAAGTTAAAAATCCATTTGTAAAGCATATGATCAAAATATGGTGTGAAGCTAAAAACTATTTAAAAGAACCACAGTTATTGTCACAATTTAGTCCAATATGGGGTAATCAATATTTTAAACCAGGGAGAGCGGACGCTGTATTTAAAGTATGGAATTTAAAAGGGATACAAAAGATTCAGGATTTATATTTGCCATGTGCAGACAACATAATGTCTTTTGAAGAGCTGAGGATCAAATTTAATCTCAATAGAACACATTTTTTTAAATATCTTCAACTTAGAAACTTTATTCGATCAAATCAAAATAAAGCTCTCACTCGACCTATTTATTCATCCTTGGAAAAAATGATGATGAAAGATAGTAAAAGAAAGGGTATTATTTCAGAGTTTTATAACTCATTGACACTATCTTCAAGTGAAAATTCACTGAAAAGATTAAACTACTGGAAAGAAGATCTGCAAATTGAAATTTCAGAGGAACATTGGGAATTGGCTTGTACAGAAGCTCAAACCAAATCAATAAATGCACGCCTTAAATTGATACATTTCAAATGGTTAATGCGGATGTATGTTACACCGGAGGAGTTAAATAGATATAACAAAAATATACCAGATACATGCACAAAATGCATGGAAAGTAAAGGAACCCTATTTCATTGTTTATGGGAATGTAGATTAATAAGAATGTTTTGGGAGGAGGTGAGGGTAACAATTGAAAAAATAATCTCAAAACAAATCATATTGAATCCTAAACTGTTTTTGTTGGGTCTGTACCCAGAAAAGCATAATTTCAATAAAAGTGAAAGAACATTCATAGACCTCAGTTTGCTTAATGCCAAAAAATGTATTGCACTATTATGGAAAAAGACTCATAGACCAGATGTGACTCAGTGGTTAAGACAGATGTTAACAAACCTTCCATTAGAAAGAATAACATATATACTGAAATCAAAGGAAATTGTGTTTGAGAATATATGGAGACCTTTTATTGATTATGTAAAAAATTTAAACATAACTCTTGAAGAAGAAGGTGAATGATGTGTGTGGACCTTGTAAATTCCAAACTGGTGAACATAATATGTATACTAATGTATTGGATTGTCTAGACTAAACAGAGGAGCATTGTTGAAGACTTGATTTTGTTGGTGGTTGTTGGTGTTTTTAGGGTATTTTTTTTTTTTGTAGTACTTTAGTGTTAGTGTTTGATTGTTTGTATCATGTTTGTTAAAAAAAAAAAAAAGGTTCAATAAAGATATTGTGGAAAAAAACAAAAACAAACAAACAGTGTCGGGAGAAGCTGAAAAAGTTGAAAAGCGATTACCGAGCAGTGAAGGACCACAATGCTTGAAGTGCAGCGGATCGGAAGGAGTGGAAGTGGTTTGCTGAGATGGACGCGATCTATGGACATAGGCCCTCGACACGGCCACGGCCTTGGAAACCGTGGATGGTGAGTGTTGTTTTGATATTGTACGTCTTTTCGGCAATTTATCCTTTCTGTGTCAAGCTCACTGTTTTTAAGAAATAGGAAGGTTGTTAGATTGTGGGTAATGGTTGTTACTGAGGCTTGCCTATTGTTTTGCAGCCAACTGCAGATTCATGCTTGCTTTGTGTTAAGTATTAGCGCGAACAAAACGCTGAATTACGCTTATTGTATTCCGGTTAAAAACATGAGAGTGTTGTGTACATGTTGCACTTTGGTGTTAAGTTTTAAATTGCGTGCATTTTCTTTCTAGAATCGCAGTTCATATCACAGGGGTCCACCTCAGTGGACATGGACACACCGGACTCTCCTGCCTCTGCGTCTGTGTCTGGCAGAGCGCCAGCTGGATCGACTCCGATGTCAGCCACATCACCAGCTCCATCTGGATCACGTTCAAGTGCCGGTAAGGCACAATAACCACGATTTTTTTTTTGGTGAAACAGGTCCAGCGGAAACCAGGGTTGAAAATCCATCCATCCATCCATCCATCTTCTACCGCTTAATCCTTTACAGGTCGCGGGGGGGCTGGAGCCTAACAAGTTATGTACCAAATTGATTAATGCAGTTTCCTGTAGCTGCATATTAATTAATTGAAAATGTCTTTTTAAATGTACAAAAAGGTTATTCTGTCATGTGGTGATCCTCGCGGATCACCAAGAGACGCCACAGAGTTCACCAGAGAGTTTGGCTAAGATGTTAATTTATTTCCAGACGTGACAAAACACAACTATGAACCCATAAGGGCAAACACACACAAGAACGAGACTTGGGCTCGTAGGGCTAACCCAGCCGCCACGAGCTAACTGTGACAAAACTATGAAGACAAACCTGACATGAAGGTCTACGGCACTCTCTAACATGACGAGGCGTAGACCCAGACTTGACAAGACAAACGAGATGAGACGTTGACAGAATGTAGACCAATAATCCTGCCCCTTACCGTCGTCAGTGCCGGGCTTAAAAGGGCGAAGCACTAACGACGGTAATGACAATCAGCTGACCGGCCGTTGACAGGTGGAAGCCCCACCGAGTACTTTCACAATAAGAGCCCGGTGAGGCCAGAATACAGCCCGCAGCTGTCAAGGCCGGCAGCAAGAAATAACTCAGCCCGAGCGCGATCAGAACTGGCGCTCGGGTCATAACATATTCTTTGGTCTTCACTTATCGGTGTTCCACAACCCGTCCCATTTTTAGGTGTGGTGATTGAAGTGCTGTTGTAACTCCTGTTTTAGAAAAACAACTAAAGCTCATGAACTGCCGTTGAAATCAACATGCTTCATTGAAATGCTTCGCGTCAGCTGACTGTATTAACCCATTCAGATTTCTGCGGCCACACTACAAGCAACTAGTTTAAACATTACCCATCCATCCATATTCTTAATCTTAATCCTTTTTAGTTTTGCAGGGGGGCTGCAGCCGAAGACAGCACACTGCATGTTGCAAAATCCACTCTACTGAGGGGCAGCAACATGACAGTTCAGCTTATATACAGCAATGAAGCATAATATAATAGTGACATTCCACCACAGACTTTCACCAGTGTAATTCCATAATATATGTAGTGATCCAGCTTTAACGACCATGCCTTTCTGTCTTTCCATCTAGGCAAGAGGAAAACGGACAACTCCATCGCTGACCTTACATCAGCGATGGTCAATATGCATGACGAAGAGATGCAGCTCTTGGAACGGCAACATGACCAGCGGCAAGAACACCATCAGGAGTACATGCAGCATTTGCGACAGGTGGCCGCAGATGTGCGGGCAGATGCACGTGAAGCCCTGGAGCAGGACGCTGTGTTACAAAGGGAAGAGCTCGCAGAGATGTCAACATTCAACAGAGATTTCCTGACCCTATTTGGCAGGCTTGTGGACGCATTTAGCAGTCGGCGTGTCTAACCACGTCTCCCCACGCCCAGTCTGTTTTTTTGTTTGTAAATTTTGCTTCTGGGATAAAATTGTATTGCTTGCATCAAAAGTCTGGTTTATCTGTTATGACACTGAATGAGAAAAGCCAATAATTACATACACATTCCATTCTCTGTTCACTCCACATGCTGCTGTTCATCAGGTCAGGTGTATAGCCTTCTAATGGTAATTTAATTTTTAACAACACAACGAAACATAATGTCTTGGTAGGTTTTTTTTTTTTATTTTAAACAAATTTGAAATGCTGAATCCATTTCTCTTGAACGGGTACATTTTTTATGTTATAAGCAGTTGTACAGGTGTGCTTTAACTTGTACAGTAGACACTGCTAAAGGTAAGTACATGTAAGTTGAATGTTGCATCACCAGTCAAAATTTAATAAATTAAGAAGGAATCTAGCAAAAATTTGGCACTAATAACATTAGACACAACTGTGTTTTTGTTGCACACAACTGTTGTTACCAATAAGTTGTGCAAAATTTATATTCCCTTTTCCCAAAAATTAAAAATCAATTTGTAAGTAAAAGTGGGAGACCTTTACATGGGAATATGACATGTATCAGCACATGATTTATAGTTCAATTTGCATTTCCACCTAAGCAAAAGTGGCTTGTTGAGCTGGATTTTTGTGAAGATGGCCTGTGCGGTGTTTCTGCATGTAATTACATACCTGTCAAGTGATACGGTTTTGCTGTATTTTAATATGGGGAAAATGCAATTTTAGCAAATACGGGCGTATTGCCATTTCTGTACGCCAAAAAGAAAAATATACGGGAAAAAAAAATGATTGAGAGTGTGGAGGAACACGTGTGTGTGACCCCCACAGTGGGGCTGGCAGAGTGCTCAGCGTGAGCAATTATCACAACAGTGAGAAGTGTGGATTCATCATTAGGCTGATGGCTTCGCACCTTCTTAACAGATAAGCGTTATGAACAACAGAGGACAGGTAGATGGAACATGCCCAACATTTTATTTACAAAAAACATTTTTGAAATATGTATGCACATAAATGTGGGCGAAATTACATTTCTACCTATTGCTAGACAAGTACTGCATTCACAGCATCTCGTATATCGGCACCCTGCTCCTCTGCTCCTTGGGTCGCTGCCACCACTGGTTCATCTACTGCATCATCCAATGTAGTGTCATACGTCTCTCCATGACTCTCATACAGATTGTGCAGAGCACAACAAGTCAGCACCATAGATTTCACCAGTTTCATGTCACAGTCATTCCTCTCTCCTTCCTCCTTCCTTCTCTCCTCGTCATCAGCCATTTTCTTTGTTGTGGAGGATTTGGTCGCGTGTTTCACGTCACAAGAGTGTGGCGCCACCTTGGCGCCGCCTGCTGTTCAAGAAATCCCACCCACCGCAGGTGTGCCAGCAGTAATGTTGAAAAGCAATCGAGGCAGAACCGAACCGAAGTGAGTCAAGTCGGGTTTTCTAATCGGGGCTAGTGGAAAAGCGCCTTAATAAAGCCCACTATGCTCTGGACCGCTCCGCCTGGTTATTTCTCTCTCCACACCATCACAGATTTACTCATCACAGTACATAAGACAAACACAGGAACAACCATCTTGGATGATTTACTAATAAGCCAGATCTCCGTTATGATTAACTGATCTTGGAACAACTAGTTGATCTTCAATCTACTATGACACAAAGTTGTAGTCAAAAATTGGGGAACATTTTGGCAAATAGCATATTTTGGTGATTTAAAAAAATGCATTTAATTTATTATGTAGGATGCCCAAACTTTTGCTCTTTCACAATTTTTTGTTTGTTTAATTTTTGAAATAGAAAGCAACTAAGCCTTAATGTTTGCTGGTGATCATGCAAGTTTTCCATTTCCCATTGAAATCAGAAATCAGAAACAACTTTATTGCCAAGTATGTGTAACACATACAAGGAATTTTACTTATCACTAGGTGCACTTATGTTAAGCGCTCCCTAATGACACGGCAGCCATACAAGGCGCCTCATTCAGTGGGGGGTAAAGAGGAGGAGGGGGGAAGGGGGTGACACATTAGGCAGAGAGAAAAAAAAACATAGTTATCAAAATATGGCTCGAATGAGCCATATTGTGATCACATAGAAAAAAAACTCTCTAAGCACATTTAGCAGACAATACAGATCCACACATTAACAAAGCAAAAGAGAGAGACCAGTGTGTGTATGTCAGTCATGTGATATCAGTATGAGTGCAATGTGAATGTGTCAGTTACTGGTGCACAACAAAAAATCATCTCCTAGGCAACGGCTAGATGTTATATTCATGTATTCTAAACATAGATAAGCATGTCCACAGAGTCCATCTCTCTTCAGTGCATGCCAGATGGTAAAACTCCATGTTAGTCACATGATAACGCTGTCCTTGGAGAGTTCAGACTTGCTGCACATCAGCAATTGTTTGGGTTGAGAGAAGCCAAAACTCCCTTCTGCTTTATCTCTACTCCTAGAGGAATGAAACACTCAAGGACGCCGAATCAAGGTCTAATAAGCACAGTTCACTTAGAGCATAGAAATGTCCTCTCTCATGCGATTCTGTGCATCACAATTTACATACATAGGCTTTAAAATCATTCCCTGGAGAGCACCCAGCAACTCCAAGATGTATCCCACCTTCCGATTCAGTTCCAAACATAGATAAACATGTCCACAGAGTCCATCTCTCTTCGGTGCATGCCAGATGGTAATTCCATGTTAGTCACATATTTGCCGCTATCAGTGCTCTCCCCAGCTGGTCGAATTAATTGAAGGAGCTTTGCCGGGTCCGCATTTGATTAGCTCTTCCAAACTTCTTTAATTTTCGATACACCAGGAAAACTCCAGAGCCAATCAGTAGAAATCCTGTGATCATAAAGCCAAAACAGGTAGATGTCTTCCACATCTTCAATCGAATCATGCAGACACATGAATACCAATTGTTCCATGAGTCTCTCCACTTGGGCTCCCCCTGGCCCGATTTACTGATAAAAAGTGGTGTCAATAGCATTAAAGCCCAGCTCACCAAATCCATAATTTTCTGTTTGGGTCGAGATGCAGCAGAAGAAGAGCAAGACACAGACAGGACAAAGCAAGCTGAGATCAGTAAAGGGAGGTGGAGAAGGGAGAGGAGAAGAAATGAGTCTGCTCTCTCTGATAGCCGGAAGAAGAAGGATGAAGAAGAATGAGACTGTGTTTACATCTTTTCAATTAAAAAATAAGTGAGGCTGTTAAATTATTGCTCACCACTGTATGAAGAACACATCTCCAGGCCAGGGCTGGCTTTAGTCCACTATGTTAGGGTGGCGTGGTTGAAGAACAGGTGAACATCGTGACCTGCTTTCCTCAATGCCATATGTCAACACAATGTAGATAAGCTATGGAGAGCTTGCTCCTTCTGTAATTAATAACATAGTAGATAGTGTTACAGGTTCTCTGCTTCAGACCTTAGACATGGTGGCCCCTTTAAAAAAGAAAAAGTCTAATCAGAGATTTCTAACTCTTTGGTTCAACACAGAAACTCGTAGCTTAAAACAAAAGATTCTCCACAACATGGACTACCTTCCCTTTTTTGCACTGCTGCTACTTGTCCTCTGGCTCTTTGTCTCTGAAGTAAACGCGTTCGGCATGATGGCGGGCAGGATACATTATTCCAGGGACATGTTGCTGCATTTAAACACGGTTGATGAAGCGGCTGTGATTGAGCCTAAGCCGCAACTGCCGGACTTTATTTTGAGAGACGTTCATGGACACAGCGGTGAAAAGAGAGACGGGAGAGACGGAAGAAAAAAACGCGGAAAACGTGGAGGAGTGAAATTGCGCCTGAGAAGACGTCAGTTTGGTAACATTCCTCTTCCGTCTATGATTTTTGGGAATGTGCAGTCTCTGAGAAACAAGGTGGATGAAATTCAAGGGAATGTACGCTACCAGAAGGACTTTAAGAAATGCTGCGTCATGGCCTTCACCGAATCTTGGCTTACTGCGCATGACCAAGATGCAGACCTGTGGATTGACGGCTTTGGAGCCCCGCTGCGCTCGGATCGGCAGGAAGAGGTAACAGGGAAGCATCAGGGGGGCGGCGTATGTTTATACATTAATAAGCAGTACTGCACATCTGTCACGGTCAGAGAGCGCATCTGTACACCCGATGTGGAGCTGCTGTCTGTGTCACTACGCCCCTTTTATTTGCCTCGTGAGTTCCCCCAACTTTTCATCACAACTGTGTACATTCACCCGAGGGCAGACGTTGACTCCGCCTGCAGCACAATCTCTGATGTGATCCAGCAGCTGCAATCAATTTCTCCAGAGGCGCCAAACTTCATTCTTGGGGATTTTAACCATGTTTCTTTAAAGAAGACACTTAAAAACTTTTATCAGTATGTCTCCTGCCCAACCAGGCGAAAAAAGACATTGGACCTGTGCTATGGATCCATAGAGAGGGCCTATAAATCACTCCCCCTTCCTCCTGTAGGATCCTCAGATCACAACTGTGTACATTTTCTGCCCACATATAAAGCTGCTCTCAGAAGAGGCAAGGTAGAGATGAGAGACATTGATGTGTGGACAGAAGATTCAGTGCACAGCCTCCAGAAATGCTTTGACTGTACAGACTGGGAGATGTTCACACTGGCCTGTGGGGATGATTTGGACTCTTTGGTGGACGTCACATGCTCATACATGGCTTTCTGTAAAAATAAGATTGTTCCATGTAAACGTGTCAAAATATATCCCAACAACAAGCCATGGGTTACAAAATCAGTTAAATCCTGCTTACAGAGGAAAGCACTTGCCTTTAAACAGGGGTCTGTTTCTGAGCTACAGGTTGCCACAAAAGAGCTGAAATCCGAAATTTTAAGAGCAAAACAGAATTATAAATCAGAATTGGAAAGCAAGATGGCAACAAAGAAACTTGGTTCAGCCTGGGCCAGTATGAAAACTATTGCAGGCCTTCAGAGCACAGAGCGCAGTAATCGTGTGTTTTTAGATGGTTTTAATTCAGACACAGAGCTGGCTAATGCTCTTAATTGTTTTTATGGTCGTTTTGACTCCTTTGATTTTAGCACTGAAACCCAAGATTTGAAACAGAAACTCAAAAACAATCAGCACTTTAATATTGAGGTGCAGGATGTTAAAAGGGAGTTCTGCGCTGTAAAAGTGAACAAAAGTCAGGGCCCTGATAATATATGTGGGCGCTTGGTAAAGTCCTGTGCACATGAACTGAGTCCTATATTTCATTACATTTTCAATAAGTCCTTGCAAACACAACACGTGCCTAAGATCTGGAAAGAAGCAGTGGTTGTTCCCGTTCCAAAATCCAGCTGTCCTAAAACGGTAAACGACTTTAGACCAGTTGCTTTGACTTCAATTTTAATGAAAATTTTTGAAAAACTGGTCAGATGTGAGGTCCTAAAGCAGATTGAGCATGCATTGGATCCTCTGCAGTTTGCCTATAGGCCTCACAGAGGAGTGGAGGATGCCATTGTCACTCTGTTTAACATGCTTTTTAAACATCTGGATTTTAATGGGACACACGCCAGGCTTTTATTTGTGGACTTTTCCTCCGCCTTTAATACAATCCAACCTCATATCTTAGTTGAAAGGCTCCTGCAACAATTTGATTTGAGCAATAATCTGGTGGGTTGGATTCTGGATTTCTTAACCAACAGGACGCAGAGAGTAAGGGTCAATGGTACATTGTCTGACCTAAAGTGCTCTTCTACTGGCTCTCCTCAGGGGTGTGTGTTGTCACCACTACTCTTCATCCTGTACACAAACATGTGTCGGAGCACACATGACAACAGACACATCATAAAGTATGCTGATGATTCAGTTATTGTCAGTCTCCTCCAGGATGGTGAGAGTGGCCACGGCCCAGTAGTTGATGATTTTGTTCACTGGTGTGAGGATTCCTACCTGCAGCTGAATACGACAAAAACTAAAGACATGATTATTGACTTTAGGAGGAAAACTCCCAGGCACAAAGTCACTGTACTAAAAGGCCAGACCACCGAATGTGTACAATCCTACAAATATCTTGGGACGATTATTGATAGTAATTTAAACTTTGAAGAGAACTGTGAAAGGGTGTGCAAAAAGGGTCAGCAACATTTGCATTGCTTGAGAAAACTTGCACGCTTCCAAATTGACCGAACCATAATGACAATGTTTTATCGGGCTTTTATTGAATCTGTTTTATCCTCTTCTTTAGTGTCATGGTTTGGTCAGATAAAACTGAAACAGAGGAAATCCTTGGATCAGGTAGTTAGATGGTCCAGTTGTTTGCTTGGTGAGTCACAGCTGAGCCTGACATCCCTGTACACCAGACAAGTACAGAGGATGGCTACCTCCATTTTAAATGATGACTCCCACCCTTTGCACTGCAACTTTCAGCTTCTTCCCTCAAGATGGAGGTTTGCTGTTCCAAAAAGTAAAACCCAGAGCTACAAAAACAGCTTTGTTCCTGCTGCTGTCAAAGAGTTGAACAAGCTGTAACAATATATTGCACATAATTTAGGTACCTATTTATTAACTCCATTTTATATTTACTTATTTTGTAGGATGTTACTTGGGTTCTAAATATTTTATTGAGTTTTAGACCTTTGAGTTTTTCCAATGCAGCCCGCGGTCCACCACCTACTGCCACGGCCGACGGTGAGAATGCGGACGTGGCCACCAACTCTGCAGAGGCCTGTGCTGATGACGCTGGTGACAGCAGCCCTGCTGGGGTTGCCAAAGTTGCCAAAGTTACTGTAGTTGCCGAAGAACACGAGTTCGAGTTCGAGGAAGTCGAGAGTCACCGTTCTAAGAAGAAGAAGAGGTCCTACGCCAATGCACTCCAATCGTCTGACAACCAATCGACTGCCAAGCAGACCACGAACCAGCTACAGGTTGTCAACAAGACACGCCCCCACTCACAGCTACGCGTTGTACTGAAGTCTGGTAGGACGTCTGGCGGACATCAGGGTCAAGGTCAAGGTCATAAGAAGCACCAAGTCTTCATCAGTCGACTCGACCCCACCACCAGACCCCATCATGTACGCTCCTATATCAAAACTCCATCCATCCATCCATCCATCTTCTACCGCTTTTCCGGAGGTCCGGGTCGCGGAGGCAGCAGTTCAAGCAGAGAAGCCCAGACTTCCCTGTCCCCAGCCACCTGCTCCAGCTCTTCAGAGGGGATACCAAGGCGTTCCCAGACCAGCTGGGAGACATAGTCTCTCCACCGAGTCCTGGGTCTGCCCCGGGGTCTCCTCCCAGTGGGACGTGCCTGAAACACCTCAAGTGGAAGGCGTCCAGGAGGCATCCTAATCAGATGCCCATACCACCTCAACTGACTCCTTTCAATGTGGAGGAGCAGCGGTTCTACTCTGAGCCTCTCCCGGATGACTGAGCTCCTCACCCTATCTCTGAGGGTGAGTCCAGCAATCCTACGGAGAAAGCTCATTTCAGCCGCTTGTATCCGCGATCTCGTTCTTTCGGTCATTACCCAAAGCTCGTGACCATAGGTGAGAGTAGGAACGTAGATTGACTGGTAAATCGACAGCTTTGCCTTAGAACTAAGCTCCCTCTTCACCACAACAGACCGGTACAACGTCCGCATCACTGCAGATGCTGCTCCAATCCGTCTGTCGATCTCTCGCTCCATTTTCCCCTCACTCGTGAACAAAACCCCAAGATACTTAAACTCCTCCACTTGGGACAGGAGCCTGTCCCCAACCCGGAGAGGACAATCCACCTTTTTCCGGCTGAGGACCATGGACTCGGACTTGGAGGTGCTGATTCTCATCCCAGCCGCTTCACACTCAGCGGCAAACCGTCCCAGCAAGAGCTGTAGGTCATTGCTGGATGAAGCCAACAGGACAACATCATCTGCAAACAACAGAGATGAGATCCTGTGGTCACCAAGCATGACACCCTCCATTCCCTGGCTGCGCCTAGAAATCCTGTCCATAAAAATTATGAACAGGATCGGTGACAAAGGGCAGCCCTGGCGGAGTCCAACTCTCACTGGGAATGACTCCGACCGAGTGTTGGCAATACGAACCAAACTCTCACAACGGTTGTACAGAGACCGAATAGCTCGTAACAACAAGCCCGATACCCCATACTCCCGAAGCACCCCCCACAAAAATCCACGAGGGATGCGGTCAAATGCCTTCTCCAAGTCCACAAAACACATGTAAACTGGTTGGGAAAACTCCCACGAACCCTCAAGAATTCTCGAGAGGGTAAAGATAAGATAAGATAAGATAAGATAAGCCTTTATTAGTCCCACAACGGGGAAATTCCAGGATTGCAACAGCACAGGGATAGCAACACTCAGAGCAACAATCAGAAGGCAAGAAAAAAAACAAGCAAGCAAGAGCAGCTAATAAACATATGTACGTATTACTATAAAATATATATATATACACACACACACAGACACACAGTGCAGAGCATTGTAGCTGGATGGAATAAATATATGAATATATGAACACACAGTGCAGAGCATTGTAGCTAGATGGAATAAATATGTAAATATATAAACACCCACAGTACGGAGCATTGCAGCTAGGTGGAATAAATATGCAAGTATATAAACACACACAGTGCGGAGCAATGTAGCTAGATGGAATAATATGTAGATATATAAATATATAAACACCCACAGTACGGAGCATTGTAGCTAGATGGAATAAATATGCAAATATATAAACACACACAGTGCAGAGCATTGTTGCTAGATGGAATGAAACAGCATAACCGTCTACTTAGTTATCCTACATGGTATGATTATGTGCCCATACATATTCTCACCCTCCATAGCGACCGGTATGTTCCTAGTTGTATGCCGGAGAGGACCATTGTGTAAGTCTATTGCATCTTTTGCATTCAAAAAAACTATTAGTTTGTTACGTCTTTTTGCTATCTCTGCGAGCAGCCCTGCTTAGGTTGTACAGTCTGACAGCCGTTGGTAGGAAGGACCTACGAAACCTCTCGGTTGTGCACCTGGGATGATGTAGTCTGCTGCTAAATGAGCTCCTCAGTGCATTCAGTATGTCCTGCATAGGGTGGAACTCGGACTCCAGCAGAGATGACAGTTTAGCCACCGTCCTTCTCTCTCCTATCTCCTCCATCGGATCAAGGCGCTGCCCCAGGACAGAGCTAGCTTTCTTAATCAGTTTGTTCAGTCTCTTCCTATCGGCTGCAGTAATGCCACTGCCCCAGCAGACCACACCAAAAGTGATGGCTGATGCCACCACCGTGTCATAGAATGACTTCAGCAGCGCCCCTTGTACACCAAAAGACCTGAGTCTCCTCAGCAGGAACAGCCTGCGCTGTCCCTTCTTGTAGAGTGCATCAGTATTGTGTGACCAGTCTAGTTTATTGTTCAGATGAATACCCAGGTACTTATAGGATGTCACCATCTCGATGTCTGTTCCCTGTATATTTACTGGTACTGTGAGGGGCTGCCCATGCCTGCGGCAGTCCACCACCAGCTCCTTAGTTTTCCTCGCGTTGATCTGGAGGCAGTTCCGATGGCACCAGTCCACGAAGTCCTGGATAAGCCCTCTGTACTCAGCTTCATCTCCATTGGAGATGAGGCCAACGATCGCAGAGTCATCAGAGAACTTCTGTAGATGGCAGTGTGTTGTGTTGTGTGAGAAGTCCGCAGTATAAAGAGTGAACAGGAAGGGAGCCAGCACCGTTCCCTGGGGGGCCCCCGTGCTACTGATGATCGTGTCGGACACACAGTCCCGGGTTCTCACAAACTGAGGCCGGTTCGTGAGGTAGTCCAGGATCCATGATGACAGGTGCTGGTCCACCCCTGCGCGCAGCAGCTTGTCCTTCAGGATCATCGGTTGGATGGTGTTGAAAGCACTGGAGAAGTCAAAGAACATGATCCTCACCATATTCCCGGGCTTCTCCAGGTGGGACAGAGAACGGTGAAGGAGGAAGATCACCGCATCCTCCACCCCAATGCCATGCTGGTAGGTGAACTGGAGTGGATCCATCGCTGGTTCCACCAGGGGGCGGAGGTGAGCAAGGAGCAGTCTCTCCAGGGTCTTCATCAAGTGGGACGTCAAGGCCACCGGTCTGTAGCTGTTCAGGTCTTTGGGGTGGGAAGTTTTTGGTACAGGTACCACACAAGATGTTTTCCACAGCTGTGGTACCCTCCCCAGTTTCAGGCTCATGTTGAAGATATACGTCACAATCCCACACAGCTGGTCTGCACAGGACTTGAGGAGCTTTGCGCTGATGCCGTCCGGTCCCGGCGCCTTCCTCGCCTTGATCTTCCTCAGCTCCGTCCTCACCTGGGTCCTGGTCAGGGTCAGGATGGGGGGCTGTGTGTTGGGAGTGGGGGGGTGTTGGTAGAGTGGGGAGTGGGCAGCAGGACTTGATTTCTTTAGAGGCAGCAGTGGTTGTTGTGCAGTCAGGGGGGAGGGCGGTTGGTCAAATCTATTGAAAAACAGATTCAGGTTGTTCGCCCACTCCCTGCCCCCTGTGGCCTGGGGGGAGGTATTCTGGAGCCCCGAGATGGTTTTGAGGTTTCTCCAGACCCCGCTGATGTCGCTCTGTTGCAGCTTGTCCTCCATCTTCTTCCTGAAGCTGTCCTTGCCTTCTCTGATCTTTCTCCTCAGCTCCCTCTGTACGGACTTCAGCATCTCCCTGTTCCCCGACCTGAAGATCCTCTTCTTCTCTCTCAGAAGTGTTTTTATCTCAGGGTTGATCCAGGGTTTGTTGTTTGAGTGACGCCGTATGGTCTTGGTGGGAACGGATTTGTCCACACAGAAGCTGAGGTAGCCCGTGAAGGTGTGAATGAGGCCATCGATGTCCTCACCATGTGGATCGCAGAGCTGCTTCCAGGCGGTGGCTTCAAAACAGCCCTTTAGGGTGTCCATTGTCTCCTCAGACCATAACTCCACAGTGTGCATGGCCGGAGGTTGTCTGTGCACTAGGGGTTTGTACACCGGCCGGAGATGAACCAAGTTGTGATCCGATCTCCCGAGTGGGGGTAGTTGTGATGAGGTGTACGCCTCCTTAGTGTTTGCGTAGAATAAATCCAGTGTTTTATTGTCTCTAGTGTGGCATGTGACATACTGGGTGAACGTGGGTAGAATGGGAGACAGTGAAACATGGTTGAAATCGCCTGAGATGAGGAGAAGAGCATCTGGGTGTTCTGTCTGCAGCCTGCTGGTTACTGAATGGATGACGTCACGTGCTGTCCCAGCGTTCGCCGTCGGATTTGCATAAACAACAATGCAGATCACGTGTGAGTGTTCTCTCGGGAGATATGTAGGCCTCATGCTAACAGCTAGCAACTCAATGTCTTTGCTGCAGTGTCGTTGTTTAACAGTGATATGTCCCGGTCTGCACCAGTTGTTGTTAACATACATGATCACTCCACCGCCCCTAGCCTTGCCACTGTCTGGTGTTCGGTCAGCTCGTATCATGTGAAAACCCTCCAGCTCAATGTTAGCATCTGCTGCTAGTTCAGTTAGCCACGTCTCAGTAAACAAAAGGAGAGAGCACTCCCGGTATGTGCTATCATAACGGGAGATAGCCGCTAGCTCATCTAACTTTCCCAGTATCGACCGTACATTTCCCATGACAACAGATGGAAGGGAGGGTCTGTACCTTATATTTTTTGTCCTCCGCCTTACTCCAGCCCGGCAGCCGCGGCGTTTTCGCCTCAGTTCACTCGGTATGTCGAGTTTTTCCAATGGGACCGGGTGGCGGTTGAATGCTAGCAGCTGTTCTCTGCTGTATCGTATAAAGAGCTGGTCCGATGTGCCACGGCCAGGACGAAAACCACATTGCTCCTCCTGAATCCGAGGTTCGACCAACGGCCGGACTCTCCTCTCCAGTACCTTGGCATAGACCTTCCCAGGGAGGCTGAGGAGTGTGATCCCTCTAAAGTTGGAGCACACCCTCCGGTCTCCTTTTTTGAAGAGAGGAACCACCACCCCGGTTTGCCATGCCAAAGGCACTGCCCCCGACCTCCACGCAATGTTGCAGAGGCGTGTCAACCATGACAACCCAACAACATCCAGGGCCTTGAGGTACTCAGGGCGAATCTCGTCCACCCCCGGGGCCCGGCCACCAAGGAGATTTTTAACCACCTTGGCGACCTCAGCCCCTGTGATAGGCGAGTCATCCCCCTCGTCCCCAAACCCTGCTTCCTCTGTGGAAGGCGTATCAGTGGGATTGAGGAGATCCTCAAAGTATTCCTTCCACCGCCCGACGATATCCTCAGTTGAAGTCAACAGTGTCCCATCCGCACCATACACAGTGTGGACGGGGAGCTGCTTTCCCTTCCTGAGCCGCCGAACAGTTTGCCAGAATCTCTTTGAAGCCGACCGAAAGTCTTGTTCCATGGCCTCACCGAACTCCTCCCATACCCGGGTTTTTGCTTCAGCAACCACCCGAGCTGCACTCCGCTTGGCCTGCCGGTACACCTCAGCTGCTTCGGGAGTCCCACAAGCCAACCAAGCTTGATAGGACTCCTTCTTCAGCTTAATGGCCCCCCTCACCACTGGTGTCCACCACTTGGTTCGGGGGTTGCCACCACGAGATGCACCGACCACCTTGCGGCCGCAGCTCTGGGCCGCCGCTTCAACAACAGAGGTGGAGAACATGGCCCATTCAGACTCCATGTCTCCAGACTCCCTCGGGATGTGGTTGAAGTTCTTCCGGAGGTAGGAGTTGAAGACCTCCCGGACAGGGGCCTCAGCCAGACGCTCCCAGCACACCCTCACTATACGTTTGGGTCTACCAGGTCTGAATGGCTTCCTCCCCTGCCATCGGATCCAACTCACCACCAGGTGGTGATCAGTTGACAGCTCTGCACCTCTCTTTACTCGGGTGTCCAAGACATACGGTCGCAGATCTGATGATACGATAACAAAATCGATCATCGACCTGCGACCTAGGGTGTCCTGGTGCCAGGTGCACATATGGACACCCTTATGCTTGAACATGGTGTTCGTTATGGACAGACTGTGGTTAGCACAGAAGTCCAATAACTGAACACCACTCGGGTTCAGATCGGGCAGGCTGTTCCTCCCAATCACCCCCCTCCAGGTTTCACTGTCGTTGCCCACGTGCGCATTGAAGTCCCCCAGTAGGACAATGGAGTCTCCAGGAGGAGCACCCTCCAGCACCCCAGTCACAGACTCCAAAAAGGGTGGGTACTCTGAAACATCATTTGGTGCATAGGCACAAATGATGGTCAGGACCCGTTTCCCAACCCGAAGGCGCAGGGAAGCAACCCTTTCGTCCACCGGGGAAAACTCCAATATAGAGGCAGCAAGGTGGGGGGATACAAGAATACCCACCCCTGCTCGTCGCCTCTCGCCCGGGGCAACTCCAGAAAAGGCCAAGCTCCAGCCCCTCTCCAGGAGACTGGTTCCGGAACCGGAGCTGTGTGTTGAGGTGAGGCCGACTATATCTAGCCGGTATCGCTCAACCTCGTGCACCAGCTCAGGCTCCTTCCCCACCAGAGAGGTGACATTCCACGTACCAAAAGCCAGTTTAGAAAGCTTGGGATCAGTCCGCCAAGGTCTCCGCCTTTGACCGCCACCTAATCCACATAGCACCGGACCCCCATGATCCCTCCTGCAGGTGGTGAACCCACTGGAGGGCGGACCCATGTAACTCCTTCGGGCTGAGCCCGGCCGGGTCCCATGGGTGGAAACCCGGCCACCAGACGCTAGCCTTCGAGCCCCTCCCCCAGGCCTGGCTCCAGGGTGGGGCCCCGGTAACCCCATACCGGGCGGGGTACACTGAATCCTTGATATACAATTTATCATGAGAGTCTGTTGGATCGTTCTTAGTCTGGCCCTTCACCCAGGACCAGTTTGTCTTGGGAGACCCTATCAGAGGCAAATTGCCCCGGACAACATAGCTCCTGGGATCACTGGGGCACGCAAACCCCCCCACCACGATAAGGTGACGATCCATGAGGGAGATATCAAAACTCATGTTAAATTAAATGACAATCTCAAGATTGAGCAACTAGAAACCAAGCATGATGGTTATGCCTCTTTCAAAATTACATGTCCTGCCAGTTGCAGCAAGAAGTTGCTTGAAAAAAATGTGTGGCCATCTGATTTATACTATCGACAGTTTTTTGAGAGGAAATGAACTACATGTGATTGTCATTATTGTGTTTGTCATCATATTCATTCAGTAGTAGGACCAACCTAAGAATATGTTCATTCAACTGCCAGAATGTAAAAACTTCAACCAATGAGATCTCTAGTTTATGTGATAACCATGACATTGTGTTGTTGCAGGAACATTGGTTGTTCGAACACGAATTGTCTATTCTGAGCAGAATACATGGTGATTTTATAGGACAAGGTGTTTCTTTTATGGATACGGAAGAACGTCTTATCTTAGGTCACCCCTATGGTGGCGTTGGTATCCTATGGCGGAAGTCACTTGCGAACAGTTGTGTTGTGAAAACTTACAAGTGCGTAAGAGTTACAGGTATTGAAGTCAACCTGGGTGACTTTCACTGTCTTATATTGTGTGTATATTTCCCCTGTGACAGTGTTGAAAACTTGGATGAATACTTGCACTGCATGAGTCTTGTTAAACGTATCACTGAGGATTTTCCAACTCCATATGTGTATACACTTGGTGACTTCAACGCTAATACATCACGTTCAAGTTGTTTTGGAAACGAACTGGTGTCTTTTTGTGAGAGATACTCTTTACACATCTCGGACAGGATTATCTTACCAGGTGATACCTTCACTCATGTTAGCATGGCTCATGGCTCTACATCATAGCTTGATCACTGTGTGACCACATCCTCAGGCCATGATAACGTGTCCAATATCAGAGTTCTGTATGGTTATGTGAGTTCCGATCATGTACCTTTATCTATGGATATTGAGGTATCAAGTGCTGTAAGTGGCCCCCAGGGAGCTCCCTCGGCCACAACGGGCAGTAGGACATACAAATGGCGTGATGCCACAGCGTCAGACCTGTCCAGATATAAGAAACTTACTCGTAGGAAACTCTGTAACATCCGTGCTCCTACGGACGCCATCAGGTGTCACGACCGTAATTGTGCGGCACACAGGGATGATATCGACAAGTTTTACAGCGATATTGTTGATGCTTTAAATTTTTGTGTGAGTGAATGCATTCCTAGTCACAGTGTGGCCACCCAATATAACGTCCCAGGCTGGAATGATGTTGTTAGCAAGGCTCACACAGCTGCTCGGGATGCTTTTTTGTGGTGGAGGAGTAATAGCAAACCACGTTCTGGTCCAGTATTTGAAAACATGAAAAGTTGTAGGGATAGGTTCAAATATGCTCTACGAGCATGTAGGCGTAATGAAGAAAGTATCAAATGTGACCAGTTAGCTAGTCATATGAGTGAACTGAACATGGTAGAATTCTGGAAACAAATGAAGGCTATGAGCTCCCATCGGTCTGTTAGATCAAACACTATTGATGGTGTGACTGGTGATGTTAATATTGCTGAAAAGTGGAAATGTCAATATGAAGCTATTTTCAACTCAGTCAAGAATGTTTCAATGAAGGATTCTGTTATGCACGATATTCGCCTGTATAATGACATGTTTGATACCTCCGATATTTCTGCTGTTACTCCTGCTGAAGTTGCTTCACTGATCAAAGTTCTCAAGAAAGGCAAATCAGCTGGCCCTGATTGTCTCACCAGTGAATGCCTCATCAATGCTGATTTCAATTTGTGTATTCTGTTGTCATTGTGTTTTAACTGTATGTTTGTTCATGGTTACATGCCAGATATGTTGATGGACTCTGTTATTATTCCCTTGGTGAAAAACAAGTGTGCCAGTCTGTCTGATATGAAAAACTACAGACCTATAAGCTATTGCAAATGTTATATCTAAATTGTTAGAGGGTTTAATTCTGAACAGAATTGAGGATTATCTGTGGACAAACGACAATCAGTTTGGTTTCAAGTCAGCCCATTCAACTGACAAGGCTGTTTACCTACTCCATGAATTTGTTGACTACTTCAGAAGCCAATCCACTAGTGTCTATGCTACGTTTTTAGATGCCCTTACTCAAAAAGCCAATGCTGTATCCAGGAGTTTTAGTTAACTATAGACCAATCTCTAATCTGCCTTTCATTTCAAAAATCTTAGAAAGAGTTGTTGCTACACAATTATTTGACCACTTGCAGGGAAATGGTTTATTTGAAGAGCTTCAATTTGGGTTTAGAATCAATCCTAGTACTGAAATAGCCTTAGTGAAGGTCACTAATGACCTCCTTATGGCATCTTATAATGGACTTGTTTCTGTACTTGTCCTTTTGGACCTTAGTGCAGCTTTTGATACTATCGATCATAATATTTTACTTGATAGATCAGAACACTATGTTGGACTTCCACAGTCCACAGGGATCTGTGCTAGGCCCTATTCTTTTTTGGTTATATATACTTTCACTAGGCAATATTATTAGAAAGCACTGTATACATTTTCATTGTTAAGCAGATGCCACACAATTATACTTGTCAATGAAGCCAGATGACAGTAATCAATTAGCAAAGTTAGAGGCCTGTCTTAAGGAAATCAAAGCTTGGATGACTTGTAATTGTCATTTACACCTCTCTGAGGTGGAGAGAGAAGAGCCCAAGCGCTGGATTGTGTTTGTGCATTTATTAACCTCTTGCACTCTGGTGTACCACGGGTGGGCACGTCTCTGTGTCCTAGAGCGCACGAGGGCGCTCTCGTGCGCTCTAGGACGCATGATGTAGATGGTGATGTAGGTGGTGATGGCGTCCAAGCGCGCACTGAAAATAAAAGCTGCAGACACAGCCGCGAACAGATTAGTTCATCTGATTGACCTCTCATTCGACTAATAAGAGCCTTGAATTGGGTTTCTGAAACCTTGAAAAACCAATGACTGAAAACCTAGCCAGTGTCATATCCCGAGCGCTTTTGTCCGCGCTCGGGCTATTCCTCATCCCTGTCAGGTTTTTGACAGCAGGTGTCGTCACTCAGGTTTCCCGGGCTCTGATTGGCCAGACGCTCGGGGGCTCTCCGCTGTCAGAGCCTGAGCAGCTGCGCCGCATTGTCAATCATGAGCAGCTGGCTTTAAATGTCAGTGCGAGTGAATTGGACTCTGCGGCTGTCTCGTCAAGAGTCTTATGACTTTCCCCTGTCTCCTTATCCACATGCGCCTTGGGTTCCCCGACGTATCCCGCTGCATGTAAGTTTACTTGTTATCATAGGAATGGTACTTCTCCCTAGCTTACATTCCTTGCTATTGTGGCAGACGAGAGCTCCTCGTCTCAGCCGTTAGCCTCTCCTTGCTTCACATTAATATTCCTTGCCTTTGTGGCGAACGAGAACCCCTCGTCTCAGCCGCCAACTCCTTTTGTGTGTTCATGTTATTGTTGTGTAACGAAGCCTACATGGCTAGTTGTTTTGTACACCCAAGCCCTCGTGAGGGCCAGCCGTGACAGTAGACAGCCGCCAGAAGGAGACGCCGTTCTCAGTAAGTTGCATTCTGGGAACTTTGCACCTTCCTGTCCAGGTACGTGGCGTTGGAAACGTGCCATCTCGGCGGAGTCGATCTCGGGGTTCCCACAGCCAGCTGACTAAGGCGCTGGAGGAGGTAGATGAAATCCTCATCATCGCCTCCGACCTCGATGGGCATCCTGACACCTCCCTTGCCCCTCCTCTCCTCGGTTATCAGCCCGATGAACACTGGTATTTAGATCGGGCTGAGGACGTGCTTGACCGACTGCCTTCCCGCTACAACGGTCACCCCGAGGTCGACGCGAGGAGGCTCGACATCGCTGCCCAACGCCAGATTGTTCAAATGTACGAAGAAGAGGAGGCCACAAGGTGGGGTGACCTCAGGCTCCAGCTGCCTGAGGCGCTGGAGGAAGTGGATGACTTCATCAGCGCTTCCGCCCGCCTTGACGACCCTTCCGAAGTGCACTATTACCTGGACTGCGCTGAGAGGACGCTCGACCAATTGTCTCCCCGCTACACCGACCACTTGGACGTCCAAGCGAGGAGACAGGAGATCGCCGCCCACCGCGAGGCATTCCAGGAAGTCGAGGAGGAACGAGGCCGATGGCGGAGTAATCGGAGCTCCCGCTGCCTGCTCTGGAATCCGGATCCTTTCCTCGATCCAGTCCTGGAGTTCGCACCACCCGGGGCCCGTCGAAGACGTCGGCGCCGTGGCCAGAAACGTTCTCAGCGCGACTCCCTTCCGGAACCCGCTCCGGTTCACTGGACTGACCCCATTCATCCCACAGCTGACTCTTCTGCGTCACACCAGGAGGAGATCCCTTCAGCCTTTTTCCCCGGGCCTGCTCCCCCCGCTGAGCTGTCAGCGCGTCACGCCCAGCCCGACTCGGCTGTCGCCCCCTCCTTCTCGACGCCCTCTCCAGCGGCTGGGAGTTTGAGGAGTTTTGTTCCAGTGGACTTCGCGGCTACACCATCCCGAGTGGCCCCCTCTCCTCCTTCTAGAGACACTTCGGCCACCACCCGGCGGGAGGAGAAAGGAATGACGTTCCCTGCAGCGGGTTCCACCGCCCCTCCGGGAGGCAGGCAAGTACAAGTTCACTTTTTTCCATCTAATAGTGATTTGTTCTGTCTGACTCCTGGGGGTGAGGTTCGGGGTTTGCAGCCCCCCGAGCCTCCACACCCTGCTGATATGTTAATAAAACCTGCTGCCTCTGTGTCTCCCCTCGCTGAGCACGCTTCGACTCCTGAGGAGCGTCACCAGACGAGGAGTGAGCCTGCGGCCCTCGGGCAGAAGACCCCAGCCCCGCAGCCATTTTCTGGACAGAGGAGATCGGACGACTGGTTAGAGCCTGTGCCGACGACGGAGCGTCCCCGGGACTCCACGGATGAACAGTCTGGTCCAGCGGGCCAGGAGCCCCCCACCTCCACGCCACATGAACCGCCAGCGTGGACGATGATGTCGGGGGGTCCTTGAGCTGCAAGAGCCTCTCTTCCAGGGGCGGATGACGTCACGACGGAGTGGGAACCGGATGACGACCTCCTCCCGTTTGAACCCGGAGCATCGAAGTCCTGGATGGCGGTAGAACCCGAGATCAGGCGAGTGCTCTATTTTCTCTCTCTTATCTATTTTCTGGAGCATTATTGCCTGTCTCTCGGGGGGGGCGAGCCGGGCGCAGCCGTCTGCTGCGCTCGAGCCTGTCTCGCCGGGCTCTGCCGCTGCCGGTGATCCTGATCCTGGTTCCTTTTGTCCCTCTGAGCCTCTCCCCAGGGTCACTGGAGACGAACCTGCTCTGGGTGCCACCTTGGAGGTTCCGGTTCTCTGCACGGTGTTCGCCTCAGATGCTGCGCCCGGAAGTGCCTTACCGGCCCAATCGGGGTCCACCGGGGGTGCTTCGCCGGTCCAATCGGGGTCCAACGCGGGCGCTGCTCTCGCTCAATCGGAGCTCGACGTCATGGAGGTTCTGGCCCAATCGGGGTCCGACGCGGGTGCTGCTCTCGCTCAATCGGAGGTCGGCGTCATGGTGTTTCCGGCCCAATCGGGGTCCGACGCAGGTGCTGCTCTCGCTCAGTTGGAATTCGGCGTCATGGTGGTTCTGACCTGGGTCGTCCTGACCCAGGTGGGTTCCGGAGATTGTGCAGCTGACCCACTGCTGAACGCTTTCCAGGCAATTCCCCATCCTCGCGATGGCCTCGCCTTCCCCGCATTTGAGACTGCGGGAGTTAATTCCAGTTGGCCTGGTTCGCCGACTTTCCCCCAGCCATTCTGTTGGCAGGCTGATACTGCCCGATCACCTGGTGACTGGCTTTTTCCTTTTGGCATCCGGGTCCGGCCTCCTGACAAGCAGGATGATTTATTCGGTGCCCTGGTCCGGCCGCCGGAGACATGGTTTTCCTCGGCCTGGGGTTTGGATGGGCCGTTAGGGCACATTCCGCTGCTTTTGCTGGCGGCCTGGATGCTGGGTGTTGGGAGACCTCCTGAGCGGAACTATATAACTTTATTCTCTAGTGCATTTTCTTTCCTTCTCTTGCCCCTTCACTGGCTTGTGACCATGGTTTTTTTTTTTTTCTCCCCTCAGACTGAAATACCCCACAGGGGATTGAACTTCATGTATATAGTGACTATTTTCCGTTAATGGATATATATTCTCTCGCCATTATTTTTCATGTGTTTTTTGTTCATTGCACTCCCGATTAGAGACTCTTCAGAGTAGAATTTTTCTTTCCTTTTGGCAGAACGCTATTATGTGTGTTGTATTCCTCTTATAGGGTGTGATAGCTATTTCTGATGTTACTCCCTTACTCAAGTCTTGGGTTTTTTTTTGGTATCTGTGTTGTCTTTTGGATTTGAAGATTTCTGTAAACATTAACTTTGGAGATGAAGGTATTATTTGTCCTTTTATTTCCTTGACTCTGCCTTGTATTTTTTGTCCTTTGACTGGTGTTCGATGTACCCTCATCATGGTGTTCTTTCTTAGTAATGATATGTGTGAGATTACATGGGCTGGTAGTCCTCATCTTATGTTATAGGTGGGAGATGCCCATTTAGCATTGGTTTGTCTTTTCTTACTATTGTTCTTCTTAGTGTCCCCGTTTATGTACGGTTTTTGCCTTTTTTCCCTCCCTTCCCCGATGTATTTGTCCCCTGGTTGTTTTTCTGCCCCTACCCTTTGTTGTCACTTGTGAGTTTGACCCTTCTCCCCCTCCGCCTGCCTCCCCCTCCACCCTCCCTGGGGTGGGGTGGGGGGGTCTGGATGTTACTCGCGACCAGGAGTTCGCGTAGGGGGAGGGGTTCTGTCATATCCCGAGCGCTTTTGTCCGCGCTCGGGTTATTCCTCATCCCTGTCAGGTTTTTGACAGCAGGTGTCGTCACTCGGGTTTCCCGGGCTCTGATTGGCCAGACGCTCAGGGGCTCTCCGCTGTCAGAGCCTGAGCAGCTGCGCCGCATTGTCAATCATGAGCAGCTGGCTTTAAATGTCAGTGCGAGTGAATTGGACTCTGCGGCTGTCTCGTCAAGAGTCTTATGACTTTCCCCTGTCTCCTTATCCACATGCGCCTTGGGTTCCCCGACGTATCCCGCTGCATGTAAGTTTACTTGTTATCATAGGAATGGTACTTCTCCCTAGCTTACATTCCTTGCTATTGCGGCAGACGAGAGCTCCTCGTCTCAGCCGTTAGCCTCTCCTTGCTTCACGTTAATATTCCTTGCCTTTGCGGCGAATGAGAGCCCCTCGTCTCAGCCGCCAACTCCTTTTGTGTGTTCATGTTATTGTTGTGTAACGAAGCCTACGTGGCTAGTTTTTTTGTACACCCAAGCCCTGTACAACACAAATAAAGAACTGAATTGCAACTTACTGGACTGTGGCGTCTTATGCTGGCTCGTGAGGGCCAGCCGTGACAGCCAGAAGGACCCACCTACCAAGGCTGTGAATGCAGTGAGCCGATTGAAGCAGAGAAGTTCGCGAGCTGTTTTTTTTAAGGCTGGGTGAAGACTGACTGCTGGAGCGGATCAAAAAAGGACCCGCAGGAAGAACCCCACAGACCCAGCAGCACGGAGACCATCCACAAATGCAACCTGTGTGACAGGGAGTGCCATTCGCGCATGTTCGGCCACAGGCGGTGCTTATTTTGTTTTGGTTCCAGCAGAGTAGACGTTATGATTTCTTCCATGGTCATAGACCGACGGAGGCTGACGACGAAGGCTGAGTGACACACACGCCTTCGCCAGTCTTTTTTTAATTACTACTGTTATTTGTTTTGAAAAATCGTTCGCCAAAAACCGCAATCATGGAAGCACAAAACTGCAATAATGGAATTATGTTTTGATCGGGTCGTGAGACCAGAACCACGAGCGGACCAGCGTCGCGTTCGTCTGACAATGGGGAAGAGAAGTTCGCCAGGACGCTGCTGTGAAGAGGTAAGGTGTCATAAGCTAAATTATTCTTTATTCCTGACTATTCTTCTGTAGCGAGGGGGGGGGGGGCCGCGGTGACTGAGCTGCTGTCCCACATCCCACATGAGGCTAATCCGTCATGTAGCGATGACCGATGTCCATCCTCTGTAGCGAGGGGGGGGCAACCCCACACACACACACACACAGACACAGCTCTGAGTGTGACCTTTCATTAGAGCCCAAAATGAAGGTTCTACATTGAAGCATTCAAAAGTTACAGACGTTTTTCCAAACTGTGCCATTTGGCACAATTTGGCACAGTTCCAAAACGCCTGGGAACAGCCTAAGGAAAAAGGTGTGTAATATATTCATTTTTTGTGGTATTGTTACAAAATTTGGACCTCAGCTGGATAACACTTGGTTCTACATTTCTGTTGCATTTTCCAGCCCGGATCTGAAGCTGTGTGTTATTTGCAAGCATTTGTATCCAAAAAAACACCCAGGCCAAATTTTTTTTCTTCAAGTTCACTATGTTTAGATGACTGTAACTCAGTGGCCGGAGCACTTAGAGAGATTATGACTGTTTTGCCAAAAAATTCAAAGTGTTTTCTTTTAAATGAGACCAACCCCATGAAGATGCTGCAAAGGGTTGAAGAACAGCTTTCGATTTACTTTGGGCACATTATATTTTGGCGTTTTTAGGAAAATTGACTGGAGTGCAAGGGGTTAAACAAAGAAACTTCACAGACCAAAATGTCCCCAAAAATACAAAGATGTCAAACAAGAGAAAACTTACAAAATGTGCCTCGGAGCGGCGAAACTTCGCAGGGAATGAGCAGCACATACAATTGTAGAAACAGGAGAATACAGGAGGCAATTCCAATGAAGCAACAATGAATAAAAGTAATTGCAGAGTTTAAATACAAGGAAAAGTGATTAACATAAGTGATCACTGGTATGGGCTCGCATGAGCAGGCAAAAAGAAGCACAATTGGTATCAGCTGACGGTAATGAGAGGTGTGGGAGGAGCAGCTGATCTGATAGCTTGACAGAAGCTGGGCACAAACCCCGAAGTCATCTGACAACTGTCAGACCACAGAATAAAAATGAGAAATAAACATGAACCAAAACAACTACAACTAAAACAAGACATGGTCAAAATAACTGCATCACAACTGGAGAAAATAAAAAGCAGAATAACACTAAAAGGAGCACGAAAATACAATAGACAACTAAATACACAGAAAAAGCCACAAGACTGGGTCTAGCAGGAATCTCAGCCCCAGTTCATGACAGATCCCCCCTCCCCAAGGGGTGGCATCCAGACACCCCAACGTAACACCAAAAGAAAAAAGAAAAAACCTGCCCCCCCCCCCAGCAAAACACATAATCACCCACCCAAGGTGGGTGGTAGGGGGAACAGGCTCGGAGGGCATGAAAAAAAAACCTTGCCCAGGACCCACACCAGAAAAACACAGACCTACCCTCCCCCACCCCCCCGGCCCAAGGAGCTTTAGAGACGATGGAGCTTTAGAGTTCAGAGGGCCGCCTAGAGTCCCAGGCCAGGTGGATGACAAGATGCACCAAGTCAGGTGGCCTGCCAAAGTCCCAGGCCAGCCGGACAGCCAGGTGGTACGAATCGGGTGGCCTGCCGGAGAAAATCGACCACCCGACCTGGCAGATCAGTCTTTCAGGCGGCTGGCCCGAGTGCTTCAGCCACCTAAAGAGAAGTGGCGGCCCAGGAGGTGGCTCCCCCACTAGGAGACCCAATACTGGGGAGGAGAGCTGAGGAGGAGGAGCCCTGACATCGTCAGGCAGAGCAGGAAGGGGGGCCCAGACGGCGTCAGGCAGAGAGAGAAGGGGGACCACAACGGCATCTGGCTGATGAAGAGGGAGGACCACGATGCCCTCAGTGGTCTTGGACTGGGGAAAAGTTGCACCCACGGTGGCTCTGGGCTGGAGCTTGGCAGCACTCGCGGTGGCTCCGGGCTGGAGCTTGGCAGCACCCGCAGTGGCTTCGGGCTGGAGCTTGGCAGCACCCGCAGTGGCTCCGGGCTGGAGCACTGCAGCACCCTCGGTGGACCCAGGCTGGGCCAACACTGCACCCTAGGTGGGCCCAGATTGGGCCAATGCTGCACCCTCAGTGGACCCCTGGCAGAGGGGTAGTGCCCATGGCGGGCCCATGTTGAACCGCAGCACCCATGTCGGGCTCATACTGGGGCGCAGCACCCACGAGGGTCCCTGGCCGGAATGCAGCACCCATGGAGACTCAGGCTGAGGAAGAACCCACATGACGGCCTTGGGCAGAGGGGGAGCTGCACCCACGGAGGACCTGGACTGGGACTGGGAATTTCCGACAGCCTCCTCAGCAGAGAAGACTGGACCCTGAATGACCTCGGGCGGCGTGCCGGGACCCATGTAGACCTCAGGTTGCGCTGGATCGTCTCCGGTGACCCTGAGAAGAAGCTCAGAGGAAACAGATAGAGAAGGGGGGTCAGGGTCACCGGCAGCGGCAGAGCCCAGCAAAGCGAGCTCAGGTACAGCGGGCAGCTGCACCTGGTTCTCCTCACCAAGAGTCAGGCAAGATTGCTCTAAAACTGAGAGAAGGAAGACAAAAAAGAGCACTTGCCTGAGCTCGAGCTCCACTGCCGTCCAAGACTCCAACAATCCAGACGATGACGACACTTCGGGCTCGGCCCTCAGGAGGTCCAGCTCATCTACTGACTCTGCTGTGGTGACCCCCGCAGCAGGCATGGTGGTGGTTGCAGTCATGGTGCCCCCAGATGAAATAATCCATGCTGGTGGCTCTTCCAGTGTGGCAGCTGGGGGTCGGCTCCGTGCTGACCCTGGGTTTGGATCCTCCAAGGCCACAGGCTCCTCCATCGTCCGACGGCTCGGTTCTGGGGCCGGTGGACACTCAGGAATAGTCAGAGGAGACACAGAGAGGACAGGTGAGGAAAGATTTGCTGCTACAGGTGGTGAGAGCTCAGGGGACTGTAAATCCTGAGCCTCATCACCGGGAGTCAGGCAAGGCACAATATCATTAATAGAAGGAGAAATAAATGACACTTGCCTGTCATCCCAGTGAACGATGTTCTCTGCAGCAGCAGGTGGGCCGTCATCCCTCTCCGTGTCTACGGTGAATCCGGGCCCCCTAATGGATTGTGGAGGAGATGTTTCCGTAGAGGCGGAGGTGAACGGAAGCGGGAAGGGCGAAGCCAAGCCCTCAGCAGTGGGAGGACACACCGAGGAGACGGGAGAAAAAACAGCATGGAAGGAGGAGGAGGAGACTGGCCTGACAATCGGCAATCGAGAACAAGAAGAGAAGTCTGCTGTGGGAATTGTCTGACTCGGTGTTAAACAAGTTGCTGGCTGAGAGGTGGAGTCTTCTCTCCGACAGTTCGGAGCAGGGTGACGGCGCCGTCGAGAGGCTGGTGATGTGCATGCTGGAGCTGAAGGAGAGTCGGGCAAAGTGGGAAGGGAGAAAATGGTGAGGAGTATGTCAGTAGCCTCCGGGTGATTCCACAGGCTGGGGAATGCCTTCATCACCCACGCTGCACCATGCCGACTCTCTTGGACCGTCTTGAGAGAACAGGAGGCCTGTGTCCGCGACCAAATGTCCTCCAGAAGACACACCGCCCGCCACTCCATGTTGTTCAGACCAGACATGGTGTGCTCCAACACAGGTGAGTGGACAAAACACAAGGTGAAAAAATGCATGCCAACACCACAGCTTGGCTTTTAACTGGCAGCTTTGTTCTGCCATATACGCCTCTACGAGGCGGAGAGAGATGAGCCCAAGCGCTGGATAGTGTCCATGCATTTATTAAACAAAGAAACTTCACAGATCAAAATGTGTCCAAAAATACAAAGATGTCAAAGGTCTGATGACATGATTTTGAATTTTTTTAGCATGTTGTGTAAACCCAAAAGTCATTGTCTATGATCAATGTAATATTTACAACCATGTCTGCATAAACTCGTTATCATCAAAAAAACGCAGCTGCTGACTGGACTGTGGTGCCGCCCACTGAATGAAGGGCGGCACCACCATAACGTAAGTGACAGAACGGATGTCGGTGTTGTTGACTGAAATGACAGCAGCTTTGTAGCTCACGGTTTCTCTGGTTTCTTGTTTTAATTTTATGACTATACTTTCGTGTTGTGTCGCAGGCTTAGAAAAACAGCAGGCTGTGAAAGACCACATCATATGCTTCAGCTTCAACTGTCATAAGCCTCGTGCCTCGTGCGCTCCTCCTGCGTAACAGCGCACGAGGAGTGGAAGGATGAATGGATTTACGTGCAGCTTTGACCTACTTTCTGTGAGCACATGTTGACACTCGCCGGTCTGGCCACGTCCCCTCTATCATTATCACCAGCTGATTCAAACTCCCGCTGATCATCTTTCCCGGTCCACGCCCAGGTGCTTCTCATCACACCATCACCAGCAGTGCGTGTACTTAGTGGCCGTTTGTGGTGATTCGCTCTGCCTGCCTGTTGCCTTATCCTCCACAGATGCACGCACACCTGCTCTCCTCATCAGCAGAACTATTTAAGCCGTGCTGCCCAGAGTCATCTAACTCCCTGGTCGGATGAGACCATTACACGACTTCATCAGTCACCTGAGATTACTTCTCTGCTTCGTCGTTCTCCAGAAGATTCTCCTCTACTTCGTCGTTCTTCAAGGAATCTTTCGGTATTTCGTCGTTCTCCCGGGAGTTCCACTCCCCAACGCCAAGGAAGCCTTCATCATCATTATCACCACTCTACGCTCTGCTCCCCTGTGCACAGGTGGAAATCCATGGCGGCGGACCGAGCACTCCCTGCACCTCGTCAAACCCTCCTTCCTTTCCCTCTGCAACCGGGCCTGTAGACACTGTCTCCCTGGCCGGAGCCTTCGGGGCCAAGCCTGAGCTGCTCTCCAACTCGCCAACAGTAAGACTAACATAACTGCACCATCCCTCCTGAGTGTTGACACTAATTCCCCTGTCTCTGCTCTTCCATAGGGTTGTCAGGCTATATGGTGCTCTGCTCGCCCCAGCTGCTACATTCATACATACACGCACACACCCTTACATACACAACACAATAAAGATAATTGAGTTTATTTCTGAGTCTGTGTCTGCTTCCTGGGTCTCGAATCATGTCAGTACGACTCCATCAAAACGACCCAGCAGACAGTGTGCTAGAACACAAAGTTAACATCTTAGAGGCTCGAGTAGACTAATAATCACACCAACAACAGGTCATACTTACTCAGCTGGTCCACATAAACTCCCACTTGGATCACCTGTCAGGTCCTCAGCCCTTTTCTCCAGCTTTGGGTAGCACAGCCACTCCAGCTAGCTCCTTCCCTTCTCCGTCTCCACCATCCCGGCTAACATCAGTCCCCACAGCCACACGCTTCAATGGTAAGCTAGGGGAGGCTAGGGAATTCCTGTTGCAATGTGGGATAGTCTTCCAGCGGGTTCCAGGGGATTTTCCTACCAGTCACAGTCGCATAGACTATGTAGTTAATCTTCTGGAGGGGTGGGCGTTAGCCTGGGCTTACGCGGTTATGGCTAGGGCTGATTACGCAACATTAACTTATGACCAGTTTGTGAGTGAATTTAACGAGGTGTTTGACCACTCCGACCGTGATAGCATGCTTACCTCCCAGCTACTCAACTTAAGGCAAGGGAGCAACTCTGTAGCCGACTACGCTGTAGACTTCCGGGTGGTAGCCACGGAGGTGGGGTGGGAGGATGCCTCCATTTGCAGCATCTTCGTCCGTAGCCTTAGCCCTAGCCTGAGGGACGAGCTAGCCCATCTGGAAAAGCCTAGTAGGTTAACCAAGCTTATTTCCCTGGCAATTAGCTTGGACAATCGGTTAAGGGAACGGGCCAATGAGTGTAAAGCTTCTGGTCGCTCAGACACCCAGTTTCGCCGCTCCCCACAGCTCTCCCTGCCGGCCCTACCTCCCTCTGATTCATTAGACTCCCCTGAGCCAATGGTAGTAGGACAGTCCAAGTTACTACCAGTGGAGAAACAACGCCACCAGGATTTAGGGCTATCTCTTTATTGTGGCAGTGAGGAGCATAAGCTCGCTACTTGTCCCATACGGCCAAAAGAGGGAGTCTGTGCGTTGCAGTAGGGGGACTCATGGACTCACTCCAAAACAATCCCCTCACTAAATTCCTGTTACCCATCCGCTTTGTTCATAATCAGGTTGAGATAGCCACACATGCACTTATCGATTCAGGGGCTGAGCAGAGCTTCATCTCTGGGGAACTGGCAACCTGACTGGGGCTTCCCTGCCACCAATTGAGGACACCTCTGAAACTCATCACTCTGTCCAAAGCCCCACTGGCCGTGGTGTCTAAACAAACTGCCCCGGTATCAGTTATTGTGTCTGGAAATCACCGTGAGCAGCTCAGGTTGTTTGTGCTTCCGGTCTCCACCTCTCCAGTTATCTTAGGTTATCCCTGGCTCCGGTTGCACAACCCCACTATTGACTGGCACTCCGGGAACTTAGTCTCTTGGAGTTCGTTTTGTCTCAGTGCTTGCCTTCAGTCCGCTACTTGCTTGCCATCCGTGCCTCTCGGTGTCCCTGACATACCTCCACCTGGCCTGTCCAAGGTTCCCCCGGAATACCATGACCTGGGGGCCACCTTTCATAAGTCCCAAGCCCTATCTCTTCCCCCCACCGCCCATACGATTGTGCCATCAACCTCCGGTCCGGAGCTCCGTTACCATCTAGTCGGCTGTACAGCCTGTCAGTTCCAGAGTGGGAGGCCATGGAGACGTATATCTAGGAGTCCTTGAACTCGAGCATAATTCGTCCATCGTCCTCAGCGGTGGAGGCGGGATTCTTCTTCGTGGGCAAAAAGGACGGCTAGCTGAGACCATGCATGGATTTCCGGGAGCTTAATAACATCACCATCAAGGATAAATACACACTCCCGCTCATCAACACGGCATTTGACTCCCTCCAGGGGGCCTCCTGGTTCACCAAACAATGCCTACCATCTGGTGCAGATTCAAGAGGGAGACAAATGGAAGACAGGGTTCCGGACCCCTAGCGGTCATTTCAAGTACCTCGTCATGCCATTTGGGCTGACCAATGCTCCCGCTGTGTTCCAACGGCTAATTAACGACGTGTTGAGGGACTTTCTGGGCTCGTTTGTCTTTGTTTACCTTGATGATATCCTGATTTTTTCCCAGTCCCTCAGTGAACACTGGGTGCACGTGAGGTGAGTGTTGCAGTGGCTGCTGGAGAACAAGCTGTTTGTGAAACAAACAGAACAAGCTGTTTGTGTCCTGTCTTTCTGGGGCAGAAAGACAGGCTCACACGCAGGACTGTAGTGTGACATTTAATAACAAAAAGACAAACAGTGCATGACAAACAAAAAAGCAAATGAGGATAATTTACAGGCAAACACTCCGGGGCCAAAATCACCCCGGGAGTGCAAGTAGGAGGAAACAGAGGAATAGTCCAGTCAACATTCACATAAGACTGCCGCAAGAAAACAATGAGCAGACAGTGCTTAAACAGCAAACAGACAAATGAGGCACAGGTGCAGGGAGCAAAGGAAGCAAGTGACTGATTAATCAATTATATGCAGCTTGAGCTGGCAGGGAGACAGCCTGGGTACTTGGTGGGTGTCACTGGCAGGAGGGAAGGGCTCAGAGTGTAAACAAACCAAAATATACACACAGAACTGCCAACATCATAATAACAGACAGAAAAATACTCAAAACTACAAAGGGAGTCTGAGCGCTGTGAACAAATGCTTAGACACATGACAAAAGTGGGTCTTGGGCAGAAAGAATTTCTCAGAAAGTTGTTGGAAGAATGCAAAAATGTTATTTCAATACGTCTTTAATTACGTTAATCAGAATCAGAATCAGAATGAACTTTACTGCCAAGCAAGTTTACAAGGAAACACAAGTAAACATACGAGGAATTTGACTTGACATTGGGCGCGCTAGATAAACGCATCCCAATGACGCGGAAGCCATGCAAGGCGCCTGTCATACAGTGGGGGGTAAAGAGGGGTAGGGGGGAAGGGGGGGTAGGGAAACACAATGGGCAGAGAGAAAAAAGCATTGTTAATCAAAATAAAGCTCATTATATGACCAAAATTGTGATTACCTAGAAAAAAACTCTCTAATGCACATATAAATTAGCAGACAATAGATCACACAAAACAAGAGTTGAGAGAGTCAGTGTATATTTATATATCAGTGTATGTATCAGTCCTGTAATGTTGTATGCGGTGTAGTGTGGGTGTGTCAATCGCTAGTGAACAGCAGAGGGCGCCTCCTGGCAGTGGATGGATGTTAATTATGTGATCTATAAGCAAGTCCAGAGTCTCTCTCTCTTGCTTGCAGGTGGCAGTTGAAGACACATGGTACACTGTCCTTGAAGAGTCCAGTCTGTTGAAACAACAGCGATTGTGTCGATTGTTTGGGTTAGTTACCACTTCTTCAGCCTTATCTTTATTGAGGAGGAATGTAAACAGGGCACCAGAACAAGGTCAAATCTGCACAGTGTACTCAGAGAATAGAATTTTTCTCTCTTCATGCGATCCTGTGCTTCATAATTTCCATAGTCGAATTTGTTGTTGAAGGAGCGTTGCTGGGTCCGCTTTGATCAGCTCTCCCAACTTTAATTTCTGATACATCAGGAACTCCAGAGCCAAATAGAAATCCTGTGATCAAGCCAAACAGATAGAGATGTCTCCGCATCTCAGTCGAATCACACAGACCCATGAATTCCCAATAGTCCATGAGTCCAGGGCTCCCCCTAGCCCGATCTCCTTTTAAAATGGTGTCAATTGCATTTAAGCATATAAGCCGCTTTTCCAGATCCATAATTTCCGTTTGGATTAAGATTCAGCCAGAAGAAGGGCAAAAGACACAGATGCAAGCAAGCTGGGAATTGGGTCAGGAAGGCAGGACAGGAGGGGAGGAAAAATGCGACTGCTCTCTCTGGGAGCCGGAAGGGAAAAGTCATGGTAATGCCATGGTTTGACCACAAGGTGAATGCCCATCTATTAAGGCAGGAGAAAAAACATGGTTGGCCTTTCAAGGAGTAAGGGTAGAAAAAGACTGCAAACCAGAATAGCTTTTAAACTGACCCCAGATCTGTAAGGATGATTTAACAATCACATTTTTAGTGTAGGGAGAGGAATTACTATTGAGAGGAGCATGTAACAATGCCTTTAAGGATACAGGACGGGCAGAATTTACTTCAATCACAAACCAAGGGGGTGGCGAGTCGTCATCAAGTTGAAGCCAATAATTTAGTGTTGTAATATTAGCAGCCCAATAGTAAACTCTAAAATTAGGCAGCCCCCCCCCCCTAATATCTGCAGCAAGAGTTTTAACAGGTACTAGAAAGAGAGATCATATCTCTCCTGTTCTGGCCTCCCTTTATTGGCTTCCCATAGAATTTAGAATTAAATTTAAAATCCTTCTTCTCGGGCAGCGTGGTGGCGGAGTGGTTAGCACTGCGGCAGCACAGCAACTCACCCTTGGTCGGGGGATCCTGGGTTCAATCCCAGCCCCTGACCAACAGTGATCTGTGTGGAGTTTGCATGTTCTGCGTGGGTTTACTCCGGGATTTCTCCGGTTTCCTCCCACATGCCAAAAACATGCAAGTAAGGTTAATTGGCATCAAAACTGGAGATTCTAAATTGTCCTTAGGTATGACTGTGAGAGTGAATGGTTGTCTGTCTCTCTGTGTTGGCCCTGTGATGGGCACTTTAGCAATTTTAGGTTGAACCCAATTTTATTTGCCATAGTTTATCGTCCCCCATCAACCTACTCAGAATTTTTATCCGAATTTGCTGATTTCTCAGCTGATTTAGTGCTGAAATCTGATAGAATAATTATAGTAGGGGACTTTAATATACATGTGGATGTAGATAGTGACTGCCTTAATGTGGCATTTAATTCAATATTAGACTCGATTGGGTTTTCTCAGAAAGTAGGAAATTCTACTCATTACCTCCACCATACATTGGACCTTGTTCTGACATATGGCATAGAAATAGAAAATCTTGTAGTGTCTCCTCATAACCCTGTACTGTCAGACCATTGTCTGTTAACCTTTGATTTTACCATTTCTGACTATTTGGCTCCTAAAGAAAAATATTATTACAGTAGATGCCTCTCAGATGATGCTGTTTCCAAATTTATGCAGATTGTTTCCTCTATGCCATGTTTCAACACAACGGAAATAAGCTATAGACAGCTTGCTCCTTCTGTAATTGATAACATGGTGGATAGTGTTTCAGCTTCTCTGCATCAGGCTCTAGACTTGGTGGCCCCCTTAAAAAAGAAAAAGTCTAATCAGAGATTTCTAACTCCTTGGTTCAACACAGAAACTCGTAGCTTAAAACAGAAGACTCGTCAATTAGAAAGAAAATGGCGCTCTACTAATTTAGATGAAATCTATTTAGCTTGGAGAAATCATCTTTTAATTTATAAAAAATCTCTTAGAAAAGCTAGAACAAGTTATTACTCTGCATTAATAGAAGAGAACAAGAATAATCCCAGGTTTCTTTTCAGTACTGTAGCCAGGTTGACAAAGAGTCAGGACTCTATCAATCCTAGCATTCCCTTAGAGCTTACTAGTCAGGACTTTATGAACTTTTTCAATAATAAAATTTCATCCATCAGAGATAAAATCAATCAGATTCTTCCCACAGTTAACTTAAATACTGTAACTACTACAACTCCTTCTTTTGATGTCTGTCTTGATGAGTTTACTCCAATCGACCTTTGTGAGTTAGACAAAATAGTTTCCTCATCCAAACCTTCAACTTGTCTTTTAGACCCTATTCCTACTAGGTTATTTAAAGAAGTCTTCCCACTTATTGGTAGCGTTATTCTTCATATAATCAATTCTTCATTAACTTTAGGCCATGTACCGCAGGCTTTTAAAACAGCTGTAATTAAACCCTTACTCAAAAAGCCAACGCTAGATCCAGGAGCTTTAGCTAACTATAGACCAATCTCTAATCTCCCTTTCATTTCAAAAATCTTAGAAAGAGTTGTTGCTACGCAATTATTCGACCACCTGCAGGGAAATGGTTTACTTGAAGAGTTTCAATCTGGGTTTAGAATCCATCATAGTACTGAAACAGCCTTAGCGAAGGTCACTAACGACCTCCTCATTGCATCTGATAATGGACTAGTTTCTGTACTTGTCCTTTTAGACCTTAGTGCAGCTTTTGATACTATTGATCATAATATTCTACTTGATAGATTAGAACACTATGTTGGACTTAATGGAACTTCGTTGCAGTGGTTTAGATCTTATTTATCTGATAGGTTCCAGTTTGTTCATGTAAATAATGAGTTTTCTTTCAACTCAAAGCTTAGTCATGGAGTTCCACAGGGATCTGTGCTAGGCCCTACTCTTTTTTTTTTTCCACAATATCTTTATTGAACCTTTTTTTTTTTTTTAACAAACATGATACAAACAATCAAACACTAACACTAAAGTACTACAAAAAAAAAAAAAATGCACTAAAAACACCAACAACCACCAACAAAATCAAGTCTTCAACAATGCTCCTCTGTTTAGTCTAGACAATCCAATACATAAGTATACATATTATGTTCACCAGTTTGGAATTTACAAGGTCCACACACATCATTCACCTTCTTCTTCAAGAGTTATGTTTAAATTTTTTACATAATCAATAAAAGGTCTCCATATATTCTCAAACACAATTTCCTTTGATTTCAGTATATATGTTATTCTTTCTAATGGAAGGTTTGTTAACATCTGCCTTAACCACTGAGTCACATCTGGTCTATGAGTCTTTTTCCATAATAGTGCAATACATTTTTTGGCATTAAGCAAACTGAGGTCTATGAATGTTCTTTCACTTTTATTGAAATTATGCTTTTCTGGGTACAGACCCAACAAAACCAGTTTAGGATTCAATATGATTTGTTTTGAGATTATTTTTTCAATTGTTACCCTCACCTCTTCCCAAAACATTCTTATTAATCTACATTCCCATAAACAATGAAATAGGGTTCCTTTACTTTCCATGCATTTTGTGCATGTATCTGGTATATTTTTGTTATATCTATTTAACTCCTCCGGTGTAACATACATCCGCATTAACCATTTGAAATGTATCAATTTAAGGCGTGCATTTATTGATTTGGTTTGAGCTTCTGTACAAGCCAATTCCCATTGTTCCTCTGAAATTTCAATTTGCAGATCTTCTTTCCAGTAGTTTAATCTTTTCAGTGAATTTTCACTTGAAGATAGTGTCAATGAGTTATAAAACTCTGAAATAATACCCTTTCTTTTACTATCTTTCATCATCATTTTTTCCAAGGATGAATAAATAGGTCGAGTGAGAGCTTTATTTTGATTTGATCGAATAAAGTTTCTAAGTTGAAGATATTTAAAAAAATGTGTTCTATTGAGATTAAATTTGATCCTCAGCTCTTCAAAAGACATTATGTTGTCTGCACATGGCAAATATAAATCCTGAATCTTTTGTATCCCTTTTAAATTCCATACTTTAAATACAGCGTCCGCTCTCCCTGGTTTAAAATATTGATTACCCCATATTGGACTAAATTGTGACAATAACTGTGGTTCTTTTAAATAGTTTTTAGCTTCACACCATATTTTGATCATATGCTTTACAAATGGATTTTTAACTTGTTTTTGTAATTTTTTTGCCGAATCTGAGTATATGAATATGGGAAGAGGTAAAGGTAAATTGTATGATTCCATTTCAGTCCAGTGAGGGAGATCATTTGATGAAAAATAATATGTCATAGACCTCAGTTGTGCCGACCAATAATACAACATAAAATTTGGACATTTCAGACCTCCACGATCAAATGGTAAATATAATAAAGACAGACGTAATCTAGCCCTCCTGTTGTTCCATATAAATTCCACTAACTTTTTTTTTATTCTTGAGAATAGATCTAAAGGTGGTGATAAGGGAATGTATTGAAATAAATAAAGTATTTTAGGTAAAATATTACTTTTAAGTATATTGATTCTCCCGATCATCGACATTGGTAGTGACATCCATCTCTGAGTTAACTCACTGATATCTGACATTAAGGCTTCATAGTTGACACTGGCGACTGATTCTAGCTTAGGCATAATTTGGATTCCTAAATATTTAAACTGATTTACAACATTGAATTGATTTACCTCAGGGGCTGGGTAATTTCTCTGGGTCTCATTTAGCATTAATATTGAAGATTTAGTTTTATTTATTTTATATCCTGATATTTCCCCAAAATTCTTTATTAAATTCAACAAGGTTGGAATTGATTTTTTTAGATTCGACATAAACAAAATTATATCATCGGCGTACAGGGAGATTTTATGTTCTGTTGGTCCAACTTTAATTCCATATATTTGTGAATGTAAACGTATCGCTATCGCTAAAGGTTCAATTGCCATAGTAAACAGTAAAGGTGAGAGTGGACAGCCTTGTCGACATCCTCTATTGATTTTTATTGGTTTTGAAATATTGTTATTTGTTAGGATTTCTGCTGTAGCATTATTGTATATTATTTGAACCCATTTTATGAAATTATTTCCAAGTCCAAACCTTTGTAGGACTTCAAAAAGAAAGGGCCATTCAACTCTATCAAAGGCCTTTTCGGCGTCCAATGATAGGAGAGCTGTATCCGGTGCTTCTTTATTAAAATAGATAATATTAAATAGTCTTCTTACATTATGGAAGCCTTGTCTACCCTTTATAAAGCCATTCTGATCTCGATTAATAATATTTGGTAAAATTTCTTGTATTCGTCTTGCTAAAATTTTACAGATTATCTTAAGGTCGGCGTTTAATAGGCTTATTGGTCTCATATTTTCACATTTATTAGAGGGCTTACCTGGTTTTGGCAGCAGTATAATTAAGGCATTATTTATGTATGATGGTAAATTATTATTTTGAAATGCTTCTAAAACCATTTCCAAAAAAGGTTTTATTAATTTATTCTTAAATTTTTTATAAAGGTCAACTGGAAGACCATCTGGTCCTGCACTTTTTCCTGATTTCATATTATCAATGGCTAGCCCAACTTCTTCTTGACTAATTTTAGACTCCAATATCTCCCTGTTTTCATTTGGAATACACGGTATAGATAGTTCGTTCAAAAACCCATTTAGTTTTGTTAAATCAGGTTCATTTTTGGTATCATATAATTTTTCATAGTAATCTCTAAAGGCTCTATTAATTTCTAAAGGATCTATAACTACCTGTCCCTTACTTATAATACTGGTAATTGGTGTTTTAATTTCCAATTGTTTAATCTGCCATGCTAATAATTTTCCTGATTTTTCACCTTGTTCATAAAAAGATTGTTTCAATCTTAGAAGACTCGAGGCAGCTCTATTCGCTGATTTTTTGTCGTATTCAGCTCTCAAAATCAGTAATTCATTCTCCAACCTTGGGTCACTTCCTGCATACACTTTTTCCTGAAGATTTTTTATTTTATGTTCCAATTTAGCTCTCTCCTCTCGAGTCTTCTTAGATTTTGATCCTGTATAACTAATAATATGCCCCCTAATAAAAGCTTTGAAAGCCTCCCACTTTACACATGCTGATGTTTGTGTAGTATTGATGTCAAAGAACTCGTCTATCTGTTTTTCTATATACTTGACAAATTCCTCATCCTGAAGCCATTTATGCTGAAATTGCCATCTACCTGATTCCTTTGTCAATTTTTTATCTACATATATTAGACAACAGGGTGCATGATCAGAGATCACGATGTTATCATAAAAGCAGTTTTGAATCTTGGACCTTAATTCTGTGGAAATCAAAAAATAATCAATACGTGAGAATGTCTTGTAGGTACTGGAATAACAAGAATAGGCTTTAACTTGTGGTTTCATTTCTCTCCATATATCTAACAATCTCAATTCTTTCATAAAATGATTAATAGTCATCCTACATCCAATGTGCGTACAATCCAGTCCTGTTGATCTATCCACACCTGGATTCAATGTACAATTAAAATCCCCTGCTATTATATGTTGCCCTGTAAGTGATGATAAGATGAGAAATAAATTAGCAAAGAACTTCTGATCATCTATATTGGGACCATATAAGTTCACAAGATTTATATTTTCTAATAGCAAAGAACCTTGAATGATTACATATCTTCCAAATTTGTCTCCAATTACATTTTTCACTTGAAAAGGAACTGATTTATGTATGAGAGTCATAACTCCCCTGGCTCGGGATGAAAATGAAGAGGTGAATACACTTCCCTGCCATCTACTCCTAATTCTTTTAACATCCTCCTCTATCAGATGAGTTTCTTGTAAAAACACAATTCTTGAACCCATGTCCTTTATTTTATTCATAACTTGTTTAAGTTTTTTTAAATTTTGTAGACCTCTGCAATTCCATGAAGTTAAATTAAGATTAACACTCTGGTCCATGATCAATAGAGAGCCCGGGACCACCCCGCAGTGCAAACACGCCCACACAGAGAAGCAAAAACATGAGTGGCCGAACACCCATCCCACAAACCACACACAAACAAATTTCCCCCTCCCACACCTGCGGCAAACCCCCCAAAATCAAAAGAAAAACCCCGTCTCCCGACACAGCCATCGACCGCTCCACACCCACGGGGAACAGCCCAAGCCACCCCCCCCCCCATCCCCCCAACCACCCCAACTCCACTGCTTCCAACGACGCAACACCAACCCTCCTCCGTAGTTCTCCAACTCAACTCCAAAACCCCCAACAACTTTGTACATCATAGTTTCCCCTCCTGTTCGTTTTGTTTTTGTTTTGTTTTTTTTTTAATATATAATACAATCTATACCCCGTAAACTTACTATTCACTTCAAGCCAGTCAGATGCCCGTGCAAATGCTCAACCACTCTACCTTATATTTTGTCCATGCCCAGCTCCCACCAGTCCCCCCCCCCCTCCCCGATCCCCCCGATGAACTCCCGCGCCTCCCCCGGGGCCCCGAAGATGCGGGCTCCGCCCCCACACGTGGCCAGCAGTCCCGCAGGACAGACCACACCACGACGAATCCCAAGGCCGCGCAGCTCCCCACGCACGGGACCAAACTGCCCCCCCAACTGCCGGACCCCCGCGGCCAAATCCGGGCAGAACCGCACCCGCCGGTCCCGGCGTTCAACCTCTCCCCTTTTAGCTCGTGCAGCGCCGAAGATCCCCATCCCGTCTCCGCCGCCAAGAAACCCCACAACCAAGGTCCTCGGCGGTCCCCCACCTCTCCGCGGGCCAACGCGACGCGCCCCCTCCAGAACCACCGCCGATTGCAACTCCCCGCCGCCCAGCACCCCCGGAACCCACCCCCCCAGAAAGGAACACACGTCCCGACCCCCCGACCCCCCCGGAAGACCCACCAGCCTCAAATTATTCTGTCTCGACCGAGATTCCAAATCCAAAATACCATCTTCCAGAGATTTATTTTTTTTTTCCAAAGTGCGCACCTCCAATTGAAGACGGGCGACGTCATCTCCAGCACCAGCGAGACGGAGCCCCATCCGCGCCGCCCGCCCCACACAGCCACCCAACTCCCCCCCCACTCCCTCCAACGCTGTCACAATCCCATCAAATCCAGAGGAAAAGTCCGCTCCCACCGAACCCATGGCAGCCACCAGCGCATCCGCGCCACTCCCCGCAGAAATCGCAGCGTTGCCAGCCTCCTCCGCCATATATGGAGCCCTGTTTGCTGCGCCACAGACCTGAAAGTCCGCCAACCCGGACCGCCCCGGCGGCCCGCCCCCTCCCCCCCCCCGGCTCCCCAGCCCCAGGCCCCGCCGACACACCCTCGCCCAAACGCTGGGACACGCCCCGTCCCAAATGAGAGAGCCACCCGCCGACTCCTCCTCTCCAGGAGCAGAGCAGAGCGAGACACGTCCGTCCCACGTGGCAGCCATAACCGGAAGTGGCCCTACTCTTTTTAGTTTATATATGCTTCCGTTAGGCAACATTATTAGAAAGCACTGTATACATTTTCATTGTTATGCAGATGACACACAATTATACCTGTCAATGAAGCCAGATGATAGTAATCAATTAGCCAAGTTAGAAGCCTGTCTTAAGGAAATCAAAGCTTGGATGACTTGTAATTTCCTGCTATTAAATTCAGATAAGACTGAAGTCATTCTTGTTGGTCCAAAAAACCTTAGAAATTCCTTTCCAAATCAAACTTTCAGTTTGGATGCAGTTACTCTTTCTCTTAATAGCTCTGTGAGGAACCTTGGAGTTATTTTTGATCAGGATTTGCCCTTCAATTCACATATTAAATTTGTTTCTAAGACTGCCTTCTATCATTTGCGTAATATTGCCAAGATTAGGAGCATCTTGTCTCAGAGTGATGCTGAGAAACTGATCCACGCTTTTGTTAGCTCGAGATTAGATTATTGTAATTCTTTATTATCAGGTTGTCCTAAAACATCTTTAAAAAGTCTTCAGCTGATCCAAAATGCTGCAGCAAGAGTTTTAACAGGTACTAGAAAGAGAGATCATATCTCTCCGGTTCTGGCCTCCCTTCATTGGCTTCCCATAGAGTTTAGAATTAAGTTTAAAATCCTTCTTCTTACTTACAAAGCTCTAAACAATCAGGCTCCTTTTTATTTAAAAGATCTGATACTACCGTATTATCCTAACAGAGCACTACGCTCCCAAAATGCAGGACTACTTGTAATACCTAGAATCTCCAAAAGTACAATGGGAGGCAGAGCCTTCAGTTATCAAGCTCCTCTCCTGTGGAATCAGCTGCCAATCTGGATTCGGGAGTCAGACTCTATCTCTGTTTTTAAGATTAGGGTTAAAACCTACCTTTTTGATATAGCCTACAATTAGGGAGGGATCATGTGTTTCTGAACCCTCCCTTAGTTATGCTGCTAATAGGTTTAGTCAGCCGGGGGACCTCCAGTAATGCACTGGGCCTCACTCCTTTCCTCACTCTCTATGAAATATTTTTTTTTGCTGGTCATTAACATTTGTTTGTTCTCTCCCATAGATTGAGTCCCCATCGTGCTGTTTGCTCTCTACATGTCTGTTCTTTTCATCTTCTCTGTCCCCTCACCCCCCAGCCAGTCGCAGCAGATGACTGCCCCTCCCTGAGCCTGGTTCTGCTGGAGGTTTCTTCCTGATAAAAGGGAGTTTTTCCTCTCCACCGTCGCCAAGTGCTTGCTCACAGGGGATCACCTGATTGCTGGGGTCTTTCTGCAACTGTGGGGGTTCCCCCCTACAGTTGATAGTGCTATGAGATGACTGTTGTTGTGAAATGGCGCTATATAAATAAAGTTGAATTGAATTGAATTGAATTGAATTGATGGACTGGCGATCTGTCCAGGATGTACACTGCCTCTCGCCCAAAGATGCTGGGATAGGCTCCAGCCCCCCCCCCCCCCGAAAAGGATTAAGGGGAAGAAGATGGATGGATGGATGGATCCTTCTTCTCACAAAGCTCTAAATAATCAGGCCCCCTTTTTATTTAAAAGATCTGACACTACCCTATCATGCTAACAGAGCACTATGCTCCCAAAATGCTGGATTACTTGTAATACCTAGAATCTCCAAAATAGGAGGCAAAGCCTTCAGTTATCAAGCTCCTCTCCTTTGGAACCAGCTGCCACTCTGGATTTGGGAGTCAGACTCTGTTTTTAAGAACAGGGTTAAAACCTTCCTTTTTGATATAGCTGTGGTATACAGTATATTACTCATATATTCCATACCTACATTTGTTAGAGCATGTGGAAATGTTTGGGACAGAATATACAAAGGAACTTCACACCTCTGAAAGGGACAAAGGAATCTCACCGCCGTGTGAAGACCAACGACGTCACAGGACGCGGCGGCAACAGACTTGACACCTTCACCCCCTAAGGCGAGGAGAGGTTTTCCCATCACCTCCCAAGACGAAGGGAGGAGTTAACAGGACTAATGGGGGATTTAGATAACGGGGGATTTCAGCTTGTGTTTTGCATGTCTTTGATGTGTGCCTGTATTTAACCATCGAGCTGGGCAGAATTCTTTCTCTTTGCCTTCTGCCAAGCTCTGCACCAGATGAGACAAGATAGAAGAGTTGTTCATTAAAGACTCTGCTTTTGTGATACAAAACCGCCTCGTCATTTCCAGCTCTTCTACACTGGTGACCTTGACGCGAGTATGGACCTGAGGCGTTCTTCAAGCGACTCATCCGCGGCGAATCTGACTTACGCCAGCGACAACGCAGACGAGGGAACAAGCAGACAGCTGTTCCCCCCGGCAGAGGGTACCGAGAGCTCAACCGAGCTCCAGCACCGCCGTGAGAGCCGAGGCAAGGCACTCTCACCCGGCGGGCACAACAGTGATGATGTGCACAAACGCCGTCGCTGTTAAACTGCCAGATTTCTGGTGAGAAGACCCGGCCTCTTGGTTTCTCCAAGCCGAAGCCCAGTTCATACTGGCGGGCATCACGGCAGACGATACTAAGTTCTACCATATCGTCTCCAAACTCGACTCCGCCACTTTGAGGTGTGTGCGAAGCTTGATCCAGCGACCACCGGCCCGAGACAAGTATGAGACACTCAAGGCGACCATCGTGGCGAATTACGTCCCGTCGGCGGAAGAAAGAGCCGAAAAAATCCTGGCAGTCTACGGCCACAGAGGGGGCAATCCAAAGACCCTCATGGAGGATTTACTGCAGCTCAAGGAGGAGGACAATGATAATTTCCTCTTTCAATTTATTTTCCTCAGCACGCTACCACCACACATGAGAGGGACACTCGCCAGTATGAAGTGCAACAATCATCAGGACTTCCGCACGCTGGGCAACGAGGCTTATCGGCTCGTCAACGCCTGCAGAGATTGGACACCCACAGCGGCATCCGCAGACCTCAAAACTGACGCCCCGAACCTTGGAGAGTCACAAACCACGCAGCAGGCTCAACCCACGGTGACAGCAGCGCGGCCCAAGCGCAACAAACAGAATGACGTCTGTTATTATCACCACCGCTTCGCCGAGAAAGCCCGGAAATGTGTTCCCCCCCTGCAAGTTTACGATGTCGGGAAACGCCAAAGCCGAGGGCCGTTAACGGCAGCGGTTCTCGGCGAGAAAAATAAGCTGTTATACGTGACGGATGGACACACAGGCAAGCAGTTCCTCATCGACACGGGAGCCCAGCTGAGTTTCGTCATGCCCTCCCACGCAGATCGAGCCATGGGCACCCGGGGCAATGGAGCAGTGGCAGCCAACGGCTCGGACATCGACACGTTCGGGGAAAAGAGCCTGCATCTCCTCATTCACGGCCGCAGCTACAGATGGACATTTGTTGTAGCGGCAGTGAGTTTTAACTTGTTAGGCGCAGATTTTCTGTGTGCACACGGGTTATTAGTTGATCTAGCAAATAGGCGCCTGGTTAATGCACTGTCTTTTGCTTCTATTCCTTGCTCAGCTCGAGTCTCTCCACCACCTGTGCAGGCCAACGTCACTACGGCAGGAGGTAAGTTTGAATCAGAATCAGAATCAGAATCAGAATCAGATTTATTGCCATTGTTCATGTGATACACAAACTAGGAATTTGTCTCGGTGCCATGCTGCAACATTAAAAACATAATGAGAAAAAGGGATAAAATAAAAAACTAAAGGACTAGAAACGTGCAATAAGTGTAGAAAAATAAGTAATAATAAGTAATAATAATAATAATACTAGTAATAATGAGTAGTACTAGTCAAGGCAGTTTAAAAAATTAGCATGTAGCAGATAATGTGAAGTACCACATAGTGCAGTCAATAATGCAACAGAAAAACAGTGGTGATTGACATGAGTCTGGTTGAGCTGCTGTACATAGTGCACGAGAGTCAAAAGTCACTTAGTGTTCAGCAGTCTGATGGCAGAGGGGAAGAAGCTGTTCATGTGCCGGGAGGTTTTAGTCCGAATGGACCAAAGCCTTCTACCTGAGGGGAGGGGGGCAAACAGCATGTGACCAGGATGTGAAGGATCGGCTATGATCCGGCCAGCACGCCTCCGAGTCCTGGAGATGTACAGGTCCTGGAGAGATGGGAGTTTGCAGCCTATCACCTTCTCAGCAGTGCGCACGACGCGCTGCAGCCTTAGTCTGTCCCTGGCAGTGGCTCCTGCGTACCACACAGTTATGGAGGAGGTGAGGATGGACTCGATGATGGCCGTGTAGAACTGCACTAACATCTTGGTGGGTAGCTTGAGCTTCCTCAGCTGCCGCAGAAAGAACATCCTCTGCTGGGCCTTTTTGATGAGGGAGCTGATGGTTGGCTCCCATTTGAGGTCACGGGTGATGGTGGTGCCCAAGAAGCGGAAGGAATCTGCAAAGGTGATGGGAGAGCCTGTGATGGTGAGGGGGGGCAGGGGGGATGTGACTTTCCTGAAGTCCACAATCATCTCTGCTGTCTTCAGAGCATTCAGCTGCAGGTTGTTGTGGCTGCACCAGGACACCAGCTGGGCCACCTCTTCCCTGTAGGCGGACTCGTCACCGTTGGAGATGAGCCCGATGAGGGTGGTGTCGTCCGCAAACTTAATCAGCTTAACAGACTGGTGGGAGGAGGTGCAGGAGTTGGTATAAAGGGAGAAGAGTAGGGGGGAAAGTACACAGCCCTGGGGTGATCCAATGCTGATGCTAACAGAGTCTGAGACAGACTTCCCCAGGCGCACATGCTGTCTCCGGTCCGTCAGGAAGTCGGTGATCCACCTGCAGAGGGAGTCAGGCACGTTGAGCAGGGACAGCTTGTCCTGGAGCAGATCGGGGCGGATGGTGTTGAATGCGGAGCTGAAGTCCACAAACAGAATCCTGGCGTAGGTTCCCGGGGAGTCCAGGTGCTGCAGGATGGAGTGGAGGGCCAGGTTGACTGCGTCGTCCACAGACCTGTTAGCACGGTAGGCAAACTGCAGCGGGTCTAGGAGGGGTGTGGTGATGGACTTGAGGTGAGACAGGACCAGGCACTCAAAGGACTTCATGACTACAGAGGTGAGCGCTACAGGTCTGTAGTCGTTAAGTCCAGTAATCCGTGGCTTCTTGGGGACAGGGATGATGGTGGAGGATTTGAGGCAGGTCGGCACGTGACATTGCTTAAGGGAGGTGTTAAAAATGTCTGTGAAGACAGGAGCCAGCTCTTTCGCACAGTGTCTCAGGGTGGAGGGAGACACACCGTCCGGCCCGGGGGCCTTGCGCTGGTTCAGTCTGGAGAACTGTCTGTGCACGTCCTGCTCACTGATGACAAGGGGAGGGGGGGAGGAGGAGGAGGGGGGGCCGCTTTTGATGAATTAGGGGCTGAGGAGGCAGTGGAGCTGGGTGGAGTGGGTGAGTTGGACACAGCTGACGAGGTGTCAAAACGGGCATAGTGTTGGGACAGTCTTTGACAAAGGGCTTTGTCATCCTGACCCTTAGCAGCCTGAGGCCGATAGTTGGTGATTTGCCTCAGTCCTCTCCACACAGAAGCCGAGTCATTAGCAGTGAACTGCTGCTGGAGTCTCTCAGAGTACACAGATTTAGCTCTCCTCAGCTCTCTGTTAAACCGATATTTGACCTCTCTGTAGCAGTCCCTGTCTCCACTTTTCAACGCTGCTTCCTTCTCCTTCCTGATCCGTTTGAGCAACTCCTCACCCAATTTCCAGCACTCACAACCCCCAAATTCTCAGCCACTGTAGCCAAACACGGGGTTAAACACTTCATTCCAACAACGGGACCTCCCGTTTTTGCCAAAGCTCGCCGCTTAGACGTGGCCAAGCTCAACATAGCAAAGGACGAATTTGCAGCTCTTGAAAAATTAGGCATTGTCCGACGTTCAAAGAGCCCTTGGGCTTCACCACTTCACATGGTTCCGAAATCCGACGGTTCTTGGAGACCGTGCGGAGATTACCGCAGATTAAACAACGCCACAGCGCATGACTGCTACCCCATCCCTCATATACAGGATTTTTCACTGCATTTAGCGGGCGCGCGCATTTTTTCAAAGATAGACTTAGTCCGCGGTTATCACCAAGTCCCAGTCCGAGCTGAAGACATTCCTAAAACAGCGGTTATAACCCCTTTCGGCCTTTTTGAATTCCTACGAATGCCGTTTGGTCTCAAAGGCGCTGCTCAAACTTTTCAACGCATGATGGACGCGGTCTTACGCGACCTCCCCTTTGTTTTCGTCTACCTCGACGACATGCTGGTAGCCAGCTCATCAGAGGAGGAGCACGAGCAACACCTTACTACTGTTTTTCAGAGGCTAGAAGAGCACGGACTAATAATTAATCCAGCCAAATGCAAATTCGGCGTATCGCAAATTGATTTTTTGGGACATAGAGTCTCCCCGAAAGGGGCAGTCCCACTTCCAGACAAAATTCATGCGATAAAAGGTTTTCCACGGCCCCAAATGGTCAAATCGCTACAGGAATTTTTAGGGATGGTTAATTTTTACAACCGTTTCCTCCCTCATGCAGCTCAGCTCATGCAGCCCCTGTATGATGCGCTCAAAAAAAAGAAAGCTTCCCAAGCGGTCGAATGGACCCCGGAGCGCGAACACGCTTTCGCGGAAGTAAAAAACGCCCTAGCTAACGCAACAATGTTAGTCCACCCAGATCCCTCGGCCCGCATTGCTCTAACCACAGATGCTTCAGACCTGGCCATAGGGGCAGTTGTAGAACAACTTGTCAGCGGGGTCTGGCAACCTTTAGCATTCTTTAGCAAATCGCTAAACCCGACGGAACGCAAATACAGCACTTTTGACAGGGAGCTGCTGGCGCTTCATTTGTCCATCCGCCATTTCCAGTTTTGGTTAGAAGGGCGGAGCTTCACGGCTTTTGTGGACCATAAACCGCTCACTTTTGCAATGGCTAAAATTTCAGAACCTTGGTCGGGCAGACAACAAAGACAGCTAGCTGCGATTTCAGAGTTCACCACAGACATTCGACATGTAGCGGGCAAACTTAACGTAGTAGTGGACTGTCTCTCTCGCGCTGTGGCACCACCAGAGCACGAGGAGACAGATTACACTGCTTCAGCAGCGGAGCTTTTCTCTAACGCAAACACATATGCAGCACCTATCCTCGAAGAGATAGATTATGCAGCCATGGCGGAAGAACAAAGCAGTGATGCGGACGTGCGCGCTCTCCTGTCTGGACCAACAGGGTTAAGGCTGGAGAAAAAAGGGTTGCGCGACGGCGTGCCCCCCCAATATGTGATGTTTCAACCGGCCGACCTCGCCCGTTAGTACCAGCTGCTTGGCGCCGCCGTATTTTCGACGCAATTCACTCCCTCGCGCACCCAGGTGTGCGTGCTTCAGTCAAAATGGTTGCCGGAAAGTTTGTGTGGCCAGGCCTGCGTAAAAACGTAAAAGAATGGGCAAAAACTTGCATTCCTTGTCAACGCGCCAAAGTACACAGACACACAAAAACCCCTCTGGAGCCTTTTCCCATCCCTGCTAGAAGGTTCGACCACATTCATGTCGACCTCATGGGGCCACTGCCTTCCTCCCAGGGTTTCACACACCTGCTAACAATGATAGACCGCACCACGCGCTGGCCAGAGGCAGTCCCTCTAGCGGCAACTACAGCGGAGGAAGTCGCTCGCGTTTTTCTAACAAATTGGGTGGCACGTTTCGGCGTCCCATCAGACATCACGTCAGATAGGGGGCCTCAATTTGTCTCAGAGCTCTGGTCAGCCATGTCCAACAGTTTAGGGGCAACAATTCACCGCACCACCGCTTATCACCCTCAGGCTAATGGGTTTTGCGAGCGTTTTCACAGGTCCTTAAAGGCTGCCCTCAGAGCCTCATTAACGGACACAAATTGGGTAAATAAACTTCCCTGGGTTTTATTGGGGTTGCGTGCGGCACCTAAAGAGGATTTAGACGCTTCCCCTGCAGAATTAGTCTTTGCTCAGCCTATCAGACTACCAGGTGAATTTTTACCAGAAAACCCGGAACCAGGGCACCTCCCAGTCCCAAGGTTTTTAGGCAGTAACGGACCGGACGCTCTCCACGGTCCAGTTCATCACTCCTTTCCACGAGTTTTTGTTCCTCAAACTTTAAAAAACGCTGAGTTTGTTTTTGTTAAGCATGAAGCCCTTAAACCAACGTTACGCCCAGTATACGATGGCCCGTATAGAGTGCTGGAAAATGGTGACAAACACTTTGTGCTTGATTATGGGGATAGAAATGAAACGGTCAGCATTGACAGACTCAAACCTGCCTTCTTGTTGAGAGACGAACCTGCACAGCTGGCTCGAGCACCTCGGCGAGGTAGACCCCCCAAGGGAAAAGTCTCAGCCCCCAGGCAGGGAACAGATAATCTCTCTCCTTCCCACACTGCAGATTCCTCACAACAAGGTCCCAGCAGGACGCCTAAACCAACCTACAGCAGCTTTGGGAGAAGACTAAAACCCAGACAGCACAGGGACTGATCCCACCACTCTGCAAATTTTCGCTAATTGTGCTGCAACAGTTTAGGACTGACTTATGATGATACTTGCTGTTATGTTTTCACTGAACTCTCTTAGGAGCATGTCTGCTTAAAAGTTTCTTCTGTGACAACAGCTGTAACACGTAGTATGTCTTAGTAATTACCCTAGACTGTGAATCTTTCTGTGTCCTTTCATAGTTGTTTGGGGGGCCTGTGGTATATATTACTCATATATTCCATACCTACATTTGTTAGAGCATGTGGAAATGTTTGGGACAGAATATACAAAGGAACTTCACACCTCTGAAAGGGACAAAGGAATTTCACCGCCGTGTGAAGACCAACGACATCACAGGACGCGGTGGCAACAGACTTGACACCTTCACCCCCTAAGGCGAGGAGAGGTTTTCCCATCACCTCCCAAGACGAAGGGAGGAGTTAACAGGACTAATGGGGGATTTAGATAACGGGGGATTTCAGCTTGTGTTTTGCATGTCTTTGATGTGTGCCTGTATTTAACCATCGAGCTGGGCAGAATTCTTTCTCTTTGCCTTCTGCCAAGCTCTGCACCAGATGAGACAAGATAGAAGAGTTGTTCATTAAAGACTCTGCTTTTGTGATACAAAACCGCCTCGTCATTTCCAGCTCTTCTACATAGCCTACAATTAGGGAGGGATCAGGTGCCCCTGAACCCTCCCTTAGTTATACTGCTAATAGGTTTAGACAGCCAGGAGACCTCCAATAATGCACTGGGCTTCACTCCTTTCTTCACTCTCAATGAAATATTTTTGCTGGTCATTAACATCTGTTTGTTCTCTCCCATAGATTGAGTCCCCGTCGTGCTGTCTGTTCTCTACATGTCTGTTCTTTTCTTCTTCTTCTCTATCCCCTCACCTCCCAGCCAGTCGCAGCAGATGACTGCCCCTCCCTGAGCCTGGTTCTGCTGGAGGCTTCTTCCTGCTAAAAGGGATTTTGAGAGGACTGTTGTTGTGAAATGGCGCTATATAAATAAAGTTGAATTGAACATATGTTTTTTTTTTTAACAGATGCCCTGTTTAAATCACTGTCAAAGAACACCACAATGAGCATGTTCTAGCACAATTACTATTTCTAAGTAACATATAGGATTTCTTTTTATTTAGAAATACATGTTTGGATCAAATGCATCTGAGTCTGATAAAGAATGAATGAATAATTACACAGTTTGTGTTATTTGTGTTATTATAATTATACAGTGTGAGGCAATTTTCAAAATGTTATATCTCAGGAACCGTTTGTCATACGGACTTGATTTTGGGCTCAAGGTGTGTGGAATGTGCACATTTATATTGGTCAACAATGCATTGTTATGCCCTAGAAGCTCACATTTTCTAGTTATACTAGTTATATTTTTCCGGTTCCGGTTCCGCCGGACCGGCGGCGCCACACGAGTCGGCTGCCTGTTGCAACAGCCTTTTTTTTTTTTATCTTCCTTCTTCTTTCTACACCTTTCACTCTGTATATATATCACGGACGCACGGATCACCCCGGGGGTCTCCCGGGTCGGCGGACGGAGCCACGGTTTGCAGCGGGAGACGTTACAGCGGGGAGGAGCTAGTGCTAGCTAGCACTTGGCCGCCGCCCGGTGCTAATGGGAAACTCGACATACCGGGAGCTGTAGCGAAAATGACGCGGGTACCGGGCTGGAGTTTAGGTGGCGTGAAAGAAATATAAGACAGAATAATAAAGAGCGATGGCAAGAACCAAGCAGACTGCCCGTAAAATCTACTGGAGGAAGAAGCCCCCCCAGGAGACAGCTAGCCACCAGGGCTGCTCGGAGAGGCGCTCCGGCCACCGGCAGAGTGAAGAGGCCTCGCCGTCACAGGCCCGTGGCTCTGAGAGAGATCTGTCGCTGCCAGAAATCCACGGAGCAGCTCATCCGTAAGCTGCCCGTCCAGCGCCTGGTGAGGGAGATCGCTCAGGACTTCAAGACCGTCCTGCGTTTCCTGAGCTTCGCCGTCATGGCTCTGCAGGAGACCAGCGAGGCCCACCTGGTGGTCTCTTCTTCGCTAAGGGGGTCACCATCATGCCCAAACACTTCCAGCTGGCCCGCTGCATCCGCGGAGAGAGAGCTTAGACTTTCTGCTGCACATCCACCAGCCATAATGCTCTGCACTGTGTGTCTATATACTGTATATACATTTATAGTAATATGGACATATGTTTACTAGATGTTGTTTTTTCTTGCCTTCTGATTGTTGCTCTGAGTGTTGCTATCCCTGTGCTGTTGCAATCCTGGAATTTCCCCATTGTGGGACTAATAAAGGCTTATCTTATCTTATCTTAATCCAACCAACAACTTCAGGTCCAGTTATATTTCATTCAACGGTTCACAATAACATCTGCAAAAATTATCACTAAGCTACTGCCTACCTTACCATGGAATGATGACGACACCACCATACAGTGACAGAGTAAATTAAAATCAACTTTTGATTTTGTGGGCAATAGGCAGATTTTGGTGGGCTAATTCCACCTCCGACCACCTCAGCTGCCGTCCGGACTCTGGCAGTGCCCTGGCTCCTCTCCAGCTCTGTCCACACCACAGTGGCCTCAATGTTTTTCTCTCTCAGAGACAAAGGCCAGAAAACAAAAAAATGAGATTGACAGCTGACTTTTCCAAGTTCCTTCAAGTGAAGCAGACAACAGTAAGTTGGTGCAGTGAGAGTTGCAGGAGCAGATGTGCAGGCGGGTGATGGAGGTGAGGCAGCTGATGCTACTGGAGTTGATGGAGGTGGCTTTTGGGATGGTGTGCGTGATTACAGCTGGCTGGTTCTTCCAAAAACACAAATGTTTTATGAAACCTGATTTTCTCAACAAACCCAATGGCAGTGGTAATGTAGCTGTGGCTGGCAATCTAAGCCGCATCTGCGAATGCTGTTTTTTTGAAATGTAATCAAATGAAATGTCAATATTATTTCTCATATAATTCCAAAATGTAAATTATGAACAGCACATATCTAAATCAAGTCTGTGGTCACAAACAAATTCATTATTCAGATGCAAACAGTTCCACTGTTTTAGCTCGTTTTAAAGTCGAGACATTTGCTTTTCTGAGGGAGTGTTTCCCAACTTTCCCTTCACAGAGAACCGTTGAAATGTGACTGCAGGTGTATTTTCACTTTGCTGCAATTTGCAGGCTGGAATAAAGCTGAGCTGCAGAAGGAGTGATGCAGTGACTGCAGCAGCTGCATCTCTTCACGTCTTTCTTTCTGGATTGTTCTGCACATCTGGGAGAACAAGAAAGCCTGAAGAGTCTAAACAATCACAGAATCTCACAAACACTGGTCAGCTATACAATATTGAACTAAAATACATTTTTGGATCTGTATTAATCCAAATCAGTATCTTTTAAATAACTTTGATACTTCATGCAGTTTATGACAGAATCTAAAACTTAGTATAAGCCTGCAAAACACACCTATTTAATAAGGAATTATTATCCAACAAAAATAAACAATTCCACCACGAGGAGAACGGCTGATAGCAAATAGTACAGTCAAGAAAAATCTCCTTGGTACAATATAGATAAGAGACGACAATCGTGAACAGGCTTCCTGGCGTGGAAACATGAGTAAACCTAGCAGTTAGCTTAGCAGTTCACAGCTTGAACTGTGAAAACTCCAGATCCTGTACATAGATATCCTTTATTACTGACACAGGTCCAGTAAAAACGAGGAGAGAAGTGGATAATTCAAAGCTAACAGAAACTAAAACGTTTACAAACAACTCTGATGGAAGTTTTGACTACAGTGTGGGTTTGTGATTGTCTTGCTAAATAAATTAGCCGTCTTTAACAGAGTGCTTAGTGAAATGAGGAATAAATAAAGATTTTGTTTTATTTTATAAAAGGTATTCTTACAGTAGGGATAGCTAACACTAAGTTCTATATTCAAACCAAGACACCATAAACGATACAAAAGTAAAGCAAAACATTTAAATCAAACTCAGTACTGTACTTACATATTGATTCGGAAGTCCCCCCCCCCCCACTAGATGGCACTGTTGGCGAAAACCTGAAGGTCCTGAACCTGCAGCTCCCAGAAGCTTGTTGGCAATATTTTCGGTTTATTCTATATCCTACAGAGATGCAGAGAAGCCTCCCACTTTAAATCGGTCATGTGCAACATTTGTCTCAAATTTTTATTACTTTTCTCGTAAATTAGTGACCTTTTCGTGTTGTCAATTTGCATTTAAATAAATCTGCTTCTCAGAAATATAGTTTTCCCACTCATTTATGATTTTTTTGCTCATAAATTCATGACTTTTTAAATGACGTGTCATGTTTCCTATGAATTTACATTTTTCTTATTTTTTTTATATTTTAGTATTTTGTGTCAAAGGCAGTGGGAACTCGTCCAGTGAAAACAATAATTTTATGAGTATTGTAACATAGGGGCTGTGTTAAGGGGGGCGGGGATTTTCCCCAGCATGCTTTGCCAGCAGAGGACGTTATATTCATGTGTGTTAAAATGTTATTACTGTGTCATTATAGTGCTGTGTCATTATAATGGCACAGCAGTGTTGTAGGTAGGATCAGAACAAGACTGTTCATGTGTTTGTGCAACCCTTATTGATACGGAGGTCTGTGAGAATGACCTCCCTCCTGTCTGTGTTGAAGGGTGTGTTTCAATAAAGCCTGTTTCGTCGCAACCATCTTCTCCTTTTCTTGTGCGAACCCCTAATACGTCACACTGGTGTTAGGAGTGGAAATATGGAGCAGATGGAAGCCAGGATCCGAGCGGAGATCCAGCAGCTGGAGCGATTCATCGCTTAGCTGGGGATGGACGACAGAGCTGAGACACTGACTCCCGGAGTTGCTAGCCGGGATGAACGGAGCAGCGGACCCAATGGGACCAGCGTACCCCGCCTTCCGCCTTTTTCAAGGCAGGGCGGGCTGAGCAGAGCAAACCATCCCTGCTCCCTGCCCTTTTCAAGGCAGGACGGGCCGGCGATTCCACTGCGACCAGGAGTGGCAATTGACCAAGAGGCGACCGTCCCACCCATCCGGCAGCGGGCCAAGATTCCCCGCTTCAGCGGTGAAACCCTGCAGGATGACTACCTGGTCCAGGTCGAGCTAGCTGCTGCGCTGAACGGCTGGCCACCTGAAGAGACCGCCGTGCAGGTCACGCTGGCCCTGGAGGGAAGGGCTCTCCGCAGCTGGCCAGCGCTACAAGGAGCGCTACAAGGAGCGCTCCGGAGGCGGTTTGGGAGGGCGGCCAACACTGAGCACGCAGAGGAACAGCTGGCCAACCGCTGGCGAGGCAGCCGGGAGAGTCTGGGAGTCTACGCAGCGAACATACGGCTGCTGACATGGCGCAGCTACCCGGATTTCGAGCCAGAAGTAGTGGAGAAGCTCGCCCTCCGGAACTTCATCCGGGGTCTCCGCCCAGCCCAGCTCCAGAGCCACATCTGGATTAACAACGCGAGCAGCTGGGAGAAGGCTGTGGCAGAAGCAGAGTGGGTAGAACCGCTAATGGATTGTACAGCTGATGAATTGGCACCGAGACAGAGAGCCTTCCAGGCCACGGCTGAGAGCGAGGAGGAGGAGGAGGAGGAGGAGGAGCTGCGGCAGATCACGGCGGCGTGCCCACGGAGAAGACAGCCGTGGTGGCGCGAGGAAGGGTGCTTCCGCTGCGGGGAGCCAGGACACATCGCGCGGTACTGCCCTGCACCCACCCCACGACAAACCGATGAGCTGTCACCGCGTGTGGGCCGAATTGGACACTCGCCAGGGATGTACCTAAAGTGCAGCCTGGACAACACGCCGATCCGGGCCCTGATCGACACCGGTTCGACCATCTCCTTGGTCCGACCTGGTGTGCTGCCAGGCACGGACGAGATGGCACCGCAGGGGTGGGAACCCACCGGGCGCTGCATCACCACAGCTACCAGTGAGCGCACCAGATTGGGAGGGTGAAGAGTTCTTGTGGTGGGGGTGGCCAGTCAGAACACAAACCACCCGTTCTGGCTGGCTGATATCCAAGACCCCTGCATTATTGGACTCGATCTGCTCGCAGTGTGGAGCGTGAAAATTGACACCGCCAGATTGTCCCTCCTGCTGGGAACTCGGACCATCACGCTCTGCAGTGGGACCCGGAGGAGGAACCCGGAGGCCTGCGTGATCGAGGGACCACCAGGACGTACCGAACCGGGCGGGTCACCGCAAGAACTGGACACAACGGCGCCACCAGCACGAGCAGAGGGAGCACGATCACAGATAGAGACAGCAAGGGGGAGGATCACAGCGGAGCGGGTCAAAGTGTCAGCAGAAACGCAGCAGGTGGTTGAGGAATTGTTCCAGCATAGCTGCAGCGGGCTGGAATCGGGACAGGCACGCCAGCTGCGGGAGCTGTTGGACTGTCGTCACTGCCAGCGGGCAGAGGATCGAGACCAGGCCGTCCCACAGGCTGCTGCTCTCCGGACCGCTGTGAGCAGGAATAACACAGTGGCACACAGTTCCCCTCGGATAATCAGGCAGCTCCCCCCAGCAATGACGTCACAGAGGCCTTCGGCACGCAGCAGCTGCAGAGCGAGCAGGACAGAGATCCGGTCATTTCCCGGGTTCGGCAGTGGCTGGACGTGGGCCAGCGGCCCGCCTGGGAGGCCCTGGCAGTGGCGGGGAGTCGGCAGAAGCGGACATATGACTCCCGCTGCCAGAGGAGGGACTTTGCACCAGGAGATCGAGTCTGGGTCTTCTGCCTGCAGAGGAAAAGAGGACGGTCGCCGAAATTGGCGAGCCATTGGTCGGGACCATGTGTGGTTCTACAGAGACTGTCGGATGTGGTGTACAGGGTGAGTCTAAAGAAGAGCCTTCACCCCGACCAGATACTCCGACCGAGACACAGGTGGACACTGGCGGGCCTGTACGTGCTGGTCATTGGCAACGGAGACCACCCCGACACCTGGATGGATTCGTGTTGGACTTTTGAACTGGACTTTTATTATTCTGGGGACAGAAACCAGTCCGGGGGGGCAGTGTAAAGTCGGGGCTGTGTTAAGGGGGGCGGGGATTTTCCCCGGCATGCTTTGCCAGCAGAGGACGATATATTCATGTGTGTTAAAATGTTATTACTGTGCCATTATATTGCTGTGTCATTATAATGCAGTTATAATGACACAGCAGTGATGTAGGTTGGATCAGAACAAGACTGATCATGTGTTTGTGCACGGAGGTCTGTGAGAATGACCTCCCTCCTGTCTGTGTTGAAGGGTGTGTTTCAATAAAGCCTGTTTAGTCGCAACCATCTTCTCCTTTTCTTGTGTGAACCCCTAATACGTCAGAAGTAGTTATTTCAAGACAGGAAAGGATTACAAAATAAACTGACTTATCACATAATTTATTTGAATATTTATTCTTCCAGTTAGCTAATTTAACTGTTTCACCTCCCATTTCAGACATGTTTGTCTTTAAAATACAATAGCCATTTTTGTCAGGTAATTAAAAAAAAAAAACAACAGAAAAAGTTTAGTTTTTGTCAGTTGAAATAAAAAAATGTGTCTTTTCGCCCTTCATTATCAGATTTGCTCGTATTTTTTAATGCTTTATTCTACAAGCTCATACATATTCGAAGTAAACTTGAAAACAGATTTCATTTTTACACACATCAATATCAGGAACAACAGAAATATGAAAATAAATCCAATAAAAATTATCAAAAGTAAAAATGGAGAAAAGTAAGTGAATAATACCAATAAAGAGATAAAACGGCCACCATCACACAAACAAATGAGAACACACATTTTATTATGTCACATACCTGTTAATTAATGATGAATAGTTCTTGTTGTTAATGGACTTTAATGATTCAACGTAGTGATAAAAACTCACTTAGAAACAAATTGTAGGTTTATTGAACAATTTTAGCATTATGAATGTGAGATTTGACGGAGAGTAGAAAAAAAGTGACAGTAAACTTTTTCCTTTTTACATCAAAATCGATCATTACAATTTTCCCTTTAACTGTGTAGTTTTGAGTAAAATTTATTTTTCCAAAAGATAACAAAACGTGTAAACGCCAGTGCATAAAATTGAGAGGCAAATGAATAAAAAAGAAAACTAAAGTAACAAAAACCGTGAAAAAAGCACATTGGGAACAAATAGTAAATATATTTTAAATAGATATAAGTAAATATTTTACAAATGGCAGATCATTTTATGAAAACTTTTGGGTGAAATATTGCTAAAGTATGCACAAGTACATACAGTATACAGTATATTAATAAAAAGGGGTAGCGAATTTAAAAAAAACACGGAACGGTTTTCCAGTCGGTGTTATTTTGATGACGGACCACCTGTGACGTTTCATTTCTACTTCCGGTCGGTGCTCGGGGATGTAGATGGCTTCACACCGCCAGGACTCCGTTCTAATCGGCGTCCACGATGGACCGGTGGATCCACGGAGACACCGGACCTCCTTCCAGAATAACAAGGTGGGGGGAGCCCCGGACTGGCCCCCGCTCCTGGGTCCCTCCTCGCCCCTCTGTGGGGTCTGTGGGGCCCCATCGGCCCACGTGGTTCAGGTCTACTGCCCCCTGGAGGGGTCTCCGTATCACCGGACCCTCCACCTGTTCGCCTGCAGAGCAGTGGGCTGCAGCGGGCGGCCAGAGTCGTGGACGGCGCTTCGGTCCCAGAGTCTGGAGGCAGAGGCGGAGGCACCGGGGCGGCGTAGCGGGCCTCAGGAGCCCCCTGCTCGTGTGACAGACTGGTGCGACTCCGCTGACGACTGGGGGACGGAGGAGGAGGACGATGGGTGGGGAAGCGGAGGAGTGACGCAGGAGGAGGAGACGGCAGCTCCTGGAGGTGGAGGTGTGGATGGGTTATGATTGTTTCCCACTAATCCAATAGAAAAGCAGCGCCGTTTCTAGGTTTTTGGGGGACTTAATGCAAGATTGTGTTGGGGGGGGGGAGGGGGCAAAATGCCTTTAATTAGATTCAGATGCACCATAAATACAGTTTAAAAGTGAAATGTTTCTATTTGTAAATAGTAAAATAAATGTCTATATAACCGTTTACGCTGTAGTTCATGACAGACGTGTTTCTTTGTTGCAGGAGTTGAGATGGACGTCAGCAGCCATCTTCAGGACCTCCGTCTGGCCGAATCGCTCGACACGGGTGCCGCTTTCTGCCCATTTTTCATCAGCGTGGTGGAGGAGTCGGACCTGTGCGACGAGGACGACGGCGACATGGATCACGCTCGGGTGCTGCTGCAAGAGTACCAGAGGAGGGAGGGCACGGCGGTGGGAGATTTTGAGGGGAGCGGGTGCGATGGCGGTGGAGGGGAGGAGAAGTATGAGAAGACCAGAGCCAGACACGGAGACGCTGTCTTCTCCAGGTTCATGAAGAGGATCTCGGCGTGTCCACAGCAGGTCCTGCGCTACTGCCGAGCCGGGAAGCCGCTCTTCATGTCAGAGCCGCCGTCTAACATGGCACAGCTGGTTACGGCGTGCAGCGCCTGCGGGGGATTGCGGACGTTTGAGCTGCAGCTGATGCCCGCTCTGGTCAGCCTGCTGCAGAGGAGGGATGGTGGGGAGGGGGCGGAGCTGGAGTTCGGGACAGTGCTGGTTTACACGTGCGCCAAGAGCTGCTGGGCGTCCGGGTTGAAGTCGCCGCTGGAGGAGTTCTGCTTCGTTCAAGCGGATCCAGACCAGCAGCTTTTTAAATGACAGGAAATGCATCACTGTGCATGGATGCTGAAGGTCTACATGGAGGAGGGGTAGGGCGAAGGGGTGAATTGGGGTGCCCCCTAAATGTTTGTGCCTTAAAGCTGCATTCTATTGGCTGAACAGCAGGGGGCGTCTCCTGTCCATATAGTTAAGCTATGCATGCGTGACCCTCACAATGACAGAAGTATTTGATGTATAAACTGAATAAATTTCCCTTTTGATGACTCAATTTGCTGTTTGTAGTTTTCAGTCAATTCCAAATATCAACAGCAGGTGGCAGCACTGTACAAATAAGGATTAGGCCTTGGGGCCAGATACACTTGCAGTCTGACCCACAATATGAGGCTTTTTTTTCTCTCACCCTTATAAATTTAACTCTTTTCTCCAGTGTCATAAATTTTCCAACTCTCACCATTTAGAACTTTTTCCCCCATCTGATAAATTTGTGGCTCTAGTCTCCCAGTCTCATAAATTTGCAACTTTTCTCCAGTCTTACAAATATGTTCCCCCCCACATCTCAAAAACTTGGGACTTCTTTCCCCGTTTAATCATTTTGAAACTTTTTTCAAAACTCATAAATTTGCTTTCTTCTCCCATCCATCCATCTGGTACCACTTACCCAGGGATCCAGGTCACGAGGTCACCAGGCAGAGTAGCGCAGACTTCCGCCCAGTTCACACAGCACCATGATCCCGCCTGCAGGTGGTGAGCCCACTGGAGGGTGGACCCATGTGCCTCCTGTGGGTACACTGGGTCCCTGATGTAATGTTTCTCATGGCGATCCACTGGACTGCTGTTACATCTGGCCCTTCACCAAGGACCAGTTAGCCTTGGGAGACCCGACCGGGGGCAAGTTTCCCCAGACAACGCAGCTCCTGGCATTATTCGGGCATCCAAATGTCTCCGCCACAACAAAGTGACGGCTTTATTCTCCCAGTCTCGTGATTTGAAATTTTTTTCCTGCCTCATTAGTTTGGCTGGGGCTGTAGTTCATTTTATCACCACAAGGTCTCTGAAACGTTCCACACAGTACCTGTAATATTCTGTGCCAGTGAGGTGCAGTGAGGTTCATGGCTGGTGAGGCGCTGACTCAGAGATTTACAGACATATCTACAGTAACTAACTAACCTGCACTTATATAGCGCTTTTCTAGTCACAAAGACCACTCAAAGCGCTTTCACTAGTACTAACCTTCTATTCTAAGGGCCTATAGGAAACCGATATCCAGGGACAATTTAGAACAGCCAGTTAACCTAACATGCATGTCTTTGGATTGTGGGAGGAAACTGGAGCCCCCGGAGTAAACCCACACAGCACAGGGCGAACATGCAAACTCCACACAGAAAGGTTCCAACCCCTGCCAACCTGGGGATTCGAACCAGGAACCTTCTATATATATATATATATATATATAGTGAATGCAATATGCTTCTGTAGTTTGGAGCTAATCTTACACCCCCCCCCCCCAAAAAAAAAAACTGCTTATATTAACAACTAACCTGCACTTATCTAGTCACAAAGACCACTCGGAGTGCTTTTACTAATACTAACCCTCTATTCTAAGGGCCTATAGGAAACCGATATCTAGGGACAATTTAGAACAGCCAGTTAACATGCATGTCTTTGGATTGTGGGAGGAAACCGGAGCCCCCGGAGTAAACCCACACAGCACAGGGCGAACATGCAAACTCCACACAGAAAGGTTCCAACCCCTGCCAACCTGGGGATTCGAACCAGGAACCTTCTAGCTGTAAGGCAACAGTGCTAGCCATATGAACCCAACAGATTAAACTCAGCATGCAGTTGAAAGCTTGCATGGTTTTATAATCTGCTAATCATACAGTTTTAAAATCAGATTTTAAAAATAATTTTATCAAACCAAGTGTAAGGTATTTTATTGAATTATCTCTTCATGGAAAACAGAAAAGGCAGTTATGAAAGTCCATGTTTTCATTTTATAACTCCTTGAGTATCGATAACGTGCAAAGACCCCTGGCTACATAAGTATATTTACTTATTTTATTGGGGGTTTTGGGCACAAAATCCATTACACTTTGTTTCTGCACAGGAGCGGCGGTTCCCTGACCTCACCTTCGCCTCACCCTCTGCCAGTAAACGTAGTCACAAAGCCCGTGTTAAGCCTCAGCGAAAACCCTGTCCGGATCCAGTTCCAGGTTGCCGTAGGAACTCTGCCTCCCAGCCAGCCGTTTCTCCTGTGTCACGACAGGAGGAAAACCCAGCAGCCTCCGCCTCCAGGTCATCTGTCCCTGCTGTTCCATCAGCTCCTCGTTCTCGGATCACCTCGGCTGTTTCTCCCTCTTCCTCGACGCTCTCCCCAGCTGTTGTGAGCTCCACGAGTCCTGCTCCAGCGATGCCCGTCATCGATCCTGTGCGAATGGCTCCTCCTCATTTTCCCGGGGGGCCCTCTGTCACCATCCAGCGGGGGAAGGGAAGAACCAAGCCCACTACAGCAGCTTCCACCGGCCCTCAGTGGAGCAAGTGCCTTTTCATTCTTTTCCTTCACTGGGTGAATTGCCTTGTCTGACCCCTGGGGGTGGAGTTCAGGGCTCACAGTCCCTTGTGCTCCCTCCACCTGCTGCAGTGATTAATTATGAACCTGCTTCCTTTGTGTCTCCTTCCCCTGAGCGTTCCTCGGCGCCAGGTCTACGCCGTCGGACGAGGAGGGAGCCTGCGGGCCTGGAGAACCTGGTTCCAGTCCCGCAGCCACAACACGGGCAGAGGAGGAGGGCGGACTGCAAATTGGAGCCTGTGCCGACGAGCAAGCGTCCCTGGGTCTCCACGGAGGGACAGTCCAACCCGGCATGTCACGAATCCCCTGCCACCATGCTGTGCGGGCCCTCAGTATGGACGTCAGTGTCAGGGAATCCCTGGACTGTGGACACCATCATGCCAGCTGCGGAGCCCGCCGTAGCCGAGTGGGAACCAGAGGAGGACCTTCTACTTGCTGAACCCGGATCGCCTAAGTCCTGGACGGTGGCAGAACTCGAGATCAGGCAAGTGCTCTATTTTGTCTTTCTCCTGTCGATTCTGGAGCATTTTTGCCTGTCTCTTGGGCAGACGAGCCAGGTGCAGCCATCTGCTGCATCCGAGCTTGTCTCACTGGGCTCTGTTGCTGCTGGTGATCCTGATCCCGGTTCTCTTTCTTCTCCTGAGCCTTTTCCCAGGGTCACTGGTGTTGAGTCGATTCCGGTCGTTGTTCTGGAGGTTCTGGGTTCGGGTTTGGAGGCCGTCCCTGGTGCTGTGCCGGCCCAGTCGGGGTCCGCCGCGGGTGCAACATTGACCCAGTTGGAGTCCACTGTGGGTGTGGTTCCGGCCCAATCGGGGTCCGTCGTGGGTGTAGCATTGGCCCAGTCGGGGTCCGTTGTGGGTGCAGCACGGTCCCGCTTGGGATCCAACGGAAGCGCAGCGCCAGTCCGTGTGGGGTTTGGAGAAGGAGCTGCAGATCCTTCGCTGATCGACGTCGGACTGGTCCCTTTTCATTTCCCCGTTCCCTTTTCCCTTCCATTGGGGGCCGCTGGGATTCCCTGTTATCGGCTCGGCTCTCCCTTGCTATTCCTCTCAATAGGGAAGCCGTCTCCGAGTTCTCCCCTGCGGTCCTGGTGGTTGAATGACGCGGGTCGGCCACCTGGGAGATTGCTTCGCCTGTTTGGCATTCTGGGTCGGCCACCCGACAAACTGAACTCTCTGTTCGGCGATCTGGTCCGGCTGCCAGAGGTACTGTTTTTCCTGGCCTGGGACTGGGGTAGGCCACCCGAACTTATCCTTTTTTCCCTGCCAGTGTTCTGGACGCTGGATGCAGGAAGACCCCCCGAACCATTTGTTTTTGTGCTATTGGGCTCTGCCTGCCGTCATCCCTGTGTTTTTTTTTCTATGCCTGCTCCTCTGAAATATTAGGGATGCTCTTGTGTTTTGTTATTGGGACTCTAGTGAACTGTGTATATCGCCACCCTGTAGCGTGTGTGTGTGGGTTTTTTTCCTTTCTTTCTTTTCTCCTCTCGTGTGGTTATTTATACTACTTTGACCTATGTATATCGCCGCCCTGTAGCGTGTGTTTTTTTTCTCCTCCTTGTTTGTGGTGATATTTATACGACATTGAAGTGTATTTATCGCTGCTCCTTAGCATGAGGTTTTTTTTTTCACTCTGGTATTATGGGGTATGCTGCATTTTTGTGCCTGTATTTTGAGTTTCCTGTTTCCTCTGTGGGTTGTGAAGATGTTTTTTTTTTGCCTGACTTTATTGGACTGATCATGGTGTTCTGGTTGTAGCCTGTTTTTTTTTTCTTTTTCTCTTTGTCTGTTATTATGCTGGTTGGTTCTTGCCCTCCGAGCCTGTTCCCCCACCACCCTTCCTAGGGCGGTCCTGTTGACCTTCTGAGTGTGTGTGTGTGGGGGGGGGGGGGGAGGCTCAATGCTACACGGCGCCTGGAATTCTCCTCGTGAACGGGGGCAACTGTCATGGTCCGAGCGCTGACTCTGTCCGCACTCAGGTTGTCCGGTAGTTCCCCGTTCTCTTCTCAGGCGTACCATATGGCCTCCGGGCTTTTGTTGTGACAGTGTCTCGGCAGGGCTTCCGGCAGTCAGAGCGGAGCTCCGCAGGGAAAACTGGAATTCAATCAGCTGATGATGTTCTCATCAGCTGATTAATCTGTCAGCCCTATTTAAGGTTGCAGCTCGGCTTACTCCAGGCTGCAAACACGTTGAACATTCCCTCATCCAACCTCCATCCTAGATTCACGATTCGTGCTTTTCTCATTAAGTGTATTCGTTGAGAGTCTGTTCTTCCTTTTCCATAGTCGTAGTCATAGTTATAGGGTGTTTTGCCCCTTGTGGCTCATTATTTTGTCATTTGTCTTTTGTTAATAAATTATGCAAACTCATCGGCTGGCATTCGGTGTCTTATTGATGGCTTGTGAGGGCCATCGTTGACACCCAGTGCATTATTGGAGGTCTCCCAGCTGTCTAAACCTATAAGCAGCATAACTAGGGGAGTGTTGAGAGACACATGATCCCTCACTAATTGTAGGCTACATCAAAAAGGAAGGTTTTAACCCTATTCTTAAAAAACAGAGATTGAATCTGACTCAGTTTAGAAAGCTTGGGATCAGTCCGCCAAGGTCTCCGCCTTTGACTGCCACCTAATCCACATAGCACCGGACTTCCATGATCCCTCCTGCAGGTGGTGAACCTACTGGAGGGCGGACCCATGTAACTCCTTCGGGCTGAGCCCGGCCGGGTCCCATGGGTGGAAACCCGGCCACCAGACGCTAGCCTTCGAGCCCCTCCCCCAGGCCTGGCTCCAGGGTGGGGCCCCGGTAACCCCATACCGGGCGGGGTACACTGAATCCTTGATATACAATTTATCATGAGAGTCTGTTGGATCGTTCTTCGTCTGGCCCTTCACCCAGGACCAGTTTGTCTTGGGAGACCCTATCAGAGGCAAATTGCCCCGGACAACATAGCTCCTGGGATCACTGGGGCACGCAAACCCCCCCACCACGATAAGGTGACGATCCATGAGGGGGACGCCTCCCACTTGAGGTGTTTCAGGCACGTCCCACTGGGAGGAGACCCCGGGGCAGACCCAGGACTCGGTGGAGAGACTATGTCTCCCAGCTAGTCTGGGAACGCCTTGGTATCCCCTCTGAAGAGCTGGAGCAGGTGGCTGGGGAGAGGGAAGTCTGGGCTTCTCTGCTTGAACTGCTGCCTCCGCGACCCGGACCTCCGGAAAAGCGGTAGAAGATGGATGGATGGATGGATGAATCTGACTCCCGAATCCAGATTGGCAGCTGGTTCCACGGGAGAGGAGCTTGATAACTGAAAGCTCTGCCTCCCATTGTACTTTTGGAGATTCTAGGTATTACAAGTAATCCAGCATTTTGGGAACATAGTGCTCTGCAAGGATAATAGGGTAGTATCAGATATTTTAAATAAAAAGGGGCTTGATTGTTTAGCACTTTGTAAGTGAGAAGAAGGATTTTAAACTTAATTCTAAACTCTATGGGAAGCCAATGAAGGGAGGTCAGAACCGAGAGATATGATCTCTCTTTCTAGTACCTGTTAAAACTCTTGCTGCAGCATTTTGGATCAATTGAAGACTTTTTAAAGATGTTTTAGGACAACCTGATAATAAAGAGTTACAATAATCTAATCTAGAGCTCAGCATCACTCTGAGACAAGATGCTCCTAATCTTGGCAATGTTACGCAAATGATAGAAGGCAGTCTTAGAAACAAATTAATGTGTGAACTGAAAAACAGATCTTGATCAAAAATAACTCCAAGGTTCCTCACAGAACTATTAAGAGAAAGAGTAACCACATCCAAACTAAGAGTTTGATTTGGAAAGGTATTTCTAAGGTTTTTTGGACCAACAAGAATGACTTCAGTCGTATCTGAATTTAATAGCAGGAAATTACAAGTCATCCAAGCTTTGATTTCCTTAAGACAAGCTTCTAACTTGGCTAATTGGTTACCATCATCTGGCATCATTGACAGGTATAATTGTGTGTTATCTGCATAACAATGAAAATGTATACAGTGCTTTCTAATAATGTTGCCTAACGGAAGCATATATAAACTAAAAAGAGTAGGGCCTAGCACAGATCCCTGTGGAACTCCATGACTGAGCTTTGAGTTGAAAGAAAACTCATTATTGACATGAACAAACTGGAACCTATCAGATAAATAAGATCTAAACCACTGCAACGAAGTTCCATTAAGTCCAACATAGTGTTCTAGTCTATCAAGTAGAATATCATGATTGATAGTATCAAAAGCTGCACTAAGGTCTAAAAGGACAAGTACAGAAACAAGTCCATTATCAGATGCGATAAGGTCGTCATTAGTGACCTTAACTAAGGCTGTTTCAGTACTATGATGGATTCTAAACCCAGATTGAAACTCTTCAAATAAACCATTTCCCTGCAAGTGGTCAAATAATTGCGCAGCAACAACTCTTAAGATTTTTGAAATCTATAGTTAGCTAAAACTCCTGGATCCAGCATTGGCTTTTTGAGTAAGGGTTTAATTACAGCAGTTTTAAAAGCCTGCGGTACATGGCCTAATGTTAACACTAGAAGTCCCAGAAGTTGGCCCTCTTGTGGCCTCTTGTTGGTCCCCTTATGGGTTTTCTAGGTAAAAAGGCCAAATGGCCCCTCTCTGGGACTTCTAGTGAAGATTTGATTATTTGAAGAATAAAGCTACCAATAAATGGGAAGACTTTTTTAAATAACCTGGTAGGAATAGGGTCTAAAAGACAAGTTGAAGGCTTGGATGAGGAAATTATTTTATCTAACTCTAAAAGGTCAATTGGAGTAAACTCATCCAAACAGATATCAATTGAAGGAGTTGTAGTAGTTACTGTATTTAAGTTAACAGTGGGAAGAATCTGACTGATTTTATCTCTGATAGATGAAATATTATTATTGAAGAATGTCGGTTAAAAACTTTAACTGCATCTGTCTTTCTTAGGATGTCTGTTTCTGTGCAAATGTTATCACACTTCTCTTATTGCTCGTTTCCTTTATTGCCTTTCACAATCTTTACTGCTTGCTTTGCATGCTACACCTTTGAGGTCACACATTCACGCACACACTACATGACATTTGCTGAAATCAAACAGAATGGATCAGCTCGCAGCTGTTCCTAACACATAGATGAAAGAATACAGATACAATGAGGAACAAACCCTTCCTCTGTGTGTGAAAGAGTGGGTGAGCTTAGGGTGCAGTGAGCTGTAAGTTCCAGAATTCTGGAGCTCACTCTTAAAAGACGGTTTAAGAGTTGGGTTCCAGCGCTGCCTGTACCATACCTCAATTTCAGTAAAATAAGTGAAAGTATATTTCATCTCTCAGTCTGGTTATTTGGCCTTCGTATAAAAGAACTGGGGGTGAAAACATTTTAGATGCAACAAGAAGTTCATAAAGGGCTGGCTAGTAAGCTCTAAGGGAATGTTAGGATTGACAGAGTCCTGACTCTTTGTCAGCCTGGCTACAGTGCTGAAAAGAAACCTGGGATTATTCTTGTTCTCTTCTATTAATGCAGAATAATAACTTGTTCTAGTTTTTCTAAGAGATTTTTTTTATATATTAAAAGATGATTTCTCCAAGCTAAATAGATTTCATCTAAATTAGTGGAGTGGCATTTTCTTTCTAATTGACGAGTCTGTGGCGGGTTGATTCAACCCCCCCAGTTACTCCTGGGTTTTTTCCACTGCATGCTGAGTTTACAGCTGTGAGGTTAAAGTGTCATCCATGCATTGTGTTCATGCATCCTGTCTGTACCTCTGATATGCAAATACCCAGATCGACTGCTGTGAATGTTTTTGATGTATTGTCTGAGTTGGGTATATATGCTGCACTGTTCTGTAAATCTGCCTCTCATTCACTGACTCCTTCAGCTGCTGCTGGACACAGACTTTGTGTCCTCCCTCTCTGAGAGCCTGAGGACATCACCTCAGCCCACAGCACGAGGGCTGGGGAGGTGTTCCGATGAAGGCGGTATGATTCAATAAACCAACTAAAAACACCATCGCTGCCTTTATTTTATCATGCCGCTTCACTGGTGACCCCGAACATGCACACGCTTTGTGCAACGCAACCTTCTGGTCTGGACAGCCACGCTGGCGACCCGACGCTGAAGAAAACGAGCTGCCGGCGAACGCAGCACCGGGCAGTGAGGCTCCGCCGACGAGCGAACAAAGCAGCCTGACTGATCTGCCCTCCCTGCGGCTTCAGGGAGGCCTCAACGCAGAGCCCACGGCAGAATCAGAATCAGAATCAGAATCAGGTTTATTGCCATTGTTCATGTAGTACACAAACTAGGAATTTGTCTCGGTACAATGCTGCAACATTAAACATGATAGGATAAGAGAAATAAACTATACATGTAATAAAGTGTAGGATAAGATTAAGTGATACTGGTCAACAGTTAAAATATATATTAGCCAGCAGCAGATACTGTGGAGAACTATATAGTGCAGTCGGTAATGCAGGAAGAAAAACAGTGATGATTGACATGAGTCTGGTTGAGCTGCTGTACATGGTGCACGAGAGTCAATAAGTCACTTAGTGTTCAGCAGTCTAATGGCAGAGGGGAAGAAGCTGTTCATGTGACGGGAGGTTTTAGTCTGGATGGACCGAAGTCTTCTACCAGAGGGGAGGGGGGCAAACAGTACGTGACCAGGGTGTGAGGGATCGGCTATGATCCGGCCAGCACGCCTCCGGGTCCTGGAGATGTACAGATCCTGGAGAGATGGGAGCTTGCAGCTGATCACCTTCTCAGCAGTGCGCACGACGCGCTGCAGCCTTAGTCTGTCCCTGGCAGTGGCTCCTGCGTACCACACGGTTATGGAGGTGGTGAGGATGGACTCGATGATGGCTGTGTAGAACTGCACTAACATCTTGGTGGGTAGCTTGAGCTTCCTCAGCTGCCGCAGGAAGAACATCCTCTGCTGGGCTTTTTTGATGAGTGAGCTGATGGTCAGCTCCCATTTGAGGTCCCTGGTGATGGTAGTGCCTAGGAAGCGGAAGGAATCAGCAGTGGTGATGGGAGAGCCTGAGAGGGTGAGGGGGGGCAGAGGAGTAGTGACTTTCCTGAAGTCTACAATCATCTCCACTGTCTTCAGAGCGTTCAGCTGCAGGTTGTTATTGCTGCACCAGGACGCCAGCTGGGCCACCTCTCTCCTGTAGGCGGACTCGTCGCCGTTGGAGATGAGCCCGATGAGGGTGGTGTCGTCCGCAAACTTGATCAACTTGACAGACTGGTGGCTGGAGGTGCAGGAGTTGGTGTAAAGGGAGAAGAGTAGGGGGGAAAGTACACAGCCCTGGGGTGATCCGGTGCTGATGCTAGTATAGTCTGAGACAGTCTTTCCCAGCCGCACATGCTGCCTCCGGTCCGTCAGGAAGTCGATGATCCACCGGCAGAGGGAGTCAGGCACGTTGAGCAGGGACAGCTTGTCCCGGAGCAGAGCGGGGCGGATGGTGTTGAATGCGGAGCTGAAGTCCACAAACAGGATCCTGGCGTAGGTTCCCGGGGAGTCCAGGTGCTGCAGGATGGAGTGGAGGGCCAGGTTGACTGCATCGTCTACAGACCTGTTGGCTCGGTAGGCAAACTGCAGCGGGTCCAGGAGAGGGGTGGTGATGGACTTGAGGTGGGACAGGACCAGGCGCTCAAAGGACTTCATGACTACAGAGGTGAGCGCTACAGGTCTGTAGTCATTAAGTCCAGTGATCCGTGGCAGGCGAGTTACTCTCCGGACATCGCCCAAGACCGGGTAAACGGCAGTAAACGTCATGGCGCGACCATCGCCGAGATCGGGGCATCCACGCGGGACAGCCTGAGGGACAAAGATCGTCTATCTCCCCTCACCGCTCCAACGCACCATGGCCAATCTTCAGCCACAGCTCAACCTGGATATTATCGGCGCCGTCTGCGCCGATCTCCACCAAGATTCTGCACCCTTGCCTCTCCAGCTGGCCCACCCACGCACGAGCCCCGGCGCACGCACCGGGGAGTTACGAGGACGGCACATCACGCATGGGACAAATACGGCTCTTCTGACCGCCTTCCTTCTGCTGCACACTGGCCCTTCAGGCTTGCTTGTACACCTGAGGCCCGCAGCTTGCTCACTGGATTTTATGGTCTTAGCCACGGTACACAAGGGGAATTCAGCTGTCTGCGGTTCCCGAGGCTTTAGGGTTGCGCCTGCCCTAAAGTCAACACGCCAGTCCCTCTGCTTTTATTTTTTTCTTACAGCCGCTCCTGCTTTTCTTCATGGCCACGAGAGGAGTCAGAGACTAATTTTTCTTCTTGCGGACCTCCGCACGTGCAACGGGACAGCCCCTCGACATCGCAGAGCAGCAAACAATTTTTGGCGCGGCCCGAACGATTTCACCGCGCCCGGTCAGCACTTACTACCCCCCTTCCCCCTCCCCTCCACCTGCACAGGGCTTTTCCCTGCTCGCTGCCCAAACTGCAACATCGAGGTCTCGGCCCCCTGCCGTGCCCTCTGGGGGGGGAGCGTGTGGCGGGTTGATTCAACCCCCCCACAACACACAGAGACAGTCAGCTCGTTACTCCTGGGTTTTTTCCGCTGCATGCTGAGTTTACAGCTGTGAGGTTAAAGTGTCATCCATGCATTGTGTTCATGCATCCTGTCTGTACCTCTGATATGCAAATGCCCAGATCGACTGCTGTGAATGTCTCTGATGTATTGTCTGAGTTGGGTATATATGCTGCACTGTTCTGTAAATCTGCCTCTCATTCACTGACTCCTTCAGCTGCTGCTGGACACAGACTTTGTGTCCTCCCTCTCTGAGAGCCTGAGGACATCACCTCAGCCCACAGCACGAGGGCTGGGGAGGTGTTCTGATGAAGGCGGTATGATTCAATAAACCAACTAAAAACACCATCGCTGCCTTTATTTTATCATGCCGCTTCAAGTCTTCTGTTGTAAGCTACGAGTTTCTGTGTTGAACCAAGGAGTTGGAAATCTCTGATTAGACTTTTTCTTTTTTAAAGGGGCCACCATGTCTAGAATCTGATACAGAGAAGCTGTAACACTATCTACCATACTATCAATTACAGAAGGAACAAGCTGTCTATAGCTTATTTCCGTTGTGTTGACACATGGCATAGAGGAAACAATCTGCATAAATTTGGTAACAACATCATCTGAGAGGCATCTGCAGTAGTAATGTTTTTCTTTAGGAGCCAAATAGTCAGAAATAGTAAAATCAAAGGTGAACAGACAATGGTCTGACAGTACAGGGTTATGAGGAGACACTACCAGATTTTCTATTTCTATGCCATTTGTCAGAACAAGGTCCAATGTGTGGTGGAGATAATAGGTAGAATTTCCTACTTTCTGAAAAAAAAAAAAACCCCATCGAGTCTAATATTGAATTAAATGCCATATTTAGACAATCACTATCTACACCTACATGTACTGTATATTAAAGTCCCCTACTATAATTATTCTATCTGATTTCAGCACTAAATCAGCTAAGAATTTGGCAAATTTGGATAAAAACTGAGTAGGCTGAGGGAGGACGTTAAACTATGGCAAAGAGAATTGGGTTTAACCTAAAATTGCTAAAATGCCCAATACTGAGGACCAGGCCCTCAAAGGAATTAAAACATGTTTTTTACTTTACATTAACTAGTAATTTAGAATGGTAAATTGTTGCTACTCCTTCTCCACGACCAGAACTTCTGGGATTTTGACAGTTTAAATAACCAGAGGGAGTTGATTCATTTAAACCAACATAATCCTCTTGCGAGGATTATGAGGAGGAAGAGAGGCCGTCATTAAATTTAGAGACTTCACGTTTGAGTTTTACCAACTTTTTTTTTTAATCACTTTGGGATGCTTATACATTATATTTTTATTAACTTTGGAGGGAGCAGACAATGATTCTCTGATGGGGACGACAGGGGCTAAGTTGAGGGGTGGCGGATGAAGAGGAGCTGCAGAGAGGCGTGTAAGACTGCGACTCTACTTCCTGGTCCCAACTCTGAGTTGTCAAGGTTTTGGAAATGTGGATAAAAATGATGCCAGATTGTTCGATAAAAGACACGCACCATCCAAAGTGGGATGGATGCCGTCTCGTCTAATAAGACCAAGTTTTCCCCAAAATGAATTTCAATTGTCTATATAGCCCACATCGTTTGCAGGACACCACACAGACAGCCAGTGGTTGAAGGATGACACGCGGTTAAACATGTCATCACTGGTCAGATTGGGGAGGGGCCCAGAGAATACTACAGAGGCAGACATTGTTTTGGCAAAGTCACACACCGATTCCACATTAAATTTTGTGACTTCCGATTGCCGGAGTTGGATGTCGCTAATGCCGGTGTGGATAACAATTGTGGAGTATTTACAGTTACTTTTAGCCAGCATTTTCAAATTTGTCTCAATGGCTACTGCTCTGGCCCCAGGAATGCATTTGACTATGGCCGCTGGAGTCTCTAGGTTCACGTTTCTGACTACAGAGTCGCCAATGATAAGAGTTTTTTCCTCAGCGGGTGTGTCGCTGAGCGGGGAAAAGTGATTAGAAACATGATCAGGTTGGTGATGAACCGGGGCCTTGTGGCTATGCTTTCTTCTCACCATCACCCACCTATTCTCCTTGCTGCTAAGGAAGCCTGGAGGACCACTAGCAGGCCGCCCTATGCTAGGGAGCTCTGCTGCAGCTCAGGGGCGTCCGTCATTATTAACTGGTGCAGACAGTGTTTCAATGCAACGGAGCCAGGATTTCAAATCAGACACCCTCGCCTCGCGCCTCAAAAAGACAACATTTATTACATTTACCGTTATCACTAAAAGAGGCAGAGGTGTAGCTAAACATCTGACAGAGAGAGCACACCAGAGAAGAAGGGGAAGGAGAGCTAGTAGCCATAGCTAGTGGCTAACCCGAAGCTAACACAAACACCGATGAAAGGTGAACAGAAGGCTAAAGAGGGTGATTAGATGACACTGAGCATGCACACAGGTGCAAGAGGCTTGTTAAACAGAAGTGAGAGCTGACGGTAGATGGAAAAAAGTCATTAAAATACAATGCCGACATATACATCCACTGTATATGTTGGCGTCACCGTGTTTGTAAACTGTCACGACACTCTCAAAGCATTATCTTGTCTGTTTTTGTTTGTTGTATTAGCTCAGTTTTAAATTTTTATCTCTTTTACTGATATTAACGTTTTACTTAGTGTTAGCTTAGTAAATATGAAAGCCCGATCAGGCACACAGGTGACTCAGACCCCGGTCAGGGCTGTTCACCAGATTAGGCTAACCTGTTTTAGCTAGCTAGCTAGCCACTTCTGGGCTGGAAAGCCATGGTTCCATCCCTGACTTGTGTCAGCTGTGTTTCCCTCTTTACGAAGGTTTCTGAGTTGGAATTGAGAGTCTCTAACCTTTATAAGATTCGAGAGGCTGAAAATCACCTGGACACTTATTTTTGGATGGACATTGGCCCCAGCGACGGACTCACAGATAGCAGAGATGGCTACTTACCTGGGTGAAATTAGCACATCGCCATCCACTTCCACCCCTGCTCCGGTCACCTCAGCTGTCCAGGACTCCAGCATCAAACACTGGCTTCAGCTCGGAGCTAAACCCAAAGCCCCAGGTGGTTCGTCACAGCCTCAATGCACGCCCTGGACCATGGTTGGGCCAAATAACAAACGTCGGGGATTGACCAGACATGGCCGCACCTCCTCCCTTCCCCTTTTGCTGGAAAACAGATTCGACATCCTTTCCCTGGAAGATTTCCCCTACCTGGACGTCGATCTTCCTCCCATGGCCGCCCCTACTCCTTCAGCAGCGACCCAAACCCGCAAGCCCCGGGTCAAAACTACCTTAGGTGTGCCAAACTATACACCAGCTCCAAAAAGAAGAGAGCGCATCCCCACCGCCACTGCTGCAACGGCAAAATTATCCACCATTTCACAAGCCACCGACAAAGCTCCCCCAGACGAAGCTGGAAATTGGTGATTCAATAATGAGGAACGTCAGAAGCAGGTACTGTTACAAAATTTTTTCCTGGGCCTTAAGTGTCAGACATTGACGCTCTTACCCCTGACCTATTAAATGAATACCCCCACGCTAAAACTGTTATTGTGCATGTTGGATTCAACAACATCCCAGATGAAACGTCAGAGATCTTAAGAGTGACTTCAGGAGCCTTCTGTCCACTCTTATGAACTGTGGCAGACGTGTTTATTTCTGGGCCACTTGCTCCTTTTAGAAGAGGTTGCAATTATTTTAGCAGAACTCTCAGCCTTAATACCTGGTTGTGTTCAACATATCCTACTTTTAACATTGGTTTTATAGACAATTTCAACCTGTTTTGGAACCGCCCATCATTTATGAGGCCAGATGGCATCCATCAAAATAGACTTGGTGCACGTGTTCTAAGGGACAATCTGTTTTATTGCATTCAGCATTTTTTAGTACAGTGAGTGAAAGCTGGTATGTTAACTCACCCCGAAGTACCTGGGTCTGCCAACCAGCCCTTTTTTGCTTCCATCCATCCATCCATCCATCTTCTACCGCTTTTCCGGAGGTCCGGGTCGCGGAGGCAGCAGTTCAAGCAGAGAAGCCCAGACTTCCCTCTCCCCAGCCACCTGCTCCAGCTCTTCAGAGGGGATACCAAGGCGTTCCCAGACTAGCTGGGAGACATAGTCTCTCCACCGAGTCCTGGGTCTGCCCCGGGGTCTCCTCCCAGTGGGACGTGCCTGAAACACCTCAAGTGGGAGGCGTCCAGGAGGCATCCTAATCAGATGCCCATACCACCTCAACTGACTCCTTTCAATGTGGAGGAGCAGCGGTTCTACTCTGAGCCTCTCCCGGATGACTGAGCTCCTCACCCTATCTCTGAGGGTGAGTCCAGCAATCCTACGGAGAAAGCTCATTTCAGCCGCTTGTATCCACGATCTCATTCTTTCGGTCATTACCCAAAGCTCGTGACCATAGGTGAGAGTAGGAACGTAGATTGACTGGTAAATCGACAGCTTTGCCTTAGAACTAAGCTCCCTCTTCACCACAACAGACCGGTACAACGTCCGCATCACTGCAGATGCTGCTCCAATCCGTCTGTCGATCTCTCGCTCCATTTTCCCCTCACTCGTGAACAAGACCCCAAGATACTTAAACTCCTCCACTTGGGGCAGGAGCCTGTCCCCAACCCGGAGAGGACAATCCACCTTTTTCCGGCTGAGGACCATGGACTCGGACTTGGAGGTGCTGATTCTCATCCCAGCCGCTTCACACTCAGCGGCAAACCGTCCCAGCAAGAGCTGTAGGTCATTGCTGGATGAAGCCAACAGGACAACATCATCTGCAAACAACAGAGATGAGATCCTGTGGTCACCAAGCATGACACTCTCCATTCCCTGGCTGCGCCTAGAAATCCTGTCCATAAAAATTATGAACAGGACCGGTGACAAAGGGCAGCCCTGGCGGAGTCCAACTCTCACTGGGAATGACTCCGACCGAGTGTTGGCAATGCGAACTAAACTCTCACAACGGTCGTACAGAGACCGAATAGCTCGTAACAACAAGCCCGATACCCCATACTCCCGAAGCACCCCCCACAAAAATCCACGAGGGACGCGGTCAAATGCCTTCTCCAAGTCCACAAAACACATGTAAACTGGTTGGGCAAACTCCCACGAACCCTCAAGAATTCTCGAGAGGGTAAAGAGCTGGTCCGATGTGCCACGGCCAGGACGAAAACCACATTGCTCCTCCTGAATCCGAGGTTCGACCAACGGCCGGGCTCTCCTCTCCAGTACCTTGGCATAGACCTTCCCAGGGAGGCTGAGGAGTGTGATCCCTCTAAAGTTGGAGCACACCCTCCGGTCCCCTTTTTTGAAGAGAGGAACCACCACCCCGGTTTGCCATGCCAAAGGCACTGCCCCCGACCTCCACGCAATGTTGCAGAGGCGTGTCAACCATGACAACCCAACAACATCCAGGGCCTTGAGGTACTCGGGGCGAATCTCGTCCACCCCCGGGGCCCGGCCACCAAGGAGATTTTTAACCACCTTGGCGACCTCAGCCCCTGTGATAGGCGAGTCATCCCCCTCGTCCCCAAACCCTGCTTCCTCTGTGGAAGGCGTATCAGTGGGATTGAGGAGATCCTCAAAGTATTCCTTCCACCGCCCGACGATATCCCCAGTTGAAGTCAACAGTGTCCCATCCGCACCATACACAGTGTGGACGGGGAGCTGCTTTCCCCTCCTGAGCCGCCGAACAGTTTGCCAGAATCTCTTTGAAGCCGACCGAAAGTCTTGTTCCATGGCCTCACCGAACTCCTCCCATACCCGGGTTTTTGCTTCAGCAACCACCCGAGCTGCCCTCCGCTTGGCCTGCCGGTACACCTCAGCTGCTTCGGGAGTCCCACAAGCCAACCAAGCTTGATAGGACTCCTTCTTCAGCTTAATGGCCCCCCTCACCACTGGTGTCCACCACTTGGTTCGGGGGTTGCCACCACGAGATGCACCGACCACCTTGCGGCCGCAGCTCTGGGCCGCCGCTTCAACAACAGAGGTGGAGAACATGGCCCATTCAGACTCCATGTCTCCAGACTCCCTCGGAATGTGGTTGAAGTTCTTCCGGAGGTGGGAGTTGAAGACCTCCCGGACAGGGGCCTCAGCCAGACGCTCCCAGCACACCCTCACTATACGTTTGGGTCTACCAGGTCTGAATGGCTTCCTCCCCTGCCATCGGATCCAACTCACCACCAGGTGGTGATCAGTTGACAGCTCTGCACCTCTCTTTACTCGGGTGTCCAAGACATACGGTCGCAGGTCTGATGATACGATAACAAAATCGATCATCGACCTGCGGCCTAGGGTGTCCTGGTGCCAGGTGCACATATGGACACCCTTATGCTTGAACATGGTGTTCATTATAGACAGACTGTGGTTAGCACAGAAGTCCAATAACTGAACACCACTCGGGTTCAGATCGGGCAGGCCGTTCCTCCCAATCACCCCCCTCCAGGTTTCACTGTCGTTGCCCACATGCGCATTGAAGTCCCCCAGTAGGACAATGGAGTCTCCAGGAGGAGCACCCTCCAGCACCCCAGTCACAGACTCCAAAAAGGGTGGGTACTCTGAAACATCATTTGGTGCATAGGCACAAATGATGGTCAGGACCCGTTTCCCAACCCGAAGGCGCAGGGAAGCAACCCTTTCGTCCACCGGGGAAAACTCCAATATAGAGGCAGCAAGGTGGGGCGATACAAGAATACCTACCCCTGCTCGTCGCCTCTCGCCCGGGGCAACTCCAGAAAAGGCCAAGCTCCAGCCCCTCTCCAGGAGACTGGTTCCGGAACCGGAGCTGTGTGTTGAGGTGAGGCCGACTATATCTAGCCGGTATCGCTCAATCTCGTACACCAGCTCAGGCTCCTTCCCCACCAGAGAGGTGACATTCCACGTACCAAAAGCCAGTTTAGAAAGCTTGGGATCAGTCCGCCAAGGTCTCCGCCTTTGACTGCCACCTAATCCACATAGCACCGGACTTCCATGATCCCTCCTGCAGGTGGTGAACCTACTGGAGGGCGGACCCATGTAACTCCTTCGGGCTGAGCCTGGCCGGGTCCCATGGGCGGAAACCCGGCCACCAGACGCTAGCCTTCGAGCCCCTCCCCCAGGCCTGGCTCCAGGGTGGGGCCCCGGTAACCCCATACCGGGCGGGGTACACTGAATCCTTGATATACAATTTATCATGAGAGTCTGTTGGATCGTTCTTCGTCTGGCCCTTCACCCAGGACCAGTTTGTCTTGGGAGACCCTATCAGAGGCAAATTGCCCCGGACAACATAGCTCCTGGGATCACTGGGGCACGCAAACCCCCCCACCACGATAAGGTGACGATCCATGAGGATCGTCACCTTCCACTTCTCATATTAATCCTATTAATCCAAATAATCCTCACTGTTTAGATCAGTCTTCAATTCATAACCCCATAGAGATTGTACCTGTCTCCCGTTACCCAAAACATTATAACCCAAGACAAATACAACATAACATGATAAATACATGCCTCTCTGCAGCTCCCCTTCAGCTGCCACCCCTCAACTTAGCCCCTGTCTTCGCCATCAGAGAATCATTGTCTGCTCCCTCCAAAGTTAATAAAAATATAAGGTATAAGCATCCCATAGTGATTAAACAAAAAGTTGATAAAACTCAAATTAAACATCAATTCTCTAAATTTAATGATTTGGCATCCCTTCCTCCTCATAATTTAAAAATTAAATGTGGTTTGTTAAATATTAGGTCTTTGCTCCCAAGTCTCTGCTAGTCCATGATCTATTAATTAAGATAAGATAAGCCTCTATTAGTCCCACAATGGGGAAATTCCAGGACTGCAACAGCACAGGCATAGCAACACTCAGAGCAATAATTAAGAAGATACGGAAGATATAAATAAGAGCAGTGGATATACATACATACACATAAATATATAAATATACATACAAAGTGCGGAGCATTGTAGCAAGATGGAATAAACAGCATAACCGTCTACTTAAGTTATCCTACATAGTATGAATATGTACCCATACATATTGTCACCCTCTGTAGCTACCGATATTGTCCTAGCTGTATATACTGGAGGGGACCATTGTGTAAGTCTATTGTGTCTTTTGCATTCAATACTATTAGGTTGTCACGTTTTTTTGCCATCTCTGCGAGCAGCCCTGCTTAGGTTATACAGTCTGACAGCCGTTGGTAGGAAGGACCTGCGAAACCTCTCGGTTGCGCACCTAGGATGATGTAGTCTGCTGCTAAATGAGCTCCTCAGTGCGTTCAGTATGTCCTGCATAGGGTGGGACTCGGACTCCAGCAGAGATGACAGTTTAGCCACCACCCTTCTCTCTCCTATCTCCTCCACTGGGTCAGGGCGCTGCCCCAGGACAGAGCTAGCTTTCTTGATCAGTTTGTTCAGTCTCTTCCTATCGGCTGCTGTAATGCCACTGCCCCAGCAGACCACTCCAAAAGTGATGGCTGATGCCACCACCATGTTGTAGAATGTCTTCAGCAGCGCCCCTTGTACACCAAAAGACCCAAGTCTCCTCAGTAGGAACAGCCTGCGCTGTCCCTTCTTGTAGAGTGCGTCGGTATTGTGTGACCAGTCTAGTTTATTGTTCAAATGAACACCCAGGTACTTGTAGGATGTCACCATCTCAATGTCTGTTCCCTGTATGTTTACTGGTGCTGTGAGGGGTTGTCCTATTACGGAACATTACGGAACAATTGATTTTGGAGCAGTTTCTGTGGCTGGTGAACCCGGAACTGGAATCCTCCTCAGCTCCCTCTGTACGGACTTCAGCATCTCCCTGTTCCCCGACCTGAAGATCCTCTTCTTCTCTCTCAGAAGAAGAAATAGAAATAGAAAATCTGGTAGTGTCTCCTCATAACCCTGTACTGTCAGACAATTGTCTGTTAACCTTTGATTTTACTATTTCTATTTGATTCCTAAAGAAAAATATTACTACAGCAGATGTCTTTCAGATGATGTTACCAAATTTAAGCAGACTGTCTCCTCTATGCCATGTGTCAACACAATGGAAATAAGCTATAGACAACTTGCTCCTTCTGTAATTGATAGCATGGTAGATAGTGTTACAGCTTCTCTGTATCAGACTCTAGACATGGTGGCCCCTTTAATAAAGAAAAAGTCCAATCAGAGATTTGTAACCCCTTGGTTCAACACAGAAACTCGTAGCTTAAAACACAAGACTCGTCAGTTAGAAAGAAAATGGTGTTCCACTAATTTAAATGAATTCTATTCAGCTTGAAGAAGTCATCTTTTAATTCATAAAAAATCTCTTAGAAAAGCTAGAACAAGTTATTTCTCCGCATTAATAGAAGAGAACAAGAATAATCCCAGGTTTCTTTTCAGCACTGTAGCCAGGTTGACAAAGAGTCAGGACTCTGTCAATCCTTGCATTCCCTTAGTGCTTACTAGTCAGGACTTTATGAACTTTTTTTAAATCATAAAATTTCATCTATCAGAGATAAAATCATTCTGATTCTTCCCACCGTTAACTTAAATACTGTCACTACTACAACTCCTTCAACTGATATCTGTTTGGATAAGTTTACTCCAACTGATCTTTTAGAGTTAAATAAAATAATTTCCTCATCCAAGCCTTCAACTTGTCTTTTAGACCCTATTCCTACCAGGTTATTTAAAAAAGTCTTCCCACTTATTGGTAGCTTTATTCTTCAAATAATCAATTCTTCATTAACATTAGGCCATGTACCGCAGGCTTTTAAAACTGCTGTAATTAAACCTTTACTCAAAAAGCCATCGCTGGATCCAGGAGTTTTAGCCAACTATAGACCAATCTCTAATCTACCTTACATTTCAAAAATCTTAGAAAGAGTTGTTGCTACACAAATATTTGACCACTTGCAGGGAAATGGTTTATTTGACGAGTTTCAATCTGGGTTTAGAATCCACCATAGTAATGAAACAGCCTTAGTTAAGGTCATTAATGACCTCCTTATCGCATCTGATAATGGACTTGTTTCTGTACTTGTCCTTTTAGACCTTAGTGTAGCTTTTGATACTATCGATCATAATATTCTACTTGATAGATTAGAACACTATGTTGGACTTAATGGAACTTCACTGCAGTAGTTTAGATCTTATTTGTCTGATAGGTTCCAGTTTGTTCATGTCAGTAATGAGTTTTCTTCCAACTCAAAACTTAGTCATGGAGTTCCACAGGGATCTGTGCTCGGCCCTACTCTTTAGTTTATATATGCTTCCGTTAGGTAACCTTATTAGAAAGCACTGTATACATTTTCATTGTTATGCAGATGACACACAATTATACATGACAATGAAGCCAGATGATAGTAATTAATTAGCCAAGTTAAAAGCCTGTCTTAAGGAAATCAAAGCTTGGATGACTTGTAATTTCCTGCTACTAAATTCAGATAAGACAAGTCATTCTTGTTGGTCCAAAAAACCTTAGAAATACCCTTCCAAATCAAACTTTTAGTTTGGATGTGGTTACTCTTTCTCTTAATAGTTCTGTGAGGAACCTTGGAGTTATTTTTGATCAAGATCTGCTTTTCAATTCACATATTAAATTTGTTTCTAAGACTGCCTTCAATCATTTGCGTAATATTGCCAAGATTAGGAGCATCTTGTCTCAGAGTGATGCTGAGAAACTGATCCACGCTTTTGTTAGCTCGAGATTAGATTATTGTAACTCTATTATCAGGTTGTCCGAAAACATCTTTAAAAAGTCTTCAGTTGATCCAAAATGCTGCAGCAAGTTTCAACAGGTACTAGAAAGAGAAATCACATCTCTCCGGTTCTGGCCTCCCTTCATTGGCTTCCCATGGAGTTCAGAATTAAGTTTAAAATCCTTCTTCTCACTTACAAAGCTCTAAACAATCAGGCCCCTTTTTATTTAAAAGCTCTGATACTACCCTATCATCCTAACAGAGCAGTACGCTCCCAGAATGCTGGATTACTTGTAATACCTAGAATCTCCAAAAGTACAATGGGAGGCAGAGCCTTCAGTTATCAAGCTCCTTTCCTGTGGAACCAGTTACCAATCTGGATTCGGGAGTCAGACTCGATCTCTGTTTTTAAGAACAGGGTTAAATCCTTGCTTTTTGATATAGCCTACAATTAGGGAGGAATCATGCGTCTCTGAACCCTCCATTAGTTATGCTGCTAATAGATTTAGACAGCCAGGGGACCTCTAATAATGCACTGTTTGCTCTCTACATGTCTGTTCTTTTCATCTTCTCTATCCCCTCACCCCCCAGCCAGTCGCAGCAGATGACTGCCCCTCCCTGAGCCTGGTTCTGCTAGAGGTTCCTTCCTGTTAAAAGGGAGTTTTTCCTCTCCACCGTCACCAAGTGCTTGCTCACAAGGGATCGTCTGATTGCTGGGGTCTTTCTGCAATTGTTTTTTTTTTCCCCTACATTTGAAAGTGCTATGAGATGACTGTTGTTGTGAAATGGCGCTATATAAATAAAGTTGAATTGAAGGCAAAAATCCTCAGGTTGAGGAGAGCTAACCACAGAGCAAACCACACAGACAGCCAGCAACACAGGAAGTGACGATGCGTTCCCACAGCAGGAAGGAAAATTCAGCTAAATGCACTTTGTGATGTGCCAAGTTCAGTTATGACCAGGATGTAGTATATTTTATTTCAAAAGGCAAACAAATATTAATGCTGCTAACAGTGCACATTGAGTTTTTATGCATTTTGCGATATGCCTAAGATGTGACCAAAATGGTTTACTGAATTTTATTCCCCCCCCCCTGAATTTTATTTATTAAATAATAAAATTTATTTATTAAATAAATAAATTTTATTTATTTAATTGTTGTTCAGCAAGAAAAATATTTCTACTACACTACTGCTGCACGGTGGCGCAGTGGTTAGCACTGCAGCAGCACAGTTTACCCTTGGCCGGGGGATTGTGGGGATCGTGGGATCGTGGGTTCGATCCCAGCCCCCGACCAACAGTGATCTGTGTGGAGTTTGCATGTTCTCCCCGTGTTGCGTGGGTTTACTCCGGGATTTCTCCGGTTTCCTCCCACATGCCAAAAACATGCATGTTAGGTTAATTGGCTGTTCTAAATTGTCCCTAGATATCTGTTTCCTATAGGCCCTTAGAATAGAGGGTTAGTATTAATGAAAGCGCTTTGAGTGGTCTTTGTGACTAGAAAAGCGCTATATAAGTGCAGGTTAGTTAGTTAGTTAGTTACTACTTCAGTTCTGCTCAACCCCAGCACTGTTATTGTGTTTTTATGCACTGTTGATGTGCCTTTGTCATGTGCCAAGTGTACATTTAAAACTAAGACACTGAATAAAAAGTGCATATTTTTCATATTGATCTGTGTTGGTTTGAAATTTGTCATATTCAACAGATCACTGAACATGTGAGGCCCGGTTCCATGTCTTGATTTCAAGTTGTGGCCCAACTGATTCTGTAACTGAACAACTCTGGTGTAAAGCATTATTAGAGGGTTGGTTGAGCCACTATTGATGTTTGATAAGTTCCACATTGACTTAGACTGGTTTTTCACCCTGCAAAATGTCAGCGATAGAAAGGAGAAAACCAGAAATCAGCTAGTTAAAAACCACCTTGATTGTTCTGGCTCGGGGTTGGCAACCTGCACCACATGAAGAACCACAGAGTGATTTTTGTATAAAAATTATCTGCGTGGAACTGCAGAAATATCTGTGTCTAAAAACTGCAGCAAAACATCAGAATGACAACTACAATCTGATTTTGACACCATCAGGATTAAGAGTTTTTTCTTATAAATTTGCAGCGTTTATTACCTTTTTGCTACTTTTACAGGTAATTTTTTGATTATTTGTAAAAAGTTTGTAATGGTGCTTTTTTCATTAAAATGTAATGTTTTTTCAAAAGTTGTTTATTTTTGGCATAAATGTGTTTTGCTTTTTTCCTAAATTTGGCATATTTTTCTTTGCAAATTTAATATCTTTATCAAGCAAAAGTGAATATCTTTTCCATCTAATTTTGTGACATTTTACCCAGTAAAGTTCAAAAACCTTTTTCATAACTTTTGACATTTTTGGGGCATATCTTCTGCTTTTCTCATGAAATTGTCTTATCTGTTACCTTTGTCAGTCTTTCATATAAATTTGCAACTGTTTTCTAATAGAATTCTAGCTTTTTCTGGTAAATTTGTGACTTCTTTCTTGCCAATTTGTGTTTTTTCCCCTCATAAAGCTGCCACAGTTTCCCTAAATTTTGAGTATTTTTGGCTTCAATTTTCAGTTATTCTCATAAATTTATTATATTTTTTTTTTCTAAGTTTGCCTTTCACGGGTAAAACTGCAGAATTTCTTAAATGTATTAGATTTTTCCCATAAAACTCCAACATTCCAGCACATTAGTGAATTCTTTTCCAGAAAGTTTGGGACTTTTTTTCTTGCAAATTTGTGACCTTTCTTTTGCATAAATTTTCAGATCTTTACATTTTCTGCTTTTAAGGATATTTTTCTCATGAATGTTGCGACCTTTTTGCTACTACATTTATTTCTTCTTCTTTTCCTGAAAATGTACAGGGGTTTCTCTCAAGGCCTCAGGGAGCCACTAGAGCCGCATGTGGCCCCACAGCTGCGGGTTGCAGACCCCTGGTTTTGGCTAACATCTCACCAGAGATGAGGCGTTAAATCAATGATGCAGACACTCCCCACCCATGTCTTTTCCCGTTTTCTTTTTTTACTAAAACGTACAACAACAACGCTACACTTCAGTGTCTTCACAACAGTTCAGGGTCATTTGGTGAAGGAAATGCAAACCTCACAGCCAAACCAAGCTATGAAACAATCAGCTGGATCACATCCACAGTATATAAAAAATAGATCATCTTTAATTTACCGGCCAATAAATATTGAAATACCTTTAGCTGCTGTGGTGACCGATCGTCGTGTCAAAGTTAAATCACAGCCCTCTCCTTGTCAAAGCTGTTAAAACTACAAGTCTTTGGTTTGTCTCTGAGGTACTAGTCGGCTTCGCTCTAAAATTCCTGAGACGGACGAGGACGGATGAGGACGGGTGCACCAATGAGACGAGCCCCATGGAGCCGTCGGAGCTGCTGACTGTTTTTTTTTTTCAGGCACTTGGAGATCAGTCTTGAGCACTTTGTGCAAACAGTAGAAGAAGAAAGAGGAACGGAGGCGACGCCGCCTCAGTACGCAGAGGGGGCGTCACTGGGTTTCTGCTCCCAGTCGTGCTGGTGATACTGGTTGAAGTGGTCGGCCGCGGCGCTGCTGCTCAGACTGCCGATGTCTCTGTGGATGATCTCGTTGACTGCAGTGAAAACAGAAGCAGGAAACAAATGTTTAACAAAACAATTCAGGAAGGTTCTCCGTCAGCCATGATCTGTTCTAAACGCTGCGTCTAAAGTTTTGGCAGTGACACTTTAAAAAAAAAAAAAAAAATCATTCATTTGAAGGGGGGTGAGGGGGGGACGCCACCCCCTTGTTAGCAAAATGGCCCACTGTCATCGACCTCCTGCCCACACACAAGTGTCAGTGAAGGGGTGGACGGGGGGACATGAACACCCCCGACCCGCAGAAGAGAGAGAATTAGCCCCCATGTCATCATCAACTTTTCTACATCATCTTACAGGCCTGAAGAAAGTGACTTTGAAGCACCAATGCTAAGCAGAATTTAAAAAAAAGAAAAAAAAAAAAAGCTATAAATTTGCAACTTTTTCCTAAAAAATGTAAACTTTTTCCTCATAAATTTGTGAATTTTTTCCTGATAAATTTATCACTTTTTTCTGAAAAATGTTCAACTTTTTCATTCATTCATTCTTCAACTGCTTCATCGTTTTTGAATTTTTGCCATTTTTTTTGTCATAAATTTACAACTTTTTTTCCTGTAAATTTTGACTTTTCTCCTCATAAATTTGCAGCTGTTTTCTTGTAAATATGCAAACTTTTCCCTGTCAATTCTCAGCTTTTTCCTCATAGATTTACAACATTTTTCTCCAAAATCTGAAATATTTTTCTCAGACATTTGCAACTTTTTTCCTGTAAATTAATTTTTTTCCCCTCATAAATCAGCAACTTTTTCCCCTGCAACTTTTTTTCTCATAAATTAGAAATTTTTCTCAAAAATTTCCAACTTTTTTTCTGTAAATGTTGAAGTTTGTCCTCAGAAATCTGCAACAGCTCATGTGGATACTGGTTAAATTTTTATTCTATGTAACAAAACTGTAACTTGCGGCTTTCTTCACATTTAAATTGGCATCTTTTTGCACCTGTTATTCTTGCAAATTTGTACCCAATTTGCATTTCTGTGTTTGTACTTTCTGCTAACTTGCTGAACCCTCCCCTCCATCTCCCTTATTAAAAAGTAACGTCTCATTCTCACTGACCATCCCTCCGTCAAAGGTCATTTTACGTCCGACATCCTTGTGGACGTCGCTGGCCTTGGCTAAACGTGATATTCATGCCCTCTCAGTACACCTGTCGTGCGCTCACTTTTCCCCAGCTGTGTCCTGTGGACACAATAAATTAACCGTGGCTGTTTTTTTCATCATGATAAAATATTATATTGTTATTATTAATGATCCCCTGAGCTGAAAGGGTAATGTTTTTTTCCTGAGTGGCGTAATCACAAGTTGGCAGTCGCCGTGCGTTTGTTTTGCTCACTTAGACAACTGAAGGCGGGGCTCATTGGTTTGTGATGTCATCAAAACAGTACATGCAATTAACATATTCTGATTTGTAATTTAAAAGCAAAAAAAGAAAACTATAACCATAATCACCAACTTGAAATTGTTCACAGCACGAGTAATAAATAATGAATATTAAAGTTTTTTTTATTTGTCACAGTATTCTAATGCACTGAAAAACACTGTGTACTGATTTCGTTTTCCTGACCTTTAAGCTTTTTTTTGCCCGTGAGGAAGCAGCTTTATACTCATTTTACAGTCTTTAACACAAAAAGCTTGGAGCTGCTTTGACAGATTGGACTCATTTGATCAAATTAATGCCACAATAACCAATTTAACTTGATCAGCTTTAACTGTGGACACATGCCGCGCTGCTGAGAGGCGTCATTGTGTTCGTTATTATTAGCAGTGCGAGTGAAAGCTGCTCTGTCCTGCTGTTTATTTGTGGATTTACAAACGGCTTCATTTGGTCTATTTAAAGCTCTGAGCTGAAAGCTGAAGCCCACAAAGCAAACAGGCGAAGAGCCACGGACTGGCGCGGCACGTCCGCTCGCAGTCCGCCCTGCACAAACGCTCACTCAGTGCAACTACAGATATCAGAACAGACCAGAGGATATGCAACCTGTGGCTCTGCTCGTCAGAACCAGAAAAAAAAAAAATCCAATTTATCAGAAAAAGAAAAAAATCTATCAAGAAAAAAATGGCAAACAGAAAATTTGCTAAAAAAAAGAAAAAAAAAAAAAGATAAAACAAATGTGGCCAGTTTCAAGGAAAAAGTCACAAATTTACACACAAATTTCACAAATACACAGAGTTAAAAAGCCACACACTAATGAGAAAAGATGCCAGTTTAAGAAGAAAAATCAAGTTTAGCAGGAAAAAAGCCACAAAAATTCACAAGAATGCACACTTTTTTTGTGAGAGAAAAGTTGTATATTTAAGAGTTAAAAAACTTTATTAATGTTAACAGTTAAAGTTATTCTTACAATTGAGCTCTTTTACCGTCCATTTTCATGCTCAAATACAGTGCCTGGCCAAAAAAGTCACCACCCGAATTTAAATTAAATAATTTTGCAGCTTTTTTCATGCTAAATTTATTACCTTTTTGTCACAAAATAACTTTTTCCCAGTACAAGTCATTAATCATTTGCAAAAGAATTAGTAACTTTTTACTTGAAAATGTGCGTTTTCCTCTTTAAACTCATGTTCTTAAAGAGATTTGTTACATTTTTGGCATACAGTCATGTGAAAAAATTAGGACACCCTGTTTCAGCCTGTGTGTGTTTTAAACATATTTGGACATGTGGATATTTAATATCAATGTTAAAAATACTGGGAGATTCACGTAATACAACTAAACAATTACAAATAAATTTAAGAATTTTTTCAAATTTTCCTGTAAAACGTGACTCTAAACAAATAGTGAGGAATAAATTAGGACACCCCCACATTCATTCTCACTTAAAATGGCTAAAATAAGTGATAAAAAAATACAAAACAAAAACGAGGTTAGACAGATATGTGAACATTTCTTAATAAAGAACTGAATATTTAAAGGGGTGTCCAAATTTTTTCCACACGACTGTCTTTTGCTTTTTTCATATTTTGGCCTTTTTTTCTTTGCCAATTTGATACCTTTGTTGACAGAAATTAAAGACTTCACATAAATTAGTGAAATTTTTCCCAGTAAAATTTCAACTTTTTCATAAATTTGGACGTTTTTTTGCACAATTGTCTGCTTTATTCATAAATTTAGCTTTTTTGTTAATTTGTTTAATTTTTCAGGTAAAAATGTGGCCTTTTTCAAATAAATCTGTGAGTTTTCTAATAAAATTGCAGCTTTTTGTGATTTTTTTTAGATCTTGTGACTTTTTTTTTCTTGCAAATTTATTAGGATTTTTTTTCCTTATAAAATTACATTTTTTTCCAGGAAATTATAGATTTATTTTTATTTATTTATTTATTTTTTTAGAAATTTTGTGACTTTTCTTAATTGCAAATTTGTGAGAATGTTTTTCCTCATAAAATTGCAACATTTTTCTCAAAATCTGAGAATTTTTTTTTTCTTTTTTGCACACATTTTCTGCTTTTTATGATGTTTTTCTCATGAGTGTGCAACTGTTTTTCTTGAATATTTGTTGCTTCTTTTCTTAGCAAAGTGATTTTTTTGTTTTCGCGAGGCATCACGGAGCCACTGGCTCCAGAGCTAAAATCCCACTTAAACTGGGGTTTCACCGTTTCAGTGCATGAAGTGACACATGGAAACACTGGATTTAAATCCTCCTCAGCTGAACAATTCTAAGGGCATTATTACAAGTTTTGGTTTTCTCTGTTTAACTTCTAGATAATGAGACAAGATCAGGACTGGAATCTCAAGTTAACCTCTTGCACTTCGGTGTACCACGGGCGGACACGTCTCTGCGTCCTAGGGTGCACGAGGGCGTCCTAGGAGGCACTGAAAAAAAAAAAAAGAAGCTGCATTTCCGTTCTTCCACTACAGACACAGCCGCGAACAGAAAGCCAAAGGAGTGCTTTGATTGTTTTAGATGTGACTGACCTCTCATTCGACTAATAAGAGCCTTGAATTGGGTTTCTGAAACCTTGAAGAACCAATGACTGAAAACCTAGCAAGAAGGACCCGCCTACCAACGGCTGCGAATACAGCCAGCCAATTGAAGCGCAGTAGTTCGAAAGTGTGCCTCCCTTGCAAAATCTGTTTTGTTTTAGCCGCTGGGTGACACACACGCGTTCGCCAGTCTTTTTTTCTTACTACTGTTCTTATTTGTTTTGAAAAATCGTTCGCCAAAACCGCAATCATGGAAGTGCAAAACCGCAATAATGGAATTATGGTTTGACCGGGTCGCCTGACCAGAACCACGAGTCCATAACAAGCGGACCAGCGTCATGTTCATCTGACAATGAGGAAGAGAAGTTCGCCAGCGACACTGCTGTTGTGCACAGGTAAGTGTTATAAGCTAAATTATTCTTTATCCCTGAAAATTGTAATCAAAAATGACTTTTGACCAATCGGTAAATTACAACTGTGCGTAGTAGACCGCGGCGCACCGGGTGATGTCCATCCTCTGTAGCGGGGGGTGGGGTGGGAGTTATCTTCTACATTACAGATATTTTAGTATAATTTTTAGTGCACTGTAGGTTATTTTTTCTTGTAAAAAAAGCCACAGATTTTTTACGTGGCATGCTTCTTTGTGTGTGGGGGCTTGTTTGTTCATTCATTCATTCATGAATGAATAAACAAATCCACCCCCCCCACACACACACACACAGCCCTGAGTGTCACCTTTCATTAGAGCCCAACATCAAGCTTCTATATTCAGGGATGGCAACAGGAAATTCTGATTTCAGCTGAAATCTGATTTCAGCTGAAATCTAATTTGGTCGACTGACTTACGGGGGGGCCGGGGGGGCGCACCCCCCCCTGAAGCTGGGAGGTTTTCAGTAAAACAGAAGTAATTTAGACTGGAAAAAATGATTAAAAAAATGAAATACTAGACTTGGATAAATCATTAAATTTAATGAAAAGTTAACTTACTTTTTCTTCAATGTTGTCTCACTGTCTTTAGTCCAACATATTTAACAGTTCTATTAGAGTTTTTTACACTATTTACACTGGTCACCAAGTCACTTCTAATGTTAAACTTTCTTCCTTTTGGCAGCAAGCTGTGTCAGTCTCTGAACTTTGAACTTCATCTCCTTTTCTGGTTTCTTCAGAAACTGTCCGAGTGTTTCTGTTACCTCATTGAACTTTGAGCCAATTTTCACCTTTACTGTCACTTCGCTCCCCGAAGCTCCTGGGTTTTTATGATTTTTAAGTACCAGAACTGTACTTACATAACATAAAACAAACAGCTGAATGCCACTTATTACTGTATAATATTGACTCATGTTCCAAGAAGATAGCACTCAGAGCGCATCCCTCCGCCAAGGCTCCTTCCGTTTGTCATGGATCAACTCCAAAATGTAAAGGGTTTGTGTGTAGGCCTATAGCCACTTGTGGTGAAAATTGCATCAAAGTCTGTCCATCAGTTTTGGAGTATTGTTGCTTACACAACGTGAGAAGATAAAGCGCCTTGGCTGAGGTATGCATTCTCAGATCATCACCAAAATATATTGGGTTCCTCTCTAGCCCAAGAACCACCTCTGGTGAAAATTTTATCCAAATCCATCAAGTAGTTTTTGTGTAATCCTGCTGCACAAATACAAAAAAGCCCTTGGTGGAGGTATGCACTCTCAGATCATCACCAAAATCTAATCATCTGTTCCCCATGCCATTGCACACCTTTCCTGAAAATTTCATAAAAATCCGTCCATCACTTTTCCTTGCTAACAAACAGACAGACAAACCAACGCCGATGAAAACATAACCTCCTTGGCGGAGGTAAATCTTCCAACAAGCATTATCCATCACATGCTTTAACACTTGATCAAATCAAAATCAGTTAATTTTATCTATTCCATAATAGAAATAAAATTCCAACATACCATTACTTTTTATAATTTCAGCATTCATTTCAGATCACCAGTTTCAATCTCCATTGAGTCTTGAGCAGCTCATTTTCCTCCCCCGCGCAGCCCAGCTCATACAGCCGCTGTACGCTGCACTCAAATGGAAACCGGCGGACAGAGTCGACTGGACTCCTGAATGGCAGCAGGCGTTCTGAGGTTAAAACAGCGCTCATTACCCACGTCTTGGACATGGGCATAGCAGCCGTCGTGGAACAATGCGTTGCCGGTTCTTGGCAGCCGCTCACCTTTTTTTTAAGCAGGTCTTTGCACGACAGTGAGCATAAATACAGCGTGTTCGACAGAGAGTTAATGGCTCTCCACCTGGCCATACGTCACTTCCGCTTCTGGCTGAAAGGGCACACTTTAACTGCGTTCGTGGACCACAAGCCGCTAACGTACTTAACGTACATATAAAAATTAAAGCGGAATTCGGTGAATTACCGGAAAAATCACATCCCTGAGAACAAGCCGAAATGAATTTTTGACAAAGCATACGAGCCATTTGATTGGTCCAATCGTTTGCAACGATCCAATCGCAGAGCTGTTTACAATACAGCAGTAGCTTGAGTACATCCGGGTTATCGCGAGACTTCGGGGAAGCGCCGAGCACGTATGTTTTTTTTTTTTCCAAACTTTATTGAGAACAAGGTAAAGGTACAAAATTATGACATAGATGATGATAAAAGCGGCGGAAATCCGCGGATCAGCGGAAAATTGCCATCCCTGTATATTGAATCATTCAAAAGTTACAGACGTTTTTCCAAACTGTGCCATTTGGCACAGTTCAAAAACGCCTGGGAACAATCTAAGGAAAAAGCTGTGTAATATATTCATTTTTTGTGGTATTGTTACAAAATTTTGACCTCAGCTGGATAACACTTGGTTCTACATTTCTGTTGCATTTTCCAGCCCGGATCTGACAGCTGTGTGTTATTTGCAAGCATTTGTATCCAAAAAACCACCCAGGCGAAATTTATTTTCTTCAAGTTCAGTATGTTTAGATGACTGTTACTCAGTGGCAGGAGCACTTAGAGAAATTATGACTGTTTTGCCAAAAAATTCAAAGTGTTTTCTTTTAAATGAGACCAACCCCATGAAGATGCTGCAAAGGGTTGAAGAACAGCTTTTGATTTACTTTGGGCCCGTTATTTTTTGGCGTTTTTAGGGAAATTGACCAGAGTGCAAAGGGTTAAATGGGAACAGTTTTAGTGCGCGCTGACTGGGTCCTTCAGGGTGGGACCTGAACCTAAAAGCGATGGGTGGGTGGGTGGAGTGGATGAGTGGAGAAGTGGGGAGAAGGTCGGAGGCCCCGCTGACAGGTGCTGCGGCCAACTGGAACCCCACAACAAATATAACTCATCTGCATCACTGAGAGCAGTGACCAGAAAACACGGCTATAATTAACCCAGATCAGAGAAACACACACACGGGGGGGGGGTTAATAAATAACCAACATCGGAGCTACACACATCCAGCAGAGTCTGAACAACATCCATCAGTAGTCTGTCCTAAACAGACACACATGAAGGTTGAAGGGAAAGTTTCCATCTTTCCTTCAAGTCTCAGACTGCTCTATCCAAACACAGCGTGTCCACAAACCCGTCTTGGGGTGCTTTCACACCGACCCGCTTCACTCTGCTTCAAACTCTGGTTTGTTTTCTCCTTTGGTGCGTGTTGTTTCATCTGGTGAGAACCCAGCAACCACACTCAGGTCTGCACCAAATGAACCAGACCGAGACCCACATAAAGAGGTGGTCTCAACCCAAATCATTTGGCTAATTCTGCTGCCACTAGTCACTCTGACACTTTTCTAGTGCGATTTTGCAAGGTTTTTCCTCAAAGATTCGTAAATTTGCAATTTTACATCCATTTTAGCCACCCTTCGCTGGCTGCCTGTGCACTTTTGGGTTCATTTTAGGATCCTTTTATTTGGTTTTAGATGCTTAAATGGCCGTGCCCCGCCTCACCTCTCTGAGCTGCTTCGGCCTGACACTCCTGCTCGGTCTCTCAGGTCAGCTGATCAGCTGCTCCTACAGGTACCAAAATCTCAGTGGAAGCTCAGAGGGGACGGAGCGTTTTCTGTTGCTGCTCCTCAACTGGAACAGACAGACCCCTTCACTGACCACTTCCAAAACTCTTCTTAACACCCCATTTTTACTCCAGCATGAGACACTGATTTTACTTGTTTTATTGTATGATTTTCATTTTTATCTGTCTTGTTTTATACTTTTTTAGCTGTAATTTGTCTTTTTTTATGTTTTACATTTCTTATATTCTATTTATCCCTGATGTACAGCACTTTGTGTCAGCTGCAGTTGTTTGTAAAGTGCTTTAGAAATAAAGTTGGATTGGATTGGAAGCTGGATTTTTTCCTCTCTCAAAATTTCTTGAAGATTTTCACAGTGACCAATGACACGGTTTTTATGAGTGGCTCTGTAGCGGCAGATTTCAGACCTGTGACCTACGGGTAAAGAACATGAACAGGACAGGAGGGTATCAAACACGCAGCTCCCTACCATCGTCCAGAGTGATCTCTTGGAGGCCCAGCGATCCCAGACCAGGCTTCTCCTCTGGCTCCTGCTTGATGCCCAGAGCCTCTCCGGGGCCAGACAGAGTAGAGTCTTTCTGGGGGCCGGCGGGGGTCACGGTGGTACCTCTTAAAGACGGAGACGGGTCCCTTCGAGGTCCGCCGCCGGATGGAGGGATGGTGAAGGTCTGAGCAGGAGGAGGAACCTGAGGAGAGATAATGGAGGGCTGCAGGGGAATCGGTGAGGAATCAGCAAACAGAGAGGAGGTCTGGAGGGGGACAGAGGAGGGAGGAGGAGGGCGGTGGGGCTGAGGGGTGTTTTGGGGACTGCCGTGCAGCAGGAAGTCACCGGAGTCATAATAAGCCACACTGGGACTAAAGCCTCGGGAACTGCGCGAGACATGGTCCATCTCCCAGCGCTCCTGTTTGACCGCAGCAATGGAGGCGGGGAGGTGTGGCCTGACTCCGGGCAAGAAGGTGAAGCTCTGCATCAGACTCCTCCTCCTCTTCCCATTCGAGACGTAGAACTGGACCTGGGCTGGGGACGTGGTCTTGGTGAAGTACGGAGGAACCTCGACTACGATGCTGCACTGAAAGACAGACAGACGCAGCTGTAGTCGGGTGAAAATAAATATTTAGTCTTAAAGAGCCTCCATTATGCTGTTTTTCCACATATTGACACAGCTTCCAGAGGTGTTAAATGTCTGTGACACAATTTGGTCAAAACACCTAAGGGTTTAATTATTGCAGTATTATTTTAAACACGGAGAAGGAGCTCTCAAAAAAAACAAAAAAAAAAAACCCCGGGCTATTTTATGGTACAGTGCTTCACATGCTAATGAGCCCTAGTTCACCCCACTACCCTCTTTTGTCACTTCTCTCAGATTTTTGTTTTAATGGTGACACCATGTTAGCTTTTAACTCTGGTTGTCAGACCAAATAATATACAAGTACTAACAAATACTGGCTGCACACTAGCGATTGAAATCCCAAATAAAGCATTATCAGAGACGGGGTGTGTGGTTTAAGTGGTCACTGGCATACGACCAGTCCCTGTGGTGTAATAAGCTCAGAAACAACCATGAATTAGTGAATGGCTAACTCTGCTAATGGCAGCTAACTTCTGCTAATTGAGGAGGTGTATAGAGTTTAATTAACAATAAGAAAATAGCGTAATATAACGTCTACAAATGAAATATATAGTCAAGTGTTGGCAGACAATCGCGCTGGTAAAACACGGGTTTAGTGGGAATGGAAATATATACAGTAGAAAACAGACGAACAGATGATTTTAAATACCTGAGGTCAACCATCCAATGCAATGGAAAATGCACAAGAGAGCTGAAAAAGAGAGTGCAGGCGGGGTGGAGACGAGTGTCAGGGGTGATCTGTGACAAAGTATAGCAGCTAGAGTGAAAGGGAAGATTTTCAAGACAGTAGTGAGACCTGCTATGATGTATGGTTTGTAGACAGTGGCGCTGACAAAAATGCAGTAGGCAGAGCTGGATGTGGCAGAGTTGAAGATACTAAGATTCTCACTGGGAGCGCCTAGGAGAAACAGGATTAGAAATGAGAATGTCAGAGGGACAGCTCAGGTTGAGCGGTTTGGAGACAAAGTAAGAGAGGCAAGGCTGAGATGATTTGGACATGTGCAGAGGAGGGACAGTGGACATGTTGGACAAAGGATGTTGAAGATGGCGCTGCCAGGCAGGAGGAAAAGAGGACGACCACAGAGAAGATTCATGGATGTAGTGAAGGAGGACATGGAGAGGGTTGGTGTTACAGAGGAAGATGGAGGGATAGGGTGAGATGGAGGCAGATGATTGAAGAAGAAGAACTAGGTTAGCGGACTCCTCTCAGTTTGTACCTGGCAGCACTACCTTGAATTCAATCAGAAATCCTGGCTGTGGCCGCTTAGACCAGCCAACGTTTGCAGCCCAATATACCCAGTTAGCATAACTAAAATATAACAAACAGGCCAGAATAATGTGAGCTACATTATCAACTGTACATCAATGAGCTGGGACAACAGATGTCTAATGGGGTGACTAGACTTTCAGAGAAGAGCTCTAAAAACCATAATCTGTCTGTAGCTATGCGAGCGCTGAGGCTAGTAGGAAACTGGATGTTGAAATGCTGTATTTTAGGACTTTTCTCAAGCAGCGGAAAGCCACATGGCATCAGTTAAACCACTGTATTATCAAATACACTGTATACTCAAGGTGACAATTTTGTACCTTTTGGCTTGCCATAGACTGCAGAGGTGTTATGCTTAAAAAAAAAAAAAACCTGGGTCAGTGGCGACTGGCCGATGACTGTGGGTAGGCTGTGTCTCAAAAAAAAAAAAACCAACCCACTGACAAACCTAAAAATGTTATGTTTTAAAAATAGTATTTTCTCATATTGTGCTGACAAGAAAAACCAATTCCCATAGACTTTTTATGACTTTTTGGGATGGGGTCATCGGCTGTTTTCTCTTTAATGCTAAACAAACACAAGTATTAATAACCCAGTACTGCACAATCTTATTGCACAATCGTATACTACGTGTCAGAAGCGCACAGCTCACAGGAAGAACCGATGTTTCGCTTCAACGCGGCACACCAAAGCAGACGAGGCAGTGACAGAAAATGTAAGAGTAAAAATGAGTTTCTACTGGAGCTGCGTTGGTAATCAGTGATATCACCATGACTTCTGACTCCTTCAGACAGGCTCGGCGTTTCTGTGGTTTTAACGAGTTCTCACCAACTTCCTCCCTTCACTTCCTCTCGAGGGAATCTTCGACACCATCTGATGTGTCATTCAAATGCTCGTCTCTTTTTTCGATCAAAGCTGATTTCACAGTTCACCGTATGACTTAGAGTGCTGTTCTTAAAGAATGCAGCTGCATCATAAAATAAAACTAAAGATGTCTCAATTTAGAAGAAACAATGATATTTTACTCTCAAGCTACTGAATTAATTTTAATTAATAAAATAATACTAATAATAAATAACTGTAGCAACTGCACCAACCCTCTCCATGTCCTCCTTCACTACATCCATGAATCTTCTCTGTGGTCTTCCTCTTTTCCTCCGGCCTGGCAGCTCCATCTTCAACAGTCTTTATCCCTCCTCTGCGCATGTCCAAACTGCCCATTGTGTTGGCTGGTTGACCCCAGGTATTTAAACTCAGCTACCTTGACTACGTCTACTCCTTGCATCTTCACCATTACACATGCCGCTCTCTCATTCACACACATGCATTCTGTCTTCATTCTACTGACTTTCATTTCCCTTCTCTCCAGTGTACACCTTTACCTCCCCAGGTTCTTTTCCACCTGCTCCCTACTCTCACTAGGAGTAGGAGACTCCTGCCTGGCCTCGTCTGTCAGCCTGTCCATTACCATGGCAAACAAGAAGGGGCTCAGAGCTGATCCCTGATATAATCTCCACCCCCACCTTGAATCCATCTGTCACTCCTACAGCACACCTTACCACCGTCCTGTCCTCATGCATGTCCTGCACCACCCTCACATACTTCTCTGTCACTCCTGACTTCCTCATACAGTACCACACACTTCTCCGAAACATCTCCATAACTCTACAGGTATGTCATCTGGACCAACCGCCTTTCCATTCTTCATCTTCTTCATAGCTGCCCTCAAGTCCACCGTACTACTCCTCCAAACTTCCTGATTCATTATCTTTCCACCTTCTCTCTCTCTGTCCTTTTCTTCACTCACCAAATGATCACATCTGGTATATCTCAAAGACCTCTGTCTGTCTGTCTGCACCGTTTTAAAATACTGATTTTTTTTTTGTTGTTGTTTCTGCCCCCCATACTTAATAGATGTTATATTTTCCTCATTTCCACATGTCATTAGTCTGTATTTAAAACTAAAACTCTGTCTAAAAATCATGTTTCTGCTCCAGTTGTACTCACACTGCTGCATTTTTCTGGTAGTACTCTGGCATCTGTCTCCCACAGAGATCTCCCATCTGAGGTGAGAGAACACCACCGTTAAGAGTTAATCTGTCATCCTTCAGCGGGTTGCTGCTAACCTAACGTTAACGTACCGGGTCCTTTCTCTGTGAAAACCACCCTGGACTGAGTGGAGAAGTTAGCCCCGGTGATGAGCAGCTCCTCTCCTCCCTCCACAGAGCAGCTGGTCGGGCTGAAGCTCTTCAGCTGAGGGAGCTCCTGGCCTGAGCGCTGGGCTGGAGGACGACACATTTATATCAGTGGGAAATCTTGAAGTGCTGATATTGTGTAAAATTATGCTTTTGTGGGTTTTAACCTATAAAATAAGGCCATGTGCCACATGGGGGACATCGTGGGGAAAATGAAATCCTATAATCATGACAGCTCTGGTGACTGACAGTGGGATTCACTCACAACACTCCAGAGGAGTGGACGCCGTCTGCAGCCACAGCATCTGTCCGTCCGGCTGGGGGACGGCCACCCTGAACACCACCCGCACTCTGGTGTTCTTCCGCCCAATGTCTGTCTCTCCTTTCTTCAGCTCGATGTCGGCGTTGCGCAGTTTCAGGATGCCGGCGCAGTCGATGCTGTTGAGAAAAAAACAGACTCATTATCGGGATCCGTTATCTGTATGCAAGTATTGCTGTAGGGCAGGTTTGGTAAGCGCGCTTCTGTGTTGGCTGCAGATAAAATCTGTGGACAGCAGAGCGAGGCAGGTCATGCACAGAGGGTGTGAAGCAGAGAAACCAGACACCATGAGCGGGGTTTTCCCTCAGTAGAAGGGTGTAGCAGATTTACTGACAGATAACAGCAGTGAAAGTCCAAATGAAATGAATCATTAAGATAAACCGCCTGGTGTTGCAGTGAAGATTTGTGGTCAAGTCTGGATGGGAGCAGCATGTCTGAAGACTTTTCAGGTTTCTTTAATGGCAAATTATTGGTATTATGGGCTGCTCCTTTTCATTCCCATGGAGAGATCCAATCTGAGTTTACTCCAACCCTGCAGAAATGTCAGCAGCATTGATTTAAATGAAAGCCTCTAGGACACAATCATAACAACTGTTACTTTTTTAAACAAAATATTGGTATAAGCCAGGGGTCTGCAACCTGTGGCTCTTTTACTCGTAAGCCAGTGGCTCCTTCAAGCCTTGACAAAATTTCTAAACTTTTGGTAAAAATAGGACACAGATTTTTGAGGGGGGGGGGGGAGTAAATTTAATAGAAAAAAAATTATAAGACAAGCTGGAGATTTATGCCAAAAATTCTCACAACAAATTTGCAACAAACAGTCACAAAAATTTCTGGGAGCTGCAATTGTTTTTTAAAATAATGTTATGATTTATGTGAAAAGTGCTGCAGATTTTACCTGAAAAAGTTAAATTTACAAGGGATAATACAACAAATTTATTAGAAAAGCAGAAAATTTATGCCAGGAATATGACAAATTTAGGGGGGAAAGTTTCAACCTTACGGGAAAAACGCTTGCAAAATTGCATTTAAAAAAAAAAACAATCATAAAAGTTATAAAAAAAAATAAATCACAAACTTACTGGAAACACTGCATTTTTATGAGGAAAAATGTCATGAATTTATGTGGAAAGAGGCTGTAAAAAAGTAACAAATATTCAAAGAAAAATATAACAAATGTATTAAATTATAAAAAAAATATGTAATTTATTAAATTATTATTAATACTAATAATTATAAATCCATCCATCCATCTTCTTCCGCTTAATCCTTTTTGGGTCGCCGGGGGGCTGGAACCTATCCCAGCATCTTTGGGCGAGAGGCAGGGTACACCAATAATTTATTAAATTATTAATTTATAAAAATTAAGTTGTAATTTTATGTGGAAAACCTCTTTATACTGGTGCTGTCAGGCCAGTTTGTACTGGTAAAGTTGCTGTTTTACCTTAGTTATTTCTGTGGCTCCATGCAGATTCTGCATGGTCAAAAATCTCTCAAAATGGCTCGCTGCACAGCAGAGGTTGCCGTCCACTCTGGTCTAAGCATTTAATCCCCTCCATCTACTTTCCCCCCCTATCGATCTGATCCCGTTTTTCCTGTTAAATTTGCATAGCCTCTTGTAACTGGAGTGGTGGCCTAGTTGGTAGAGCATCCGCCCCGCAACCGGGAGGCTGGGGTTCAAAGCCCGGCCGGGTCACAAAGACCAGGTAAAAAAAAAAAAAAAAGGTACTTTCTGCCTGCTAGCTTGGTGCTCAGCATAACAGAACGGGGAAAGGCGGGCAGTGAGGAGTGGAGATCCCTGTCCTGTATTAGCTTTGTAAAGCGACCGAGATGGAGTCGCTCACCTCGTAGGTGACCAAATAATATCTTGTAATTTTCAGATTTTCTTTGACACATAAATACACTACGTTTGTCATATAGATTGGTGATATTCATTCTGTCAAATATGCAACTCTTTTTTCATATAAATTTGTGACTTTGTACTTGATTATTTTCTTTTATCTTGTAAGGTTTCTCCTTCAATTAGCAGCTTTTCTCATAAATTTTAGATGTTTTTCCTGTAAATTTGCACCTTTTACTAGTAAATTAAATCTGTGATTTTTGTTCTTGCATGCTTTTCTTGTCAATATGCAACTCTTTTCTTAATCATTTTTCAATTCAATTCAACTTTATTTATATAGCGCCATTTCACAACAGTCATCTCATAGCACTTTCAACTGTAGGGGAAACCCCCACAGTTGCAGAAAGACCCCAGTAATCAGGTGATCCCCTATGAGCAAGCGCTTGGCGACGGTGGAGAGGAAAAACTCCCTTTTAACAGGAAGAAACCTCCAGCAGAACTAGGCTCAGGGAGGGGCAGTCATCTGCTGCGACTGGCTGGGGGGTGAGGGGATAGAGACGAAGAAGAAAAGAACAGACATGTAGAGAGCAAACAGCATGATGGGGACTCAATCTATGGGAGAGAACAAACAAATGTTAATGACCAGCAAAAAAATATTTCATTGAGAGTGAAGAAAGGAGTGAAGCCCAGTGCATTATTGGAGGTCCCCTGGCTGTCCAAACCTATTAGCAGCATAACTAAGGGAGAGTTCAGAGACACATGATCCCACCCTAATTGTAGGCTATATCAAAAAGGAAGGTTTTAACCCTATTCTTAAAAACTTAAAAAAGATTCTTAAAAAAGATCGAGTGTGATTCCCTAATCCAGATTGGCAGCTGGTTCCACAGGAGAGGAGCTTGATAACTGAAGGCTCTGCCTCCCATTGTACTTTTGGAGATTCTATGTATTACAAGTAATCCAGCATTTTGGGAGCGTAGTGCTCTGTTAGGATAATAGGGTAATATCAGATCTTTTAAATAAAAAGGGGCCTGATTGTTTAGAGCTTTGAAAGTGAGAAGAGAGATTTTAAACTTAATTCTAAACTCTATGGGAAGCCAATGAAGGGAGGCCAGAACCGGAGAGATATGATCTCTCTTTCTAGTACCTGTTAAAACTCTTGCTCCAGCATTTTGAATCAACTGAAGACTTTTTTAGAGATGTTTTAGGACAACCTGATAATAAAGAGTTACAATAATCTAATCTAGAGCTAACGGTGGCGCAGTGGTTTAGCACTGTGGCAGCACAGTTTTACCCTCGGCCGGGGGATCGCGGGGATCATGAAATCGTGGGTTCGATCCCAGCCCCCGACCAACAGTGAGCTGTGTGGAGTTTGCATGTTCTCCCCGTGTTGCGTGGGTTTACTCCGGGATTTCTCCGGTTTCCTCCCGCACACCAAAAACATGTAGGTTTAGGGCGCTCGCGCACGCAGCGACCAGCAGCCAGTGGCTTGTCACCAGACTGCAAACCAAGTCTACCTACGGGTACAAATAAGTAACAAAAAAAAAAAAAAAAAAAAAAAAAAAAAAAGCGTGGATCAGTTTCTCAGCATCACTCTGAGACAAGATGCTCCTGATCTTGGCAATATTACGCAAATGATAGAAGGCAGTCTTAGAAACAAGTTTAATATGTGAATTGAAAAACAGATCTTGATCAAAAATAACTCCAAGGTTCCTCACAGAGCTATTAAGCGAAAGAGTAACTGCATCCAAACTAAAAGTTTGATTTAGAAAGGTATTTCTAAGGGTTTTTTTTGGACCAACAAGAATGACTTCAGTCTTATCTGAATTTAATAGCAGGAAATTACAAGTCATCCAAGCTTTGATTTCCTTAAGACAGGCTTCTAACTTGGCTAATTGATTACTGTCATCTGGCTTCATTAACAGGTATAACTGTGTGTCATCTGCATAACAATGAAAATGTATACAGTGATTTCTAATAATGTTGCCTAACGGAAGCATATATATACTAAAAAGAGTAGGGCCTAGCACAGATCCCTGTGGAACTCCATGACTGAGATTTGAGTTGAAAGAAAACTCATTATTGACATGAACAAACTGGAATCTATCAGATAAATAAGATCTAAACCACTGCAACAAAGTTCCATTAAGTCCAATACAGTGGTACCTCTACTTACGAACGTCTCTACATACGGAATTTTCAGGTTACGAGACGCCTCAACGGGAAAATATTGCCTCTAGTTACGAACGAAATTTCAGGATACGAAAGGCAAAAAAGTACGCGCTCCTCGCAGCTTCCGTAGTTTACCGAACGTAAACATACCTGTAGCTGCTCTGCCATTGGCTATCGCCTAGCATCTTCCTGGTATCCCATTGGCCACAAAGTTTTTTTTTTTTTCCAAAACTTTATGCGTTTGGTTGATCTCGCCAAAGAATATGGCCGTAATACATCAACGATCAGCACGGTATTAAAACAAAACGAAGCACTTACAAGCCGACAAAAGCAAACGTCCTTGGATCAGAACATGAACCAAAGAAGGCAAAAGGTGACGACGTCGATAGCAGTTAAAGGGTAAATGAACATAATTTTTATTATTCTTTCTCTTTTATTATTCTTTCTCTCATTTTAAACTCTCATTTTATGTTTATTGTGCAGTAATCTAATTGTAACATGTATTTGTTACATGTTTTGATGCGTTTTTACGATTTATAAAAAATTTATGCCCGAATTTTGGGGGCTTGGAACGGATTACGGCATTTACATGTAAAACGCGCCTCTACTTACGAATTTTTCACGTTACGAGAATTCTTCCGGAACGAATTAAATTCGTAAGTAGAGGTACCACTGTATAGTGTTCTAATCTATGAAGTAGAATATGATCATCGATAGTATCAAAAGCTGCACTAAGGTCTAAAAGGACAAGTACAGAAACAAGTCCATTATCAGATGCGAGGAGATCATTATTTTGATGGTTTCCTTATAAATTTACAACTTTTATCCTCATAAATTAGTGACTATGCACTCGTGAAAGTGTGGCCTTTTCTTTTCTCTACATTTTTCTTATTAAATTGCAACTTTTTCTGGTAAAATTATAAGGTTCTTTATTTCTAAACTGCCAGATCTTTCCATAATATAGCTTTTTTTTGGTCATGGCCACAGGGAGTGACTGCTGTATGGACCAAGCACAGGCGTAAATCAAGTGGAGACAGGGCGGCCATGTCCACCGGAACCTGGAAACAACAGAGAATTTCCCCAATATCATCATAAACTTTTCTATATCATGTTACACAACTGAATAAAATGTATTTTGAGTACCAATCCCACGGATACACACAAAACAAATATTTTGGGGGGTAATTTGCAAATTTTCTAATAGATTTGTGATTTTTTCCCCAATAATTTGCAATTTTCTTTCCTATAAATCTGCAACTTTTTCCCTATAAATTTGCAACTTTTTCCCAATTATTTCTTTATTTTCCTCACAAAGAAAGCAAAAACATACAAACATAAAATATAGAATAGACATTAAATTCATATTAAATAAATACAGATGCAAAAGAAAAAAAAATCCTCTGCGATCGGATATTAAATAAAACAAAAGTCAATTCTAGTATATCATGATTTAACATATAAAACAATAAGAAAAAATAAACATGGTCACAGTTTGATTTAAAAACAGTACCATACAGCCAAATATTTCACCATGTAGCAGTAGTTAATTGCGATATTATTCAGGCACATTAAAGTTGGAAAGCTTTTTCACATAGTCAAAAAAGGGTTGGCAAGTTTTATAAAATTTCGAGGTGGAACCGTGCAAAGCAGACCTGATATGTTCATGTGTAGCATTAAGTAAAACTTCCTTAATCCACAGGGAGTGTGTTGGAGCTGTGGGTGACTTCCATTTCAACAATATTAACCATCTCCCAATAATGTAAGGCATGCTATAAAGTTGGAAAATTGGATTGCAAATGGCAGCGTAATAGGAGGGATTCCAAACAAAGCTGTAATTGCATTTGGTTTATATTGAATTTTTAACACTTCTGATATTGTTATAAAAACTTCAGACCAAAACCCACGTAGAGATGGGCAAGACCACATCATATGAACAAGGAAAGCAGGGGCTGAGTGGCAGTGGTCACAAGCTGGGTCCACTTCAGGATATATTTCTTTTAGCCTCGTTTTGGTCCAGTAAATTCTGTGAATAAATTTACATTGGATAACGCCATGCCTAGCACAGATAGAGGAAGAGTGATCCCTTTGGAGAATCTGATCCCATTCATTGTCCGTAAAATTAAGAAGCAAATCTTTCTCCCACAGAGACTCGATCCTCTCCATGGGGTCCGGCTGTATAGGTTGAATTTGATTATACAATTGAGAAATTAATTTCTTAGATGATGAAAGAGGTTTTAAAAAAAAAAAAAATCAAAAAAATGTTGGGTTTGGCAGAGCTGGAAATTCTGGGGTCACTTCATGAGAAAACTACGGACCTGAAGACAATGAAAAAAATGGTTTTGGGGGATTGAAAAATTTTTCAACCAGTTCACAGAAAGACATAAAGGTCCTATCCGTATATCAATCTTTTAATGTCTTAAGGCCCAGATCAGACCATGCTACAAAACCCTCATCCATTATTGATGGCGGAAACAAATGATTAGCTTGAATGGGATAGGCTCCAGCCCCCCGCGACCCGAAAAGGATTAAGCAGAAGAAGATAGATGGATGGGAACAGACACAGGGAGGGACTGAAAATTAAACTGTTTCCTAAATTGCTTCCATATTTTTACAGAAGATGTAACTATAATGTTGGACGTACGGGCATGAATGGAACACGAGAGAGGGGAATGTAAAATAGCGAACAATGAAGCTGGATTACATGCTGCACTTTCCAGATGGAACCATTCTGGAGAGTGTTGCAGTGTAGGAGGACTCATCCAGTGCTGCAACGCTCTTACACTGGCTGCTCAGTAATACAACTGAAAATTAGGTAGGGCCACGCCCCCTGACGGCTGCAAGCTGGAGCAGGGCCTTCCGCAGTCTGGGTGGACGCTTGTTTCCATAGAAATTCTAAACTTAATCTATCAAGCATTTCTGAAAGAGTTTCTCGGGTTAAAAATTGGTAAGGATTGGAACAGATATAATAATTTAGGGAGTGTATTAATTTTAATGGAATTAACTTTTTTCAAGTGAATTTGCAACTATTTCCACATTAATTTGCAGCTTTTCTGCAACTTCATGTAAAGTTCAACTTTTTCATGTAAATTTGCAGCTTCTTTCTCATTAATTTGCATCTTTTTCATGTAAATTCTCATTTTTTTCTCATTAATCTGCAACTTTTTTCATGTAAATTTGCAATTTTTTTCATAAATTTGCAGCTTTTTTCTTGTTAATTGGAAACCTTTTCCTTGTAAATTTGCAACTTCTTTCATGTAAATTTGTTCACATGGATTCTGGTTAAATTTTGAATTGATGGCTAACGGCTAATTTAATGGCTATTTTTTTCCTGTTTGCTTTGACAATGACTCCACTTTATTTTATTTAAGATACACACACACACACATATACAGATATTTTTCCCACATTTTATAGGATTTGAATTCTTCCCCATTATAAAATCTTGCATATTGCCCCCCTCAATATTTACTCGTCTACAAACAACTTTTACTGAGAAGTGATTATGTAACTATGAAAACAAAGCAAATTTAATACTGCATTAAATTTCTGAATTCAGATTACCCAAAATATTACATACGGTACCTTTGGTCAAACTTGAACACATAAATAACAGTCTAGAGATGCAGACCCCCGCCTTACAGCCCTATCCCAGTTGGAATGTCACTGAGCGGCAGAATCCCTGGTTGACTTTGCTTCATTTCTGATGGGATGCCATGACCTATTTTCAGACCTAACAGACCTTCAAGGTCAAATGCAAGGTCACGGTCACTGGACATTCAAAGGTGTCCCAGACCCCATTCTAAGTTGTGTTGAAATTTAATGCTTCTCTCTCATAATAAAGTCACTACAAGCCAAAACTGATTTTGTGACCTTAACCTTTGAATCCCAAAAGCGCAGCCAAACATGGTACTCCTGTGATTAACCTGTGTGCAAGTCTGGCTGCCCTCGCATCATTTCGTCTTCAGTTAGAGCACAGATATGCAGACTCATGTGACCACCCTACCCATGTGATTCCTTTGGCAGGGGTCCCTAAAATTTAGTCACATATGAGGCTGACACGTCTAAAAATAAAAACTGGTGCTTTGTAAAATGTTTTTACCTGGCGGACATGCTGTTTTCTGGGAGCAGGGGGATCTCCAGCACTTTGATTCCTCCCATAAGCTTCTCCTGACACATGGTGGTGACCGTCTTCCCTGTCACTCGGTGGACCTGGTAGAAGGAGTGAGGGCGGAGGCAGCGGTCGTCCGCCGTGCCGATGAAGAGCAGCATGGAGACGGGCCGCTCACTGTAACCACTCAGCTGTAGGGGGAAGAGATGTCCGATTAACAGCTGCTCCACTGCATGGGAATGTTCCCTTTTACTTTTACGTATGTCAGGTGTTTCTTCACAGTGCTGAGCAGCCAAATGACAAATCACTGACTTTAAATCTCACTAATTCAAGGGGCTTCAACCTGCGGCTCGACAGCAACATGCAACTCCTTAACCCACAGTTAGGAACTTGCTGTGACTTTGCCCCCCCCCCCCCAAAAAAAACTAATTTAAGACAAAAACACTGAAAATGTATAAGAGGAAAAATGTAGCAGTAATTCTTGTTAGCTGCAGACAGATGGACATAGCAACATGGCATTAGCTCACTTCACGCTGTGAAGACTGCAGCGCGTTGTGCGTGCTGCTGAGAAGGTGATCGGCTGCAAGCTCCCATCCCTCCAGGACCTGTACATCTCCAGGACCCGGAGGCGTGCAGGTCGGATCATAGCCGACCCTTCACATCCTGGACACGCACTGTTTGCCCCCCTCCCCTCAGGCAGAAGACTTCGGTCCATTCAGACTAAAACCTCCCGCTACATGAACAGCTTCTTCCCCTCTGCCATCAGACTGCTGAACACTAAGTGACTCATTAGACTCTCGTGCACTACGTACAGCAGCTCAACCGGACTCATGATAATTACCTCCGCCAGGCCGAAAAGGACAGGAGAAGGTTATGTTTTTGCCAGGGTTTGTGTGTTTGTCTGTCTGTCTGTCTGTTGGTTAGCAAGATAACTCAAAAAGTCTTGGACGGATTTGCATGCAACTTTCAGGCGTTGTTGGAAATGGTACAAGGAAGAACTGATTAAATTTTGGGGGTGATCCGGTTCACCGTCTGGATACAGGAATTTTTTAAAAGCATTTTTCCACACTGTGACATAGGGCCATTTTCAACATGTGCGCAGGCGCAATGGAGGCCGCTGGGCGTCGTGTCTGACCAACACAAACTCCGCCTTCTTCAACGTTTTAGCCACAAAAGCATGCGGAAAACACTGCTGCCCTCGGACCCCCAGCGTGCCTCTGCCAGCCATAGGCGCTGCGCACATTGCGCTGGTTGTCGTGTCTGACCAACACAAACTCCGCGTTCTTCAACGTTTTAGGCACAAAAGCACGCGGAAAACACTGCTGCTCTGGGCACGCCAGCGTGGCTGCTTTTGCGCCACGCTGCAAAACCTGACATGGCCACCTGTCCGCCGCCCCATTATTTGCCACAACTTCCCCGCCCAGCTATAGGCGCTGCGTAAAAACGACCTCTCTGCCGGGGAAGACTCTAAATTCTGTTTTGCTGCGGAGCGCAACCCCAATATAATATAAATCTCCTCCGTCAGTGGAGGAGATGGACACACCAACACTTCAGTTTATTACCTCCGCCAAGGAGGCAATGCTTTTACAACCGTAAAACGGGGCTATAAGGGACGGCGGGGTAATATGGGACACTTTTCTAAATGTAATTCTGCTTTTTTAATTTTGCTTCCGCCTAGATTTGATGAAGGATTCATGGATATTTGACAATAACAACACAACTCAGCGTCCTGCTCAAAATAAAAAAAGCACAATTACATTTAAAACATTTCCCACAAAAGTGTCCCTTATTAACCCGCCATCCCTTATAGCCCCATTTTACACTACTGAACCACTAATCCTATCACTATCACATTGATTGTCATTCATTAATTGTCTGTTTATTGCACTGTCCATGTCAAATAAACAAATAATCATTGTGAATCCAATTGCTACTCATATCTTTTCATGCTCAGGGAATCTGAAAACGTACACACAAACACTCTATGGGGGGAACTGTGCCGCTTGGCGGAGGTCTGCGCTCTCCGAGTGCTTTTCTAGTTATCACTGTTTTCTTTTGCACTACCAACTGCACTATGTGGAACTCCACAATATCTGCTGCTTGTTAATATATTTAAAAATTGCATAGATTAGTATTACTCATTCATATTCTACATTTTATTGCATGCATAGTTTTTTATTTTTATCTTTAGTGCTACTCCATGTTTAATGTTGCAGCATTGCACCGAGACAAATTCCTAGTTTGTGTACTACATGAACAATGGCAATAAATCTCATTCTGATTCTGATTCATGTTGACTGGAATAATCTAAAAAACACAAATATGCACGAAAAATTACTTCCAGGGGGAAAAAAGTTGCACTTTTAAGAGGAAAACCTTATAAATTCACATGAAAAAAGGCTATTGATAGGAAGTATACAGTTACATCTGAAACCATAAATTATGTTTACTTTCAAAATACACACTTTTATCATAAAAAAACAGAACTTCTTAGACATATAAGAAAAGCAACAAATTCATGAAAAATCTAATTTACAAGAAAATGTGTGCAAATTTTTATGTTACAATAAACTTTTCCCCTCATAAATATAGCTCTTTTTCTTATAAAATTTAACATTCACATGGATGCTAAATACAATTTTATTCGATGCAATGGTTTACTTTTTTCCTGTTCATATAGACCAGGGGTCTGTAACCTGTGGCTCCAGAGCCTTTTGGCCATATTCAGTGGCTCCATGTGATTTTGAAAAACTTACAAATTTACAGACAAAATAAATTCGGTAACATACAAGAAAAAACTGGAACTTAAAGCAGAAAAAAACTCTAAAATATAGGCGAAAACTCACCAAAAATTTAAGAGAATCTTTTCTTATTTATATCAATCAATCAATCTTTATTTGTATAGCACTTTTCAAACATTAGATGCTGTGCAAAGTGTTTACATAGATAAAAACAGTAGACACATTTAGTTACATATTTTACACGACACATCCCCACCCCTTCCAACCCTCCCACAAACATACCCACAAACACACATACAGGCACATACATCACCCCCTATTTCTCTTGCACACATATAAAATAAAAGAGACACTGCTCGGCACCGAGGCACCACGTGAAGGAGCAACCATCCTGTGGAGCCCCCCACGCCGAGAGACCACACAGCCAGAAACCACAGAAGGCGCCCCAAGGGCTGCCTCAACCAGGACAGGCCAGGGCCCACACCACAGCTGTAGGCAGTGGCATAAAGCCCCCACCCACCCAAGCTAGAGCGACCCACAAGACCAACACCCCTGCAGATGGGCCAGGCAGCATCCAGCATGAGGGGCCCCACTGAGGAAACACTGGAGCTAAAACACATAAATCAAGATAAAACTAAGAACACACAGAGCAAAGGGAACTAAAGACCCATACTTAGAAACTGAGCTAAGAACACATCAAAATAAGAAAATCTAAAAGCAAATGGAGCTAAGAAGAATGTAAAACAATGGAACATAAATGACTACTTCAATAATAGTTAAACGGTTTGTTAAAAGCCAAAATTTAAAAAGGTACAAAAAAAAAATATGAACACATAAAAACAGGAACTAAAAACCCATACTTAAAAACTGAACTAAACACATCAATAAGAAGATGAGAAAATCTAAGAACAAATGGCGCCAAGAAGAACATAAAACAATGGAACATAAATGACTACTTCAGTAATAGTTAAACAGGTTTATTAAAAGCCCAATTAAAAAGGTGGGTCTTGAGCCTGTTCTTAAAAACATCTATTGACTCTGCGGCCCTGAGGCTCTCTGGCAGGCTGTTCCACAGACGAGGACCATAATAGTGAAAGGAAGCTTCACCAAAGGTCTTGGTCTTGACTTTGGGAACCATTAAAAGGTCAGTATCAGAGGACCTCAGGGTTCGCGAGGGCTCAGAAGGTAAAAGCAGCTTAGATAGATAAGAAGGCCCAAGACCATTGAGGCATTTAAAAACTACTAAGAGAACCTTAAAATCGATCCTAAAACGCACGGGGAACCAATGCAGCGATTCTAAAACTGGTGTAATGTGCACCTGCCCCTTGGTCCTCGTTAACACTCGTGCTGCTGAATTTTGGAGCAGTTGGAGATGTGATATTCTTTTTTGTGGAAGACCGGCGAGCAGGAGATTACAATAGTCTATACGACTAGTAATAAAAGCATGCATCAAGACCTCCGTGCTGCAAGAGAGAGAAAAAGGCGGACTCTGGCTATATTTTAAGATGGTAAAATCAATTTTTGTTACATTTTTAATATGTGAAATAAAATTAAAGTCCGAGTCTAAAGGAACGCCCAGGTTCTTGACACAATGTGTAGGTTTTAGACCTAGCAATTTTGGTAGAAGTTTCTCTCTCTTGTCTTAATCACTGTCTTCAGGACAGTTTTAATCATTGTCTTCAGGACCAATGATTAAAACTTCTGTTTTGCCCTGGTTGAGCTGTAGGAAGTTCTCTGCCATCCATGACTTTATATCTAAAATACAGTTCAAAAGGGCATTAATTGGTTTTGCGTCATCAGGAGACGTGGCAATGTACAGTTGTGTATCATCAGCATTGCTATGAAAATTGATGCCATGTCTCCTGATAACATCCCCAAGTGGTAACATATAAAGATTAAAAAGTATTGGCCCAAAAACACAAAAACGCATCAGAAGCCTTCCTAAATACATTAAATCTTCCCCAACTTACTGAGTCACAAAATAAAACACTACTGTCAGAAATACAACCTAAAGAATTAGAAAAAGCAGTTATGAAACTTAAAGCTAACAAATTCCCAGGAGCAGATGGCTATACAGCAGAGTGGTACAAAACCTTTAAACAGCAACTATCTCCTCTCCTCCTGAAAACATTTAACTATGTCCTCCACACAGGGGAAATTCCCCCTCCTGGAGAGAAGGGGTCATTGCAGTCATACCTAAACCTGAAAAGGATAAACTAGACTGCTCCAACTACAGACCAATCAGTGTGTTAAATCAGGACTATAAACTTTTTACCGCTATCCTTGCCAAAAGGTTAGAAAATATACTGACAGACTTAATTCATTTAGACCAAACAGGTTTTATAAGACAAAGACCGGACACAAGATAACATTAGACGCACTTTACACATAATTCATCATATAAAAAAATATAATTTAAATGCAGCCATATTGGGTTAAGATGCTGAAAAAGCATTTGATTCGGTTGACTGGTCTTTCCTATACAGAATCTTATCCAGTTTCAATTTTCATAATAACTTCATTAGAACTATCCAGGCATTATATAAAAAACCAACAGCTAAAATAAGGATTAACGGTAAATTATCATCATCTTTTGAACTGGAAAGAGGATGTCGTCAGGGCTGCCCCTTGTCTCCACTGCTCTTTGCAATCTTCATAGAACCTCTGAGCCAATGGATAAGACAGAATCAAAAAATTCAAGGTATTACACTTGGTCAGAAGGAACATAAAATAGCACTCTTTGCTGATGACTGATGACTCTTTGCTGATTTTAATATACCTGGGGCAGCCGGACACCTCTTTTCCAGAACTAATCTCAGTTTTTTCAGAGTATGGAGAGTAATCGGTATACGAATTAAACATGCATAAAACCCAAATTTTAACATTCAACTATGACCCAAATCAACATTTACTAAGCAAACTCACAACTAACTGGGAAATGGAATCTATGAAATATATGGGGGTCAATATCCCGAAACAACTCAACAAAATTATAACACTAAACTATGATCCACTGATGGCAAAAATAAAATCTGATCTAGCAAGATGGAATATGATGAACATGCAGGTTAGGTTAATTGGAGACTCTAAAGTGGCCCGAAGTGTGAATGTGTGTGTGAATGGTTAAGGGATAGCGCCGTATCGTGGCTGCTTCATCCATCCAGGTGGTGGATGACCCTCAATTTCCCCTCTGGGGATCAATAAAGTATACTAAATCTAAAAAAATCTAAAAAAAAATGATACCATTCTTGGGTACTGCACAAGGAATTGAAGCAGTCAAAATGAATATACTTCCATGTCTTCTATACCTTTTCCAAACAATACCGGTAGAACCTCCCAAAAAAACATGGCAAGAACTGGACAGAAGGATCTCAAGATTCATATGGCAGGGCAAGAGACCTAGAATCAGATATAGAACCCTACAGCTAAACAAAGACAAAGGTGGGCTTGTACTGCCAAATATCAGGGACTATTTTAAAGCCGCACAAATTAAAACTTTAGTAGAGATATGTAACCCAGTCTACACTGCACAATGGAAGGAGATGGAATGCCAAATAACAAGTGACATTCCCCTACAGGCGATTATAGGGAACAATGCCTTACCTAAACTTTTGAATAACACTAACCCGTGGATAGAGACCCCGCTAAAAATTTGGTTTAAGATAGAGAGAATCAAACTAAAGAACCCTATCGATTATTGCAATGGATTTCCTATGATCAGGACTTTACTCCTAATAAAACAGACACTAGATTTAAAAAGTGGAAAGAGAATGGACTGATAAAATATTATGATTTTTTTAAAGGGCAAACTTTAAGAAGTTTTGAAGATTTGAAAAAACAAGGTCTAGTAAATCAAGACCTTTACAGGTTCTTTCAGCTTTGACACCACATAAACAAAATACTTAAAAAGGAGGATTTGGAAAGGGCCCAGTCAGGTGTTCTGAAGGTTTTCTTAATGGCATATACAGGGACGAGAATGGGGTTTGGGAAAAAAAGAGGAAACTAAGCCGGGGGTCTTGGGGGACGCAGGCCCCCAAGCCGGATCCAAGGCGGAGCCTTGGTGGGGGGTTTGGGGGGCAACGGCCCCCAGAAGCTAACGAAATCTGGTGTTTTAGAATGCTCAAATGTGGTCTTATATTTAAAGTTAGAAGTAAGTACAAATGCATTTATAGTTTACCTTTTTAATCTGCTGCTGCATCTCATGTGTAAATTTATGATATCTGAATGGTATGTTGATGTAATAATACTAAATTATATTTTACTACTATTTAATATGTTTAGAAGTGACACAGAATTACATTTACATAGTTCTAGAAAAACAAAATAATTTAACCAAGTAAAATAAATTATAAATATTAACAAAATTCCATCACCAAGTCCATCACCCATTTATTAAAATATACTGACATTCTGCAAACATTTTGATTTATTAATGTGTGCATTTGTTAGTGTTACTAGTAATATAAAAAAGTTGCATATTTGTATATTTTAATATTTGAAAGATAATCTAAGAAAGTAAGTAAAACCTAAAAGACGTTTAATATTTTTATGCAATGACCATAAAGAAATTATGTTTACTAATAAAAGCAAAAATATCTTAGGAAAGGCAACCCATCACCACCCATGACAAAAAAACTTACACATGCATTATGTAACTCCTCCTAGTGAAACAAAAATGATAAATTATATTCAAAATTCTTAGATTGCATTTCAAATTGTGAGAAAATATGTAATAACATTTATCTATTAACAATCGATAATCAGCATTCAAATGCAATTAGTGTTTCAAAACAGGCATGACGTCACAACTTACACATGCTATTTCATAACAAATTCATTACGCAAAAATTCTCAAGTACATTACTTATAACGAGAAAAAAATCTTACCTCGGAATGTGTCTTCCGATTACTAATTGCTGTAATCGGGGCCGATTGTGATGAACTTTGATTGACTGGCATCTGAATTTGACCGTGTCCATCAATTGTTTTGAATGCAGCACGAGTGAGTAGTTCGATCTCCTTGTAGCCACAATTTTGAGATGTTTCTGTTTTGAACAGTGTTCAACTAAGGCAACACAACCACGAGATCCATAACTCAAGAAATCGCTACAATAAACACACTGGGCTTTCCCTGGTACTTCGCATTTCGCTATGAAGTTGGCCATTTTTTCAACCACAGCTTCGGTATTTTTACCGATCTTTACAGTCATTGACACAGTTTTTTCGAGCCATTCCCAACGAAACTTGTTCCTTATCCCTTTGTCGATTTCTAAAATTCTTGCTTTGTTGTCTTTCGTGAGTTTTAAGTTCACCATTTTCACGAAATCGGGAAAACTCGGTTGATTGAACTGTCTGCCATTTGCATTTCGCTCCACGTGTTGGATATGACAAAGGAATAACAAAATCGTCGATTGGTTGCTTCAATAAGTATCAGCCAATCAGTGGCCTTGTTACATTACATTACTGATCTTGCTAGGTAGTGCGTTCTGCATGGTGGATTTTAGCAGCCGATCGAAAATACGACTCGCTGCTCTTGACATACCCCCCCCCCCAAAAAAAATTTTCTCCTCGAATTTAGACGATTCACGAGAATGACCCTAGACATGATCAAATCCGAGGAATTCCGCGGAGGATTCTCATCCCTGCATATAAAGGGATCCCAGGGATCAGATACATTTCTAAAATATACCAAGGTCTTCAAGACTTAAAAGGAGACAACACATCATATATAAAAGAGAGATGGGAAAAAGAGGGGAATTTCACTTTACAACTGGAAATATGGGAAAAGCTAAATAAACAACAATGGAAAAGTACTTCATCCCTGCAGTGGAGAGAATTTGGATGGAAAAATTTGGTAAGATTTTTCAGAACACCTGCACAAAACAAATTTACTCGTAAGGGTTGAATTGTTGGCGCTTGTGTGGTGAAAAGACTGCAAATCATTTTCATGTGTTTTGGTCATGCCCAGTTATCCACCAATATTGGACCAATGTACAGACAATATTGGGAAAAATATTCAAAGTAACAGTTCCCTTTTCTTTTGTAACTTTGTATTTGGGTTTACTACCGGAATCACTGGAAAGACGAGGAGAAAAATACTTATTCAATGTTTTAATATTGGCAAGTAAAAAAGCTCTAACAAAAAAATGGATGTTGAAAGACTGTCCTACACCTGAAGATTGGATTAACGTGATTCAGGACATTTATTCGATGGAAAAGTCGACATTTGCACTGAGACAGGACATGGATGGGTTCTTGAACTTTTGGCAACCCTGGAACGCATATGTGTCTTCGATCAGATCTAATCTTTGACAAATACCATTTCAATAATGGCACCTCTCTTTGCTCCAACGCTACTCAGATTCTCTTTTATTTTTCTGCTCTTTTTTTTTGTGTTCTTCTTTTAATTTCTCTTTTTCTTTCACTTAAAAAAGGGTGTTGTAATAATTTTTTTCCAATGTTGTCAAAAAACAAAAAAAGGGGGAATATGTGATGAAAATGTAAACAATGCAATGCTGTAATGACATGTATACCCTTTACAAAAACTTAAAAAGTATTGGCCCAAAAACTGAACCTTGGGGTACCCCACACTTGATTTCATGGATTGCAGAAGAACATGTATCCATACTTACAAAATAGCGGCGATCTGCGAGATAGGAATGAAACCATTCAACAACAGTACCTGAGAGACCCACCAGGTGTTTCAGTCTGCTTAATAAAATGTGGTGATCTACTGTATCAAAGGCAGCGCTGATATCCAGCAGCACCAGGACTGGCAGTTACAGTATGTTACACCTGATATCATTAACGATTTTTAAAAGGGCTGTCTCGGTTCTGTGGTTCGTCTTAAAACCAGATTGAAATTTCTCAAAAATGTTGTGGTCAATAAGAAAACTGTTTAACTGGATAAAAACAATATTTTCTAAAACTTTACTTACAAACGGTAAGTTGGATACAGGTCGATAGTTACTGAGAATATCAGGATCCAAATCACTCTTCTTCAAAACAAGCTTCACCGCAGCCATTTTAAAGGCAGCGGGGAAAACACCAGTCTGAAGAGAGCAATTTACAATGTTTAAAATCTCATGTTCGAAGAATCCATAAAATGTTTTAAAAAGTGATGTGGGAATCGGATCTAAAAGGCAGGAGGTCAAGTTTACCTGGGAAAAAACTCTACAAAGCATCTTAGCATCAACCAGGGCAAAACAGTCCAGCGTTTCCTCAGCTAAAGGTGAGTCCAAGATTCCATTAAAAGCAGTCTTCTGGTCAGATAAAATGTTGGATCTAATATACTCAACCTTGCACCTGAAGTGGTCTGTAAAACTCTCACAGAGAGAGTCGGCTGGCGGGTTTGTGTTTTTATTAAAATCTGGGTTGATTAAGTGATCAATGGTTGCAAAAAAGGACTTTAGGGTAATTGTTACAGTGGGGCAAAAAAGTATTTAGTCAGCCACCATTTGTGCAAGTTCTCCCACTTCAAAGATGAGAGAGGTCTCCAATTTTCATCATAGGTATACTTCAACTATGAGAGGAAAAAAATGAGAAAAAAAATAATCCAGAAAATCACATTGTCTGATTTTTAAAGAATTTATTTGCAAATTATGGTGGAAAATAAGTATTTGGTCACCTACAAACAAGCAAGATTTCTGGCTCTCACAGACCTGTAACTTCTTCTTTAAGAGGCTCCTCTGTCCTCCACTCGTTACCTGTATTAAATGGCACCTGTTTGAACTCATTATCAGTATAAAAGACACCTGTCCAGGCAGACTTCCGGGAAGATGGCGGAGAGACATAACACTTAAACAAAGAGCTCTCCCTAGCCGAATTAAAAATCATCGGTAAATGGCCAACTCGACATAAACGAATCAATAAACCAAGGGATGAAAACACGAAGGAACCGGGCACAAGGACAAAAACAGGGTAAAATTGAAGAATTCCTCTCCAACAACGCAGGAAAAACCGCTGTACGCAAAGCCCAAAAAAAACGAGATGTCCACAGCAGAGAAAATGGAGGACGCCAGACTCGACAACATGAACGCTGGCATCGCCAGTTTGGGTGAAGAGTTGAGAGAATTCAAGCGACAGCTACAACAGGATTTAGCGGCTCTTAAGGAGGAACTGAAAAAAGAAATTAAGGAGGAAATCATGGACCTCCGAAGAGAAATGGAGCGTAAATTAACGGAAAACATGGAGGAGCTGCGCTCCCAGCGGGCGTGTATGACAGAAGCGCAGACCCGAATTTCGGAACTAGAAGATTGGAAAAGCGAGGCAAACGAACAACTACAGACCCTGACGACGCAAACGCAGAGGATGCAGGAGAAAATAAACGACTTGGAGAGCAGATCCCGACGAAGCAATATGCGCATCTTTGGAATTCCGGAGGGCATTGAAGGCAACTCGATGACAAAATTCATGGATCAGTTCTTAAAAAAAGAGCTGGAAATACCCGGAGAAACGGATCTGCAGATTCAACGGGCGCACAGAACACCGGCACAGAACCCGAAAACAAACTCTCCACCCAGGTCAGTTGTGGTAAACTTTGTGAAATATGACATAAAGGAAAGAATCCTGACGCAAGCATGGAAAAAAAAGATACGAATCGGCGACAAACAGGTATTTTTTGACCATGACTACCCGACAGAAATCGTGCAGCAGCGGAAGAAATATGCCAATATTAAAAAAACGCTGAAAGAGAAAAAAATTAGATTCCAAACGCCGCTAACGAAAATGAGGATTCATTGGGAGGAAGGCACAAGAACCTACAACACGGCCGAAGAGGCAGCGCGGGATATGATGGAGCGGGGCCTTGAGGTGAGCGTGCCGAAGGAGACGGCTGGAGCAGCGGCGGCCCTGAACGCACCACGACAGACGGAGTGGAGACGAGTGAACGGCGGAAGAAGGGGGAGAGACGTGGCGCAGCGGGCCCAGGACAAGCTACAAGGCTTTCAACTGAAAGCCTAGATCATAACAAAGATTAAGAAAGGCACAGAAGAAATGAAGGCCAAGAAGACAAGGTAAAAGAGAAACAGACGGCTAGGAGAGGTTTAAGTGATATTTGTTGGACATTTCTAGACTTATGACTATTACTTTGATAGTAAATACAGGTCTAGGGAGGGCCCTTCACTCTGTGAAGACAAACCCCCCACCCACCAACAGGGACCAGTGGGCAGAAGAAAGGCCCAAAGTACGGAGGTCGAGTTTTTTTAATGTGTTTTTATATAAATATGTGTTATTTTTGTTGTTAAAGGGGCTAGGAGCACAAGTTAAAAAAATGGAAAAACATGAATATGGGTAAAAATCTTAAGATAATGACACTAAACGTGAATGGTCTGAACTCACCTGTTAAAAGGGAAAGAATAATAAGAAAATTCAAGAAGGAAAAAGCTGAAATTATATTTATGCAAGAGACACATTTGAGCAAGGCAGAACATGTGAAACTAAAGAGATTTGGCTATAAGAACTCCTACTACAGTTCATTTAAGGGAGGAGCAAAAAGGGGGGTTATGATACTAATCTCAAACAAAATACAATTTGAAAGTGAACAGGAAATCCAGGATAAAGAAGGCAGATATGTAATAATAAAGGGAAGAATAGATGGTATGCAGATCACATTAGTGAACATCTATGCCCCACCAGAAAGTGACAAGGGTTTTTTTCAACATCTGTTTGATCTCATAGCAACACACAGTGAAGGAGTCCTAATTTGTGGAGGAGACTTAAATGCTGTCATGGATCATGAAGTTGACACAACAAGTGTTAAGAAGACAAAAAAACATGTAACAAAGTTCATAAGAACCTCACTGGCAGAAATGGGTATGGTAGACATATGGAGGGACCTACACCCACTCGAAAAAGACTATACACATTATTCAGCAGCCCATAAAGTACACTCTAGAATAGATTACTTCCTTATGAATGAAGGTGACAGACACAGGGTGAGAAATTGTTGGATTGGAGGGGCAGAAATATCAGATCATAATCCTATATACATGGAAATATATTTAAACAATAGAAAACGACAAACAACATGGAAACTTAACGTAGGACTGTTAAATGATGAGAAAATGAAAGAAAGAATAAAAATAAACATAAACGAATATATCCAAGAGAATGACAATGAAGAAGTGGACCCAACAATACTATGGGACGCACTAAAAGCCGTGTTAAGGGGTAAATTAATTGTTGAAACAGGAAAAGCAAATAAGACTAAACTGGAAGCGTATGAACAAAGATGTGAGAGACTAAGGGAATTAGAACGTAAACATCAAAGCACAAATGATCCAAAAATATATCAAGAAATTAAAGAAGAAAAAACAAAGATAAAAGAAACACAAATGGATGAAATTGAAAGGAAAAATAGATATCTAAAGCAAAAATATTATGAAACGGGACCAAAAGCCACAAAACTGCTGGCAAAACGGTTAAGAAAACAACAAACAATGAATAATGTATACAAGATTAAAGACCCCACCACAAATAAAACCACAGTTAACCCAGAAAACATCGAAGAAATTTTCCATAATTTCTACCAAGAACTATACTCGCAACCTGAAGAAACAAATACTAAAGATATCAAAAAATTTCTAGACACATTGGACTTGCCATCAATAGGAAATCAACAAAATGAAAAACTAACAGCAGAAATAACAACACAAGAGATCAGAGATGTGATTAAGTCACTTAAAAATGGTAAATCACCAGGTAGTGATGGATACCCATCTGAGTTTTATAAACTGTTTATAGAAGAACTCTTGCCACAACTCCTAAAGTCATTTAATTGGACGCTGAACAACAACAAAATACCTCCAACATGGAACGAAGCAATCATTTCAGTTATTTTAAAACCAGGGAAAGATAAAGAACAATGCGGAAACTATAGACCAATCTCTTTATTAAATGTAGATTATAAAATATACACAACAATTATATGTAAACGAATAAAGACATTCTTGACGGAATTGATAGAAGATGATCAAACTGGATTCATAGAGGGACGCCAAACACATGACAATATCAGGAGAACAATACATATAATTAACCAAATACATAAAGAAAAGAAAAGCGCAGTAATAATGAGTTTAGACGCAGAAAAAGCATTTGACAGGGTTAACTGGAAATTCCTATATAGTGTACTGGAGCGCTTTGGATTTAACGAAAAATCAGTACAATGCATAAGGACGCTATATCAAGAACCTGTGGCAAGAATCAAGATAAACGGTAGCTTAACAGACAAAGTAAATATACAAAGATCAACTAGGCAGGGATGCTGCTTATCGCCCACCTTGTTTGCTCTGTTCATAGAACCATTGGCTCAAGCGATACGACAAAATAAGAAATTAAAAGGTGTAACAATAAAGGGGGCGGAACACAAGATTGGGCTATTTGCAGACGATATTATAGTTTATCTTGAACAACCAGATAAATCAATAATGGAAATGATGAACTTGATAGAAAATTTTGGAAAATTATCAGGATACAAGATAAACATAACAAAAACACAAATACTGACATTCCACTATAACCCTCTAAACCAGATAACTGATAAGATCAAACTAAACTGGAAGCAAAAAGAAATAAAATACCTTGGAGTGAACATACCTAAAGACCTAAGCAAAATATATAAAGCAAACTATGATAGGTTGGAACAAGAAATAAAAAAAGATATTGATAGATGGTCAATCTTAAATATGGATCTGAATTCAAAAATTGAGACAGTCAAAATCAGCATACAACCTAGATTACTTTACCTCTTCCAGGCTATACCAACAGAGATTCCAGATGCCCAATTCTCAAAGTGGGACAGGATGATATCGAGATTTGTTTGGGGAGGTAAAAAACCAAGAGTGAAATATAAAACCCTCCAATTACCAAAAGAGAAAGGAGGCATGGGCCTACCGAGTCTAAAGGAATATTACTACTCAGCACAAATAAGATATATCATATGTTGGTGCGACGAGGGATATGAGGCAAAATGGAAAGAAATGGAAAAGGAAATTGAGGGACTCCCAGTACAAAGCATAATAGGGGATAAAGATGCATATAAGCAAATCAAACAAATAGACCCAATCACTAAATTTACTTTAGAACTGTGGTATAAAATAGTACAAAAATATAATATAAGGGAAGACATAAAACTATTGAAATGGGTAGCATTTGACAGTCAGTTTGAACCGGCAAAACAAGATAGGGGATACAAAAATCTGGTGAACAAGGGAATCACAGCATGGGGCAATATCGGAAAAAAAGATCTCGGGAGCTTTGTAAATATCAGGAGAAAATTTAAATTAGAAAGATCGGAATTTTTCAGATATCTGCAGATGAGAGATTACTATATGAAGAAGATTAGGCATAACCTCCAAACAGATGTGAACGAGATTATACAACTTATTTTAAGCTCATATGCAGGAAATAAAATAAGAATTATTTCAAAACTATATCAGAAACTTATGACAAACAATCATACAAGTAACTATATAAAGGAGAAATGGGAGAAAGAGCTCAATTTAAACATAACAGAAGAAAGCTGGCAGGAAATATGGAAAACACAACACACATCAACAAATTCAAGGGCATGGAGGGAATTTGGATGGAAAAACCTGATTCGCTTTTTCATTACACCACAGATTCAAGGAAAATATACAAATACCCAATCTTTATGCTGGAGGGGATGTGGGGCTCAAAATGCAGACCACTCACATATGTTTTGGAAATGCTACAAAATATCATCATTTTGGAAATCTATGCATGTGACAATACAGAGGATATTAGGATATAATATACCAATGAACTGTAACCTGATGTACTTATGTGATCTTAAAAAAGACAATGTTATACAGGCTGAGGACAGATATCTAGTTAAAATCTTGTTGATTGCATGTAAAAAAACTATCACAAAAAAATGGCGATCAGAAGTTCTTCCTGACCAAGAACAATGGACTGACATTGTTGAGGACATACGTATGATGGAAAAACTAACATATCGACGAAGAATGCAAGAAGGAATATGGGAGAAAAAATGGCGGAAATGGACACACTACAAAGTGCAACAACGAGGCAGAAATTGAAAGAATAACCAAAGACACTGAAAAAACCAGAAGAATTAAGAGATGGAAACTAAAAACTTGATGCTCCAACATTTGTCCCCCCCCCCCTTTTATTTTTTATTTTTTTTTATTTTTTATTTTTATTTTGTTTATTTTTTTTTTATTTTTCCCTACCCTAACCCCTTTGTTTTTTAAATGTAGAATGTGATCTGAATGCATTATATATGATGAAAAATGAATAAAAATCTAAGTTACAAAAAAAGACACCTGTCCACAACCTCAAACAGTCAGACTCCAAACTCCACTATGGCCAAGACCAAAGAGCTGTCAAAGGACACCAGAAACAAAATTGTAGACCTGCACCAGGCTGGGAAGACTGAATCTGCAATAGGTAAGCAGCTTGGTGCGAAGAAATCAACTGTAGGAGCAATTATCAGAAAATGGAAGACATATAAGACCACTGATAATCTCCCTCAATCTGGACCTCCACGCAAGATCTCACCCCATGGGGTCAAAATGATCACGAGAACGGTGAGCAAAAATCTCAGAACCACATGGGGGGGACCTAGTGAATGATCTGCAGAGAGCTGGGACCAAAGTAACAAAGGCTACCATCAGTAACACACTATGCTGCCAGGGACTCAAATCCTGCAGTGCCAGACGTGTCCCCCTGCTTAAGCCAGTACATGTCCAGGCCCGTCTGAAGTTTGCTAGAGAGCATTTGGATGATCCAGAAGAGGATTGGGAGAATGTCATATGGTCAGAAGAAACCAAAATAGAACTTTTTGGTAAAAACTCAACTTGTCGTGTTTGGAGGAGAAAGAATGCTGAGTTGCATCCAAAGAACACCATACCTACTGTGAAGCATGGGGGCGGAAACATCATGCTTTGGGGCTGTTTTTCTGCAAAGGGACAAGGACGACTGATCCGTGTAAAGGAAAGAATGAATGGGGCCATGTATTGTGAAATTTTGAGTGAAAACCTCCTTCCATCAGCAAGGGCATTGAAGATGATACGTGGCTGGGTCTTTCAGCATGACAATGATCCCAAACACACCGCCCGGGCAACGAAGGAGTGGCTTCGTAAGAAGCATTTCAAGGTCCTGGAGTGGCCTAGCCAGTCTCCAGATCTCAACCCCATAGAAAATCTTTGGAGGGAGTTGAAAATCTGTGTTGCCCAGCGACAGCCCCAAAACATCACTGCTCTAGAGGAGATCTGCATGGAGGAATGGGCCAAAATACCAGCAACAGTGTGTGAAAACCTTGTGAAGACTTACAGAAAACGTTTGACCTCTGTCATTGCCAACAAAGGGTATATAACAAAGTATTGAGATGAACTTTTGTTATTGACCAAATACTTATTTTCCACCATAATTTGCAAATAATTTTTTTTTAAAAATCAGACAATGTGATTTCCTGAATTTTTTTTTTCTCATTTTGTGTCTCATAGTTGAGGTATACCTATGATGAAAATTGGAGACCTCTCTCATCTTTTACGTGGGAGAACTTGCACAATTGGTGGCTGACTAAATACTTTTTTACCGCACTGTATGGGTTGAGATTATATTGGAAAAATACTCTGTTCTCAATGTCTTGACTGCATTATTGTATATTTTTAATATATTCTGTAGTACTTGGTAATTGATAGTTAATTTGTTTTTCCTCCATTTCCTCTCAGCCATCCTGCACTCTCTTTTCAGTTTTTGGATTTGGTTATTTCTCCACGGAGGCTTTGGTTTATTCCTAACTGTCCTTGTGATTATAGGGGCAACTCTGTCAATGGTGGATCTTAATTTACTGTTAAAATTATCAAAAATAAAATCACACGATGCAGATGAAATTACTGGGAGAGTGTTGCGCAAGAGTTTGATAAAATCAGCAGCCACTTCAGGTGTCAGATGGTGCTTCCTTACAGTTCGCACTGAGGTCTCCCGTTGCATAAAACCAGTGATGTTAAAAAACACCCACTAATGGTCAGATACAGCCAAGTCAACAGCAGAGGACATACTCGTGGGCAGGCCATGGCTAATGACAAGATCCAGAGTGCGTCTCCTGTTGTGGGTCGGCTGCATGACATGTTGAGTAAAATTCATGGACGTGAGAAGGTCATTAAAATCTTCTGACATATGGTCGCCCTACTTATCAGTGTGTAGATTAAAATCACCGGAAATGAGAATGAAATTATATGAGGAGTGGATTATTGATAAAAACTCAGAGAACTCATTAATAAAACTAGAAGAGCACTCGGAGAGCGCAGACCTCCGCCAAGCGGCACAGTTCCCCCCATAGAGTGTTTGTGTGTACGTTTTCAGATTCCCTGAGCATGAAAAGATATGACTAGCAATTGGATTCACAATGATTATTTGTTTATTTGACATGGACAGTGCAATAAACAGACAATTAATGAATGACAATCAATGCGATAGTGATAGGATTAGTGGTTCAGTTGTGTAAAACGGGGCTATAAGGGACGGCGGGTTAATAAGGGACACTTTTCTGGGAAATGTTTTAAATGTAATTGTGCTTTTTTTATTTTGAGCAGGACGCTGAGTTGTGTTGTTATTGTCAAATATCCATGAATCCTTCATCAAATCTAGGCGGAAGCAAAATTAAAAAAGCAGAATTACATTTAGAAAAGTGTCCCATATTACCCCGCCGTCCCTTATAGCCCCGTTTTACGGTTGTAAAAGCATTGCCTCCTTGGCGGAGGTAATAAACTGAAGCGTTGGTGTGTCCATCTCCTCCACTGACGGATGCAGATTGGTTAGACAGGTTGCCGTGGGTTTTATATTATATTGGGGTTGCGCTCCGCGGCAAAACAGAATTTAGAGTCTTCCCCGGCAGAGAGGTTGTTTTTACGCAGCGCCTATAGCTGGGCGGGGAATTTGTGGCAAATAATCGGGCGGCGGACAGGTGGCCGTGTCAGGTTTTGCAGCGTGGCGCAAAAACAGGCACGCTGGCGGGCCCAGGCCACCAGTGTTTTCCGCATGCTTTTGTGGCTAAAACGTTGAAGAAGGCGGAGTTTGTGTTGGTCAGACACGACGACCAGCGCCCTCCATTGCGCCTGCGCACATGTTGAAAATGGCTGTATGTCACAGTGTGGAAAAATGCTTTAAAAAATTCCTGTATGCAGACGGTGATGCGGATCATCCCCAAAATTTAATCAGTTCTTCCTTGTACCATTTCCAACAACGCCTGAAAGTTTCATTGAAATCCGTCCAAAAGTTTTTGAGTTATCTTGCTAACCAACAGACAAACAGACAGACAGACAAACAGACAAACACACAGACAAACCCCGGCAAAAACATTACCTCCTCCTGGCCTTTCGGCCTGGCGGAGGTAAAAACAGGGCAGTAATTTACAAGAGAACAATTTTGAACTTACAAAAGTTCTAAATTAGACAGATAGATGCACTTTATTGATCCCAACATGGGAAATTACAGAAATTAAAGATTAAAGCTACACACAATTACAAGAAAAGTTGCAAGTTTACATAAAAGTTCCAAATTTACATGGAAGTTGCAAATTATTGAGAAAAAGTTGCAAATAAATGAAAAAAGTTGCAAATTTATGAGGAGAAAAATCTTTAAATCTATAAAATTGCAAATTTCCTCCTAAAGTATTTGTTTTGCGTGTATCCTTGGCATTGGTGCTTAAAATATATTTTATTCAATTCTGTAACATCATCAGTCCCTCCAGGATTTCACAGGATATTTTTATGGTTGTTGCGGCCCAAAAAGCCTGAATTTGTGGGAGCTTTTTTTTTTTTTAAAGTTGCGATGTTTTGAGAGGCTTTTTTGCACTAAAAATTGTGAGAAGAGTTAAAAAATTTTAAAGCAGATGCTTTTTTCCATAGTTTACTGCAACGATATTCTATATCACACCACAAGAAAAGCACAGGGTTGTCAAAAATTTCCTATTAAACAGTGATTTGTAAATTAAGCAGAAACATCTGCTATACAGAAAAACTCTTGTGCAACAGCGAATACAGACTTTAACACAATATCCATTACAACAGCTACATTGCATTGAATGCATGTTAAATAGATTTGGAAATTACTGGCAGCACCTTCACTTGAAAACTCCCTAACCGCAGCGGTCCTCAACCACTCGGTACCGAGCATAGAGAAAAAATAAATTTTATTCTGATGCTCTGTATCGTCTCGGAAGTCTGTGTTTTTCTGAAAAAATTACTTCATGTTCTCTCTCTTTCCGTGTCTGACTCCTACCTGTCTGTCTATCTGCTGCACGTCTTGACACACGCCAGGAGTGGTACCAGGAGGGGCTCCCCTTGGGGGTTTGCTGGGGGTGTGAGCTGGTCCGTGTCCAGACCGGAGAGTCACAGCTTTAAAGCTCACTGACAAGATGTAGTAGTGATGATCTAAAGATGTATAAAATGTTACAACACTGGCTGTAGTATTAGATTTGCTCATTTGTTTGTGGTTTTACGGCGTCTCTCCTCTTGCACGCTCCCGCGATGGGGTACTTTTAAGACAGGCAGACTTTTTTCAACACAAACCTGGGACTTCGTTGACACGGTCAGGTTGGACACAGCGAAAATGTCTACTGGAGGAGACAGGAAGAGATGTGTGGGAAAACTCGTGGGTAAGTGTTTTTTGTTTTTTTTTTTTAAATTACACAGCTTTTTGCTGATGTGTTCCGTTTATACTCACTATAAACACAGAAGTGAGTGCAGTGCAGGGACGCATTTGACTGGTTAGACTGAGCATTTCAGTGCTACTCAGGGACAAATTTGACTGGCGAAATTGGCAGAAGTTGACAAGGATTGGCCAAAATTGTCGTGATTGGACAAAGCTGCAAGGTTGTGCAAAACATGTGGCAAATCCCTGATTTCACGTGAATTAGTGCAATTGCAACATCGCGAAATCCTGGAGGGACTGCATGATTTACAAAGGTTTATGATACTGGGGAGGACAATTCTCTGTTTTTTGCAGGTTTCAGTCTACATCAGAACGGTAGTGGCTCGGGAGGTAGAGCAGGTTGTCCAATAACTGGATGATTGGCGGTTCGAATCCCGCTCTCCCCAGATATCCTGTCGTTGTGTCCCTGGGCAAGATACTTTACCCCCACTTGCTCCTGGCGGGTTTGGACAGTGCCATGTTGGGCAGCTGTGCCGCCATCAGTGTGTGAATTGGTGGATAGCAGGATCTGTAAAGCGCTTTGGTCATCTAGAGATGAGAATAAAAGCGCTATATAAGTGAATGTCATTTACATGCAAGCAGTCACTCCCTGTGGCCATGACAGAAAAAAGTAAAGAATATTATGGAAAGACTTGGTATTTTAGAAATACAGAACTTTATAAATTTACAAGAAAAAAAGCTGAAATTTAATCAGAAAAAAGTAGAGACAAAATAAAGTCACACTTGCACCAGTAGGAGTTTTGTAGGTAGTTCTGTGGCTCCAGACAGATTTTTCTGGACAAAAAGTTGCTTAAAATGGCTCTTTTCATAGCAGAGGTTGCTGACTGCTGATCTCTAGACAGTCATCCAAGTTTATTTCTTAATGTTTTTGTTAGGAGCAAAACCATTCCAAAAATGCCCCCCCCCCCAAAAAAAAAACAACAAAAAACAAACAAACCCACAACCTTGCACAGAAATGGCGGTGACACTTATCAACATGTAGAGGTATTTTTACCCACTGACTGCACAATAAATGAAGATAAATACCAGACTTCATCAGACACGGTGCTGTTTGGCATTTTAAAAGAATATGTATGGTTCAGTTTTCTTGCAGAGAAATTTACTTTTGACGCATGATAAAAAGCGATCTGACTGCGGTTAGGTTGGTATGGAGTCTGGAAGCAGCTCAAGGTCAAAGACATTAATGAGGAGGGCTCCCATTGGCTGCTCAAAAGAAAAAACAAAACAAAACAAAATTTCTAGTTTGGGAAATTGTCCATTGGCCGTTTTCAAGTTTGGGTAGGCTTCACAACACGATTAGATTTTGGTGATGTTCTGAGAGTGCATACCCCCACCAAGGGCTTTATTTGTATTTGTGCAGCAGGATTACACAAAAACTACTAGATAGATTTGGATGAAATTTTCACCGGAAGTGGTTCTTGGCCTACACATGAACCCATTACATTTTGGAGGTGATCCATGAGTGCATACCTCCCCAAGGCTCAATCTTCTTGCAGTGGTTTAGCAGGATTACACAAAAACTACTAGATGGATCTTGCTGAAATTTTCACCAGAGATGGTCCTTTGGGCTGCAGAAGAACTCATTAGATTTTGGAGCTGCTCTATGAGTGCACACCTCTACCAAGGCCCTATCTTACAATGTATGGTGGGATGGAGGCAGGGAGGTGTGGACAGATGGATGGACAAAGGGAGGGAAGGAAGGAGCCTTGGCAGAGGTATGCACTGAGTGCTTTTCTAGTTTCTGTTTTTCTGACATCTAGTGTAAGGATTCATTCTTATGGGCTACCTGTTGTTTACACATTTATTTTGGCACAGATGTTTTTTATACATTGAAAAACAATTTTTCTTTTACTAATCTTGTGTTTTAAACAGCAAAAATAGAAATCTCTGTATGATGCAACATTAAATCAAAATAAATGTACTTGTTTTGAGATTGGTCTCTCAAATTAACAGATAAATTCATCATCAGTTACCGTGAGAAATCAAGGCACCCCACACATCTGCATGAACGGTTACAGGTTTTCAGGGATGTCACTATTCGCTCACGCAATTACCCCAGTCTACACAAGCTTTAATGTGGATAGAGTGACTGACTCTGACTGCCAAGTTAATGCTAACAGTTCGATGTTACATATAAACAAAATAAGCCAGAATGATGCGAGATGTGTTACTGGCTGTGGATTAGTGAACCAGCTGGAAACAGGGATGTTTGTTAGGGATGCAAGTTAAACCTTATTGATCGATTAATGATTAATTGATAAGTGGCGTTTTTCCTGAGAATCTGAACTTCTCTCGGTACAATACAGTCTATCTTTAACATATAAAAAGTTGCTGTTTTTACATATACTGAATAAAACATGAACATCATATTCCTCAATGATTTATTGTCCCACTTGCATTTTTTTTTTTTTTTTTTTTTTTACCACAGACAATGGCATTTTTCTAGTTTAACAAATTTTGCACTGTATAGTGAGTACTATGTGCTGGAACATCTCAGTAAATTACAAATGTCATGATTTTATACTGCGGACCCTTTATACTGCAGACTTCTCACACAACACAACACACTGCCATCTACAGAAGTTCTCTGACGACTCTGTGATCGTTGGTCTCATCTCCAACGGGGATGAAGCTGAGTACAGAGGACTTATCCAGGACTTCGTGGACTGATGCCATTGTAACTGCCTCCAGATCAACGCGAGGAAAACTAAGGAGCTGGTGGTGGACTGCCGCAGGCAAGGACAACCCCTCACAGCACCAGTAAACATCCAGGGAACAGACATTGAGATGGTGACATCCTACAAGTACCTGGGTGTTTATCTGAACAATAAACTAGACTGGTCACACAATACCGACGCACTCTACAAGAAGGGACAGCGCAGGCTGTTCCTACTGAGGAGGCTCAGGTCTTTTGGTACAAGGGGCGCTGCTGAAGACATTCTACGACACAGTGGTGACATCAACCATCACTTTTGGAGTGGTCTGCTGGGGCAACGGCATTACAGCAGCCGATAGGAAGAGACTGAACAAACTGATCAAGAAAGCTAGCTCTGTTCTGGGGCAGCGCCTTGACCCAGTGGAGGAGATAGGAGAGAGAAGGATGGTGGCTAAACTGTCATCTCTGCTGGAGTCCGAGTTCCACCCTATGCAGGACATATTGAACGCACTGAGGAGCTCATTTAGCAGCAGACTACATCATCCTAGGTGCGCAACCGAGAGGTTTCGCAGGTCCTTCCTAACCTACGGCTGTCAAGACTGTATAACCTAAGCAGGGCTGCTCGCAGAGATAGCAAAAAGACGTGACGACCTAATAGTACTGAATGCAAAAGACGCAACAGACTTACACAAATGGTCCCCTCCAGTATACAACTAGGACAATATCAGTCGCTACGGAGGGTGACAATATGTATGGGTACATATTCATACTATGTAGGATAACTAAGCAGACGGTTATGCTGCTCATTCCATCTTGCTACAATGCTCCGCACTTTGTATACAGTATATATTTATGTATGTACATCCACTGCTCTTATTTATATTTTTCGTATCTCCTTAATTATTGCTCTGAGTGTTGCTATCCCTGTGCTGTTGCAATCCTGGAATTTCCCCATTGTGGGACTAATAAAGGCTTCTTATTTTTTATTTATTTTAAAAACTATTACCAATATCAAAACATCTATCGTTTTTAGTTACAGTAAAAAAACAAAAACAAAAACCTTTCATGTTCTAATTTACTGAGATGGACTGGTAGACTGTCTAAACAGGAAAATTAATTGTGAGCTGCTTCATCTGTTGCAGGTTAAACATGATCACAGCACCCCAGCAATCCAGACAAACCCAGAATGATCTGGGTTCCTCTGTCGTCTGTTACCTCAGTGGGAACTTGAGTCCGGTCTGCTGGCAGCGGGGACAGGTTTTTGTGCTTGTGTAGTCATTTTCCTAGCTGCAGTCCATTTGCTTGTATGTCTGTCTGTTGGTTTGAAGTAGGCGGGTGGACAATGGAACGTGCCGTTGGAATTTGTTGTGATTCTGTTTGTAAGAACAGGGTAAAATCCTTCCTTTTTAATATAGCTTATGTTTAAGGAGGGATTTTGTGTCTCTTAACCCCACTTTTGTTCTGTTGTTATTTGATCCATACTGCTGGTTGACCTCCAATAATGTACTTGGCATCTCACTGTTATGTTCTTTATGTCTGTCCTCTCCATCCCCCCATCCCCTCACCCCCAGCCAGTCGCAGCAGATGACTGCCCCTCCCTGAGCCTGGTTCTGCTAGAGGTTTCTTCCTGCCAAATGGGAGTTTTTCCTCTCCACTGTCGCTAAGTGCTTGCTCACAGGGGATCGTCTGATTGCTGGTTTTTTTCTGCACTGTGGCACCACGAGACGGCTTCTGTTGTGATGCGGCGCTGTATAAATAAAGCTGAACTGAACTGATTCCCCTAACCCGAAAGGGCGAATTGTTTTTGCCCTGCACAGCGCATGCGCTCTGGGGGCTTAACGTCTTCTTCCGCTTTTTCGGTTGAAATGCGGCAGTGGGTGACCACGTGTGCCCCCACCTGGATGGCAACACCACTACATTTCACAGAATAAGCTCCCATTCCGGGATTTCTCCGGTTTCCTCCCACATGCAAGTTAGGTTAATTGGTATCAACTGGGGATTCTAAATTGTCCTTAGGTATGACTGTGAGACTGAATGGTTGTCTGTCTCTCTGTGTTGGCCCTGCGATGGACTGACGATCTGTCCAGGGTGGACCCTGCCTCTCGCCCAAAGATGCTGGGATAGGCTCCAGCCTCCCCACGACCTGAAAAGGATTAAGCGGAAGAAGATGGATGGATGGATGAAAAGAACTGCTGAGTTATTAATTAACTGACAACTAATTTAATTTAGTCAACTAAATTCTTATCGACAATTCATCGAAAGTCAATTAATCATGAACATCCCTAATGTCTATTAAACTTTCGTATTTATGAGGAAGGAGCCCATCCAGCCATTATTTTATTAAATTTCCCAGAAGTTCTGGTCATGGAGGAGGAGTAGCAATAATTTACCATTCCAAATTACTAGTTAATGTAAAGCAAAAAACATGTTATAATTCCTTTGAGGGCCTGGTCCTCAGTATTGGGCACTTTAGCAATTTTAGGCTAAACCCAATTTTATTTGCCATAGTTTATCGTCCTCCATCAACCTACTCAGAATTTTTATCCGAATTTGCTGAATTCTTAGCTGATTTAATGCTGAAATCAGATAGAATAATTATAGTAGGTGACTTTAATATACATGTAGATGTACACTACCGTTCAAAAGTTTGGGGTCACTTAGAAATTTCCTTATTTTTGAAAGAAAAGCACTTTTTTTCAATGAAGATAACTTTAAACTAATCAGAAATACACTCTATACATTGCTAATGTGGTAAATGACTATTCTAGCTGCAAATGTCTGGTTTTTGGTGCAATATCTACATAGGTGTATAGAGGCCCATTTCCAGCAACTATCACTCCAGTGTTCTAATGGTACAGTGTGTTTGCTCATTGCGTCAGAAGGCTAATGGATGATTAGAAAACCCTTGTGCAATCATGTTAGGTCTGCAATGCTGTAATTGCTGCAAATGGAGGATTCTTTGACGAAAGCAAAGTTTGAAGGAAAAAATTATTATTTCAAATACAAATCATTATTTCTAACCTTGTCAATGTCTTGACTATATTTTCTATTCATTTTACAACTCATGGTGGTAAATAAGTGTGACTTTTCATGGAAAACACAAAATAATTGTCTGGGTGACCCCAAACTTTTGAACGGTAGTGGAGATAGTGATTGCTTTAATGTGGCATTTAATTCAATATTCGACTCGATGGGGTTTTCTCAGAAAGTAGGAAATTCTACTCATTATCTCCACCATACGTTGGACCTTGTTCTGACATATGGCATAGAAATAGAAAATCTGGTAGTGTCTCCTCATAACCCTGTACTGTCAGACCATTGTCTGTTAACCTTTGATTTTACTATTTCTGACTATTTGGCTCCTAAAGAAAAATATTACTATAGTAGATGCCTCTCAGATGATGTTGTTACCAAATTTATGCAGATTGTTTCCTCTATGCCATGTGTCAACACAACGGAAATAAGCTATGGAGAGCTTGCTCCTTCTGTAATTGATAGCATGGTAGATAGTGTTACAGCTTCTCTGCATCAGACTCTAGACTTGGTGGCCCCTTTAAAAAAGAAAAAGTCTAATCAGAGATTTCTAACTCCTTGGTTCAACACAGAAACTCGTAGTTTAAAACAGAAGACTCGTCATTTAGAAAGAAAATGGCGCTCCACTAATTCAGATGAAATCTATTTAGCTTGGAGAAATCATCTTTTAATTTATAAAAAATCTCTTTGAAAAGCTAGAACGAGTTATTATTCTGCATTAATAGAAGAGAACAAGAATAGTCCCAGGTTTCTTTTCAGCACTGTAGCCAGGTTGACAGAGTCAGGACTCTGTTAATCCTAGCATTCCCTTAGAGCTTACTAGTCAGGACTTTATGAACTTTTTCAATAATAAAATTTCATCCATCAGAGATAAAATCAATCAGATTCTTCCCACCGTTAACCTAAATACAGTAACTACTACAACTCCTTCAACTGATATCTGTCTTGAGTTTACTCCAACTGACCTTTTAGAATTAGACAAAATAGTTTCCTCATCCAAGCCTTCAACTTGTCTTTTAGACCCTATTCCTACCAGGTTATTTAAAGAAGTCTTCCCACTTATTGGTAGCTTTATTCTTCATATAATCAATTCTTCATTTACTTTAGGCCATGTACCGCAGGCTTTTAAAACGGCTGTAATTAAACCTTTACTCAAAAAGCCAATGCTGGATCCAGGAGCTTTAGCTAACTATAGACCAATCTCTAATCTCCCTTTCATTTCAAAAATCTTAGAAAGAGTTGTTGCTACACAATTATTTGACCACCCGCAGGGAAATGGTTTACTTGATGAGTTTCAATCTGGGTTTAGAATCCATCATAGTACTGAAACAGCCTTAGCAAAAATCACTAACGACCTCCTCATCGCATCTGATAATGGACTTGTTCCTGTACTTGTCCTTTTAGACCTTAGTGCAGCTTTTGATACTATCGATCATAATATTCTACTTGATAGATTAGAACACTATGTTGGACTTAATGGAACTTTGTTGCAGTGGTTTAGATCTTATTTATCTATCTGATAGGTTCCAGTTTGTTCATGTCAATAATGAGTTTTCTTTCAACTCAAAGCTTAGTCATGGAGTTCCACAGGGATCTGTGCTAGGCCCTATTCTCGGCAACATTATTAGAAAGCACTGTATACATTTTCATTGTTATGCAGATAACACAATTATACCTGTCAATGAAGCCAGGTGATAGTAATCAATTAGCCAAGTTGGAAGCCTGTCTTAAGGAAATCAAAGCTTGGATGACTTGTAATTTCCTGCTGTTAAATTCAGATAAGACTGAAGTCATTCTTGTGGGTCCAAAAAAACCTTAGAAATACCTTTCCAAATCAAACTTTCAGTTTGGATGCGGTTACTCTTTCTCTTAATAGCTCTGTGAGGAACCTTGGAATTATTTTTGATCAAGATCTGTCTTTCAATTCACATATTAAATTTGTTTCTAAGACTGCCTTCTATCATTTGCGCAATATTGCCAAGATTAGGAGCATCTTGTCTCAGAGTGATGCTGAGAAAGTGATCCACGCTTTTGTTAGCTCTAGATTAGATTATTGTAATTCTTTATTATCAGGCTGTCCTAAAACATCTTTAAAAAGTCTTCAGCTGATCCAAAATGCTGCAGCAAGAGTTTTAACAGGTACTAGAAAGAGAAATATCACTCCGGTTCTGGCCTCCCTTCATTGGCTTCCCATAGAGTTTAGAATTAAGTTTAAAATCCTTCTTCTTACTTACAAAGCTCTAAACAATCAGGCCCCTTTTTATTTAAAACATCTGATACTACCGTATTATCCTAACAGAGCACTACGCTCCCAAAATGCAGGATTACTTGTAATACCTAGAATCTCCAAAAGTACAATGGGAGGCAGAGCCTTCAGTTATCAAGCTCCTCTCCTGTGGAATCAGCTGCCAATCTGGATTCGGGAGTCAGACTCGATCTCTGTTTTTAAGAATAGGGTTAAAACCTTCCTTTTTGATATAGCCTACAATTAGGGAGGGATCATGTGTTTCTGAACCTTCCCTTAGTTATGCTGCTAATAGGTTTAGTCAGCCGGTGGACCTCCAATAATGCACTGGGCCTCACTCCTTTCTTCATTCTCAATGAATTTTTTTTTTTTTTTTTTTTGCTGGTCATTAACATTTGTTTGTTCTCTCCCATAGATTGAGTCCCCATCGTGCTGTTTGCTCTCTACATGTCTGTTTTTTTCTTCTTCTCTATCCCCTCACCCCCCAGCCAGTCGCAGCAGATGACTGCCCCTCCCTGAGCCTGGTTCTGCTGAAGGTTTCTTCATGTTAAAAGGGAGTTTTTCCTCTCCACCGTCGCCAAGCGCTTGCTCACAGGGGATCGCCTGATTGCTGGGGTCTTTCTGCAACTGTGGGGGTTCCCCCTACTATTGAAAGTGCTATGAGATGACTGTTGTTGTGAAATGGCGCTATATAAATAAAGTTGAATTGAATAAAGTTGAATTAAATTTAGGATATTTTCTCACCTCGCACCCCGCCATCTCACAAAAGTAGTACAAATAACACGCTCTATGCCCTGCAAACATGCTGCTGGCAATAAAAATACACTTAACATTTAACAATTTATTTAATATTCAATAGGGGCGCATAAGTGAACTACAAGATTTAGCCACACACACAAAAAAGTGAACACTGCAGTGGTTGCAGTTGCTCGTTATCCTCCGCGGTAGGCTTGTCCATAGCGCGATACTACATAATTGTGGTTATTGCAACAGCCCTACAACTGCATCTTCTTGTTCCCCTACTTCCTTTTCTCTTTGTTTTTTTTTTTTTTTTTTTAATGTCCTTTCAGTGGTGCCCCCCATTTGGACGAGAGGCTGACTCTTGTGTATGCTTAGTAAGCCCACATGGCTAATGCGGTCACAAAATTTGGGCTGCATGTGGCCAGCCGTGGAGAGGATGAAAACATTTATATAACTGAAGCCTCGCAGCCAAGCAGACGCAGAACACGGAAAGGGAACATAAATCCAGCCCAAGTGTCCACATGTCCCTTATAGACACGAAGCAGAGGGACATTTGTCGTCAAACTGGACGTGTGACACCACCATGGACTGACCTTGATGACGGGATGTCCCCCCGAAGCTGCCTTGATGGAGCCCCGGCTGCCCTCAGTCTCATAGTGGGCCCGGTGAAAGGATCTGGGCTGGACCTCCATCTTCAGCTCACACTGCTCATACTGACTTGGCAGAGACCAGTCCAGGGGAGGAGGGGACGATGGCCTGGAAGGAAGAGGGAAAAAACCAAAACATAACACAGGCCATGGTCGTCATGGAAACTGTACGGACGCCCCAAGAGTTGGGCAGAGCTAGTCCTGTTTAGTTCTGATAATCACCTGAACAGAGGCAGGTTCCCAGGTCTGGGTCTGTTCCAGCTGAAGTGTGACGGCACCTGAAGGAAGAGCTCGGCCGGGCCACTCTGCTCCCGCCCCTCCTCCGTGGGACAGTCCTGGTAGGGCTCCAGACCGGGGTCTCCCTGACCGGCCAACAGACCCAGCTGTGTCCCCGAGGTCCGGCGTGTCTTCGAGGGGACGTCCAGCTCCGGGTACCCAGACATGAGGAGGAGCCCCAGGGAGCCGCCAGGACTCCCCACCCAGGTGTCGTCAGTCACGCTGCCCCGTGGGGAGGCGCCTGGCGTGGGGCTGGGTGAGTGATGGGGGGAGGGCGAGCGGGTGTGCGAGTCAGCGCCGGAGTGACGTCTCTTCCCGCAGGGAGAGGTGGGTCTGGAGGACGGTCTGAGGAAGGAAGGCGGAGTCAGTGAATATTCATGTGACTGCAGCTGATATTTAGGATTATTCACAATTTAACTTTGTATTCTCATTCATGAAATGTCAGCATGTTTGATTAATGAAATTACATAACTACAATAATACACAATTGTTATTATTAATATTATTATTAGTCACTGAAAAAAAATTCAAAGATTATTTTTGCAAATTTATTTAACCCCTTGAACTCTGTGAATTCCGCGGGCCGTCACGTCTCTGCATCTTAGTGCGTCTCAGTGCGCACTGAAAAAAAAGCTGTATTTCCGGTCTTCCAGTACAGACACAGCCTTGTTACAACCTGAGAAAAAAGCTGTGTAATATATTCATTTTTTGTGGTATTTTTACAAAATTTTGACCTGAGCTTGAAAACACTTGGTTCTACATTTCTGTTGTGTTTTCCAGCCAGTATCTGACAGCTGTATGTTATTTGCAAGCATCTGTATCTAAAAAAAACATCCAGGTGAACTTTCTTGTTACTCAGTGGCAGGAGCACTTAGAGAGATTATGACTGTTTTGCCAAAAAAATTCAGAGTGTTTTCTTTTAAATGACACTAACCCCATGAAGATGCTGCAAAGGGTTGAAGAACAGCTTTTGATTTACTTTGGGCATGTTATTTTTAGGCGTTTTTAGGGAAGTTGAACAGAGTTCAACAGGTTAAATACAAGACCACATTTCTTCTTGTGAAGTTGCAAATTTGTGAATTTCCTTCAGTTGTTTTTTTCCTTTTTTCCTTTGATTTTTCTTGAAAATCAGATATATTTTGTTTTTAAATTTGCAAGGTTTTACTTGTAGCTTTCTTCTTCTTGTAACTTGATAAAAACATTTTTTTCTTATTAATTTGTGATTTTTTTCTATGTAAATTCTGAACACTTCTCTCATAAAGTTATGACATTTTTTCTCAATAATTTGGATTTTTGGATTTGCTTTTTTGTAAATTTGTCATTTTTCCCTCCAAGCTTGTTGCAACTTTCATAATAATTTGAGTGTTTTTTTCCGATGTAAATTTGAGAAACTTCTCTCATATTTTATGCAATTTTTATATCAAGCCTTTTTCTCATTAATCTGGCTCTCCTTGGTTGATAACCAGTGGGCAAATGCAGCCCCAGAGCCGCAGGCTGGAAACCCCTGCCCTACCTGGAGGTGGGTCGGCGGTTCAGCCAGCTCTCTTCGGTGACGCTGGTGCGAGGAGAGTGGCAGGGGGACTGACGAGGCGACTGATAGGGTGACAGCGCCGGGCTGAATGCTCCAGGATGCTGGTACCTCTGCTGCCACAGCTCCACCCCGAAGGCACCTCCGCCACAGCCAGGGGATCCCAGAGGGGAGCCAAAGGGTGACCCTAGAGCGAGGCGGGCGGCGTCACGGAGCTCCCCGTCCACGTCGTCATACATGTTTGAGAAAGACTCACAGGAGGAGAGGTCAGACATCCAGCTTCTGGAGGACATGCTGCTGCAGGGGCTCGGGCACAGGGCCGGGTCACGGTAACAGGGGTCCAAGGACAGGTAGAGCTGGTCTCTCGACCAGGAACCCTCAGCGTAACCCCCCTCCGCCCCGCCGACAGCCAGAACCTCCTGGCTACCGCCGGGCTCCACATAGTTGTTAGGAGCGATGGAGGTGATCTGGATGCTTGGGCAGTCAAAGGCTCGGGGGTTCCCCAGGGCAGTGTACTGGGGCACCTGAGACTGGAAGCTGGTATGCTGATCTGTGGGGGGGAAACATGTGGAGGGGTGGGTCTGCAGCTCCTGAAAGAAGGGCTGCTCTGTCAGAGTCTGAGTGGAGGAGGGAGGAGTCCTCACAGTGACATCTGGACCTGTGAAGAGAGACGAAACAGCATGTAAATGACATGTTTGATTTGTAAATGTGTGGTTTAACTGTGACACAGCATAATACTGCAGCCACAGTTTAAAACTATCTTAGTGTGAGTCAAATAATACAATGCATAAACAGCCAGAAATACTTTTTTCTGTCTTTGGGTTATCACTCTTGCATTAAAGGGACATACGATGCATTATATCCACATGTTGACACAGTTCCCACAGGTCTTAATGAAATGTCTGTAACATGTTTTGGTCAGATATTTCAGCACCATTTTTAACCAATTTTATCAGGCTTCCTCAGAATGGCTCATTTCAGTGCATATTCCTTTAAAATTTCATCAGGCCCGGTTTACCCCACCCTCCCTCTTTTGCTATTGTGAGAAGTGTGATTGAGGCCATTTGGAGGCTAATGTCAGATGGTTAGTGCTGGATGGGGAAGACAGACTGCACTAACTAATAGGGCTGTGCGACATGACCAAAATTTTATTATCACAATATAAGTAATCTTATTTGACGATAATGATATACAGTCGTGAAAAAATTAGGATGCCCTGGTATAAGCCTGTGGGTTTTTTAACATATTTGGACACATGGATATTTAATATCAATGTTAAAAATACTGGGAGATTAGATGGGAGATACTTTAATACAATTAAACAATTAAAAATGAATTCAAGACTTTTTTCAAATTTTCTATAAAATGTAATTCTACACAAATAGTGAGGAATAAATTAGGACACCCCCCATCTTTTTTAGGACACCCCCACATTCATTCCCACTTAAAATGGCTAAAATAAATGTTAAAAAAATGCCAATAAAAACAAAAACAAGGTTAGGCAGATATGTGAACATTTCTTAATAAAGAACTGAATATTTAATGGGGTGTCCTAATTTTTTCACATGACTGTATATCATGATATACATTATCTGTAAATGCTATAGTTTATATATGATCCATCCATCCATCTTCTTCCGCTTAATCCTTTTTGGGTCGCGGGGAGGCTGGAGCCTATCCCAGCATCTTTGGGCAAGAGGCAGGGTACACCCTGGACAGATCGCCAGTCCATCGCAGGGCCAACACAGAGAGACACACAACCATTCACTCATACCTAAGCATAATTTAGAATCCCCAGTTGATACCAATTAACGGAATCTGCATGTCTTCAGCCTGTGGGAAGAAACCGGAATACCTGGAGTAAACCCACGCAGACACGGGGAGAACATGCAAACTCCACACAGAAACAAATCTACCTACGGGTACAAATAAAGTAACCTGAACCTGAACAGAAGGGTCACCAATGGTCAAGGGGTTGGATCGAGCCCACGATGGTCAGGGGTGAAATCGATCCTGTGACCTTTTTGCTGAGCTGACACAGTGCTAACCACTGTTCCACCGTGCTGCCAGTTTATATATGATAACCAATAAAAAGGACCGTCTCTTTTTCTACATTTTAAATTACATACTGAAAAAAAAAATAAATCAATTGTACAAATTCATGTCATTAATTTTATGCATTTTTTCCCTTCTTTATCTTGCAGTGTGGTATAAAATAGTTTTTTAATGTGCATTTGAGATGACTTCAACTTTATTCATTATTGCTACTTGCCTAATTAAAAATAATTAGAAATCAATTATTTTTCCTTTTTTTTTTTTTTTTTTTTTTCCTTTGAAAGACAAAAGTAAAATAGAAAGATGTCTTTACCTTCTTTACATGTTTCAACTGCACTGCAGCCTTCATCAGAAGAGTCAGCTGATTGCTGCCAGGTGACATTTATCAGCTGATTTTCGTAGGCGGGGCCAGCTCAGCAGATCTGTCAGATCCACCGAGCCGGCCCCGCCTCCCGCCGTCAGATGGTCTCTGGAGAATGTGGTCCCAGGTGTGAGAAAGCATAAAGGCCCCCTCATCTCGGTTCATGGTGTCTTTTCCCCGCTTTCTGATCTCTATTGCCTCCTTGATCCAACGTTTGTGTCTGTTGCTCTCCGATCCAATAATTTTTGTGTTGTCCCAGTCCATGATGTGATTATTTCTTTTGCAGTGGTCCGATATAGCTGATTTTAATGTTTCTTGTTCTGCTTTTTCTTTTTGTGATCTTGTGAGTCGTCCTTGCGTTTCCTTCTCACATTCCTTTTGGTGTTCTTTTTTTCTTGTGGTGAATAATCTTCCGATTTCTCCAATGTAGGTTTTGTTACATGATCTGCATGATATTTCATATAATACATTGCATTTATTGTCTTGTTCTATTCTGTCCTTGGGGTGTACTAATAACTGTCTTACGAAAATCAGCTGATAAATGTCACCTGGCAGCAATCAGCTGACTCTTCTGATGAAGGCTGCAGTGCAGTTGAAACATGTAAAGAAGGTAAAGACATCTTTCTATTTTACTTTTGTCTTTCAAAGGAAAAAAAAAAAAAAAAAAAAAGGAAAAATAATTGAAAGAAGACAAAATGAACCTGTTTGACGAATTAGAAATCAAGATAAATTAAGAGCCAGTTTGTTCCTCCGACACGTTTTAATTAATTAATTATTTATTTAGTGTGTATGCAGCTGCTGTCATGCACTTTTGCAGCTTTAGTAATATCTTTTCAGACAAAATTAAGAAACTCTGCAGTGTCTGGCTGCTTTAACTGCCCAAACTGCCTTTTGTGTGTTATTAGTACTCATTAGTTTTAGTATCAAGATGTGCTTAAGGAGTCCTAACTGTCTAACTGTGTGTTGGTGTGCGTGTTATTTTTTTTGATTTTGTATACTTTATTGATCCCCAGAGGGGAAATTGAGGGCATCCACCTGGATGGATGAAGCAGCCACGGTACGGCACTATCCCTTAACCATTCACACACACATTCACACCTAGGGCCACTTTAGAGTCGCCAATTAACCTAACCTGCATGTTTTTGGCCTGTGGGAGGAAACCGGAGAAATTCCGGGGTAAACCCACGCAGATACGGGGAGAACATGCAAACCCCACACAGATCACTGTTGGTCAGGGGCTGGGATCAAACCAGGGATCCCATGGCCAAGGGTGAGTTGCTGTGCTGGTGCAGTCCTAACCACTGCTCCACCGCACCGCCCAATGGATGCTATTAGCATCCATTGGTATTAGGATTGAGTTACTGTGTTAGCGTGTCATGACTTTATTAGAATTGTTGTTTCTGTACCTTTTACCTTGGCATTTGTTTGGAGAGCAAAGTTAAGAACTTCATTGCTCAGGAAATGTAGCATTTCCTAACTGTGCACACGATAATAAAGCCTTTGAATCTTGAATCTTAATTAGTCAAGTAGTGATAATGAATAAAGTTAAAGTCATCACATGTATTTGATTCACTCTCACAGTCATACCTAAGGACAATTTAGAATCCCCAGTTTGATGCCAATTAACCTAACTTGCATGTTTTTGGCATGTGGGAGGAAACCGGAGAAATCCCGGAGTAAACCCACGCAGACACGGGGAGAACATGCAAACGCCGCACAGATCACTGTTGGTTGGGGACTGGGATCAAACTCAGGATCCCCCGGCCAAGGGTGAGTTGCTGTGCTGCCGCAGTGCTAACTTAGGTACGACTGTGAGAGTGAATGGTTGTGTGTCTCTCTGTGTTGGCCCTGCGATGGACTGGTGGTCTGTCCAGGGTGTACCCTGCCTCTCGCCCAAAGATGCTGGGATAGGCTCCAGCCCCCCCAGGACCCGAAAAGGATTAAGTGGAAGAAGATGAATGAATGAATGTATTTTATTACATTACCTTTTATGTCTTTGATTTTCACATCATGACCAATCTGAAATATTTTTACTAAGAAGCAAACAGGTTATATCAGGCCAGAATGGCAGGTCTACACTTAAATTTTCATTGATTTAAACTAACAGCTAATTATATCTGTAAATGGCAGCCATGGGTAATCTTCTCTTTTTCAGACATTTTCCTTTTTTTTCCCTATTCTCCTCTGGCTCAGGAAATATTTAACTTATTGACGTTTACTTTTTATTCATATATGATTTAGAAGAAAAACCTGAAATTGATGAGAATCAAGTCTCAAATGCGCATTACAAAACTATTTTATAACAACACTGCAAAATTATGAGGGAAAATGGTACATGTGAAAAAGTAAAAAAACAGATGGTTCTTTTTTATGTGATTATCTAAACTGTAGAATTTGCAGGAACTGTATATTGTGATATACTGTATATCGTTATCATGGCATAAGACGACTTACAGTGGGGTAAAAAAGTACTTAGTCAGCCACCAATTGTGCAAGTTCTCCCACTTAAAAGATGAGAGAGGTCTCCAATTTTCATCATAGGTATACCTCAACTATGAGAGACAAAATGAGAAAAACAAAATCCAGAAAATCACATTGAAGGATTTTTAATGAATTAATTGGTAAATTCCTTGGTAAAATAAGTATTTGGTCAATAACAAAAGTTCATCTCAATACTTTGTTATATACCCTTTGTTGGCAATGACAGAGGTCAAACGTTTTCTGTAAGTCTTCACAAGGTTTTCACACACTGTTGCTGGTATTTTGGCCCATTCCTCCATGCAGATCTCCTCTAGAGCAGTGATGTTCTGGGGCTGTCGCTGGGCAACACAGACTTTCAACTCCCTCCAAAGATTTTCTATGGGGTTGAGATCTGGAGACTGGCTAGGCCACTCCAGGACCTTGAAATGCTTCTTACGAAGCCACTCCTTCGTTGCCCGGGTGGTGTGTTTGGGATCATTGTCATGCTGAAAGACCCAGAAATGTTTCATCTTCAATGCCCTTGCTGGTGAAAGGAGGTTTTCACTCAAAATCTCACGATACATGACCCCATTCATTCTTTCCTTTAAATGGATCAGTCATCGTGGTCCCTTTGCAGAAAAACAGCCCCAAAGTATGATGTTTCCACCCCCATGCTTCACAGTAGGTATGGTGTTCTTTCTCCTCCAAACACGACAAGTTGAGTTTTTAACCAAAAAGTTCTATTTTGGTTTCATCTGACCATATGACATTCTCTCAGTCCTCTTCTGGATCATCCAAATGCTCTCTAGCAAACTTCAGACGGGCCTGGACATGTACTGGCTTAAGCAGGGGGACACGTCTGGCACTGCCGGATTTGAGTCCTTGGCGGCGTAGTGTGTTTCTGATGTAGCCTTTGTTACTTTGGTCCCAGCTCTCTGCAGGTCATTCACTAGGCCCCCCCATGTGGTTCTGGGATTTTTGTTCACCGTTCTCGTGATAATTTTGACCCCACGGGGTGACATCTTGCGTGGAGCCCCAGATCAAGGGAGATTATCAGTGGTCTTGTATGTCTTCCATTTTCTAATAATTGCTCCCACAGTTGATTTCTTCACACCAAGCTGCTTACCTATTGCACATTCAGTCTTCCCAGCCTGATGCAGGTCTACAATTTTGTTTCTGGTGTCCTTTGACAGCTCTTTGGTCTTGGCCATAGTGGAGTTTGGAGTCTGACTGTTTGAGGTTGTGGACAGGTGTCTTTTATACTGATAACGAGTTCAAACAGGTGCCATTAATACAGGTAACGAGTGGAGGACAGAGGAGCCTCTTAAAGAAGAAGTTACAGGTCTGTGAGACCCAGAAATCTTGCTTGTTTATAGGTGACCAAATACTTATTTTACTGAGGAATTTACCAATTAATTCATTAAAAATCCTTCAATGTGATTTTCTGGATTTTTTTTTCTGATTTTGTCTCTCATAGTTGAGGTATACCTATGATGAAAATTGGAGACCTCTCTCATCTTTTAAGTGGGAGAACTTGCACAATTGGTGGCTGACTAAATACTTTTTTACCCCACTGTATATCGTGATATGATTATTTATTTATTTTTTTTTTCCACAATATCTTTATTGAACCTTTTTTTTTTTTTAACAAACATGATACAAACAATCAAACACTAACACTAAAGTACTACAAAAAAAAAAAAAATGCACTAAAAACACCAACAACCACCAACAAAATCAAGTCTTCAACAATGCTCCTCTGTTTAGTCTAGACAATCCAATACATAAGTATACATATTATGTTCACCAGTTTGGAATTTACAAGGTCCACACACATCATTCACCTTCTTCTTCAAGAGTTATGTTTAAATTTTTTACATAATCAATAAAAGGTCTCCATATATTCTCAAACACAATTTCCTTTGATTTCAGTATATATGTTATTCTTTCTAATGGAAGGTTTGTTAACATCTGTCTTAACCACTGAGTCACATCTGGTCTATGAGTCTTTTTCCATAATAGTGCAATACATTTTTTGGCATTAAGCAAACTGAGGTCTATGAATGTTCTTTCACTTTTATTGAAATTATGCTTTTCTGGGTACAGACCCAACAAAACCAGTTTAGGATTCAATATGATTTGTTTTGAGATTATTTTTTCAATTGTTACCCTCACCTCTTCCCAAAACATTCTTATTAATCTACATTCCCATAAACAATGAAATAGGGTTCCTTTACTTTCCATGCATTTTGTGCATGTATCTGGTATATTTTTGTTATATCTATTTAACTCCTCCGGTGTAACATACATCCGCATTAACCATTTGAAATGTATCAATTTAAGGCGTGCATTTATTGATTTGGTTTGAGCTTCTGTACAAGCCAATTCCCATTGTTCCTCTGAAATTTCAATTTGCAGATCTTCTTTCCAGTAGTTTAATCTTTTCAGTGAATTTTCACTTGAAGATAGTGTCAATGAGTTATAAAACTCTGAAATAATACCCTTTCTTTTACTATCTTTCATCATCATTTTTTCCAAGGATGAATAAATAGGTCGAGTGAGAGCTTTATTTTGATTTGATCGAATAAAGTTTCTAAGTTGAAGATATTTAAAAAAATGTGTTCTATTGAGATTAAATTTGATCCTCAGCTCTTCAAAAGACATTATGTTGTCTGCACCTGGCAAATATAAATCCTGAATCTTTTGTATCCCTTTTAAATTCCATACTTTAAATACAGCGTCCGCTCTCCCTGGTTTAAAATATTGATTACCCCATATTGGACTAAATTGTGACAATAACTGTGGTTCTTTTAAATAGTTTTTAGCTTCACACCATATTTTGATCATATGCTTTACAAATGGATTTTTAACTTGTTTTTGTAATTTTTTTGCCGAATCTGAGTATATGAATATGGGAAGAGGTAAAGGTAAATTGTATGATTCCATTTCAGTCCAGTGAGGGAGATCATTTGATGAAAAATAATATGTCATAGACCTCAGTTGTGCCGACCAATAATACAACATAAAATTTGGACATTTCAGACCTCCACGATCAAATGGTAAATATAATAAAGACAGACGTAATCTAGCCCTCCTGTTGTTCCATATAAATTCCACTAACTTTTTTTTTATTCTTGAGAATAGATCTAAAGGTGGTGATAAGGGAATGTATTGAAATAAATAAAGTATTTTAGGTAAAATATTACTTTTAAGTATATTGATTCTCCCGATCATCGACATTGGTAGTGACATCCATCTCTGAGTTAACTCACTGATATCTGACATTAAGGCTTCATAGTTGACACTGGCGACTGATTCTAGCTTAGGCATAATTTGGATTCCTAAATATTTAAACTGATTTACAACATTGAATTGATTTACCTCAGGGGCTGGGTAATTTCTCTGGGTCTCATTTAGCATTAATATTGAAGATTTAGTTTTATTTATTTTATATCCTGATATTTCCCCAAAATTCTTTATTAAATTCAACAAGGTTGGAATTGATTTTTTTAGATTCGACATAAACAAAATTATATCATCGGCGTACAGGGAGATTTTATGTTCTGTTGGTCCAACTTTAATTCCATATATTTGTGAATGTAAACGTATTGCTATCGCTAAAGGTTCAATTGCCATAGTAAACAGTAAAGGTGAGAGTGGACAGCCTTGTCGACATCCTCTATTGATTTTTATTGGTTTTGAAATATTGTTATTTGTTAGGATTTCTGCTGTAGCATTATTGTATATTATTTGAACCCATTTTATGAAATTATTTCCAAGTCCAAACCTTTGTAGGACTTTAAAAAGAAAGGGCCATTCAACTCTATCAAAGGCCTTTTCGGCGTCCAATGATAGGAGAGCTGTATCCGGTGCTTCTTTATTAAAATAGATAATATTAAATAGTCTTCTTACATTATGGAAGCCTTGTCTACCCTTTATAAAGCCATTCTGATCTCGATTAATAATATTTGGTAAAATTTCTTGTATTCGTCTTGCTAAAATTTTACAGATTATCTTAAGGTCGGCGTTTAATAGGCTTATTGGTCTCATATTTTCACATTTATTAGAGGGCTTACCTGGTTTTGGCAGCAGTATAATTAAGGCATTATTTATGTATGATGGTAAATTATTATTTTGAAATGCTTCTAAAACCATTTCCAAAAAAGGTTTTATTAATTTATTCTTAAATTTTTTATAAAGGTCAACTGGAAGACCATCTGGTCCTGCACTTTTTCCTGATTTCATATTATCAATGGCTAGCCCAACTTCTTCTTGACTAATTTTAGACTCCAATATCTCCCTGTTTTCATTTGGAATACACGGTATAGATAGTTCGTTCAAAAACCCATTTAGTTTTGTTAAATCAGGTTCATTTTTGGTATCATATAATTTTTCATAGTAATCTCTAAAGGCTCTATTAATTTCTAAAGGATCTATAACTACCTGTCCGTTACTTATAATACTGGTAATTGGTGTTTTAATTTCCAATTGTTTAATCTGCCATGCTAATAATTTTCCTGATTTTTCACCTTGTTCATAAAAAGATTGTTTCAATCTTAGAAGACTCGAGGCAGCTCTATTCGCTGATTTTTTGTCGTATTCAGCTCTCAAAATCAGTAATTCATTCTCCAACCTTGGGTCACTTCCTGCATACACTTTTTCCTGAAGATTTTTTATTTTATGTTCCAATTTAGCTCTCTCCTCTCGAGTCTTCTTAGATTTTGATCCTGTATAACTAATAATATGCCCCCTAATAAAAGCTTTGAAAGCCTCCCACTTTACACATGCTGTTGTTTGTGTAGTATTGATGTCAAAGAACTCGTCTATCTGTTTTTCTATATACTTGACAAATTCCTCATCCTGAAGCCATTTATGCTGAAATTGCCATCTACCTGATTCCTTTGTCAATTTTTTATCTACATATATTAGACAACAGGGTGCATGATCAGAGATCACGATGTTATCATAAAAGCAGTTTTGAATCTTGGACCTTAATTCTGTGGAAATCAAAAAATAATCAATACGTGAGAATGTCTTGTAGGTACTGGAATAACAAGAATAGGCTTTAACTTGTGGTTTCATTTCTCTCCATATATCTAACAATCTCAATTCTTTCATAAAATGATTAATAGTCATCCTACATCCAATGTGCGTACAATCCAGTCCTGTTGATCTATCCACACCTGGATTCAATGTACAATTAAAATCCCCTGCTATTATATGTTGCCCTGTAAGTGATGATAAGATGAGAAATAAATTAGCAAAGAACTTCTGATCATCTATATTGGGACCATATAAGTTCACAAGATTTATATTTTCTAATAGCAAAGAACCTTGAATGATTACATATCTTCCAAATTTGTCTCCAATTACATTTTTCACTTGAAAAGGAACTGATTTATGTATGAGAGTCATAACTCCCCTGGCTCGGGATGAAAATGAAGAGGTGAATACACTTCCCTGCCATCTACTCCTAATTCTTTTAACATCCTCCTCTATCAGATGAGTTTCTTGTAAAAACACAATTCTTGAACCCATGTCCTTTATTTTATTCATAACTTGTTTAAGTTTTTTTAAATTTTGTAGACCTCTGCAATTCCATGAAGTTAAATTAAGATTAACACTTTGGTCCATGATCAATAGAGAGTTTGGGATTACCTTGCAGTGTAAACATGATCATACAGAGAAGCAAAAACATGAGTGGTTGAACATTCATCCTACAAACTACACACAAACAAATTTCCCCTTCCCACACTTGTGGCAAACCCCCCAAAATCAAAAGAAAAATTCTGTCTCCCGATATAGCCATCGACCATTCCACACCCACGGGGAACAGCCTAAGCCACTCCTTCTTCATCCTCCCAATCACCCTAACTCTACTGCTTTTAATGACGTAACATTAACTCTCCTCTGTAGTTTTCCAACTTAACTCCAAAATTTTTAACAACTTTGTACATCATAGTTTTTTTTTTTTTTTGTTTTGTTTTTGTTTTTTTTTTTTTTTAATATATAATACAATCTATATTTTGTAAACTTACTATTTACTTCAAGTCAGTCAGATGCCTGTGCAAATGCTTAATTATTCTACCTTATATTTTGTTCATGCTTAGCTCCCACCAGTCTCTTCTTCTTCTTTGATCTTCTTGATGAACTCCTGCGCCTCCTCTGGGGTCTTGAAGATGTGGGTTCTGCCCTCATACGTGGTCAGCAGTCTCGCAGGATAGATTACACCATGACGAATCCCAAGGTTGCGCAGCTCCTTACGTACGGGATCAAACTGCTTCCTCAATTGCTGGATTCCTGTGGCCAAATCTGGGTAGAACCGCACCTGCTGGTCCTGGTGTTTAATCTCTCCTTTTTTAGCTCGTGCAGCGTTGAAGATCTTCATCCTGTCTCTGTTGCTAAGAAACTTCATAATTAAGGTCCTCGGCGGTCCCTTATCTCTCCGTGGGCCAATGCGATGTGCTTTTTCCAGAACCACTGCTGATTGCAACTCCTCGCTGCCCAGCACCTCCGGAATCCACTTTTCCAGAAAGGAACATACGTCCCGACCTTCTGATTCCTCTGGAAGACCCACCAGCCTCAAATTATTCTGTCTCGACCGAGATTCCAAATCCAAAATATTATCTTCCAGAGATTTATTTTTTTTTTCCAAAGTGCGCACCTTTAATTGAAGACGGGTGACGTCATCTTCAGCACTAGCGAGACGGAGCTCCATCTGCGCCGTTCGTTCTACACAGTCACCCAATTCCTTTCTTATTCCTTCCAACGCTGTCATAATCCCATCAAATCTAGAGGAAAAGTCCGCTCTCATTGAACTCATGGCAGCCATCAGCGCATCTGCGCCATTCCCCGCAGAAATCGCAGCGTTGCCAGCCTCCTCCGCCATATATGGAGCCCTGTTTGCTGCGTCACAGACCTGAAAGTCCGTTAATTTGGACTGTTTCGGCGGCTCGCTTTTTCCTTTTCCTGGTTTTCCAGCCTTAGGCTTCGCCGACATATCCTCGCCCAAACGCTGGGATACGTTCTGTCCCAAATGAGAGAGTTATTTGCCGATTTTTTTCTCCAGGAGCAGAACAGAGCGAGACACGTCCGTCCTACGTGGCAGCCATAACCGGAAGTCCATTTTTATTTTATTTTTTTTTGCCATATCACACAGCCCAAGTAGAGATGAAGCTGGGAGGGGTTTTATCATTCCAGTGAGCTCCAGTTCTCACATCACAACCAGAGCTAAATCAAACCTGCTCATTTAGTAGTACTGAGACAAAAGCTGACCCTAACAAAGTGACATGGTTGGGCTTTTTTCTGTTGGTAGTCGCTGTAGATACCCAAACAGATGTGCAAAAGAAATGAAAAGGTGAAATTTTCACGATACGTCTCCTTTAACAGACATGGGTCAGTGTTGTGTGGACTGGCTAAACTCCATTGTAAAGTGGGACCATTCGCTGATGTCCCCGTGCACAGAGGCTGTGCGGCTGCCCCGGCAGAAAGATATCCATCTGGAGCCTGGTTTCAACCTTTACACTTTCACACCTCCAAAATCCCAGCATCCTGTGCACACAAGGCCAAACTGTAAAAACAATCTGTCGGTTTTGCTGTAAAAACTCTATAGCCTCTGTGCTCCAGCTGTTGTCGTTCACAGTTCTGAGTTTGCTGTGATGTGCTGCGTAGTGACGATGCATTATTCAGTGCATTTACAGTAATGTGAGCTTGGCCTGCAGCTGCTGACCGACTCTCCAGCAGCAGTTAATAGGAACGGGCTCCACGGGAGTAAATATAGAGACAGATTAACAACAAGAGTTCATTCACACAGCTGCACACTGTCCTGACCGCAGCCCTGACTATTAATACACATTCAATAACACACCTTGCATGGGCGTATGCAAAGCATGCAAAGAAAACTCTGGCAGCTCTGCTCGCCGCCTCCTTTAATGTGCGGCGCAGAAGTAAGCGTGATCTGTTGCAACAGTTACCCCTCATTGCGGGGGGTGTGTGTGTGTGTGATACCAGCTGGGTGTTGTGGAGCGGTTAGAAAATCGGGAAGTAAAACCTGCAAGCAGACGGGCACGCTGACTGCACAGAGACTCAAGCAACTAACAGGCGTGTACTGTCCAACATGTGGAACCCACAGTCCATTCATCAGTCCAGACTCTTTATCTGCCTTTCCATGTGTTTATCTCTACTGTCAAATGCCATAAACAAATCATGTAAATGGTTCCTCCATGTCCACAGAGACTGGACACCTCCCAAAGATGATTGTGAATAAAGATCTGACTTGCTGATCAGCAAATTTGCTCATAATCCTGATAAGCGACAGGTGATCCCCGATCTCTTGCTGGCCATAACACAAACACAATCACTCTATTATTTGCTGTCGACAAAAATCAGCAATTAATCTAAAGGTGCTTTCACACCTACAGGTTTTTGTTTGTCTCAATCGAACTAAAGTTCGTTTTCTCCGTCAGTGCAGTTTGTGTTATTTGGTGAGAACAGGGTAATTGCACTCATGTGCGCACCAAACAAACCAAACCAAAACCACCTGAAAGAGGTGGTATCGGTTTGACTCAAATGGCGATCTCTGGTGCAGTCCTGCAGGCGAGAAAGCAACCGCACTAAAACAGGACCAGTGGCAAACAGTAAAACATTTTATGCCTCTGTACATACCTGATGGATCTTTGAAAATATCTGTAGCTGAGCATGTCACGGTTCTGGAGGATTAACTAACATTAACATGTTATTTTCTATCCATGGCCGCAATTCATTTTCAAACTGTATAATTTGTCGAATATGGTATATGCATATTGAACTGCTGCCTCCGCAACCCTGATCTCCAGAAAAGCTGTAGAAGATGGATGGATGGTATATGGATGGTAAATACATGCAAGGTAATAATCAATAACAATTGTGGCTGGTTTTGATGTATGGACATCAATGTATGTTAGGATGGATGGGTGTTAATGTTGATATGTACAAAATACAGTTAATTGTTTACTTGGGGTCTTAAATGTGGTAATTTGTATATAATTCACATGGGTGTATTTATGGAAAAGAGGAGACGGAATTAATAAGTGTTCACTTCTTCCTTCTCCCTTTCGAACACTGTATACTGTTACTTTATTGCATTTGTCATTTGTTTTGTTTTTGTTATACTTTTTTGTTCGAAATAAAGTATCTATCTATCTCTAACCAGGGCGATGAAACCCTCCGTAAATTACACTACGAGCTGTATTATTTTCTCCCCAGAAATGCATAAATGCACAGTCATCATCCTACTGTTGGCCCTGCGATGAACTGGCGATCTGTCCAGGATGGACCCTGCCTCTCGCCCAAAGATGCTGGGATAGGCTCCAGCCCCCCACAACCCAAAAAGGATTAAGCAGAAGAAGATGGATGGATGGATAGTCATTCTACTTCCTGTATTTACCTTCACTGTTCTCGTGGTAAAAAAAAAATCTGACCAATAAACAGAGAACGTTCCGATGTAAGTCTCGCGGGATTTAACGTGACTCAATTTGGTCAGCTTGAATTTTTGCCTGTGTGAAAGGGAAGCAAACCAAGGAGAAAATGATACAAAATAACCAACTTATCAACTGATCCAGACCAAAGTAAACAAATTTAGGTGTGAAAGCACCCCAAGCTTTTAAAAAAAATAAATAAATAAAAAATCACGGTATTTAGGCTGATTAGCAATTTATAATTTATATTTTTACAATGTTAATATATAGACAATAAAATAATGTGTCATCTCAACGCATTAAACTCCCCATCAGAACATCTATGGGGTATTCTGGATCAGTGTGTACGCAGTTGTGATCCTGCACCTACAACAAGTCACGCTGAGCCTGAGGCGGCATTGCTCCTCAGCGTCAAACTGACAACTTAGTGGCATCAGTCCCACACAGAACTGAGGCTTTGCTGGCAGCAAATGTCGGTCACACCCGATATTAATGCATAATAAAATCAAGAGAAATGATTAAGGATTAAGTTTTGTTGCATATCTGCACATCCAGATGAATTTGTGCACCAATAACCATCAGTGAATAAACATTATGAAGTGTATCTTTTATTCAGTGACAACTTACACCACTTTCTCAAACTGATACAATGTTGCGTTTAATGCCTCTCGGTATATATTAAATAAATAATCATGACTGAATGAATGAATGATATGTATCCATCACGATGTTTATGGTTTATATGATTTATGGTTCAAAGCAGAGGTTGGAAACTGCTGCTATGAAGACTGTTTTTGTCTATGGACAAATATGGAGCCACAAAATATAACCGAGCCATTCAACTGAAGGCAAAGTCTAAAAGATTTTTTTCCTCTTATTTTTGTAACATGCGGCATTGCTGGAGGAGTTTAAGTATCTTGGGGTCTTGTTCACGAGTGAGGGGAAAATGGAGCGAGAGATCGACAGACGGATTGCAGCAGCATCTGCAGTGAGGCGGACGTTGTACTGGTCTGTTGTGGTGAAGAGGGAGCTGAGTTCTAAGGCAAAGCTGTCGATTTACCAGTCAATCTACGTTCCTACTCTCACCTATGGTCACGAGCTTTGGGTAATGACCGAAAGAACGAGATTGCGGATACAAGCGGCTGAAATGAGCTTTCTCTGTAGGATTGCTGGACTCACCCTCAGAGACAGGGTGAGGAGCTCAGTCATCCTGGAGAGGCTCAGAGTAGAACCGCTGCTCCTCCTCATTGAAAGGAGTCAGTTGAGGTGGTATGGGCATCTGATCAGGATGCCTCCTGGATGCCTCCCACTTGAGGTGTTTCAGGCACGTCCCACTGGGAGGAGACCCCGGGGCAGACCCAGGACTCGGTGGAGAGACTATGTCTCCCAGCTGGTCTGGGAGCGCCTTGGTGTCCCCTCTGAAGAGCTGGAGCAGGTGGCTGGGGAGAGGGAAGTCTGGGCTTCTTTGCTTGAGCTGCTGCCTCCGCGACCCGGACCTCCGGAAGAGCGGTAGAAGATGGATGGATGGATTTTTGTAACATTTCTCTTGCAGATGTGTAATTTTTTCCCCCTGAAGAATTTGCAACGATTTTTCACATTAAATATGGACTTCTTTGGGGACTATGTTGTCTCTAAAGTGAAGTTTTTAAAGTAAAGATACCAGAAACTTAACTCTACACTCTCATCCAAAAGTGTCAACTTCACAGTAAATTAAAAAAAAAGGTTTCAAATTTGCATGCAAAAAAGCCAACATGAAAAAAGTCAAATTTACATGCAAAAGTCATAAATTTATAAGGAAAAAAAGTCACAAATTTAAGGGGAAAATAAGTTGCAAATTTAGAAGAAAACTCACACTTACATAAACAAAAGCCAGAAATTCACGTGGAAAAAATAATACAAATCTACATGCAACAGTCACTAATTCAAATGAAAAAAGTTGTAAATTTACAAAGAAAATATTCACATATTTACAAGAGAAAAAAAATTTTAAAAAATGTTAAAGTTGCAAAATTATGAGAAAATGTCCAAATTTGTATGAAAAATCTGCAAATACTTTTAAATCATAAATAGATGTGTAAAAAGTCAGAAATTTACATGCAAAACATGACAAATTCAAATAAGTCAAAAATTCAAATGGACAAAGTAGTAATTTTACAAAGAAAAAAGTCAAAATTAAGAGGTAAAAATTGTTTACATTTACATGGAAAAAACTCAGACCTCTCACAAACTTATATGGGAAAAAGTGCACATTTCATGAAAAAGCCACAAATAAACATTTATGAGAAAAAAGTTCCGAGCTGCAAATCTGGATGATAAAGGTCACATATGTGGAAAAGAGTTGCAAATAGACGACTACGTATTATTCACAAAAATATTTAAGATCACCTCATAAAAGCAATAAAATGAGCTATAAAGTTTTCATACATGTGGTGTTTTTTAAATTTAAAATCTCTGAGATGCAGATTTATGGATTTGTTTTGGATTTTGGAAAAACATAAATCTCTTTACAAGTTTCTAATGACATCCTTTGTTTGGCGCCCTTTTCCCCAGCAGCGTTTTATTTTGAAAAGACAAGTTGCTAACTTCCGATATAACTCCCATGATCTCTGTTCAGCTTCATTGACACCAACACAAAACACTCCATTATAAACCAGTTAAACCCCACGAAGCCGTACCTGTCTGTCTGCCGTCCTCTTCGAAAATAAGTCTGAAGTCCAGCTCCTCGGAGCACTTCACCGCGGACATTAGCCTAGAATTCCGCCGTTAAAACCGTTAAACACCGAGCCCGTCAGCCTTCGTAACACCGACCCGTCTCACGTACTCTTTTCCATCCGAGCGGAACAACTTCGCTTAAACTCAGACAGGGCCGCCGAACCTAGTCTAAAAGTTCCTGAGGAGGTCGGTGACCTGTCCCGGTGCTCCGGTGTCACGGTTCAGAGGAAACATGGCGACTGTAAACTTTATCTCCGTGTTCGCTTCACCTCTTCCTCCGTCTGATCCTCGCAGACTTCTCCTTCTCCTCGGAAACTACGTTCCCGCGATAACTCACGAGGTTTTGATTTGTTTACATCTGCGTGGAGCCGCAAAACACGCTGGTATGGCTGTGTTGTGAGACATGTATATGTTGGACACTGCATATGTGATTTAACCACGATGAAGGAGAGCCAGCCCCCTGCGGTGCGGAGCCACAGAGCCTGGACCCCCTGCGGAGGACAGGGGACAGAAGACTTCCTGACCACTGAGGCTCGGGAAGAGAGAAGGGGGAGTTATGTAAATAAAAGGCTAATGAATGTGAATAAAGAGATTTTGAGAGAGATGTGTGATTTCCCCCGCGAGGGAAATGGTTTGATGTCAGAATGTTTAAATGAGAGAACTTTGGTGTGTTCACTCTCTTTGTTCGCTGCTCAAGAATAAGAGCAGACAGTGGAATGATTTCTTGAATAAACTGGAATGAAAGACAATTCGGTTTCGTTATTCAAGTCTCCCCACATTGGTGACTGACGACGTTGAGAATGAACGAAGAAATTCTCAGGGTCCCGGACTCACAGCGCTCCGAGCTGGCGAGCGCAGTGGCCGTTAAGCTGCCTGATTTCTGGCAGGATAACCCACGGTCGTGGTTTCTGCAAGCAGAGTCGCAGTTCGCGCTCGCAGGAGTAACGGTGGATGACACTAAGTTCCACCATGTCATCGCTAAACTGGACAACAGCACAGCTCGGTGCGTGCAAAGCTTGGTGGAGCAGCCACCCGCGACCGACAGGTACGGCAAGCTGAAATCCACCCTCATCAAGTTTTTCACCCCCTCGGCTGAAGTGAGGGCGAGGAGGATCCTGTCTTTGCTAGACCAAGGTGGACACAGGCCGAGCGCCCTGATGGAGGAGATGATACAGCTGAGAGGTTTGGACAACGATGATTTCATTTTTCAGTTCATCTTCCTCTCCAACCTCCCGGCGCATGCGAGAAGCACGCTGGCCGGCAAAAAGTGTCACACCCTGGAGGAGTTCCGGGAGCTGGCCCAGGAGGCAGATGGGATCCTGGACGCCTGCGGCGGGCAAGCAACCACAGCAGCGACCCGAGACAGCGGGGAGCCAGAGGCGGCAGAACCAGACTGGCCGACGACGGCGGCAACACGACCGCGACGAGGGGGAGCCAATAGCCCGGTGGCAGAAGCGCGGGCACGACACAGCGGAGGAGAAGATCTCTGCTTTTACCATCGGAGGTTCGCAGAGAAGGCACGCAGGTGTGTGCCGCCCTGCATCTTCAGGAGTTCGGGAAACGGCAAGACCGGGGGTCGCTAGCAGCTTCGACCCTCGGAGAACGCAACAAGCTGCTCTACATCACGGATGCGCGCTCCGGACGAGTGTTCCTCATTGACACCGGAGCACAAGTGAGCTTCATCACCCCAACATACGCGGACCGGGTGGCTGGACCCCACGGTAACGGAGCTACAGCGGCAAATGGCTCGAACATCAACACCTACGGGAGAAGGACCTTGCCTTTATGCTTACATGGCCGCACATATGAATGGACTTTTGTAATAGCGGCGGTGAGTTTCAACATGTTGGGCGCGGATTTTTTGTGTTCACACAATCTGTTAGTTGATCTTGCTAATAGACGGCTGGTAAATAAGATAAGATAAGATAAGATAAGATAAGCCTTTATTAGTCCCACAACGGGGAAATTCCAGGATTGCAACAGCACAGGGATAGCAACACTCAGAGCAACAATCAGAAGGCAAGAAAAAAACAAGCAAGCAAGAGCAGCTAATATACATATGTACGTATTACTATAAAATATATATATATACACACACACACACAGACACACAGTGCAGAGCATTGTAGCTAGATGGAATAAATATGTAAATATATAAACACCCACAGTACGGAGCATTGCAGCTAGGTGGAATAAATATGCAAGTATATAAACACACACAGTGCGGAGCAATGTAGCTAGATGGAATAATATGTAGATATATAAATATATAAACACACCCAGTGCTGAGCATTGTAGCTAGATGGAATAAATATGTAAATATATAAACACACACAGTGCAGAGCATTGTTGCTAGATGGAATGAAACAGCATAACCGTCTACTTAGTTATCCTACATGGTATGATTATGTGCCCATACATATTCTCACCCTCCATAGCGACCGGTATGTTCCTAGTTGTATGCCGGAGGGGACCATTGTGTAAGTCTATTGCATCTTTTGCATTCAAAAAACTATTAGTTTGTTACGTCTTTTTGCTATCTCTGCGAGCAGCCCTGCTTAGGTTGTACAGTCTGACAGCCGTTGGTAGGAAGGACCTACGAAACCTCTCGGTTGTGCACCTGGGATGATGTAGTCTGCTGCTAAATGAGCTCCTCAGTGCATCCAGTATGTCCTGCATAGGGTGGAACTCGGACTCCAGCAGAGATGACAGTTTAGCCACCGTCCTTCTCTCTCCTATCTCCTCCATCGGATCAAGGCGTTGCCCCAGGACAGAGCTAGCTTTCTTAATCAGTTTGTTCAGTCTCTTCCTATCGGCTGCAGTAATGCCACTGCCCCAGCAGACCACTCCAAAAGTGATGGCTGATGCCACCACCGTGTCATAGAATGACTTCAGCAGCGCCCCTTGTACACCAAAAGACCTGAGTCTCCTCAGCAGGAACAGCCTGCGCTGTCCCTTCTTGTAGAGTGCGTCAGTATTGTGTGACCAGTCTAGTTTATTGTTCAGATGAACACCCAGGTACTTATAGGATGTCACCATCTCGATGTCTGTTCCCTGTATATTTACTGGTACTGTGAGGGGCTGCCCATGCCTGTGGCAGTCCACCACCAGCTCCTTAGTTTTCCTCGCGTTGATCTGGAGGCAGTTCCGATGGCACCAGTCCACGAAGTCCTGGATAAGCCCTCTGTACTCAGCTTCATCTCCATTGGAGATGAGGCCAACGATCGCAGAGTCATCAGAGAACTTCTGTAGATGGCAGTGTGTTGTGTTGTGTGAGAAGTCCGCAGTATAAAGAGTGAACAGGAAGGGAGCCAGCACCGTTCCCTGGGGGGCCCCCGTGCTACTGATGATCGTGTCGGACACACAGTCCCGGGTTCTCACAAACTGAGGCCGGTTCGTGAGGTAGTCCAGGATCCATGATGACAGGTGCTGGTCCACCCCTGCGCGCAGCAGCTTGTCCTTCAGGATCATCGGTTGGATGGTGTTGAAAGCACTGGAGAAGTCAAAGAACATGATCCTCACCATATTCCCGGGCTTCTCCAGGTGGGACAGAGAACGGTGAAGGAGGAAGATCACCGCATCCTCCACCCCAATGCCATGCTGGTAGGCGAACTGGAGTGGATCCATCGCTGGTTCCACCAGGGGGCGGAGGTGAGCAAGGAGCAGTCTCTCCAGGGTCTTCATCAAGTGGGACGTCAAGGCCACCGGTCTGTAGCTGTTCAGGTCAGGATGGGGGGCTGTGTGTTGGGAGTGGGGGGGTGTTGGTGGAGTGGGGAGTGGGCAGCAGGACTTGATTTCTTTAGAGGCAGCAGTGGTTGTTGTGCAGTCAGGGGGGAGGGCGGTTGGTCAAATCTATTGAAAAACAGATTCAGGTTGTTCGCCCACTCCCTGCCCCCTGTGGCCTGGGGGGAGGTATTCTGGAGCCCCGAGATGGTTTTGAGGTTTCTCCAGACCCCGCTGATGTCGCTCTGTTGCAGCTTGTCCTCCATCTTCTTCCTGAAGCTGTCCTTGCCTTCTCTGATCTTTCTCCTCAGCTCCCTCTGTACGGACTTCAGCATCTCCCTGTTCCCTGACCTGAAGATCCTCTTCTTCTCTCTCAGAAGTGTTTTTATCTCAGGGTTGATCCAGGGTTTGTTGTTTGAGTGACGCCGTATGGTCTTGGTGGGAACGGATTTGTCCACACAGAAGCTGAGGTAGCCCGTGAAGGTGTGAATGAGGCCATCGATGTCCTCACCATGTGGATCGCAGAGCTGCTTCCAGGCGGTGGCTTCAAAACAGCCCTTTAGGGTGTCCATTGTCTCCTCAGACCATAATTCCACAGTGTGCATGGCCGGAGGTTGTCTGTGCACTAGGGGTTTGTACACCGGCCGGAGATGAACCAAGTTGTGATCCGATCTCCCGAGTGGGGGGAGTTGTGATGAGGTGTACGCCTCCTTAGTGTTTGCGTAGAATAAATCCAGTGTTTTATTGTCTCTAGTGTGGCATGTGACATACTGGGTGAACGTGGGTAGAATGGGAGACAGTGAAACATGGTTGAAATCGCCTGAGATGAGGAGAAGAGCATCTGGGTGTTCTGTCTGCAGCCTGCTGGTTACTGAATGGATGACGTCACGTGCTGTCCCAGCGTTCGCCGTCGGATTTGCATAAACAACAATGCAGATCACGTGTGAGTGTTCTCTCGGGAGATATGTAGGCCTCATGCTAACAGCTAGCAACTCAATGTCTTTGCTGCAGTGTCGTTGTTTAACAGTGATATGTCCCGGTCTGCACCAGTTGTTGTTAACATACATTATCACTCCACCGCCCCTAGCCTTGCCACTGTCTGGTGTTCGGTCAGCTCGTATCATGTGAAAACCCTCCAGCTCAATGTTAGCATCTGCTGCTAGTTCAGTTAGCCACGTCTCAGTAAACAAAAGGAGAGAGCACTCCCGGTATGTGCTATCATAACGGGAGATAGCCGCTAGCTCATCTAACTTTCCCAGTATCGACCGTACATTTCCCATGACAACAGATGGAAGGGAGGGTCTGTACCTTATATTTTTTGTCCTCCGCCTTACTCCAGCCCGGCAGCCGCGGCGTTTTCGCCTCAGTTCTCTCGGTATGTCGAGTTTTTCCAATGGGACCGGGTGGCGGTTGAATGCTAGCAGCTGTTCTCTGCTGTATCGTATCCTGCTATAAACAGTGGCTCCGTCCACCGGCTCAGGAGACATTTAGGACGATCTGTGTGTCCGTGATATAAGTGGGGTGAAAAAAAAAGACGGATCAAAAGAGAGAGGAAGGGAAAAAGACTCGGAATCGAGCCGCTGTTGCAAAAGGCAGCCTACTCGTGTGGCGCCGAGAGAGAAAAAAAAAAAAAAAAAAAAAAAAAATGCACTCTCTTTTTACTCTCTCCCCTGTTCAGCTCGAGTGTCCCCGCCACCAGTACAGACCCACGTCGCTACAGCAGGTGGTAAGTTTCACACACTCCTCACCCAATTTCCAGCGCTCACTGTGCCCACTTTTTCAGCGACGGTCGCGAAGCACGGGGTGAAACACTTTATCCCCACTTCTGGTCCTCCCGTGTTTGCAAAAGCTCGGCGCTTGGATGCAGTTAAGCTTGCCATTGCGCGCGAGGAGTTCGCCAGCCTGGAGAGGCTGGGCATCGTTCGTAGGTCGAAGAGCCCGTGGGCTTCGCCGCTGCACATGGTACCGAAAGCCGATGGCTCCTGGAGACCGTGCGGGGATTACCGCAGGCTAAACAACGCTACGGCGCACGATCGTTATCCCATCCCGCACATTCAGGATTTTTCGGTGCACCTGGCGGGGGCGCGCATTTTTTCAAAGATTGATCTAGTTCGCGGCTATCACCAAGTCCCGGTCCAACCGGAGGACATTCCTAAAACAGCGGTAATAACCCCGTTCGGACTTTTCGAATTTTTACGCATGCCGTTTGGTCTCAAAGGGGCGGCGCAAACATTTCAGCAGATGATGGATGCCGTGTTACGCGATCTCCCTTTCATGTTTGTGTACCTCGACGACATTTTGGTCGCGAGTACTTCAGAGGACGAACACGAAACGCACCTCACAGCAGTTTTTAGGAGGCTGGGAGAGCACGGCTTAATAGTTAACCCAGCCAAGTGCCAGTTCGGCGTCGAGCGGATCGATTTTTTGGGTCACCGCGTCTCCCCGGAGGGAGCGGTTCCGTTACCAGAGAAAGTACGCGCGGTAGCGGATTTTCCCCGTCCACAAACGGTCAAATCACTACAGGAATTCTTGGGGATGGTGAATTTTTATAACCGATTCCTGCCCCACGCAGCTCAAATCATGCAACCGTTATATGCCGCGCTCAAAAAACAAAAGCCGACCCAGGCGGTCGAATGGTCCCCGGAGCGGGAGCGCGCGTTCACAGAGGTTAAAAAAGCCTTGGCTGACGCTGCGCTCCTGGCCCACCCAGACCCTGCAGCACGTATCGCGCTGACGACAGACGCTTCAGATTTAGCCATAGGGGCCGTTATTGAGCAACAGGTAGCCGGAGTTTGGCAGCCTTTGGCTTTCTTTAGCAAATCTTTAAGCGCGGCTGAACGAAAATACAGCGCGTTTGACAGAGAACTGTTGGCGCTGCATTTGGCTATTCGTCATTTCCAGTTCTGGCTGGAAGGACGGTGCTTCACCGCTTATGTGGACCACAAGCCGCTCACATACGCCATGGCCAAAATTTCAGACCCGTGGTCCGGCAGGCAGCAGAGGCAGCTGGCCGCAATCTCGGAATTTACCACTGACATTAGGCACGTTGCAGGCAAATTCAATGTAGTAGCGGATTGTCTCTCACGCGCGTTCACGACCCCAACACGCGCAGAGGCAGAACGGGCCACCGTGACCGCGCCGCAGGAGAGCGGCACGGTGGCGCGCGCAGCCCCGGTGCACGTGGGTATAGATTACGCAGCCATGGCAGCGGACCAGGGGGCGGACGCAGACGTGCGCGCGCTCCAGTCTGGACCAACAGGGTTGAGGCTGGAGAGCAAGTGTTTACAAACCGGTATGCCCCCCCTGATCTGCGACGTGTCGACGGGGCGCCCGCGTCCGGTGGTTCCGGCCACGTGGCGCCGCCGTGTTTTTGACTCGGTCCACTCACTGGCGCACCCGGGGGTGCGCGCGTCGGTGAAACTAGTGGCGGAAAAGTTTGTTTGGCCGTGCCTGCGCAAGCACGTGAAGGAATGGGCAAAAACCTGCATTTCCTGTCAACGGGCCAAAATTCACAGGCACACAAGAGCCCCGTTAGAACCGTTCCGCATTCCGGCCAGAAGGTTCGACCATGTGCACGTCGACCTTGTGGGCCCCCTACCGGCATCACAGGGGTTCACGTATCTTTTGAGAATGGTGGACCGCACCACACGTTGGCCGGAAGTGGTCCCACTTGCGACGACCACGGCCGCGGAGGTGGCTCGCGTTTTTTTAACGGCTTGGGTGGCGCGTTTCGGGGTTCCGTCGGACATTACGTCCGATAGAGGACCGCAATTCATCTCTGAGCTGTGGTCAGCGATGGCCAACGACTTAGGAGCCAAAATTCACCGCACTACGGCTTACCACCCTCAGGCCAATGGTTTATGCGAGCGTTTTCATAGGTCTTTGAAGGCAGCACTCAGAGCGTCGCTCACGGATGCAGATTGGGTGAATAAACTTCCATGGGTTTTATTAGGGTTGCGTTCTGCGCCTAAAGAGGACTTAGACGCCTCCCCAGCGGAGCTGGTATTCGCACAAACTCTGAGGCTGCCGGGCGAGTTTTTACCAGAGCACCCAGAGCCCCCACCTCTCTCGGCTCTGGGACCGTTAGTCGGCACGGGGGCAGACACGCTCCCGGGTCCGGTTCATCACGCTTTTCCACGAGTTTTCGTCCCCAAGGCTTTGAAAAATGCCGATTTCGTTTTTGTCAGGCGCGAAGCCCTAAAAGCAACGCTCAAACCGCCTTACGAAGGGCCATTTCGAGTGCTGGAGGCAGGTGATAAGCAATTTGTGCTAGATTTTGGAGACAGAAAAGAGACAGTCAGTATTGACAGACTAAAACCTGCTTTTGTCATGAAGGACGTGTCTGTACCGGTCGCGGTGGCGCCTCGATGAGGCAGGCCCCCGCAGAAGGCAATTAACCACTCTCTTCCTCAGTCAACAGAGCCGAAGCAGAAACGCACCGCAGGCAAGGCGGGGCCAACGCACAGCAGATTCGGCAGACGGCTGAAGCCCAAGCGGCGCACAGACTGAATGTTGGTGTTGATTATTCAGTAGTGAGTAAGGTGCTATTTAATTTTAGGAATTAGTCTGTTCTTCATCGTTTGGGGGGGGGTTATATGGCTGTGTTGTGAGACATGTATATGTTGGACACTGCATATGTGATTTAACCACGATGAAGGAGAGCCAGCCTCCTGCGGTGCGGAGCCACAGAGCCTGGACCCCCTGCGGAGGACAGGGGACAGAAGACTTCCTGACCACTGAGGCTCGGGAAGAGAGAAGGGGGAGTTATGTAAATAAAAGGCTAATGAATGTGAATAAAGAGACTTTGAGAGAGATGTGTGATTTCCCCCGCGAGGGAAATGGTTTGATGTCAGAATGTTTAAATGAGAGAACTTTGGTGTGTTCACTCTCTTTGTTCGCTGCTCAAGAATAAGAGCAGACAGTGGAATGATTTCTTGAATAAACTGGAATGAAAGACAATTCGGTTTCGTTATTCAAGTCTCCCCACAGCTGGAACCTTAAAATAAACAGCGCAAATAAACTGGCTTGATAACATTAATACTAATAATTAAATTTATCATCTCAAAAATAAATCTTATTAATTTGCATGCGAGTTTTCATGGCCGCTAGTTTTTTGGGGCTCTCATTTCTTTTTAAAATTATTTACAAATTTATGAGTAAAACGCTGCATTTAAAAAAAGACTATGAAAAAAGCTGCAAATATAAGAATCAAGATTGACAAGAAACAAGCAATAAATTTATGAGAAAAATGAAAATTTACAAGGAAAAAATTTGGGAAAGCATTCACCTTACAGCCGGAAGGTTGTGGGTTCCCACTCCAGCCAGGTCATACCAAAGACCATATATAAAAAAATGGTACTTTCCACCTTCTAGCTTGGTGCTCAACATAATAGAATGGGGAACCTTAACGCACAGAGCTACCAGAGGACTGACCTCCCACTGTAGCTTTCACTATGGTAGCAGACACCACATGGTGTCCCCACATGCTGTGGAAGGGAATTAACTAACAAGAAAAAAAGCAAATTTATGTGGAAAAAGTTGAACATTTAGAAGAAAGTCACAAATCTACAAAAGAGTTGCAAATTAACAAGAAAAAAGTTAAAGGTAATTTGAAATCTTCCAATGGAAAAAAAAATGTTAAGGGTGAACCTGTTACTTGGGTGCCCCCAGTGGCTGAGGGGGGCCTGCAGCTTTTGTGTACTCTGAATTATAGGCAAAAACATCTTACAATATTCTAGTGGGGCAAGAGCAACAGCGACAAAAAGGCCCATATTTAAGTGGGAAAAACCTCTTCTATCATTCACACTGCTAGGTCAATTTATTCTCACAACTAGGCAGTTTTACCATGATTTTGGGGCTCAATTTTTTTTTTTTTTGTTTGGGCAGCACGGTGGTGCAGTGGTTAGCACTGTTGCCTTACAGCTAGAAGGTTCCTGGCTCGAATCCCCAGGATGGCAGGGGTTGGAACCTTTCTGCGTGGAGTTTGCATGTTCTCCCTGTGCTGCGTGGATTTACTCCGGGGGCTCCGGTTTCCTCCCACAATCCAAAGACATGCATGTTAACTGGCTGTTCTAAATTGTCCCTAGATATCGGTTTCCTATAGGCCCTTAGAATAGAGGGTTAGTATTAGTAAAAGCACTCCGAGTGGTCTTTGTGACTAGATAAGTGCAGGTTAGTTGTTAATATAAGCAGTTTTTTTTTTTTTTTTGGGGGGGGGGGGGGGTGTAAGATTAGCTCCAAACTACAGAAGCATATTGCATTCACTATATATATATATATATATATTTTCCTGAAGCCAATAAATTTTAAAGGAAAATAAAATGCTTAATTTTTCTGAATAAATTAGATCAATTTTAAAAGAAAAACTTTTTTTTGCTGTTTTTCTGAATTAATGAGATACTTCAAGGCCCTGCTGGAAGCTCTCATCAGCAGAAAGCAACAGCAGTAGACTGGAATAAACCAAAGGTATGTTATTAGTATCACAAATCATGATAATGTAGCGATATTGGAATGTTTATTCTTTTACTGTGGACCAGGGATGTCTGGTTCAGAAAAAAAACAAGATTTTAAAATAAATTTGATCCAATTAATTCAGAAAAACAGAGCAATCTTTTCCCCCTGAAAAAATTATCTTAATTCAGAAAAACAGATTTTTTTAAAAAAAATTTTTTTCTAGTGAATGCAATACCCTTCCATACCAAACAGCTCAGTCCATCACTAACAGATGATGGTGATCAACTGGCCTGTGAACTGTTTTTTTTTTTTAAAAATAAGAGTGATGAGGATTTTACCATAATAGCTTTCACAGATAAGATCAACACAAGTACACACACACACACACAGTGTGACTCCATATATTTACTTAAGACAAGGGTGAATTAGGACATAAATGAAGTTTCAGACATTAAAAAAAACTAAAATGAAATAAAAATAGGAGGCTGCTCTGTAAGGCACCAGGTCAAAATGGTTCAGCAGCAATTTGGTTATGTTCCGACTGCAGGCAAAAGTGACCCAAATCTCTTTTTTTTTTTTTTTAAATGACAATCTAACCATGACAAAATCACATCAACTCTGGCTTCTTCAAACCAGACCTGGGCCACATCCACATGTGGTCCTGAATCACATCCACATCCATGTTCTTTAATGTGACCTCAACAATTCAGACTTTTTCCTCACTTTAGTGCAACAGATTTACAAACGTGACTTTATACAAATTTGACACTTTCTTGATAAATATTGAATGTCTTCTTATAAATTTGCACATCTTTACAGTAAATTTTCTCCTTTATTTATACATTTGCAGGTTCTCATCTCAAATGTTTTGATTTTTTTTCCCTCACAAATTGGACCTTTTGTTTTGTAAATTTCTGACTTTAGACTTTCATTTTTGGAAATCTTTTTCCTGAAAAAAAATGAACACTTCCACATATTTTTTTTTTTTTTTTGCAAATGTAAAAAAAAAAAAAAAATTACATTTGCACATTTTTTCTTGGTAAATTTGTAACATGTAAATGTATTTTTTTCTCCAAATGAATCTGCAGAGTGCACGTCACCATAGACATTTTGGTCTACCAGAACGGAGGTCATATGGATAGTGCAGCTCCGATACTGCATGGGTGTGCAGCCAGAACCTTTTCATTTTTTAAAATATAAAAAATAAAGCATAATACTGCTTGTTGACTTTGTATCCACACTTCGGGGCCGTGGCCAGGTCACACTGGAGTCTGATTAAGTCTCATTTACATGTTAATCTTAAGAGCTACACAAAAAGAATCAGATCTGAGCAAAAACAGCTGAAGCATTAAAACCTGCAGTCTGAACGAAGCCTTTGATGATTTCTTAACATGAAGAAGAATCCGATCCATGAACCAGATTAGAGGACGACCTCTGAAATAAAGCAGCTGCTGTCCCAGTTCTGATTGACGCCCGGGTCGTCACGGTTGAGCCTTTTCCTCTCTGTGATTGTCTCCGTTCCCCGCCGTGGTAACCCTGGAGGTTTCGGTTTTCTGCGGCCGGTTTGCCACGTGGCGTTTGTTGCTCCTCTCCTCCTCCTCCGAGGCGCCGTTGGCCCTCCCCTCCCTCTTCCTCTTACAGACCAGGCCGGAGTCCTCCTCGCCGATGCGACCCTCCGGTATCCCCAACACGCGCAAGCAGACGATGGCGGCCGCCTGCTCCGCGAACTTCTTTGACTTCTCCCTGAGGAAACAACAAGACGGTTTCAGACCAGAGAAGAAGAGGCAGAAGTAATCCCAGCTGAAAATCCACACTGCAGCTCCTCTCCAATAGTGAGTCACTCCAAATTTTACATTAAAGAAGCTAAAACTGGAAGAAACAAAAGAGGATTTAAGTTGATTTGGATCAAGCAATGTGGAAATTTTGACAAATATTTTATGGTTAATATGGTTTCTTGAACTTTTGAATTTGTCGATGCTGCATATTTATGTATAGAAGTATAAATTTTTCTTCTTTACATTTTGTTTTTTCCTCCATCAACCAAAAAAAAAGTACTTATTCTACCTAGATTAACTTCTTTGTAGAATAACAGTTACTGATATGAAGATATTATTTTTTCTTGACCTCATTTCCAATTTATTCAATTCAGTTTTCACCTATTACCACATCTCACCAGCACAATAACAATAAAGCAGATTTAGATAAAAAAAAACTAGAGTCACATACTTGATAAATTTAGTCCTAATTTGAGCAATGTGGTTGCCTAACAAAAAAACATGTTTACGTTTTGAAAAAAGGACTACAATTCATTTTTTTCAAATTAAATCCTCCTTGGCTTCTCTTTAATAATTGCACATTTAGGCTGTGTGTTCACAGACAGCTTTTCGTTTCTGCTGCAAGCACTCTGGACCTTTCTTCCACAGAGTGTGAATACGCTGAAAAAAAAAGTCTGCGACCTGTATCCTAGCAACAGCATGACGTCACTCACAGCTCAACATCTCACACTGAAACAGTCGACTTCCCACACAAGATCACAACAACATAGAATAGAAAACAAAAGCCAAAATGTACATCCAAGGGCTGTTCGATATGATGATATATATTGGATGACGAGATTAAAAATGGCTATCGTTTCATTTAAAACTATCGTTTATATCAAGATTTTGCAAAATACACCCCCCCCCCCCCCCCAGTTTGTGCAGCAAAGCTTCTCACACACTACTTGTCAGCACCCCGCCTCTCCCCCACAAGTGCTTAGCTTAACAGGTGTTGATGGGTCGCTAGGCTTCAGTCCGGCGGTTAGCACAACAGCGAGCTCCAAACTCATGGCTTGGTCAAATAGCTGCTACTTCTGTTTGTCAGGGATGTGGGACTGTTTTCCACTGTGCGTGTCAGAGAGAATAGTCCTCTAACCTTGTTTAAGTAATGCTAACGCCATCTCACTCTTATTGTTGTAACACAGCAAATGTTAAATGATGACGCCAAGTTGTTGTGAACAGGAAACATTATTAGTGTATCAGACCATTGTTTCTTTGCTTTAAATTACTGCTGAATTTCTTAGTTTTGACTGAAAAATATTACATGAAAGCTGCAAAAGTCTGTCATAGCAGCACATACACATAAAATAAATAATAAATTAATTAAAATGTGTCAGAGGAGCAAACTGGCTCTTGTAACTTGATTTCTAATCATTTTAATTAGTTAAGGAGTGATGATGAATAAAGTTGAAGTCACCACTTGTATTTTATTCCATTACCTTTTGTGTCTTTGATTTTCAGATTGTGGCCAACCTTAAATAGCAAAGTCTCAAATGCACATTAAAAACACAATTTATAAAAACACAGCAACATTATGAGGGAAAAAGTTGCATAAAATAAATGATGAATTTGTACAATTGTTTTCAGTATGTAATTTAAAATTTAAAAAAGAGATGGTTCTTTTTGTGTGTAATGTCAAAATAAATACAGATGATAATGATGATGATGTGATTATTATATAGAAACTATAGAATTTGTAGAGGATGTGTATCGTGATATACTATATCGTTATTGGGATGTAAGTTTAGTTATATTGTGGAGAAAGGAAGCAGGCGAGGCAACGAGCTGAACAACACAGGAACTATATTCCTTCTCCAACATTCAGTACAGAAAAAGCTCTCCTGGGTCTCTGTGCATTCTCCTTTTATATCTTTAATTCCATACATTGAGCCCCCGACTTTCCAACCATAATATATTGTTTGGAACAAAGACCTGTGTGGCACATTAACATAATATCAAGCTGGCACCACTTCTCACACCCTTCTTTCAGTGGCTCCGGCATTCTCTCCTCTCCCCGGGGGGGCGAATAGTCCTTACTGTCCCGACTGAGACCCTCCCCCAGTGACACTTCCTCCTTCAGTCCATTGTTCCCCCTTTCCCCAGCTGCCTTCTCTGGGTGGAGAATCCCCCACCCGTACCACCACACAGCCCCTCCCCCCGAACACCCAGAAGGGGCACTAACCCCCCATCCACTGGGCTTGAGCCAGCGCCCATAGTGGCTACAGCGGGAGGTCGCCTATCCAGTCGAAAAACCCTGCTGACATGTGTACAGGAGGGCATGTCAGTCTGTGGAGGGAAAAAGAGTGGAGGGGGAAGCACATCAGCTTCGTGGGCACAGGTCCCTACCGAGGGAACACTAACTTGTGGGGCCGTCAACGGTGAGTGTCTGCACCGGGGAACCTGGGCCAACACCACCTGCTCGTCTGCCAACACAAAAGCGGGCTTGAACCTGTCGATGCAGATCCCCCCCCCCCCCCCAAGTGTGACACAAAATGCGTCACCCCAGGTCTCAACACCCTGAACGATCAGTTCTACGGTGGGCGCAGCAGGTGTCTGGTGTGCATTGTGCCTGACAAAAACAAAGCTGGCGTTCTGTAAACTCTTGGGGACAAAAGTGTGGGAAAAACAATGGTGGGCCGGGCCCGGTATGTTAAACGCCTTCGCACTGTGCAAAAATTGCGTGGGCGGATTAGTCTCAGGCGCGGGGTTTTCCGGTAAAAACTCTCCAGGGATCCACAGCGGCTGAGAAAAAAATGAGAAAAAAACCCACCAAATCCTCCTTAGGCGTGGAGCAAAACTCCAAAAGAACCCAGGGCAGGCGGTCGACCCAATTTGTGTCCGCGAGCGAAGCTCTGAGCGCTGCCTTGAGCGACCTATGAAAACGCTCGCATAACTCATTAACTTGGGGGTTGTACGCAGTACTGCACTGAATTTTGACCCCCAGGCTCTGGGCCATCGTGGACCAGAGTTCCAAAATGAATTGCGGGCCCCTGTCAGAAGTGATGTCCAATTGGGATCCGAACCATGCAACCCAAGCCGACAAAAAGGCACGAGCTACTTCCGTGGACATGGGAGAAGCCAGCGGAATCACTTCAGGCCAGCGCGTGGTGCAGTCCACAATAGTCAAAAGGTGCGTAAAACCTTGCAGCGGTGGGAGGAGTCCCACCAAATCCACATGGACATGGTCGAACCGCCTGGCCGAGATTTGGAAGGGCTCAAGGGGGGCTCTGGTGTGCTTGTGCACTTTGGCCCGCTGGCAAAAGATGCAAGCTGCAGCCCACTCTTTCATGTCCTTGCGCAAGTGTGGCCAGACAAATTTTGCCCCCACTAGCTTCACGAAGCGCGCATGTCCGGATGCGAAAGAGAGTGGACTGACTCAAAAACACGCTGGCGCCAAGAGCTCGAAACCACCGGGCGCGAGCGGCCAGGTCAAGAGCAAGGCAAAGGGAGGGAACCCTTCTTGCACCACCCTGCTCTCCAGCCTTAACCCAGTAGGCACCGACTGAAATGTCTGCGTCCCCGGCTTGCTCCGTGGCCACAGCAGGGAAATCTATTCCCATGTATATCGGGGAGACTAACGCGCGCGATAGACAATCGACCATGACGTTGAGCTTACTGGCAACGTGTTGAATGTCAGTCGTAAACTCCGAGATCGCGGCCAAATTCCATTGCTGCTGGGCTGACCACGGTTCCAAGACCTTGGACATCACGTACGTCAGCAACTTATGGTCCACAAATGCAGTGAATTCACGCCCCTCTAGCCAAAACTGGAAGTGGCGCATTGCCAGGTGTAGAGCCAACAACTCTGTTGAACGTGCTATATTTGCGTTTGTTGTTGTGCAAAGTTCGACTGAAAAATGCGAGCGGCTGCCACGCATCGGAGACGCACTGTTCCACCACTACCCCTATGGCAACATCAGACATGTCCGTAGTAAGTGCTACCCGTGCTGAAGGATCCGGATGGGCTAGCAACGCAGCATCCACAAGCGTTTGTGAAAGCCTAGACTCACTCGGGAGTCCAATCGATGGTTTCCGCGGGCTTTTTTTTTAGTGTGGCATACAATGGCTGCATCAGCTGGGCTGCCCGGGGAAAGAAACAGTTATAAAAATTAACCATTCCCAAAAACTCCTGTAGTGCTCTCATGGTCTGCGGACGCGGAAAGTCCGACAGAGTGCGCACCTTATCCGGTAATGGAATCGCACCCTCTGGCAAAATGCGGTGGCCCAAAAAATCAATCACTGGCACAACGAACTGGCACTTCGCCGGGTTGACTAACAGCCCATGCACTTCCAACCTCTGGAAAACCGTCATGAGATGGGCGATGTGCTCCTCCTCGGATGCGCTAGCTACCAGAATGTCGTCTAAGTAGACAAAAACAAAGGACAAGTCACGAAGCACTGCGTCCATCATTCTCTGGAAAGTCTGCGCTGCGCCTTTTAATCTGAACGGCATGTGTAAAAACTCAAAAAGGCTGAAAGGAGTTATTACCGCTGTTTTCGGAACATCTTCCGCATGCACCGGGACCTGGTGGTAACCATGGACCAGATCCACTTTTGAAAAACCATGTGCGCCGGCCAGGTGCAAGGAAAAATCCTGGATGTGCGGGATAGGATACCAATCATGTTCCGGGGCGTTGTTCAAGCACCGGAAATCACCGCACGGTCGCCACGACCCGTCGGCCTTTGGCACCATGTGAAGCGTGGATGCCCATGGGCTGTTGGAGCGCCTGACGATGCCCAACTGCTCTAAGTTGGCAAACTCCCCATGCACGCTGGCCAGTTTAGCCGCGTCCAGGCGCCGAGGTCGCGCAAACACCGCCGGGCCTTTTGCAGTTATAAAATGTTCGACCCCGTGTTTTGTTATTGTAGTCGAAAAAGTCGGGACAATGAGTGCTGGGAACTGTGGGAGTAACTGTTGGTACTTACCCCCTGGAGGTACAACACTAGCCGGTGTTGTTGACCTAGCTCCCTGAGCTGTGCAGGGCAGTGAGGTAAAAGCAACAGCAACCACAAATCGCCTATTAGCAACATCGACTAACAACCCATAAGCGCATAAAAAAATCTGCAGCTAAAATGGGGGCAGAACATGCAACTACCACAAAGTCCCACTGAAAATTGCATCCGTGCAAGCATATCCGGCAAAAGTCCTGATGGTGGATCCGTTGGCAGCCGTGAACTTGGGACCGCTGCCTCCTGCCACCCTGTCTACGTTGACCGGCAGGATGAGGCTCTTCTGGGAGCCAGAGTCCACCAGAAATCGTCTACCTGAACGTGTGTCAGTGACATAAAGCAGCTTGTTCCTGTCGCCAGCGGATGCAGCTGCAACTGAGTGCCAAACGTGCTGTCTTCCCGGCTTCTTGAACTGGCATGGCGGCAAACAGCGTTGGGCATCTGAGCCGAACAGCGATGATAGGAACAGATCACCCCGTTTCTGCGTCCTTTGGGTTCCGTCCCAGCTACCATGAACAGCTCCTCGACCTCGCTGGAGTCCCTAATGGATGCTGGTGCCGCTGCATGCACGCTGAGAGCTCTGGTTGCCAAAATGATGCGGTCCACTTCCTGCGCCAGGGTGCGGTAGTCCTTGGTCGCCAGCAGCAATGAGTTGGCCAGGATCGCCCTCGCTGTAGCCGGTAGGCTCCTGAGGAACAAGAGGGCGAACAGGAAAGATTCGTCATTCTTCCCCCTCAGCGACAACATGCTCTCCATGAGTTCAATGGCTGATCTATCACCTAACTCTGAATGTGCAGGGAGTCTCTCTGCTCTCTCACTGTCAGACAGGGTATGGTGCTGGAGTAGCATCTGCTTGAGCGCTTCATATTTCTCCTGGGCCGGCGGCTCCTGGAGCAGGCTCGTCACCTGTTGTGGGGTGCCCATGCAGCACAGCGACCACATAGTAATATTTTGTGTCGTCCCTTGGTATCCCACGGAGTACGAACTGGGCTTCTATGTGCTGGAACCATGCGGCTGGGCTGTGAAGCCACAAGTCTGGGAGCTTGACTGAGAAGGCGCATGCGGCGCTGGTGCTTTCCCTCCAGGTAGTCTCCGGGGTGGTGCTCGGCTCGCTGTCCATGGCAAGTCTTGGGGTCACCAATGTGGAGAAAGGAAGCAGGCGAGGCAACGAGCTGGACAACACAAGAACTTTATTCCTTCTCCAACATTCAGTACAGAAAAAGCTCTTCCGGGTCTCTGTTCATTCTCCTTTTCTACCTTTAATTCCATGCATTGAGACCCGGACTTTATGACCATAATTCATTGTTTAGAACAAAGACCTGTGTAGCACATTAACATAACATCATACCGGCACTGCTTCTCACACCCTCCTTCTTCCAGCGGCTCCGGCGTTCTCACCTCTCCCTGGGGTGCGAAGTCCTTACTCTCCCGACTGAGATTCCCCAGTGACACTTCCTCCTTCAGTCCATTGTTCCCCCTTTCCTCAACTGCCTTCTCTGGGTGGAGAATCCCCCACCCGTACCACCACAATATCGTGATATTGTGGAGCATGGAGGCAGGCAAGGCAACGAGCTGGACGACACAGAAACTTTATTCCATCTCCAACATACAGTACAGTAAAAGAGCTCCCAGGTCTCTGTGCATTCCTCTTTTATATCTTTAATACCATGCGCTGAGACCCGGAACTTCTGAAAAATCATACATTGTGTTTAGAACAAAGCCTGTGTGGCACATCAATGTACCATAATGCCGGCGCTGCTCTCACACCCTTCTTCTTCCAGCAGCTCCGGCATTTACTCCTCTCCCTGGGGGGCGCATAGTCCTTACTGTCCCGTTTGATACCCTCTGGTGACACCTCCTCTTTTGGTGTCCATTGTTCCCCCCTTTCCCAGTTGCCTTTTTCTCTAGGTGGAGAAGTCCCACACCATGCCCCCCACACAGCCCCCCCACTTCCCAAACTCCCAGAAAGGGCACTAACCTCCCCCCCCTCCCCCTCCCCCGTCCTTTGGGCTTGAGCTGGCACCCATAGTGGCTGCAGCGGGGGTCACGATCCAGTCAAACCCCCCTGCTGGCGGGGTGTACAGGAGGGCACGTCAGTCTGTGGAGGGAAAAAGGGAGGGGGAGAAAACACATCAGCTGCGCAAGTGCAGGTTCCCTGCCAAGGGATTGTCAACTTGCGGAGCCACCAATGGTGGCCGTCTGCGCCGGGGAGCTTGAGCCAACACCACCTGCTCATCTGCCAACACAAAAGTGGGCTTCAGCCTGTCGATGCAGACGGTCTCCCTACATCCCCCCAAGTCTAACACAAAATGCTTCGCCCCAGGTTCCAACACCCTGAATGGTCTGTCATATGATGGGCACAGCGGGGTCTGGTGTGCATTGTGCCTGACAAAAACAAAACTGGCATTCTGCAAACTTTTTGGGACAAAGGTGCGGGGAAAGCAATGGTGGGCCGGGTCTGATACTTTAAAAGCCTCCGTACTGTGCAAAAATTGCGTGGGCGGACCAGCCTCGGGCGCGGGGTTTTCCGGTAAAAACTCTCCGGGGATCCACAGTGGCTGAGAAAAAAATGAGTTCTGTTGGGGAGGCTGCCAAATCCTCCTTAGGTGCGGAGCGCAACCCTAAAAGAACCCAGGGCAGGCGGTCAACCCAATTTGCATCCGTGAGCGAAGCTCTGAGCGCTGCTTTAAGCGACCCATGAAAACACTCGCATACCCCGTTAGCCTGGGGGTTTAAGCAGTAGTGCGGTGAATGTTGACCCCCAGGCTCTGGGCCATTGTGGACCAGTGTTCCGAAATGAACTGTGGAGCCCTGTTGGAAGTGATGTCCAATGGGGATCCGAACTGTGCAACCCAAGTAGACAAAAAGGCATGAGCTACTTCCGCGGACGTTGGAGAAGCCAGCGGAACCACTTCAGGCCAGTGTGTGGTGCAGTCCACGATAGTCAAAAGGTGCATGAAACCTTGCAATGGTGGGAGGGGTCCCACCAAATCCACGTGGACGTGGTCGAACTACCTGACCGAGATTTGGAAGGGCTCAAGGGGGGCTCTGGTGTGTTTGTGCACTTTGGCCCGCTGGCAAAAGACACAAGCTGCAGCTCACTCTTTCACGTCCTTGCGCAAGCGCAGCCAGACAAATTTCATACCCACTAGCTTCACCGAAGCGTGCACTCCCGGATGCAAAATGAAGTAGACAGGCTCAAAAACACGACGGTACAAGAGCTCGGAAACACTGGGCACAGGCGGCCGGTGGAGACGTCGCAGAGCAAGGGAGGGCACCCTTCTTGCACCACCCTGCTCTCCAGCCTTAACCCAGTAGGCACAGACTATCCCCAGCCTGCTCCGTGGCCATCGCAGGGAAATCTATTCCCATGTATACCGGGGAGACTAACGCACACGACAGACCACGATGTTGAGCTTACCGGCGACGTGTTGAATGTCGGTAGTAAACTCCGAAATCGTGGCCAAATGCTGTTGCCAACCATGGTTCCAAGACCTTGGCCATCTCGTACTTCAGCGGCTTATGGTCCACGAACGTGGTAAACTCGTGCCCCTCTAACCAAAACTGGAAATGGCGTGTCGCCAGGTGGAGAGCCAGCAATTCTCTATCGAATGTACTATATTTGCGTTCATTGTCGTGCAAAGTTTGGCTAAAAAATGTCAGTGGCTGCCACAAACCTGAGACATACTGTTCCACCACTGCCCCTATGGCAACATCAGACGTGTCCGTAGTGATCGTGATCCGTGCAGACGGATCCGGGTGGGCTGACAACGTGGCATCTACAAGCGCCGTTTTGGCGTTAGTAAAAGCCTGGACTCGCTGGAGTCCAGTCAATGGCTTGCGCAGGCTTCTTTTTTTTTTTTTAAGCGCAGCATACGGATTATAAAACGGTTATAAAAATGCAGCAACGGTTATAAAAATTAACCATTCCCAAAAACTCCTGTAGTGCTCTCACGGTCTGCGGATGTGCAAAGTCTGACACAGCGCGCACCTCACCCGGTAACGGAATCGCGCCCTCTGGCGAAATGCGGTGGCCCAAAAAAATCAATCTCTGGCACAACAAACTGGCACTTGGCCAGGTTAACTATCAGCCCGTGCGCCTCCAATGTCTTGAAAACTGTCTTGAGATGGGCAATGTGCTTCTCCTCGGACGTGCTAGCTACCAGAATGTCGTCTAAGTAGAATAAAATGAAGGACAAGTCGCGAAGCACTGCATCCATCATCCTCTGGAAAGTCTGCACCGCGCCTTTTAATCTGAACGGCATGTGTAAAAACTCAAAAAGGCCGAATGGAGTTATTACCGCTGTTTTTGGAACATCTTTCGCACGCACCGGGACCTGATGGTATCCGCGGACCAGATCCACTTTTGAAAAAACATGTGCTCTGGCCAGGTGCACGGAAAAATCCTGGATGTGCACAATGAGATGTGCGGCTTCTGCTAAAGGCACGTAACAATGCCTTTAGATCTGGTGATGCACAGGCCTACAGTTCATCCAGGGCAGATCTGAAGAGGGGCATCAAGAAGGCCAAGCACAGCTACAAGCTGAAGGTGGAGGAACATTTTGGGGACTCTGACCCTCGACGCATGTGGCAGGGCATTCAAGCTATCTCTGATTATAAGCCCAGCAACTCCATACCTATAGCCATGACTGTGCCCTTTCTCAATGAGCTAAATGACTTCTATGCTCGTTTTGACAAGGACAACAACGAAAAGAACATCAATTTCCCACCCTCTGACGACCTCCACCACCTCACACTCACCCACACCGACGTCCGTAACGCACTGAGTCATGTCAACGTACGTAAGGCTGCTGGCCCTGACGGCATTCCTAGGCGTGTGCTGAGGGCATGTGCTGAGCAGCTGGCAGGGGTCTTCACAGACATCTTCAACCTGTCCCTGGACCAGGCCGTGGTACCAGCGTGCTTCAAGACCACTTGTGTAGTACCAGTGCCGAAACATTCAACACCATCGTGCCTAAATGACTATCGCCCTGTGGCACTGACGCCCATAGTCATGAAGTGCTTTGAGCGACTGGTCTTGGCACAGCTCAAAAAATGCCTGCCCCCTACACTGGACCCTCACCAGTTTGCCTACCAGAGCAACAGGAGTACAGAGGATGCGGTTTCTACAGCGCTGCACTATGTACTCTCACACCTGGATGACAGGAACACCTACGCAAGAATGCTGTTTGTTGACTTCAGCTCAGCATTCAACACAGTTATCCCCTCCAAGTTGATCACTAAACTTGGGGACCTGGGAATCAGTACCTCCACCTGCAACTGGATCATGGATTTTCTGACCAACAGACCCCAGCATGTTAGGTCAGGCCCCAACTGTTCTTCCGTCATCACACTCAACACTGGTGTACCACAGGGCTGTGTGCTCAGCCCATTCCTCTACTCCCTCTTCACCCATGATTGCAGGCCTATGTATGGATCCAATTCCATCATAAAGTTCGCAGATGACACCACGGTGATTGGACTCATCAGGGACAACGATGAGTCAGATTACAGGGCAGAGGTTGAGCACTTGGCTACTTGGTGCGCTGACAATAACCTGCTCCTTAACACTAGCAAAACCAAGGAGCTCATAGTGGACTACAGGAAGGAGAGGGGAGAGACACATGACCCCATCCATATCAATGGCATAGCTGTTGAACGTGTCCCCAGCTTCAAATTCCTGGGGACCCACATCTCGAAGGACCTGTCCTGGTCAGTTAACACCACCAGCCTGATCAAGAAGGCCCATCAGCGCCTCTTCTTCTTGAGGACACTGAAGAAGAACCATCTGTCATCTGACATCCTGGGCAACTTCTACCGCTGCGTGATAGAGAGCACCCTGACCAACTGTGTCACAGTCTGGTATAGGAGCTGCTCTGTCGCTGACCGTAAGGCGCTGCAGCGGGTGGTGAAAACTGCCCAATGCATCACAGGGACTCCACTTCCAGTTATAGAGGACGTCTACAGGAAAAGATGTCTGCGCCGGGTACGCAGCATTCTTAGGGACTCCAACCATCCTGCTCATGGACTGTTCCAGCTTCTCCCCTCCAGAAAGCGTTTCAGAAGCCTTCGGACTAGAACCAGCAGGTTTAGGAACAGTTTCTTTCCAACAGCTGTCATGTTATTGAACTTAGTTCCCCGCTGACTCTCTTACCATCATCTCTTACCATCCTCACCTGTACATAACTGCCCATCTAACTTATTGTACATTATTTGCACATAACAGTACTCTTAACTTTCTGCACTGCTGCATATATTTGCATATATTTGCTTAAATTGCACATACTGTTAATTACTGTATATACTGCACTGCTGTCCTTTGCACTTCTGATTGGATGCTAAACTGTGTTTCGTTACCTTGTATTCATACATGTGTAATGACAATAAAGTTGAATCTAATCTAATCTAATCTAATCTAATGAGATAATGATCATGTTCTGTGGCGCTCTTCAAGCACCAGAAATCACTGCACGGTCGCCACGACCCATCGGCTTTTGGCACCATGTGTAGCGGGGATGCCCACAGGCTGTTGGAGCGCCTGACGATGTCCAACTGCTCTAAGTTGGCAAACTCCTCTCGCTTGCTGGCCAGTTTAGCTGCATCCAAACGCTGAGGTCGCACGAACACCGGCGGGCCTTTTGTCATTGTAAAGTGTTCAACCCTGTGTTTCGTTACTGTCGCCGAAAAAGTTGGGACCGGGAGTGCTGGGAACTGTGTGAGCAAATGTTGGTACTTACCTCCTGGAGCTATAACGTTAGCCAGTATTGTCGACCCAGCTCCCCGAGCTGTACAGGGCAGTGAGGTAAAAGAGACAGCATCCACTAATCCCCTATTAGCAACATTGACTAACAACCCATAAGTGCATAAAAAAATCTGCGCCTACAATGGGGCCGGAACATGCAGCTATCACAAAGTCCCACTGAAAGTTGTGTCCGTGTAAGCATATCATCACTGTCCACTCATCAAATGTCCTGATCGTGGATCCGTTGGTGGCCGTGAGCTCGGGACCGCTGTGTCTTACCACCCTGTCTGCGTTGACCGGCAGGATGAGACTCTTCTAGGAGCCAGAGTCCACCAAAAACTGTCTCCATGAACGTGTGTCCATGACATAAAGCAGTCTGCTCCTGTCGCCATCAGTTGCAGCTGCCACTGAATTCCGAAAGTGCTGTCTTCCCGGCTTCTTGAATTGGCATGGCGACAGGCAGCGTTGGCCATTTGAGCCAAAATGGCGATGATAAAAAACAAATCGCCCCGTTCCTTCATCTCCTGGTGTCCATCCCAGCTACCACAAATGGCTCCTCGACCTTGTTGGAGTCCCTCATGGATGCCGGTGCCACTGTCTGCACGCTGCGAGTTCTGGTCACCAAAATGATGCGGTCCGCTTCCTGCACCAGGGCGCAGTAGTCCTTCGCAACCAGCCGCGGCGAGTTGGCCAAGATTGCCCTCGCTGTAGCTGGTAGGTTCCTGAGGAACAGGTGGGCGAACAGGAAAGATTCGTTGTCCTTCCCCCTCAGTGCCAACATGCTTTCCATCAGCTCTACTGATGATCTGTCCCCTAATTCCAAACGCGTTAGCAGTCTCTCTGCCCTCTCACTTTCAGACAGGGTATAGCGCTGGAGAAGCATCCTCTTGAGCGCTTCATATTTTTCTTGGGCCGGCGGCTCCTGGAGCAGGCTCATCACTTGTTGCGTGCATCCAGTGCAGCGACCACGTAGTAATACTTGGTATTGTCTGTTGTTATCTCGTGGAGTGCAAACTGGGCTTCTATGTGCAAGAACCACGCGGTCGGGTTGTGAAGCCAGAAGTCTGGGAGCTGGACTGAGACCACACACACGCATCACTGGTGCTCTCCGTCCAGGTAGTCTCTGTGGGGTGGTGCTCGGCTCGCTTTCCATGGCACGTCTTAGGGTCACTAATGTGGAGAATGGAGGCAGGCGAGGCAACGAGCTGGACGACACAGAAACTTTATTCCATCTCCAACATACAGTACAGTAAAAGAGCTCCCAGGTTTCTGTGCATTCCTCTTATATCTTTAATACCATGCATTGAGACCCAGAACTTCTGACCATCATACACTGTGTTGAGAACAAAGCCTGTGTGGCACATTAACATAACGCCAGCGCCGCTCTCACACCCTTCTTCTTCCAGTGCTCTGGCATTTACTCTTCTCCCCGGGGGGCACATAGTTCTACTGTCTCGTCTGATACCCCCCGGTGACACCTCCTCTTTTGGTCCATTGTTCCCCCCTTCCCCAGTTGCCTTCTTCTCTGGGTGAAGAAGTCCCACACCATGCTCCCACAATATCAAATTCTGGTCATATTGCACAACCCTATGTACGTCCCATAGCCAGATAGTTGTAACACTTCGATCGACTTCAACAGAAACTTTGTAATGCGGAAGTCACGTAGGTCATGGAGCAGCGATTAGTTCCAAACAATGCAGTTTTCCTCATAGACCACCATTCATTTCCCGGAGTGTCTGCTTAATAATCCCTGGTAAGTTAATGAATGTCCGTTGCTTTGTTCATTTCACCACTTAAGTTAACATGTAGATTATGCAGTCTGTGACAGTGTTTTATTTCGTCATCTTTTTTCGTGTTTATGTCCGATAGAAACTCACAAACTTGCGCATTAGCTTGCTCCACACTAGATTCAGGTGAACAGCAGCTAGCTCAACTTGATAACCTGGTTATTGGTGGTAGTGTTATTTAACATTCGTAAATTAGCAATTTTAATATTTTATCATTCTGTTGTGTTGAAAATATTCTGTACTTATTTGAAGAAATTGTTGGGAGAAACATGGGGTGAAAGACACTTGGGATATAGACTGGTTTATTATTTTAATACATTTGAAAACAAGTGATTTATTTTAAGTTGGTGAACAAAGAGTCGAATGTTAAAAACAAACATTCTAAAAACAACTGTCATAATTACAAATGTGAAATATTCAGTTTTATAAAATGGCTCACTTGAAATTAATAAAAAAACTAACTGAACTATTAACAGAATGTATTTTCTATCCTTTGTAACTCTATTGTGGTTCAGGAAATTCATTTTATTTATGACTGTCTGTATATGAATGTGATTGTTTTACACAGTACACGTGTGTAGTTTGTATTTTTTCCTCATGTTTAAACTTTTAAGAGAAAAATGTAACGTTTCCAAAATAGTTCACAAATGTGTGCATAAAAAGCTAGAATGATTTCAAATTTAGTATAAAAATACATAAATCCGTAAGAAAAAAGTAAAGATTTTTTAAAAACTAAAAAACAGCCGCATTTCAATTTGAAAATAGTCTCAAATGTACAATAAAAATCAGAGTTATGAGACAGAGAAATACAATATTATAAGAAAAAGTAGCAAATTTATGCAAAAAAGTAAAATTTAGAGTAAAGAAGGTAGTACATTTAAAAGGGAAAAAAAATGCACAATTCTGTCAGAAAAATGTTACTGTTGCTTGTTTGTATTATAATACAGTTAAATCTGTTCATTTTAAGGTTAACAATATACCTACCGAAAGGTATTTTGAATACTTACCCAATATGGCTAAAAAATGTTTTTCATGCCGCAGATCATCACAGCTGTCATTCACACGCCGTTACAGAAAGGCTGTTGTTTGGAGCTCCATGAACCACGTGACCGGGCAGCGGTGAGTTCAAAGCGTGTCACAACTATCATACTATGTAACTATGGTATGTCCCGCCAAGCTTTTGCTTTCATTCTGATTGGCTGCTCAGAGAGGTGTGATGTTGAAAAAATTACCCCCCCCCCCCCCAAAAAAAACTCTTGGCTCTCTGGGCTCAGCGACAAAAACAGCCGACTGCCCAGAGCATTTATTAAACACTCGATGACACAGAAAATGAACAGAAAACCAATGCTTCCACACACAGCCTAATAAAGCGTGATGGCTGCTGATTTCACTGACCACAGAGACGACCTGTACTTCTTCTCTGCTATGGTCACGGTGGACTGGAAGGCTCGGTCCTGAGAGCGCTGAACCTGAAAACGACACAAACACCTGAGTTTAATACAGCCGAGGGGGTGAAATTAAAAGATCAGCCAGGATCGTGAAGCCGAAAAAAACAAAAAAGTTTTCTGTATCATGGAGGCTGTTGTCTTTTTTTTTTTTTTCCCCACCTGCTCCATCACCATGGTAACAGATGCTGAACTCATCACCTGGTCTGGAGTGAGTTTTAAATCACAGTTTCAGTTTAAAATAGCCTGCAGTACAGTCATTTACTAACCGTCTCATACAGCGGCTGCTCCAGTTTCTCCTTCCGACTCCACTCCAGCAGGAACATCTTAGGCGTGATCTGAGGAGGATACTCCCTCCTACAAACACACACGCACACGTCGACCGGTTATAGTTCAAAATATTACCAACAGGAAACTCAGGAATAATAAGTCCTCTTCTTTCTGCTGTCGTTCACCCTTCATAATCGCTACTTGTCCTCCGACTTGTCTCCTCGTCTCCATATTTCTTCTTCATCCTCCCTTCACATCCTCTCGTTTTATTTCCTCGCCTCCTTTTTCCCTTTCTCCTCCCCTTCCTTGACTCCTCTCTGCTTTTCCTTGCCTCCTGTCTCCACTCTTCCACCTCTTTTCTCCTCCATCCTTCCTTCCTTCCACTATCAACCCCTCATTTCTCCCTCTTTCAACTTCCTCCTCCCCTTGTTTTCTCTCCCTTTCCTCCAGGGGTCTGTAACCTGCGGCCACACTCGGCTCTTCTGCCCACACACGGCGGCTCCCTGAGGCCTTAAGACCGCAGACATTTTCAAGAAAAGAAGAAATAAATTTAGAAGAAAAAAGGTTGGAAGATTCATGAGAAAAATATCATACAAAGCATAAAGTGAGAAAATTTATGCAAAAAAGGTTTACAAATTTAGGGAAAAATTTCGCAATTTTCTGAAGAAAACATACCCACAAATTTCTGAGAAAAAAAGTCAAACTTTCTGGAAAAGAATTCATAAATTTACTGGAAAATGTTGGTTTTATGAGAAAAATGTAATAAATTTATGAAAGAAATTCTGCAGTTTGACCCATGAAAGGTAACACATTTACAAAGAAAAATATAATAAATTTATGAGAATAACTGAAAACTGAAGTTAAAAATACTCAAAATTTAGGGAAAATGTTGCAATTTCATGAGGGGAAAAAACACACAAATTAGCAAGAAAAAAAAAGTCACAAATTTGCCAGAAAGAGCAAGAATTTTGTTAGAAAATAGTTGCAAATTTATATGAAAAAAAAAAGCATTTTTATCTGAAAAAGTTGAAATTTATGTCAAGAGCTTGTAACTTTATTGGGTTTAATGTCACAAATTTAAATGGAAAACATCTTCAATTTTACTTGATAAAGGTATTAAATTTGCAAAGAAAAATATGCCAAATTTAGGACAAAAGCAAACCACATTTATGCCGAAAATATAATAAAAGTTTGGAAAAAAAAAAAAGTTTAATTTAATTAATAACAAAATTTTGCAAGAAGAGACCAACTTTTTACAAAAAATAATCACAAAATTACCAGAAAAAGTAGCAATTATGTGAGGAAAAAGGTAACAAATTAAGAATTTTTTTAAAAAGCTGCAAATTTCTAAGAAAAACTCTAAATCCTGATGTTGTCAAGCCTGATTGTTTTGCTGCAGTTTTTAGGTTTTAGTT